>CM018681.1:59901291-61101291 GCA_009363875.1 Mikania micrantha
ACTTCTTCATCATTTGGTCTTCCCGTTCCCATGTGAATTCAGGACCACGTCTTGAATTCCACCGGACTTTGACTATCGGAATCTTACTTTGTTTAAGTTGTTTGACCTCTCGGTCCATGATTTCAGCTGGTTCTTCAATAAATCGTAACTGTTCATCCACTTGTATTTCTTCCAATGGTACAATCAATGTCTCATCAGAAAGACATTTCTTTAAATTCGATACGTGAAAGACATCATGAACTCCACTGAGTTCATCCGGTAATTTGAGTTGATACGCAACCGGACCAATCCTGTTCAGGATTTCAAAAGGTCCTACGTAACGTGGACTAAGCTTTCCGCGCTTGCCAAATCGTATCACACCTTTCCAAGGTGATACCTTTAGAGGAACTCGGTCTCCTACTTGAAATTCCAACGGCTTACGACGTTTGTCAGCATAACTCTCCTGTCGATTCCGAGCCGCTGCCATACGGTTCCGGATTTGAACTATCTTCTCTGTCGTCTCGTGCACTAGTTCAGGACCTGTTATCTGACTGTCACCAATTTCAGCCCAACAAACCGGTGAACGACATTTACGACCATACAAAGCTTCAAACGGTGCTGCCTGAATACTTGTATGATAACTATTGTTGTAAGAGAATTCCACTAACGGTAAATGGTTTTCCCAACTATCACCAAAATCAATTACACAAGCTCGTAACATATCCTCGAGCGTTTGAATTGTACGTTCACTTTGACCGTCAGTCTGTGGATGATATGCGGTACACATATCCAAACGAGTTCCCAATGACTTATGGAGTGATTTCCAAAAGTTTGAAGTAAATCGAGCATCCCGATCTGATATGATAGATATTGGCACGCCATGTCGTGCTACCACTTCCTTGATGTAGATACGAGTCAGTTTCTCCATCTTGTCAGTTTCCTTGATTGCTAAGAAATGTGCAGATTTCGTTAATCGATCGACAATTACCCATATCGTATCACAACCACTTGGTGTACGGGGTAACTTAGTAATGAAGTCCATCGAAATCTGTTCCCATTTCCACATTGGTATTTCTGGTTGTTGTAGCAAACTAGATGGTTTCTGATATTCAACTTTGACTTTCGAACAAGTCAAACATTTGCTAACGTACTTAGCAATGTCGGCTTTCATGCGAGGCCACCAATACAGTGCCTTCAAGTCATGATACATCTTGTCTGATCCCGGATGGACTGAATATCTAGATTTATGTGCTTCATCCATCACGAGTTCCCTTAAACCTCCGTACAAAGGTATCCACAGTCGATTGATGAAATAACGAATCCCATCAGGTTTAACATCCAATTGTTCCTCCATTCCCCCTAAGGATTCCTGTACCAAGTTTTCCTTTTTCAAGGCCTCAAGCTGAGCACTGCGTACCTTGTCAGGTAAGTCAGTATGTATCGTCATCATAAGTGCGCGAACCCGTCTTGTTAATGTGTCTTTTCTGCTCAGAGCGTCAGCTACTATATTAGCCTTTCCCGGGTGATACTTAATCGCGCATTCGTAGTCGTTCAACAACTCGACCCATCATCGCTGTCTCATATTAAGTTCTTTCTGATCAAAGATGTGCTGCAGACTCTTATGATCAGTGTAAATGGTACACTTGGTTCCATATAGGTAATGCCTCCAAATCTTTAAAGCAAAAACCACTGCTCCTAACTCCAAGTCGTGAGTAGTGTAATTCTTCTCGTGTGGTCGTAGCTGTCTTGAAGCATAAGCAATCACTTTATCACGTTGCATCAATACACATCCCAAACCCTGTGCAGATGCATCACAATACACCACAAAGTCTTCCGTCCCTTCCGGTAAGGACAGAATCAGTGCACTGCAGAGTTTCTGTTTCAATAACTGGAATGCAGCTTCCTGTTTATCCGTCCAGTTATACTTCGTTCCCTTGTGCGTAAGAGCTGTAAGTGGTTGAGCGATCTTTGAGAAAACCTCAATGAATCGTCGGTAGTAACCCGACAAACCAAGGAATTGTCGTACCTCAGTAGGTGTCTTTGGCGCTTCCCAATTCTTAATCGCTTCAATCTTTGCTGGATCAACATGTATGCCCTTTTCATTGACTATATGACCCAAGAATTGTACTTCTCGCATCCACAAGTCACATTTTGATAATTTAGCGTACAATTGTTCTTGTTTCAGTAACTCCAACAGCAATCGAAGATGTTCAGCGTGTTCCTCCTCAGTCTGAGAATAGATGAGAATGTCATCAATGAAAACAATGACAAACTTATCAAGATAAGGTTTACAAACACGATTCATGAGATCCATGAATACAGCTGGAGCGTTTGTCAACCCAAATGGCATGACCAAGAACTCATAATGACCATAGCGCGTTCGGAATGCTGTCTTTGGAATATCTTCTTCTTGAACTCTTAGTTGATGATAACCCGATCTGAGATCGATCTTCGAGTAGTAACTCGAACCTTGCAACTGATCGAACAGATCGTCAATTCTAGGTAACGGATACCGGTTTTTGATAGTAACCTTGTTCAGTTCCCGGTAATCGATACACATACGGAAGGTCCCTTCCTTTTTCTTGACAAATAAGACTGGAGCTCCCCACGGTGAAAAACTAGGTCGTATGAAGCCCTTATCCAACAACTCTTGCAGTTGTGTAGATAACTCTTGCATCTCTGACGGTGCAAGTCGATAATGCGCCCTAGCTATCGGTGCTGCATCCGGTGTAATGTCGATTCGGAATTCCACCTGTCTGATAGGCGGTAATCCCGGCAAGTCTTCTGGAAATACTTCCGGAAATTCACAAACTACTGGAATGTCTTCAATCTTCTTCTCAGCTACCGGCTTTTCAGTTATAAGTGTTATAACTGCCGTATGACCTTTACGCAGACATTTGTGTGCTTTCATACAAGATATGAGACGTAGTGGCGTACTGCTCTTCTCGTCTTGTACATACAATGTCTCCCCATGCGAAAGAGGTATACGAACGATCTTTTCATGGCACACGATTTCAGCCTGGTGTTTGGATAACCAGTCCATGCCAATGACTACATCAAAACTGCCTAAAGTGATAGGCATAAGATCAATTTCCAATGTTTGACCCATCAAGTCAAGCATACATCCCTTAAGGATTTGTTCAACTACAATTAGTTTACCATCAGCTAGTTCTACAGTGTATGGATTTTCTAAGGCAGTGGGACTAACATTTAGCAACTTAGAAAATGAACTAGATACAAAACTCCGGTCTGCACCAGTGTCAAATAACATAGAGGCATAGTGATTATTTAAGAGGAACGTACCCGTAACAATGTTGGGATCCTCCCGTGCTTGACGTCCTCCAATCACAAACGCCCTGCCCCTAGCACCATTGTTGTTGTTGTTGTTATTGGTGCCATTGCCGTTACCGTTGCCATTGCCGTTGCCATTTGTATTGTTATCCCCACCTTTCTTGAGTTGTGGGCAATCCTTTTTAAAGTGCCCCATCTTACCACACTCAAAGCAACCCTTCGGTGCGTTGTTCTGATTGTTATTTTGATTGTTGGGATTGTTTTGCAGCTCTCCGCGGCAATCCTTAGCTGCATGTCCAACTTTACCACACCGTTGACACTTAATTTTATCACACTGATTTCCCGCATGATGAAACCCACACCTGTTGCACTTTGGATGTTTACCAATATAACCCCCTGATGACGACTGCTGACCACTGTTCGAATTGTGGTAAGACTTGTTTGAGTCTTGCTTCCGGTTCTGCTGAAACGACTGTTGGTTGTAACCCTTGGAGTTGTTACCTTCCCACTTCCTCTTGTGGTCTCACACCTTAGTAGCTGATGTTCGTTTAGGTAGAGTTCCCTGTAACACCGCCTGATCAGTCAGTTGGTGCGCTAAACAAACAGCTTGTTGAATTGTTGTGGGATTTGCAGAAGTAACCAATCCCTGAATCTGAGGCACCAATCCCCCGATGTACCTCTCTATCCACTTGCTTGCGGGAGTAGCCATGTGAGTAGAAGTCTGGCTAGTTCATGAGATCGAGTCGTGTACTCCTCGATGTTTGACCCCTCCATCTTGAGGTGCCAATACTCCTCCTCTAATTTCTGCTTCTCACTGCGAGGACAATACTCATCCTGCATTAAAGTCTTGAATCCATTCCAGGTTAAGGCATTGGCCTCACCCAAGCCCAAAGTCTGAACATTGGAGTTCCACCAGGTTAATGCTGGACCCTCCAACGTACCCATAGCATACTTGACCTTGTTTTCATCCGGACAGTTACACATCTCAAAAACTGATTCGGCTTTTTCAATCCATCGTAGGAGTCCAATGGCCCCCTCCGATCCTTTGAAGTTATGTGGTTTACAGTCCAAGAACATCTTGAACGTGCACACCGGTGGATTCACTAATCCCCCTGCTGGACCCTGTGGCCCTGTAGTGTGTGTCTGAACGTAGTTCGCGATTGCCTCCGCGACCCTGTTATTGATCAGCTCATTGAGCTCAGCAACTGTCATTTGTACGTTCTCACCGGCCATTATCTTCCTAGTTAAAAGAAATGTTAAAGTGTTATCAAAGTCCAAGGTAACATGTGTAAACAATACAACAAACAACAACCATGTAATGTAGAAATCAACACAACTGTTTTCAGTAAATAATAGCTTTCAATAGATAATAATCTGATTTGAGTACAATACTTTCAAAATCAAAACATAAGTTTTCAAACTTCTAATGTAGGGACACAACCCGCCCCTAATAAGTTTAAACAAAATAAAGAAAATCAATCATCCTCAATAGTGGATTCAGGATCAGAATCAACAGCTGGTGCTGGTTCCTCCCCTTCCTCCTCTTCATCCTCTTCATCCTCTTCTTCATTTTCCGAGACTACCAAGTCTTCCAAGGCTTCAAGTCTGCCTTCCAGAATCTCAGCTCGGTCCTCAGAAGCTTGAAGGCGATCAGTCAAATGGATGATCTCATCTCGCATCTCATTAACCAGGTGAGCAAGGTTATCTTGTCTTTCGTTAGCATCCCAGAGTTCTCGAACATTGTACTCAATCCTATCATTTGCCCAGTACAAGTCCTCACGTAGTTTGGCGATCTCCTCAGAATCAGTCCGTTGCCTCTTAGGCTCAGGAACATCTAATGCAGGTGGTGGATGAGTAGAAGGTCCCTCAGCAGGAATCTCCTGAGTACCCTCAACTGGCTCCTCCTCCGGATCCTCATCCGGGTCCTCATCTGGATCCTCCTCCGGGTCCTCATCCGGATCCTCCTCAGGGTCTGAATCATCTCTCTCAGATGGTGGAGGAGATGGGATAGGTGGTGCTGGTGATGATGGTGGTGCTGGAACCACCGGCTCCTCATCCTCCTAATCATCAATGTATATGTATGGTGCTGATGATGAAGATGCCATGCCTGTTACATAATACCATATGTAAGTGCAGTGCCATGGAGTGTGTAAGCAAGTCTATTACATAATGCCATATGTAATTTTTAAGTGATACGTGTAAGCATGTGTGTCTAATGTCTAACAGTTATAGTCTAAGTCTACAAATGCAAACCTAGTTCGCTATAACCAATGGCTCTTATACCAATCTGTCACACCCCCAATTTTCAACTAACGGAATCATACCGTTTGGGAACGTGACAAACCAGGATCTCAGATCATTAGACATAACGAAGACCTCTATATGAATTTCAAAACATACTTTGGTCTAAAACTGTAACATCAAAATTTTCAAAGTTTGCGGAAGCGTTTTAAAACAATAACAGTTGTAAAATGTAAATTACAATGCAAAGTTTTCAAATGTTCAAATTCAAATAACTATAATGTAAGACATGCATGCGACTCAATCTCCTAGTCCATGCCTGCTTCTTGTGTACCTTAGCGTCCTGAGAAAACATGTAAATCAAGTCAACACAAAGGTTGGTGCATAACACAGGTTTAAGCATTCACAATGTTTAAAACAACAGTTTGAATATAATGTTTGTAGATAACATAATCACACATTCATAGTCATGATAGCTAGTCATTTATACTATTTACATACGTGGTCGACACCGAAGCTGACTAGTGCATGCTATCGCATGTTTTGCCTTGCCACTATTGTCTAGCACAAACAATAGTAAATGATTGTTTGGTCAGTCAAACACCTGCGTAGATCCCATCTACCAAGTGAGGTTTGTCGAACCTAATAGATCTATTTCCAACTACCACGCTTTGCGCTACGGCAAACTAAACGGTTCGAAGTGTAAGGACTTGTGAATGCTATGTTGTCACATAATGTAAACAGCTAACTCATGCAAGTGATATGTATCTAAAAATGTTTTTTGCACATGTTTTCTCCCCCAAAACAATTAAAATAAGAAAGGGGCCGTGTACGCACCTTTGATTGTTGCAGAATGATCAAACACACTTAACTCGTGTAGAAAATCCTCCTACGAAGAACCTGTGTTTTAACAATAACCTAGTGTTATTCGGATAGTCGTTTTGTGCTTGAAATCACATACGTGTCAACACATGTATGTTAGAGTGTTAGGAATACGCATACGTATATATGCGTGCCCTTGAAATCATTTAAATAAAACCATGTATGATTTTATTTAAATAACTGTAATTATACGCGATTACGGTTTTGGTCTAAAATGTGAATTTTATCATTCTAATATGTTCGGAATATAATTCTGGTTCTAACGCAATTCGAACGAGTCGAATCGGAGTTAAAACGAATAAGTTATGACCAAAATACCAAAAATTGGTTTAAATGACAAAACCAGTGGAGCCTCGGATTCGAACCCGCGACCCCCCCACTCCAAACACACACTCATTACCGGTCAAGCCCGCTAGGGAATCGCATTAGAATTCACAATTTAATTGTTTTAACCTTCCCTTAACCGGTTTCCCCTTGTTCATTCTAACCTAACCCATATGAGTTCAATGAGTCCCCAATTCGATCGAGATCGAGCCCGATACCTTGGGGCTTTTGTTCCAGAAATTCATGCGAACCAGAGGTGGGTTCTAATTCAGTCAACAACTCAGTTAAGAGCTCCAATTCAATCCCGAAATAAGTCGAATTCAAACAACCAATTTTCTCGAATCAATTTAGTGAAATTCGAACTTAACAAGCTTTGAATCCATGGGATTTTTCATCCTAGACCCAAAACGAAACTCTCTGTGCAATTAAATCGAATTCTTAACATTGATTGATTATCAAACCCCAAACCCGATTGATATCATAACCCTAGAACTCAAAATCATTAAATTCTTAGTTCTATGATGAAATTAGAATAGCATTAACATTAATCGGGATCTTCTGAATCTCCCTAAGTGTTTTAGTTTGATTATAACATACTTCTAAATAGAAATCCCCAAAACCGTTTTGTCCTAGAACCCTAGAATTCGAAAACCTTAAATTCGCGATTGTTGTATCAAATCAACATACGGTTCTCCTTTATACAAGCATTTCGAAACTTTCTGTGTGGGTTAATTCGATTGAAACACCCGTTACATTCAAAAACCCCAAATCCATTTCAAGAAAAAAACCCTAGGACCCGAACTCTATCAATTCGAGGTTTTCAGATGCAATTGAGTTAGGGATTCACTTAATCGGCCCTTTTAGGTGATGTAGGATTGAAAACTTACTGGATTGATTGTCGAATTGATGAATATCGACTTCTAGCCCTATGTTCGGCCCCCCTCAAGATCAATTCTTCAAACCGAAGCTTCCCCGATCGAATTGCTGCTTGAAACCACTTCTAAGGATGCCGATTGATATGAAGGAATGCTCAATTGTGCGAGATGTTGTCGAATTCTGTGAGTTTGATGACTAAGGGCTACGGTTACAACCTTTGAGTGGTTCATGGTTTAATTCAGTATTAATCATGCAATAAAACGTGCAATTGATGATTATTATCATTATTGCACAGATTTATAACCGTTTAATTTGATCAACATCTCGAATTAACATTGAGTTCATAGTTTCCACATTGAACATAACGAATTTTGACTCTTAGGAGTCAAAATCGACTATTATCACTATTTGTAGACTAATCCTTGAAATTAAAACACTTAGAACCTGATTTTTGATTAATCTTAACCCTTATAGATTATTCTTGATCCATAACATATCATTTCGATTAATCCTGGAGTTAACGGAATTAATCAGAAATGCTGGATTGCCACTAATTGGGTCAATTGGAACATTATTGGGCTAGATTAATCCTTTTGGGCCTCATAAATATAATTGGGCCTACCTTCTATCCATTTGGGCCTCATAAGATACAATTGGGCCTACCTTGGGCTTCATATTTGTGATTTCGTTACTTTCAGTTAACGAGGTTAATTCGAAAATACCGGATTGTCACACTACATTGAATTAATACATGTCATAAAATAAATTAAAAATTGGTTGTTCAAAACAACACAACATACATGCATGATGTTCCTATGCTCGTGTCCTTAAGTGCACCCTGATTTCCATAAGTAGCTAGTTACCTGATAATACATGTTTAAGAAAAAAGTGTCAACACAAAGGTCGGTGAGTTCACAGGTTTTGATAAACATAGGTAGTAATTCAGAAATCATGTGTCATATTGTTTATTAAATGTTAGTCCCGAGCCCTAGGCTCCAAGTGTCAGTGCGTCACTACCGAACTAGACTTGTTAGTCCTTGCCTCCACTATGTCTCGTAATAACATAGCAAGATAGGTCGAGATTTCACGTGTCCTGACCTCCAGTCAGCATTTTCGCCACGTGGGGCTCGTCACACCCAAATAGATCTATTCAAACTCACCTCGTTGTTTATACATTAACGGTAAGACTTTGCGAGGGCTTATTACGATACAACACTTATGTTTGTCTAATAAACCAGCATACACAATTTGTTTGTACAAGTATAAATGTTTGACTCGATTCAACAAGTATCATCCCCCTATTTGAAAAGTTTATAAAAGAGTTAAAGAGGGGCCGTAAACTCACCTTGGCGATATGAATATGCAAGCGTAAGCTCCTGCGTAGAATGCGTGTCGGTCACCGGCTACCTATATCATATACCATACGTGAGTTCGTGTAAGTGACCGTGTTCGTGTCCGTGCTCATGTTTGTGCTCAACAACCCTTGGTTGTTCATGTTTGTCCGTGTGTGTCCACAATGACCGTGTTAGCTCATGTTGTTCCACATTGACCGTGTTTGACTGTGTTTGACCAAGTTTGACCGAGTTTGACCGTGTCAAGTCAACGACCCGCTGGTGAACCGTGTGTTGGTTGTGAATCGTGTAACATTCGTGTTAGTGCTCGTCGTGTGCAAAACACGCAAGCCGCGTCTAAGGACAACTTACTATACATAGTAAGTTTCCATTTATGGCAAGTTCATAACACGTATCATTTTAAGGTTCTAGCATGCTCGTTAAGTCCAACGTGATCATGTTAACACATAGCACGTTATCATGCGAAATCAATTAAGCACATAGGTCACGTTTGCATACAAAAGTTTCCTAAAATGGAAAGTTTCTAAATATAGCATGCGTGATATCAGAAACCATCTAACTTAGCATGCAATCATCATATCAAAGCATATTAAATCGTTTAGCATGTTCAAAACATTCATAACCTTTCTAAATTGGTATTTCTAATAATAAAGTTACTATAAATAGTAGCTATGCTAAAAGTGACCAAAATCAACATCAAATACATTTCCTTAACTAAAAGCAATTTCATATACATGCATGTTCCTATTTCATCCCATAGCATCAACTTGTAACTAAAAAGTTACTATTAATAGCAAGTTTCATCAAAATCCATATTTTAGCCATTTTAACAACATTAAATCATGTGATATCCTACCAATAACATTTGTAATCATCACAAATTCATCTAACCATCTTAGATCATACATGCATGGCATTATTTCAACATTTTACATACAAATCATGCATCATAACAACACATTTCTTCATAGATCGTCATAAATCCTTAAAATATCATCATGGATCATTAATAATAGTAGATTTAGCATCAAACCCAGATTCATATCATAGAAACATTCGTGCATGTGCATGCTATGTACTTGCATGTGTGATCTAAAGCATTCATGTGTGTTTGTGAGTGCTTAGAGGGTGTTTGGACCATAGAAACTACCTTTGATGCACTAAATAGTCAAGATGGTAGGTTCAACAGCTCCTGGAGCTCCTGGGCTATCAAGCTTGTGCGGCTACGAGGTGGGGAAGATGGTGTGAGAGCTCTAGCAACTTCTTCCAACCTCTCCAAAGCTTCCTTGTGATTTCTAAGCTTCAAAAATGGCCTATAATGGTGGAATCAGTTGGTTTTGTAGATAAGAAGTCGAGGGATGGCGTGTGGGAGAAAAAGAAATGATGAAGATGGTAGTATAGGCATGATTTGTCTTGGTTTTATAAGATATTGTCGACTGGGCGGCGTCGCGTACCGCTGAGAGGGTCCTGGATCTTATCAGCGTACCGCGATGGATTTCGGGATTCGATTCTCCAGAAACTTGTCGCGTACCGCTATGGGAATTCTTGTGGGCCATCGCGTACCGCGATGAGTCCACAGAGAGCCCAATAGGCCCAATTTTCATGGTTTGATTCGTTCGTTGCCGTTTTCACGATTATGAACTATCGTTTGGCCTCGTTTGAACTTCCAAGTTCAATGTTTAAGTGTTTCGTGAGGGTTCGAGTGTTTTGTTACACGATGTGTTAAACGTTCACCAACGTTCGTGTTTCTTTTGACACGTGTGTGCGTGTTGCGATAATTCACTGAATTATCGGGTTTGTGTCAGTGTTCGTACTATCATGCCACGTGTCACACTAAATTAAACTAATTCTTGTGCCACGTGTACAAATATAAATTAAATAAAACATTTAATTAAATCAAATGCTGACCTGGAATTTACGGGGTGTCACATAACACATGTTTTTCTGGCCAATTTGTAATGCTAAATTCATTATATGGGACCAAACCATATACATGTTTTAAGCCTCAATATACTTTTACACATGTTTTTGAAGCAACCATGCAATGAGATGATAACAAAATCAGGTTTGACAAACCCCAAAGTAAAAAAGTAACTTTTAACAATTCTAAAGAAATAACATTTTATCATACCAAGATAAATGTTCATAAATTTAGAGGCACACAACTATTTCTTTTTTGGTTTGTATGAAATCTTCCAATGATAAAGAATTGTACAACATCATGTCTCTATGTGTGGTCACAAATCTAAGTGAGCAATTATGAGTATGACCTATTGAGTATTCACATATTTAAAAGTAACGAGTGGATTAGGATAATTCAAAATCACAGACTAAAACACTAACAGAGATCAAATAAACACACATAAAATCAAGATAAATAGAAAGATGAACAGAAAACTCACCGATTTGAAGATCGTGACAATGCCAAAGATATGGATTCACAAATAAAAAGTGTCTTCAAACGAGGTCAGTGATGATTAAAAGTATTGTCTTAATCTAAATATTTGAAGATGCGATTGGATGATGAAGAATCAAATTGGAAGATTACGGTACTAAATTCGGAGTTAGACAGGGTCTGCGTGTTTGTTTTCGGTCGAGTTTAAAACTTTAGATCTACGTGTTTGTATTTCAGATCTATTAGGGTATTGCTAGAAATTTGAGATTAAGAGACATGTGTTAACTTTGCTATGAGGACACTCTAGTTAAAGAACAAATGGTATAAGAGTTACTTGTTGATTAGAATATATTTTCATAAACTTTAAAAATTTAAGTAATAACAAATAATAAGACACACATGGTACAAAACTTAAAAGCAATGTGCGCTTAATTTTAATAATATATAATCATTAACCATTAAATTTTAATAATGGTAATACTAATAATAACAACAAGAATAATAACTACCATAATTTTTGGACGGTCAAAACTTTTTCATTCCTTGGTATTTAAAAAATAATGCACAATAAAAATGAATATTTAGTTTTATAGTTAATTTGAGTATTATATTGTTATTTTTGTAACTTTAAAAAATATTAACATGTTACGCGATTACTTGATATCATTAAATTATGTGTTTAACTAGTTTTGTGTTATTGTGTTGGGTTTCCTGGCACCTAATGCAGACATATCTCTAGTTTCTTATAACTATTTTTATTATTTTGTAGTTATCATCTAAGCTTGAACATTGATCTTTGCTATATTTAGCTTTAGATTCGTATTAGAGTTGTAAACAAGTCAAACAGAGTCGAGCCATGATGGCTAGTGCCTGGCTCGTTAAAAACCAAGCCGA
Source organism: Mikania micrantha (assembly GCA_009363875.1). Taxonomy (NCBI): domain Eukaryota; kingdom Viridiplantae; phylum Streptophyta; class Magnoliopsida; order Asterales; family Asteraceae; genus Mikania; species Mikania micrantha. The sequence continues at coordinate 59,913,526 of CM018681.1, forward strand.
TCGGTTTAGTTTGGGTCGACATGACATGATTGAGCTTGTATAACAGTTGAAAAAGTAATACTATTTTAATTGATCATTTTGAAATCTTTTGTCTACATAAAGACTCAACTTTTTTGTTGGTTTAGGGCTTGAATTTTTGGTTGTTTCAATTGAGAATTTATAGCATAAATACAAGTTTTGTATATCTTGTTTTTACATCATAATACATTAATAATTCTAACTAACCTTTTAAAATGGTTGTCCTTAATGTTTCTTTAAGAGTGATGTTATGTGTAGTAGAGTAAAGTTAAGTGTGAAGTGACATTAACATGTCACATGATTATAAGAGAGTGCAAAAGAGTGTACAGCGACTAAGCAAAAATAATTTATTGTTGGCCATATTCTTAAATAGGATTTTTAAGAAACAATTGAGCACAACATGATCCAAGGGGTGAAAATTGGTAAATATAGGTGACATGCCTGTAGTACGGGCAATGGCTTTAGGGCTAATCACAATTAAGCTCGTGTGCAAATTATTAGAAAACAAGTTAGACATCGGCTTTGATAAGGGTGATACATGCCACGTCCTCCCTGTTAAAAAAAATACATATTCAAAACTGAAATATCCAAAAGTTTGAACCTAAAATATCTTGAAATTCACATTCAGATTCGGATACTTGTTTTGAAAATTTTCAAATAGTACGATTATTCGAACTATTCAAAATAGTTATTTATTAGGACAATTTTTCAGTTATTTTTGTATATTTTGGATAATTTTAGAATACTTTTGCGCATATTGTATATTTCGGACATTCGGATATGTCAAATATATTTTTCTTAAAATTTTAATTTTTTTCTGAGATCGAATACCTGTTTGGATATCCGAATCCAAAATTTTTAGATATCTAAAATTTAGATTTTGAAAAATGAACACCTGAACCTTTCCACCTCACCCTATTGCTCATGGTAGTAAAGAAATCTCTCAAACTCAGCTCTTACCCATGGCAAGGGCGACCACGAGCCCTTGTTCCGTACATGTCCATTTGACTTGATCGAATTTTTTTTTGGTTTGTTTGAATTTGTTTTTCAAATTAGGGGCGTTTGGTAACGTCTGAATCATTAAGTGATGAATGGTTAAGATGTCTGAATAGTTTAGAGGGTCTGAACCATTAAGTGTTGAATTGCTTAATATTGTTTGGTTATACGTCTGAATGAAAAATAAATAAATTACCTTATTTATTTAAAAGCCCCACAAAGTCACGACCATCATCACCTCCGATTCTAAATCAAAAGGGGTCGAACGACCGTCGCCGCCTCTCCTCCGTCGCATCCCCGCCCTCCACCGGCCTCATCACGGTATCCTTTGTCGTAGCCCCGACCTTCACCACCGCCATCATCGTGGTTGCATGTGGCAAAGGAACACCTGCTATTGCCGTCATAGGGTTTAGATACATTTTCGGTGGAGCCGCCATCATCGCGGTTGTGGAGCCGTCATCATCGCGGTCGTCTCACCTTTCAGTCGTCGTCACCCTTCAGTGGTTGTGAACCAGAGCCGATAGATTCAGTTCAGTCTCCACACCCTTGGTTCTCTTCACCCATCGGTCGTCGTATGCGACGGTGGAAAGGAGGTGGTGGAGCGAAGGCGGCGGTGGAGCGATGGGCGGAGGGACGGCAGCGAAGTGGCGGAGGTACAGGGTGATGCTGTGTTTTCAGTCGACCAGAGGAGCGCCCATCGAAGAAGACGCGTAAATGGGCGTGGATTAGAGCTTGTTCCCATTCAGACCTTATTCAGACTTGTTCTCATGTCTGAATCATTCAGACCCTGCTTCAGACATTCTCATCTCATTCAGACGTGTCTTTTTATTGAAACAAACGGTCTGAATTTGAAGAATCAGACCCATTCAAATGCTACCAAACAACCCTACTTATATAAAAATTTTAACATTAGCTTGTAAGACTGCCTCCAACGCATTTTTTCTTCCATGTGAACGTCCCACGTGGACAATTCTTCTCAAGTGCAGAAAAAAGGTGGCCCTCCATATTAAAATTTAATGTTTTTTAAAAAGAGGAGAGAAAATGCATGTAGGAATGATGTGTTGGAGTTAACAAGAGAAGAGATAATGCATGTGGAAAAAAAGAATAACATGCTGATGTGACCACGGTAATGACCATGACGCATGTAGTAAATGCAGTATTTTGCATTGCGGGTAGTCTAAGTGGGTGATTTGACAACCGAAAGAGATCACCCATACCAAGTGTGATTGCTCCAATTTCACGTGAACTAAACAATGGAGGAAAAGGAGATATCATCCAGCATTGTCCAAGAGGACCAAGACAACCCAAGCAGATCGTCTGGTCTATGGGCATATTACATTATTACCTGCATTTTTTTCTTTTTAATTTTCGTCTATATTTAATGGGTGATAAGATGACATGATGTGGTGGAGCCACCAACTCTTATTGGGAGATTTCTGTTTATTTACCTTAATCTATCTATTCTAATAAACAAAAATGTTTATTTGTCACTTGTTACATTCTAAAGTCATAATGTCACTTTTCAAATTTTTATGCACTTATTTAATTATCTCTTATTAAATACATTATATTATCTTTCCTATTAAATAAATTATATTTTCTATCTTATTAAATAATAATAATAACTAATGATATTATTTTTATTTTGCAAATTTAAAAATAGTTTTTATATATTTAAATCGAATCATTTTATTATAAAATATATTTTAAAAAGTTTATAAAATATATTTTTTCATAAATATCAAATTTTTAAAAAATAAGAAATATTTCAATTTGTTATTTTTACAAAATAATAGTTTTACAAAAAAATTCTTAAAAAAATTATTTCAAAAAAATAAAATATAAGCAGAAAAATATGTAAATAATGATAAAAGTTACAGTTTTTTTTGTCTTGTATGTTTAACGGTAATTTCAAATTATGTTATTTAACTTTAATAATTACAAAAATATTACCTTATAATCTTACTTTAAAATAGTTAATTTTTGATAGAAAATTAACTAATTAGATTTTTAACTTTAGGCGGTTCAAATATCTCACAAATCAAGTTTAAATCATCATGCGTAAAATATTAAAACATTATGTACAAGCACTTAAAAATGTTTATAGTTGACAATTGTTTTTCGATGTCACAACTAACATAATTACGTAGTTAATTATCAACTTCATTTAAAGTGAAAAAACATCATAAAACACCCAATTTTGTTAATATTTGTAAGATCATAAATACTGATGCTTTCCAAATATTCTAAGTCCTTGATTCCCCTAAAAAATATTACCTTCTCATCTTACTTTAAAATAGTTAATTTTTGATAGAAAATTAACTAATTAGATTTTTAACTTTAGGTAGTTCAAATATCTCACAAATCAAGAATGTTAAAGATATTACTATTGTTATTAAAAATTTTGATTATTGTTTTATCATCTAAAGTAATTATTAATACATAATTTAATCATTTAATATAAAAATATCATCATTTATTATTTTAAATTTTTATTATTAATTGTTTAATATTTTATATTTAATACGTGTGTTCACACGGGTAATAGACTAGTTCTTGAATATGCAAGTAGGGGTGTTCAAAATATCCGAAACTCGAAAAAATTTGAAATCCGAATCGTATCCGAAACCCGAAAAAAACGTATCCGAAATCTTTTTCGGGTTTTTCGGGTCGGATAATATGATTTTAGTTTCGGGTCGGGTCGGGTTTCAGATATGCAAAAAGTGGTTTTTTCGGGTCGGATATCCGAAAAACCCGAAAAAACAGGGTTATTCGGGTTATTCGGATGAACGAATTCGGGTTTTTCGGGTTATTAGGGGTTTTCGGATCGGATAATATAATTCGAATTTCGGGTCGGGTTGGGTTTCAAATAGACCAAAAAAATTTCCCAACCCGAAAACCCGATTCGAAAACCAGAATAACTCGTTATCCGACCCGATGAACACCCCTATATGCAAGCATCACCGAAACTACAGACGAGACGCTCATTTTTACCACTTTTCACCCCGGACCCTCTTGTTCTCAAATCTTAATATTATAATAAACAAAATCTTTCTTTGTCATTTGTCACCTTTCTATACTATCATTGACACATGTCAACTTTTTATAAATTTACTTAATTATCTCTTTTATCAAATATTTATAATCTTTTTCATATTAAATAATAATATTATTATTAATACTAATTACAATTAATATTATTTACCTTTTTCATATATAAAAATAGTTCTTAAAAAATTTTAAATCAAATATTTTATTAGAAAACACACTTAAAAAAGTTATTAAAATATAAAATTTTCATAAAAACAATTTTCTTAAAAATAATTTTTTTAAAAATAAAATATAATATAAACCAGAGCTTTTTATAAACAATATGAGTTTTATAAGAAAAATGATATTTTATATATTTCTTCAAAAACCAAAGTTATAAATTGATAGAAAAGCTGCACTTTTGGTTCTTTATGTTATGAGATTTTCAAATTGGTCCTTTAATTTTAATAATTACATAAACATACTTTACCTTCTTAATTTACAAAGTTAGTTTTTGACAAAATAAAAACTAAAGATTTTTAACCGTTAATTAGTTCAATAATATCAATTCTAATAAATCAAGAAGATCATTTATCATTTCTTATTTTATTGAAGCTTTTAATTATTGATTTATTAGTTAAAGTTTTTATTAATATGTAAATTAATTATTTTATATCAAAATATCATTTTACAATATTAAATTTTCATTAATTCACTATTTTATATTCAATCTGTGTAATACACGGGGTAATACACTAGTGTTTTTATAAAAGTCTTATTTTAAAAAAAAATTTGGTTAAGCATGAAGTTAACATCAAGTAGTTTTTTTTTAACAGCGAATTTCATTAAAACACCAGGCGCAAGCAAGATGCTAAAACCCAATGCGCACTAGGGGTGTCGTTCGGGTTGGTACCTCGGGTTTCGGGTTGGTCGGGTCGGGTTATTCGGGTTTTTGTAATATGAAATTGGAACCGAGAACCGAACCATTTAACTTTGGTTTAATTGGTTCTAGGGTTTAATCGGGTTGGGTTAAACGGTTCTCGGGTAATACTTGAAAAACTAATATTCTATTTTTCAAACAAATAAAATTAAAACATGTTTAACCAAAACATACATTTACTTAAAAATTTCAAATGTTTAGCCATAACACAACTAAAACTTGCTTAACCAAAACATGCAATTCCTCAACAATCTCAAAACATATAGATGCTTTGAAAATTAAAAAAATGTTACCGCCCCTTAGAACCCTAGTTCGGGTTTTTCGGGTTTACCCGAATAAACCTCGTGGGTACCCAAGGACCGAACCATTCTAAGTTTTCGGGTTCGGGTAATAGGCTTTTTCGGGTTGAGCATTTACGGGTTCGGGTTATTCTGGTTCGGGTTGGTGTTTTTCGGGTTGGTTCTTCGGGTTCGGGTAAAAAACACACCCCTAATGCACGCAACCTTAGAGCTAAAGTTGTCCTATACTCGGGTCCACGTCTCTGATGCTCTCTACTCGTCAAACCTGCAATGAGGGTCTAGATTTAATCATCACGATAACAACAAGGGTGTAAACTGTAAATTAAAAGGGCGGTAATTAGACGACAAAAAGGGCAGTCAGTTGGTCGGGCTTCTGATGGTCGTTGGATGCAACTGTCCCTTCTTTATGTCCACACTTATGCCTTGTTACATGTGCCATCATACATCTACTTACTTTAAAAAGCCAATCAAATATGCTTTCCACCATAACATTGCAATTTTCCTTCCTTTAATTTAATTTAATTTAATTTATAAAAAAAAGTATATCAAATGAATGATTTTCAATAACCATGTTCTTCATTTGTTTTAATGTGAATAATTTAATATGAGACTTTCAGACGTATTGCATGATTCAATGTACATATTAGAAAAGATGTACTAATAACTGTATATACAAGTTTGAGATGAAAATTTGTAGATTTAGATCCAAACTTGATTGTTAAAAAGTATTTAATGCCCATAATATGCATGATTACTTGTTACATGTTGAAAATAAGGTATATTCACACATTTGATTTTATTAACCAAGAAATTATAAATTTAAGAAACTTAAAAGTCAATAGATTAGTAGATTATTTTATTAACTAAGGATAAATGAAAACGAAAAAACAAAATATGTTTACATGTATCATTCAAGTTAAGGATATATACATTTTATGGTGATTATGGTTAGGTGTCACTTAAAGTCATGCACATCTTACATCCATGAAATTTTTTCAGGTTTACTTATAGCTAGTTACTCAAATACATCTCCTTATTCATCCAGGGTCGGCCCAAACATTATGGGACCCAAAACGACTAATAAAATTATACCCTTTTAGTAAATAAATATTTTGATTTCATTTCTAATAAATGTTGACAACACAGTTAACATAATATTATTTTGATAATAACATAAACAAATATCTAATAAGCTAATGACGAACATAAGCAGCCAAATCGTATTACACTTACATAAAAAGTGCAACTAAAAAAAGGATCATGTATTATTATCATATCATCTAACAACCAAATATTTTAACAAAACATATAATCATAAAAAATTTTAGAAGCCTGTATGCATTAAAATGTTAAAAAATTAAAATTAACATTTAATAAAAGTGAAGAATCTAAAAATCAAATAAATCAATTGGTATTAAAATATCAAATTAATAAATACATAACAATAAAAATCAACAAAGTTAAGATAAAGATACACCTAAAAAATTCATTCGATGACTATGATAAAAAATTCAAAATATCACATTAATCAAGATAAATAGGTATAAAAAAAGAAAATGTAAGAATTAAAAGTACTTAAAATTTTCAATTTTTAAATGACTGAAAAATTGATGAATGTATGTTAAAACTTCAAAAAAAAAAACTCAAAACTAACGCACCATAAATATAAATTTGTATTTTTTTCGCTCTTACTTTTTCATTTTGGATAAATTCAATAAAAATCCAATGCATATAGAAAATGTGCTAAAAGGCAGGGCCCTAAGATTTTGGAGGCCCCAAACCTTATGTTTACTAACGCACCTATCCTTACTTTTTCATTTTTGGATAAATTCAATAAGTCTCTTACAAGGTAAGATTGGAATGGTAAAAGACAGAATGAAGTGCAACAAAATCTACTTGTAGTACAACATAATCCGTAAGGGCATCTCCTTACAACATAACACAATACACTGGAAAGACTTCAGAGAATATTACATAGCTCATAAAAGAAGCTCCTTACGTTCTCTATGTAAGGATCATCCGGCCAGCCCTAATATCGACACTTGCTTCTCTCTTTAATTCTTTGTCTTTTTGGTGGTTGGAGTGAATTAAATGCGTTTGTCTTCCTTAACCTTGCCATTTATATCTTCTTCCTTTGGTCTTTCCCATTGAGGTTCATCTTTTTGTCTATCTGGTCTTTGCCTACTGGGTAAGGACCTTTCGTCCTCTTCAAGACATGTGAGTGATGTGCGGCTGACCATGCCTCCTTCCTTTTGCTTGTCATGCCTTCATTTATTGTTGCATTAAATGTTGCATTAAATATTGTATTAGTTATCATGATTACATTTCATTAAATGTAACCCTAGTGTAACATCTGTGCCGGAATCGTTACCGGAACAGTAAATTGTACAGTAACTTGTACAGTAACTCGGGTACATCTTACGGGAAACTATGTTATGCTATTGATACATTTCTGATAAGCATGAAACTATTAAACGATTGTCTGAATTTGACTGGAACCTTAGGGTTTAACAGTCTGAAACATGTCAGACAACATAGTGTTGAAACACAAATACTTGATGTGATATTAGTTGGCATAAACGTATGTGAGGTTTAACAAAACGAAACTAAAACGGTTATTGTTGCGGAATGCTAAACCGACGAGTTATTCGTATAGGTGACGATCTGTACGAATGATTCTGATAGTTTAACGTTCTGAAATAATGACTAAACAATAGAAAACAAGAATCAGAAAGCCAAACCATCGACGTGTTCGTTCGAATGACGATTCGAACGAATACGCGCGATGGTGACGCAATCTGATTAAACGATTATGAAAACGCATAACGATACGAATGATCATAAATTTAAAGAAATATTATATTTCTTATTTTACAATTTTGAAACTCATCATAAAATAATTTAAACTTAACTATTTTAACAAATCGCGAAGAAAATTAGCGAAATTCAAATGAATTAATAAAACGCGTAATTTATTTTAATTCGAAAAAAAAATATATAAATAAATAAACAATACGATATTTCAGATAAATTTTAGAAATAAATAAACATCTACCTTGTTGAAATAAACTACTTCTATTTAAAATACGAAACACGCGCGTAACGTGCCGGATACGTGACGAAACTACGCACCGAGCAACCGAAACGGACCCAAATACCCTCGGGGTATAAAAACATCAATTGAGAGTATTTTCTCTCATTTTAATCAACTCTCTCTCTCTCTACTAGCTTCTTCCCGTTCGTTTCTCCCTCACCAACAAAACCACCATTTTCAAACTTAAAACCCTTAGATCTTGCTCAAAACTCCACCAATTTGCGTGATTCTTGAACCCACACGAAGCCATTGACGAGCTCTACACGAAAGTACAACTCATCTGAAAATCCAGTCACTGAATCACGAGGTATGATGAGTGGAAAGTTGCTGAAATTAGGGTTTTCTATGAGTTGTGGTTAAATCCACCTACATAACCGGATTTGTCATCCTTTGTTGTTGTAAACACCACCCCGAAACCTTGTTTTAGTACACAAGCGACAGGAAAGCGAGTCTACAACCTTAGCAGGTCTGATGGATGGCTTGTTGTTACATGGTTCGTGGGTTGTGGAGATGGCCGAAGTGGATGTGCAGGGTGGCGAACCCTGTGCTGCTCGCGAACTATGGTGCCCGAACCCACATCACCAGCGAACCCTCAAGCTCATCCCACGAACCATTCCTTTAACCGAACCTTTGCAGGGCAGGCGAACCCTTGGCTAGGAACGAACCCATTTGTGGCGAACTCTGCAAGATGTCACGAACCCTAGCTGGGTCAAGCCTCACTGTCGAACCCTCTATGCATGGTGTTCACGAACCTGCTGCCAAGCATCCACTCTCACAAACCTTCGAGGATTCAGACGAACCCTTGGTCATTAACCAGCCGAACCGTGCATGCTCCCGAACCCTGGGTACACAGACTTTGTTGAACGAACCTTCTTGTACTATGGACGAACCCTTTTTGGCTTGCAAAACCCACGAACCCTAGCTGTTAAATTTATAGGTTCGCTGATAGAATTTTGTGTGATTTTCTATCGTGGTGAGATAGGCCCAAACAGGTTTATCATTTAGTTAACATAGCTTAATGGGGAATGTTCATATATCTGGCCCACCATTTACTTAGGTCCAAATTCCTACAAGAAACCCACGACCACATTGATTAGTTGGCCCAATTTCGTGTAATCGGCCCAAAGGACTTGCAAGACCCATGTGATTTCCTCTAGGCCCAACCCATTTGACTAATCGAATTGATTATATGCGGCCCATGACAATTAAGAAAACCCACATTCTTTTGCCTTCGGCCCAGACATAATAACCGGCCCAATAGCAGCCCAATACACACAAACGTAAGTTTTGGCATTCTTTGGGCCAATCTCATTCTTATGAGGCCCAATCTTGGCCCAATAAACTTACCCAAACCCTTATAGATATATCGGCCCAATAAAGAAATTTCTTAGGCCCGTATGACCTAATCGGCCAACTCATCATTCGGTCCACATTTTATTCGATCCGGCCCACACATAGTTGTAGTAGGCCCAATGACACCATACTATTGGCCTTAGTGACAAACCTTATTCGGCCCAAGTGACTGAGAATTTTCTAACATATTAATACGAGGAACAAGGGATACATGAGATACTTTTGTAAAGATAAACAAATGATTAAGTATGCTTACAAAGATACATGTAATACAAATGACTATATTAACATTTAAGGGTTTTGAACTTACAAAAACAAAGTAGGGCCGAATAAAGACCCCGACTCAAGGATGTTAGCCAATTTTAGGACTAACACTAACGATTATACGTGCACGAAACAATATAACACATACTTTTAAACTACAACATTATGAATTCAACACAGGAACGTGAACATCATAACAAGTGCAAACAAAGAGCGCGTGTATTCTTATTCTACTTAGTCAAGCACTTCGGACCTAAGGTGAGTTCATTTGTCCCTTTTCAAATTTATTTGTTTTACTTCGGGACTGAGAAGCATGTTAAACATTTTCATAAAGCATTGAAATGATACTTAATGCTTTAAACATAAACATGATACTTATGTTGAAACTTATACTTTAAACTTGAGACTTGAAAACATAAGTTGAATACTTATGAGACTTGATGCTTATGCTACAACAATATGCTTAAACTCAATGCTTGACACTTATACTACAAACAAGATGCTTAAACTGGATGATTGGTGCTTATGTTGCAAACTAGAAGTGTAAACCATATACTTGATGCTTATGCTATACATTATATTCTTAAACTACACTTTTGATGCTTATGCTATAAACTATATGCTTAAAACACACACTCGATACGAAAGCTTGAATACTGAATCTATACACTAATACTAAATGCTAAAGCTAAATACTAATGCTATATGCTAATGCCACGTGCTAATGATACAATGCAATTACTATATGCTTATCATTCTTAAATGCTCGAAATGCTTGAAGTGCTCATAATGCTATAAACTTGTCATGCAAAAGCAACGGTTTGGCCTCTCAGTGCTTGCCACACCGGTTGTTAAACTATTATGCTAAAGCAACGGTTTGGCCTCTCAGTGCTTGCCTCACCGGTTGTTAAACTATTATGCTAAAACAACGGTTTGGCCTCTCAGTGCTTGCCTCACCGGTTGTTAAACTATTTAAATGCTACAAACTTGAATGCTAAAACCATTGGCTATGGAAGAACAATAGTTGGTCTCTCAGTGCTTGCCTTCATGTGTTCTTCCTAGTCGGAACTTGAAGACAATAGTTGGTCTCTCAGTGCTTGCCTTCATGTGTTCTTCATGTTCGGGACTATCAGGCACCTATTATGGTCTCTTAGTGCTTGCCATAGGGTGACCTTCATAGTCGGGACTTGAGGAGTAGACTTATGGCCATTCAGTGCTTGCCATATAGTGGTTCCTCAATTTCCACTCATGCTATAAACTTAAACAAAATGCTTAAGCTATAAACGAAATGGACGGTAGGTAAGATGCTTAATTATCATTAACAGCAATGTCCTATGCGACTTAGTATGTGGTGGGATGTTGGCTAGGGCTTGTCCCTTACATATGCCCTATATATAAGCATACCGAGTTGGATGATACAGGTGGTGTTAATGAGATTAAGATCATTACCTAGTGGGAAACATGAATACATTGGGGTCAATAACATAAACTTATCAACATGATGCTTGATAAACTTATTGAAACTAATACGTATAAATGCCATAGACTTGTAAACTTTGAAACAGTAAACTAAAGCTATGATGAAGGATGAATCGAATGGTAGGTAAAATGCTTAATTATCATTAACAACAATGTCCTATGCGACTTAGTATATGGTGGGATGTTGGCTAGGGCTTGTCCCTTACATATGCCCTATATATAAGCATACCGAGTTGGATGATACATGTGTTGTTAATGAGGTTAAGGTTTTACCGAAAGAGGTTTGCTAAAACTATTTTTCAACTTATAAACTTTATGAACTCACCAACCGTTGTGTTGACTTGATCTTTTACATGCTTTCTCAGGTGAAGAACAGGTTTAAGCATAAGCTCTGGGATTTACATACTAGGATGCCCAGATAGAGGACCTAGTAGACTTTTGGGAAGCACAACTTTTTGTTGATGAAAACATTATTTTGATATCTTGTACATACCCAAGATATAAACATTTGATCCTTTTGGTTAGGTTTACTAAGTTAAATTGCAGAACATTGCTATTGTAATTTAACTTTGTAATCCTATATATCATTTGATTGTGCTTTAGATATTCTTAAACGTTGATGCTATGTAAACAATCTGATCATCATGATTATCACCCACGATATCGCGCCCCGGGAACCTTCCGCCCGGCGGGGACTCCGATCCTACCCCGCCGGCTCGGGGTGTGACAGATTGGTATCAGAGCTCAAGGTTATAGAGAATAATAGGTCATTACATAAATGGTTTGGCCTAGACTATAACTTAGGGACCCACATGTAGAGAATTTAAGACTTAAGTTTGCATTATGTTTTCTGCATTCGATCACTGCACTAACCAAATCCTTTTGGTTATGATCAGAATGCCGCCTAGAAAACAACCGACTCCGGTGCCTACTACACAGACTTCTGCACCACACTCTTCGACACCTTCACCTGCAGATTCACCACCGCCACCTCCTCCTCCTCCGCCTCCTCCACACTCTCCACCACCAGGCTCAAGCAATGTTCAGCTAATTGATCCTGCTACTATCGCCTTGGCGACATTACTGAGCACTCAACTGACTAGTCAATTGAAGGATGTCATCCCAGAGATGATTAATAGGATTCAAAGTCATGGCAACAGCTCGGGCCATACCACAGGGGAAGCTAGTGGAAACACTAGCCACACCTCAGACTGCTCCTACAAGTCCTTTGTAGGATGTAAACCACCTAGTTTTACTGGAGTCGAGGGAGCTGTCGGACTAATCCAATGGCTCGAGAAAATGGAGAACACTTTGGACATAAGTAGTTGTCCGGAGCATCACAAAGTGCGCTATGCAGCTGGATCTTTCAGCAAGCGAGCTTTGACATGGTGGAACGCACAAATCAGAGCCCGAGGAAGGGATGAGGCAATGACAATGCCCTGGACGGAGTTCAAACTTCTTCTGAGGAACGAATTCTGTCCGAAACATGAACTACAGCAGTTAGAGATTGAGCTCTCGAACCACGTGATGAAGGGAGCCAACCATATGACTTTCACCACATGCTACCATGAGTTAGTAGCCTTGGTGCCAGAGATGGTGCCAACTTTGGAAAAGCTGATTGACAGATATGTTGCTGGTTTACCCTCCTGCATACAGAGTATTGTGCTGGCTGCAAATCCTGCTACTTTGGAGTCAGCCATTGCTCTTTCAGCTAAACTTACTGGAGTAATGGTGAAGTCTGGAGTTCTGAAAGATGACACAGAGAAATCCAAGGAAACAGCAACAAAGAAGCCCGAACAACACCAAACAAAGAAGCAAAAGGTCATTGGAAACTATGCGATGGCCACACCTTTGAGACAAGCCCCTGCTGTACCTGCCAACACTGCACCCAAAAACTATGTGGGAATGCATCCTCAGTGCACACACTGCAAATTTCATCATTCTGCTACGGTGCAATGCAGGCAATGCAACAACTGTGGCCGACTAGGCCACCGAACTCAACAATGCCGTGCCCCAGTCACACAAGCTACAAACAATGCCGCAGTAGCAATTCCTCCACCACAAAATACTGGCAATCATAACAATAATAATCGGGGATGCTATAACTGTGGAGAACCAGGTCATTTCTCTCGGGACTGCCCAAAAAGAGTGCAACAAGGAGTACAAGCACCTCGTGGGAGGGCATTCATGATTGGAGCCGCTACAGCACGCCAAGACCCGGAGACGGGTACTGGTATGTAGTATCTCCTCACTCGTAAGACTTCACTTTATGTTGATACTAGTAAGAATAAGAAATTATCTTATTCCTATTAGTACGATCACATGAGTATTCCACGGAACTTAGAAATTCGTTTATTTCAATAGAGACGAAGAAAGAATCCTTGGTTAATGCACTTAACATACATAGGAAACCATAGCTAACACTAAAGTTGGGTAACAGCTGATGCTCATAGTATCGGTTAGTTTAAACAATGAAGTGTTAGAGCTACACAAGGATTAAGCAAGCAATAACAATAAGACAACTATGAGCAATAAGACTAGTAAAACTTTGAGGCTATACGTAGGAAATCCCATACGCGACTTAGAGTTAATCTGGCAGCGAAGGGATATCACACCGATCAAAGTTTTCCATTGATATAGAAAGAGTAGTACCCGATAATAATTTTAAATTTCGGGACGAAATTTCTTTAACAAGGGGAGACTGTAACATCTGTGCCGGAATCGTTACCGGAACAGTAAATTGTACAGTAACTTGTACAGTAACTCGGGTACATCTTACGGGAAACTATGTTATGCTATTGATACATTTCTGATAAGCATGAAACTATTAAACGATTGTCTGAATTTGACTGGAACCTTAGGGTTTAACAGTCTGAAACATGTCAGACAACATAGTGTTGAAACACAAATACTTGATGTGATATTAGTTGGCATAAACGTATGTGAGGTTTAACAAAACGAAACTAAAACGGTTATTGTTGCGGAATGCTAAACCGACGAGTTATTCGTATAGGTGACGATCTGTACGAATGATTCTGATAGTTTAACGTTCTGAAATAATGACTAAACAATAGAAAACAAGAATCAGAAAGCCAAACCATCGACGTGTTCGTTCGAATGACGATTCGAACGAATACGCGCGATGGTGACGCAATCTGATTAAACGATTATGAAAACGCATAACGATACGAATGATCATAAATTTAAAGAAATATTATATTTCTTATTTTACAATTTTGAAACTCATCATAAAATAATTTAAACTTAACTATTTTAACAAATCGCGAAGAAAATTAGCGAAATTCAAATGAATTAATAAAACGCGTAATTTATTTTAATTCGAAAAAAAAAATATATAAATAAATAAACAATACGATATTTCAGATAAATTTTAGAAATAAATAAACATCTACCTTGTTGAAATAAACTACTTCTATTTAAAATACGAAACACGCGCGTAACGTGCCGGATACGTGACGAAACTACGCACCGAGCAACCGAAACGGACCCAAATACCCTCGGGGTATAAAAACATCAATTGAGAGTATTTTCTCTCATTTTAATCAACTCTCTCTCTCTCTACTAGCTTCTTCCCGTTCGTTTCTCCCTCACCAACAAAACCACCATTTTCAAACTTAAAACCCTTAGATCTTGCTCAAAACTCCACCAATTTGCGTGATTCTTGAACCCACACGAAGCCATTGACGAGCTCTACACGAAAGTACAACTCATCTGAAAATCCAGTCACTGAATCACGAGGTATGATGAGTGGAAAGTTGCTGAAATTAGGGTTTTCTATGAGTTGTGGTTAAATCCACCTACATAACCGGATTTGTCATCCTTTGTTGTTGTAAACACCACCCCGAAACCTTGTTTTAGTACACAAGCGACAGGAAAGCGAGTCTACAACCTTAGCAGGTCTGATGGATGGCTTGTTGTTACATGGTTCGTGGGTTGTGGAGATGGCCGAAGTGGATGTGCAGGGTGGCGAACCCTGTGCTGCTCGCGAACTATGGTGCCCGAACCCACATCACCAGCGAACCCTCAAGCTCATCCCACGAACCATTCCTTTAACCGAACCTTTGCAGGGCAGGCGAACCCTTGGCTAGGAACGAACCCATTTGTGGCGAACTCTGCAAGATGTCACGAACCCTAGCTGGGTCAAGCCTCACTGTCGAACCCTCTATGCATGGTGTTCACGAACCTGCTGCCAAGCATCCACTCTCACAAACCTTCGAGGATTCAGACGAACCCTTGGTCATTAACCAGCCGAACCGTGCATGCTCCCGAACCCTGGGTACACAGACTTTGTTGAACGAACCTTCTTGTACTATGGACGAACCCTTTTTGGCTTGCAAAACCCACGAACCCTAGCTGTTAAATTTATAGGTTCGCTGATAGAATTTTGTGTGATTTTCTATCGTGGTGAGATAGGCCCAAACAGGTTTATCATTTAGTTAACATAGCTTAATGGGGAATGTTCATATATCTGGCCCACCATTTACTTAGGTCCAAATTCCTACAAGAAACCCACGACCACATTGATTAGTTGGCCCAATTTTGTGTAATCGGCCCAAAGGACTTGCAAGACCCATGTGATTTCCTCTAGGCCCAACCCATTTGACTAATCGAATTGATTATATGCGGCCCATGACAATTAAGAAAACCCACATTCTTTTGCCTTCGGCCCAGACATAATAACCGGCCCAATAGCAGCCCAATACACACAAACGTAAGTTTTGGCATTCTTTGGGCCAATCTCATTCTTATGAGGCCCAATCTTGGCCCAATAAACTTACCCAAACCCTTATAGATATATCGGCCCAATAAAGAAATTTCTTAGGCCCGTATGACCTAATCGGCCAACTCATCATTCGGTCCACATTTTATTCGATCCGGCCCACACATAGTTGTAGTAGGCCCAATGACACCATACTATTGGCCTTAGTGACAAACCTTATTCGGCCCAAGTGACTGAGAATTTTCTAACATATTAATACGAGGAACAAGGGATACATGAGATACTTTTGTAAAGATAAACAAATGATTAAGTATGCTTACAAAGATACATGTAATACAAATGACTATATTAACATTCAAGGGTTTTGAACTTACAAAAACAAAGTAGGGCCGAATAAAGACCCCGACTCAAGGATGTTAGCCAATTTTAGGACTAACACTAACGATTATACGTGCACGAAACAATATAACACATACTTTTAAACTACAACATTATGAATTCAACACAGGAACGTGAACATCATAACAAGTGCAAACAAAGAGCGCGTGTATTCTTATTCTACTTAGTCAAGCACTTCGGACCTAAGGTGAGTTCATTTGTCCCTTTTCAAATTTATTTGTTTTACTTCGGGACTGAGAAGCATGTTAAACATTTTCATAAAGCATTGAAATGATACTTAATGCTTTAAACATAAACATGATACTTATGTTGAAACTTATACTTTAAACTTGAGACTTGAAAACATAAGTTGAATACTTATGAGACTTGATGCTTATGCTACAACAATATGCTTAAACTCAATGCTTGACACTTATACTACAAACAAGATGCTTAAACTGGATGATTGGTGCTTATGTTGCAAACTAGAAGTGTAAACCATATACTTGATGCTTATGCTATACATTATATTCTTAAACTACACTTTTGATGCTTATGCTATAAACTATATGCTTAAAACACACACTCGATACGAAAGCTTGAATACTGAATCTATACACTAATACTAAATGCTAAAGCTAAATACTAATGCTATATGCTAATGCCACGTGCTAATGATACAATGCAATTACTATATGCTTATCATTCTTAAATGCTCGAAATGCTTGAAGTGCTCATAATGCTATAAACTTGTCATGCAAAAGCAACGGTTTGGCCTCTCAGTGCTTGCCACACCGGTTGTTAAACTATTATGCTAAAGCAACGGTTTGGCCTCTTAGTGCTTGCCTCACCGGTTGTTAAACTATTATGCTAAAACAACGGTTTGGCCTCTCAGTGCTTGCCTCACCGGTTGTTAAACTATTTAAATGCTACAAACTTGAATGCTAAAACCATTGGCTATGGAAGAACAATAGTTGGTCTCTCAGTGCTTGCCTTCATGTGTTCTTCCTAGTCGGAACTTGAAGACAATAGTTGGTCTCTCAGTGCTTGCCTTCATGTGTTCTTCATGTTCGGGACTATCAGGCACCTATTATGGTCTCTCAGTGCTTGCCATAGGGTGACCTTCATAGTCGGGACTTGAGGAGTAGACTTATGGCCATTCAGTGCTTGCCATATAGTGGTTCCTCAATTTCCACTCATGCTATAAACTTAAACAAAATGCTTAAGCTATAAACGAAATGGACGGTAGGTAAGATGCTTAATTATCATTAACAGCAATGTCCTATGTGACTTAGTATGTGGTGGGATGTTGGCTAGGGCTTGTCCCTTACATATGCCCTATATATAAGCATACCGAGTTGGATGATACAGGTGGTGTTAATGAGATTAAGATCATTACCTAGTGGGAAACATGAATACATTGGGGTCAATAACATAAACTTATCAACATGATGCTTGATAAACTTATTGAAACTAATACGTATAAATGCCATAGACTTGTAAACTTTGAAACAGTAAACTAAAGCTATGATGAAGGATGAATCGAATGGTAGGTAAAATGCTTAATTATCATTAACAACAATGTCCTATGCGACTTAGTATGTGGTGGGATGTTGGCTAGGGCTTGTCCCTTACATATGCCCTATATATAAGCATACCGAGTTGGATGATACATGTGTTGTTAATGAGGTTAAGGTTTTACCGAAAGAGGTTTGCTAAAACTATTTTTCAACTTATAAACTTTATGAACTCACCAACCGTTGTGTTGACTTG
Organism: Mikania micrantha; assembly: GCA_009363875.1. Classification (NCBI taxonomy): domain Eukaryota; kingdom Viridiplantae; phylum Streptophyta; class Magnoliopsida; order Asterales; family Asteraceae; genus Mikania; species Mikania micrantha. The sequence continues at coordinate 59,931,891 of CM018681.1, forward strand.
ATCTTTTACATGCTTTCTCAGGTGAAGAACAGGTTTAAGCATAAGCTCTGGGATTTACATACTAGGATGCCCAGATAGAGGACCTAGTAGACTTTTGGGAAGCACAACTTTTTGTTGATGAAAACATTATTTTGATATCTTGTACATACCCAAGATATAAACATTTGATCCTTTTGGTTAGGTTTACTAAGTTAAATTGCAGAACATTGCTATTGTAATTTAACTTTGTAATCCTATATATCATTTGATTGTGCTTTAGATATTCTTAAACGTTGATGCTATGTAAACAATCTGATCATCATGATTATCACCCACGATATCGCGCCCCGGGAACCTTCCGCCCGGCAGGGACTCCGATCCTACCCCGCCGGCTCGGGGTGTGACACCTAGCTCTGAAGCTCGTATCCTTTCCTCTCACAAAGGCTCTCACTTTATCCATCAGATTGTTGAACGTTTTTGGGAAATCTTCCCCTAACTTCTCACACAGCTGAGGTTGTCTTACCCCATTAATGAAGCTACTAATTTTCATTACTTCCGGCACGCCCTGTATTTGCATACTCTCTGTTATGAACCTTTCCATAAATTGCTTTACCTTCTCGTCGTCCTGCCTCCTGATGTGCAATATTTCATTCGGGTTTTTTACAGCCTTTTTCTTTTGGTGGAACTGATTTACGAACATGTCTCGAACCTCCTCATAACTATCGATGCTCCCTGGCGGTAGACTATCAAACCACATACGGGCAGCTCCCGTCAAAGTCTGTACGAGCATGTGACACCAGGTGGAAAGGTTCCACTTTCCTATTTTACCGGCTCACACAAAGGCATGTAAGTGATCATTTGGATCGTTAGTTCCATCATACTTCCCTACGTTCGCAGTCAGCTTGAACTTCTCAGGTAACGGGGCTTCCGCTATACGACGGGTGAACTTCGACAAGTCTTTGTAGTTGGTGGGATGATAGGGTCTCTGCAGCGGGTCCTCATCATCCTCCGGCCGTCCGCCACCCTTCTTAAGATCGTCATTTTCTTCCACTTGTATTCGCGGTGTTTTCTGCTCTTCCAGAATCTTGAGAATCTTTTCGCATAACTCTTGGTTGTAACGGGACTCTTTGGCCGCCCCTTCTGGCTTATCTTCACTATAAGAAAGTTGGGCCTTCAGCTTTTCTAACTTTTCTCTTTGCTCTAGCTCGGCCAGCCTGGCCTTTAACATTTCTCTATGGTTCTTAAAAAAGTCTGGGGTGATCGTCACTCCCACTTACTCTTCATCCGATCCTTCAGTTATTTCAAGCTGAGAGCCCAAAGTGTTTCTGGTCGGGATTGATCCCTTTTTACCCGAGCTTTTAGTAACCAAGCTTTGGGGTATAGAACGAGCATTATCATCAGCCATGTCGTGTGATTGTGCGTTTCAAATGGTGAACCAAATTGTCGCGGATTTGATGACAGATGACACATGCAAGGCTCAAACAATAACTCTCTTACAAGGTAAGATTGGAATGGTAAAAGACAATATGAAGTGCAACAAAATCTACTTGTAGTACAACATAATCCGTAAGGGCATCTCCTTACAACATAACACAATACATTGGAAAGACTTCAGAGAATATTACATAGCTCATAAAAGAAGCTCCTTACGCTCTCACTGTACGGACCATCCGGCCAGCCCTAATACCGACACTTGCTTCTCTCTTTAATTCTTCGTCTTTCTGGTGGTTGGAGCGAATTGAATGCGTTTGTCTTCCTTAACTTTGCCATTTATATCCCATTCCTCTGGTATTTCCCCTGAGGTTCATCTTTTTGTCTATCTGGTCTTTACCTGCTCGGTAAGGACCTTCCGTCCTCTTTAAGACATGTGACTGATGTGCGGCTGACCATGCCTCCTTCCTTTTGCTTGTCATGCCTTCATTTATTGCTGCCTTAAATGTTGTATTAGTTATCATGATTACATTTCATTAAATGTAACCCATGTCTTTTATTATCTTTTATTTTATTTATGATGCTGCCATGTACCGTCATCAAGTCCCCCTAGTTCAGGTTATGCCACTCTTAAGGGGTCGTGACCTGAACTCGTAAGGTACTTTCGTGTGACACCACGTATTTTCCAGCTCAGCATTACATTTATTTTAATAATAATTTATATTATTATTTTATACGTGGCAATAGAATTAGATTAATTTAGTGTGACACGCAGCACAACAGTCCAAACATGAACAATTGAGCGATAATTTGTCGAATTATCGGAAAACGCACACACGTGTTTCGATTAATGAACGTTGGTTAAATTGAACAAACCACAACGCAATTGAACTATGATTAAGTCTTATATGAACCTTTAATAAGCTAATTTATGATGATAGTCATAAAACGATGTTCATAAACGCGAAATAATCGAAAAACAAGCTTAAACAACAAAATTGGGCCAATTGAGCTCATTTAGCTAGCCAGGCGGTACGCCAAGGAACAAGGTTTGGGCCTTGGCGATACGCCAGGCTTGGGCAGGAGAAATTTGAACGCTCCGAAACTCCAGGCGGTATGCCAAGACGGTTGCAATCACTCGGGGCGGTGCGCGCGAGACAACGAAGAGATATTGGATTAAAATAATCGAGGCGGTACGCCTAGCCTTATGGAGGCTAGCTAGATGGTACGCCTGGAAGTCGCAGATGTCAAAAACTTGTATAAGACATAACCTAGCTCAGTGTAATCATTTATATCCTCTCTTTCTCGACTGAAGCACCTCAAACTCGAGCAACACACCCTGCTAACTTCATCATCTCAGCCAGAAGCTCCATTGGTGATACTTGGAAGCCATTTTTGTGCTCCATTGAAGCTAGAAACAAGAAAGGAGGTTCTTGGAAGTACACCATCACTTGAACCTACTAGGAGTTCATTCCCAGCAAGTTTAGAGCTGCCAAGCTGCTGTTTGATCATCATCTTAGTGATTTTGGAGCACTATAAGGTAGTTCTATGGTCCTTGTAGTCTAAAAACACTCTCACACACACATGCAAGTCATAAGACTCACATGCAAGCACTTTGACAACACATGCACGAAATTTCACCTATTTGAATCTGAAATATGATGATCAAATGACTGATTTGGTGACTCTACAATGTTTATAAAATATATATATATAAGTGATTTTGGTATGAAAAGTATGTTTAGATGATTGTTTGGATCTAATATGATGATATTAGGTGTATTTGATTAAATAAAATTTTTGTCATATGTGTATTTGTTACAAGTTTCTATAAATTGAAACTTTGTTAATAAATGATATGCTTACATAATGAATATAGGTCATAATGAGATTGATTCATAATAATAAAATCATATGAACAAGATTGAATGGATTAAATTTGGTTAAAACAAGCTTATTTACAAACTTACTATATCTAGTCACTTTTAAACGAGAAATGTGCTTATATGACTATGTGTAACAATGTGCTATATGATAACATGATCATATAGGGTAAACAAGCATGCTAGAATAAATGGAAAGTGATATTTTGTGAACTTGCCTAAAATAGAAACTTTCCTAAAATGGAAACTTTCTATAAATAGTAAATTATCCTGCGAACGTAACAAATGTGGTTACACTCATCACACGACACTAAACGCACGTTGAACAAACTCTATAACAAAACAAATCACCAACGGGTCGTTAGGTCAAACACGACCAACACAACAACTTAAAGTTGTTTGTACACGAACAAAGTCTAGTGAGATCGACACGAACACGAACACGAACATAACTGTGAACACGAACTCATAACACCTATGTGATATAGGTAACCGCTAGAGGCGAACAGCTGACCGTTCACGCAACAACAACTGCTAAACTCAGGTGAGTTTACAGCCCCACTTTTACTCTTTAACTGTTTTGTTAAACTTTGGGGGTGAGAATACTATGCAACTGTTTTTAGATGTATGACTGGTATGTGTAAAACAACTTTTTGAGTGTTCCTGTATCGCAACAAAGTCCTCACATATCCTTACCGTTAGTTGTGTATCGAAGGAGTCGTTATTACGTAGTACTACTGGGTTTGACAAACCCCGCTCGACGACAGTTGTGACTGATGTCACGACAGGCGTATTATCGATCTATGCCGTGGTTTCGCAATAAACCCGGCGGAGGCAACAAACTGTCTAGTTTCGGTAAGATGAACTTGTACACTCGGGACCGTAGGTCTACAACTTAACATATCTAGTATATATCACGTAACTGTTTTAACTTACTTAAACCTGTGAACTTACCAACTTTATGTTGACACGTTTTCGCATGTATTCTCAGGTAACTAATTGCACGATGCTAGGATGCACATGGAATAGGACCAAGAAAGAGTCTTGCATGCATTCTAACTTATATTTTGAACAATTGTTATAATATTGTGATTTAAAACAATGTAGTACTTATATTTTCCGCTGCTAAACGCTTAACTTAATTCTGCTGCTTTATTTTAATATAACTTGATTTGAATATCAAAACTATGTGTTTTCATACTCATATAGAGTCATTCTATATGACTGAGAGCTTTGATTCTGGCCACATCACACCCAGCGGTCTGACACTGTGACACGTCGCAATTTCCAGGTCAGCATTACTTTATTTTTAATAATAATGTGTATTATTATTTCATACGTGGCACTAGAATAATTGTATTTAGTGTGACACGTGGCACGACAGTTCAAACACACTGATGATTCGACGAATTATCGCACAACACTCGCACGTGTCTTGAATGACGAACGTTGGTGAATGGATCAAATCACAGAACACTTTCACTACACATTAGGTGCCGAGGAACCCAATTTAGTTAGAACAACGCTTATGTGTCGAGAAACGATGTTCGTAGTCGATAAATTCGCTTCAAAACAATGAAATTGGGCTTAGTGGGCTCAACCGAGACCCATCGCGGTACGCGATGGGCACCCAATTGGGCTTTCGCGATACGCGAAGCCTGGACGGGAGAAATTTGAATTCTCCGAAAACCGTCGCGGTACACGACGACCGATCATCTTCCACCACCGCGGTACGCGACGAGTTTAGGGAACCGAATGATTATTATATTCATCGCGCTACGTGGAGCTACTTTTTGGACAGTCTCCGCAGTACGCGATGACCCCAACACGCCAAATCTTTATTTATCCAAGATGAAATCGTTTCTGGCTATCCCACTGGATTTTTCTCCGACTGAAACACTCATAAGCGGCCATTGACGACCTGCTATCACCTCATAACTCCATTTTGAGCTACAACCATCAATTGGGAAGCATCTTTGAAGATTGAAAGCTTGGAGGTGGAGTTTGGGGCTAGACCACGATACCACCATCATCTTGAGCGACCTGTAGCTACTGTGGAAGCAATCCCAGGACCTCTTGCAATATATTCACCCTGTTCCAGGAAGATTAAAGCTCCCAAGAAGCTCTTGGAGGTAGTTCTAGCACCATTTTGCACTTTTTGCACACATACACCCACATGCAATGGGAAATACCCACATGCATCACCATAAATAGAAACTTTTTATTTTAAGTTTGCTAGAATTGATGAATTTGGAAGATATTGTATGCTTAGCATGCTTAGCTAAACTTGCTATGATGTAGATAAATGATTTTATGTCTTGACATGGTTGAAAAATGTGTTTCATCACAAGTTACTATAAATAGTAACTTTATCTTGCAAAGCCGATGATTTGCCACATGCTAGACATAATGGGTATGATTAAATGTCTATTTATGACTAAGATAGTGATGTTTAGATGATATTGGTTGTTAAACTTAGTAAAATATGCTTATTTTAGTAAATTTCCATAAATAGTAACTTTTGCGCGCAAACTATGCTAAACCGACTATGTGTAACTATGTGCTTTATGATAACATGCTCATTTAGGATAAGTATGCATGTTAGAATAATCGGATTATGATTTATTGCTTGACTTGCCTAAATTAGAAACTTTCTTGAAATAGAAACTTACTATAAATAGTAAGTTTCCTCACGAAAGTGAATTTTGGTATCCGTACACATCACATGACACTAAACCACACATTACACGAACACTTGATCCAAAACCGTCACCAACGGGTCGTTAGGTCAAACACGGTCAACACGGTCAACACGACCCACATAACAACTTGGAGTTGTTAGACACGAACACGGTCCTGTGAGACCCACATATGTGAACACGAACTCATAACACCTATGTGATATAGGTAACTGCTAGCCGGTGAGCTACTCGATTCTGTAAGAACGCACTACGTAACTCAGGTGAGTTTACAGCCCCACTTTTACTCTTACACTGTTTTACTTAACTTTGGGGTGAGAATTACATTGCAACTGTTTTAGATGTATGACTGGTATGTTGCGAAAACCATTTTCGAGTGTAACTATTATCGCTTAAAGTCCTCACTTATCCTTACCGTTAGTTGTGTAACAAACGAGTAGTAATTACGTAGTACTACTGGGTTTGACTAACCCCACTTGACACCAATGTTGACTGGAGGTCATAACGAGTGTAATTTCGATGGGAACGCGGGTTCAGCGATGACCTGCGGAGGCAAACGGGAACAGTCTAGTTTCGGTAAGATGAACTGACACACTCCACGGATCGTAGATCCACAACTAAACTTAACATGCCCAGTATATATCAGTTATTTTTCAGTCTGTCTAAACCTGTGAACTCACCAACTTTTTAGTTGACACTTTTCGCATTTATTCTCAGGTAACTAAATGGAGCTTACGCTAAGATGCGCACAAGGAAGCACGATAGGAGTCTGGCTCGCATATAGACTCGTGTCTTAGGCTTTGTGTGCATTGGTTTTGTTTTCAAACAATTTAAACTATGTAGTGTTTGATACAATTTACATTTCCGATGTACTTGTTCTTATTTAATTCCGCTGCTTTTGTTGTAACATTCCGCTACTTTATTTGAAAACTTGTTTGCTTTATCAAATTGCGTGATTGTATAACTCATATAGAGTCATTCTATATGACCATGAGCTGTGATCCTGGCCACGTCACACCCACGTGGACTGACACCACGAGTGGGAATTTGGGGGTGTGACAGACTGGTATCAGAGCCTTGGTTATAGGGAACTAGGTTTGCATGTAGTAAACTTAGACTATAGCCATTGCTCTACACTAGACACTACACTTAAAACTTGCACACTGATATTACTATTATTGTTGAACTGTTGTTTACTAACTTGAGACTTACAGGAATGGCCAACAATGCCGACGCTAACAGGAACCCGGGCAGACGCTCGGCAACCGATGACTTGACCGCAGAGAGTCGACGATGAGTCGACGACATCGTAGCACAGGTCGACGCGGAGATGGACAGACGGGCCCGACACGCGACACGAGCCTGGTATTGGGGATGGCTCCCTATGGTGATACGGGATTGGATCATAGGAGAGAGGGTACCTTCGCCACGGTATCCTGGCGACGCACCGACAGACCGTAGACTACTGCCACTTGGAGTGCCTATGGAGCAGGCATTCGCGGCTCACGTGGCTTTCTCCCGACGTGAGGCCATGAGGAGCGGCGAGCTATCGACGAGGTCCGAGTTCTTCGAGAGAAGAACGATCGCCTTGAGAGGCGAAATGACAGATTAGAGGAGCAGGTAGAGACTCTATGTCTCCAGGTGTCCCAGCTGATGAGTCAGCATGGACAGATGGTGGATGTCATGCAGGAGCATGACGAACGCATTACGGAGAATCGGGTCGCCAACGAGGAGACTCAGGCGATGGTCCAGGCTAGCGAGGCCATGCTTAACGCGTGGGCTGCGCAGTTTATTCAGGAACCACCACAGGATGACGGTCCCCAATTCGAGGCCAATGACCTCGAAGAAGGAGACTTCGATGAGGATTCCAATGAGGATCCAGAGGAGGATGATGATGATGAGGATGCTGATAGTGACATTTCACGCGTCACCATGGACTCATATTAGCTGAGTTACTTTCATTTATGTTTCTTTACATTTGCCTAAACGAGGGGGATGTGCTCGTACAAACTTATGTTGCTATTATCTTTTGAAATCATTGTACTTCAAGTTATTATTATTAATGGAATGATGTTTTGCTTTATTTATTATGTCTTGACTATGGTTGCTTGTTAACATAACATCTAACTTGACCTCTGACATGACAATCGGCTAACACTCTAACTCATGCCAACTAACGCTCTAACCTTTCCAAATAGAATCATGTCTGGAAGGGGACCCAATGCCCGCAATCTCAAACGTAAGGCCGAAAAGGCAAGGATCAACATGATGGTCGAACGTAAGGTCAACAAAGTACTCGCTGAGTACGAAGCAAACCGACTTCCCAGCGAGACTAGCGGCACCAACAACGGTACTAACACCTACCTAACGTAACTAACTTAGCATAGGCAACGCTAACACTAACTCATTACATTGAACTCCTATGCACAGGATCTCAAGGGAGCACAGCAAAGGGATGCTCATTTAAAGCCTTTCTGAGTTGCCACCCTCACAAGTTCCAAGGGACAGAAGGAGCAGTGGGACTGCTCCGCTGGATTGAAAAGCTGGAATCGGTTTTCGCCATGGCTGAATGCGCTGAGGAAAATAGGGTGAAGTATGCTACCGGAACTTTTGAGGGACCAGCCCTCAGCTGGTGGAATACCCATGTCCAGACGTTAGGACTGGAGACTGCGAATACTATCCCATGGGAGAACTTCACCCGGATGCTTCACGAGGAATATTGTCCACGTGATGAGATCAGGAAACTGGAGGAAGAGTTTTGGGTGATCAAGATGGTAGGATCCGAGATCGAGAAATACTGTACTCGATTTCATGAGCTGTGCAAGCTGTGCCCGGCAATGGTGACGCCGGAGTACAAGAAGATTGAGCAATTCATTAGTGGGTTGCCGGAACAGATACAGAGTATGGTGACAGCTTCTGACCACACCACAATCCAACCACTGATTCGTTTGGCACACAAACTGACTGATCAGGCAGTAGCCCAGGGAAATCTGCCAAAGAGGGGTGAACATCTGAAACCCAAGAACCCAAGCGAAAGTGGGAGCCCAGCAATAACCGAACTTTCTCACCTCAGCAACCAACCCAACACCGACCAGCACCTGCTAAGGCTTTCACTGCCACCCAGCCAAACACTCAAGGCAAAGGGAGATATCAAGGTAACAGCCCAAAATGCAGTTGCTGCAACTTCCATCACTTCGGCCCATGCAAAAGGGTCAAATGTACTAACTGTGGAAGAAACGGGCACATGGCCAAGGAATGCCGATCCAACCCCAACCCTAACAACAACAACCAAAACACTCTCAAAGGGTGTTATGAATGCGGTAAACCGGGGCACATGCGGAGGGACTGCCCGCAACTGAAAAAGGGTGGAGGTGGTGCAGCGAAGGGACGAGCCTTTGTAATTGGCTCGGGAGAAGCTAAAGATGATCCGAACGTCGTCACCGGTACGTTTCTTTTAAATAATGTCTATGCTAGTATATTATTTGATACCGGTGCCGATAGGAGTTTTATCTCTAGCAACTTTAGTAAATTGCTTAATATGACCCCAACACCACTAGACCATAAGTATACCGTAGAGTTAGCGGACGGTAAACTGATCGAGACGCAGCATGTCATCGAAGGGTGTGTCTTGATGCTAGCAGACTACCAACTGGTGTCACACCCCGGGCCGGCGGGAACGGATAGGGTTTTCCCGTCAGGCGGATGGTTCCCTGGGGCACGATATCTTGAGTGATAATCAAATGATCAGATTGTTTACATAGCACATGATAATAAATGAGAAATGCTAACACATTAATGATATAGAATTACAGGATTAAATTACAATGTATCATTCATAATTTAACAACATAAATCTATCAAAAGAATCAATGAGACTATATCTTGTGTCTGCACAAGATATACAAAAGATGATTCATGTTCTTGTTAGCCAAAAGCATGCAATCACAAAAGTAGCTAGGTCTTCTAAAAATCCACTAGCTATGTCCTTGTAATCATGGTGACTAAACCTGTTCGTCACCTGAGAAAACATGCATTTAAACAAAGTCAACACTAGGTTGGTGAGTTCATAAATTTAGTAATTGAAAACCATTGAATTCTTGTCAATCATGTTCACAGTGTTTCACACAAGTTGTTTTGTTAATTGAGTCCCATGTTTCACACAATGTCCTCTCCATGGTTATATGTACAGATAGTGTCTTATCCAACCAAGCATGCTTATATATAGGGCATACGAAAGGGTCAAGCCCAGACGCCATCCCACCACATGCTCAACTGAACTCAACACTACCTATAATACAACAACGGATACCCATTTCCTTTCACCCATGATTTCCCGGTATGTTTATCCAAATAATGAAAAAGAAAGAGACGTAATTATCTCTGTTAGCCATTCCTTACGGATTAGCCCGGCATGTAAAATGAACCAATAATTGAATAAAGAGACATAAAAATCTCTGTTAGCTATTCCTTACGGATTAGCCCGGCATGTACAATAACCCAATGAATAAAGTAAGAGACGTAATTGTCTCTGTTAGCTATTCCTTACGGATTAGCCCGGCGTGTAAGATATCATACTCGATATCTAGAATGAAACTTAATAGTTTCTGTAGCTAATCAATACTGAATTAGCCCGGCATGTAGAATACCCAAACAATTGAAATAAGAGACATAATTGCCTCTGTTAGCTATTCCTTACGGATTAGCCCGGCGTGTAAGATATCATACTCGATATCTAGAGCGAGACCTAGTAGTCTCTGTGACTGTCAGTACTAACCAGTCCGGTGTGTAAAATATCATCCTCGATACCTAGATAGGAACATAATAGTCCCAGTAGCTGTCACCCCTGTCCAGCCCGGCGTGTAAAGTGTCCCACTCATGATTCCTAGTTTGAGACGTAAAAGTCTCAGTAGCTGTCATTTCTGATCAGCCCGGTGTGTAAGATATCCTCCCACGATATCTATTGGAATGAATACGTTCCCTAGATTTTATGAATGTTATCAATTAGAATGATAGCACCTCTCGTGACCGGTGTGATTTCATTAGTTTACCCCAGTCCGTAATAATTAGTGTTCGTGGTTTACCCAACTGATCTATGGTTGTATAACCGGCATCCTCTGTCGGTTATAAGATGTGCTCTAAATAGAGTCTTACTAGGTAGTGATAGTATGTATGGGAATACCATCCCAAAAGTGTGTGCTTGCGACATCATGCTCGATATCACAAGTAATTGTCTCAACTGTTATCTTGATGTTGAGTGTTATTACTAGCTTGAACAGAGTGTTATAAGAACTTGTCTTATACACAATGTTAGTAATGTGTGAATGATCTTGTTATCATGAAGTTACATTATCATGATTATCATTCATGTTATCTGTAATTGTTATTGGCATGTTATCCCTTGTTTTCCCCGTTGTTCTATCGTGTAAGAATAATGAACAATTGTAAGATATATTCTTAGCAACGTACATTATTCTATGGTATTAATGTGTCATGATTCTAGGTTAGCATGTAGTATTCTATCTAATTCAGGTATGATAAGATCAAATACGCAAGCATGTAATGATAAACGATAATAAAGACAAGCAATTATTATCTAAATCATGATATAAGCAATATGTAAAAGAAACTTTTAAATAAACAAAAGTTTAGCATGTTTCTCAGCCCCGAGCTTTGAAATCAGTAAAGATTAGAAAAGGGGCATATGAACTCACCTTGTTGTTGTAGGGTTGACTTAGCTTAAAAGAAGATTGCATGCGCTCTTGATTGAACTTGAGTTTGTTTTCACTATCCTGTATTGAATTCACATTGTATGTAACTTATAAGCATTGAGTGTAATTGTTTCGTGTGTGCGTATGTGTGTTAACCTCAGAGTTGGTTAACACTCGCGAGTCTCAACCTTGGTCTCCATTCGGCCCAAAGTTTCCTTTGCTTTGTCATTTGAGAATCATTTGTTAGTATGCTCTAATATGTTGTTGTTTCAACTTAATGAAATTAGTTCACTTAACTTGCCACCTTTATAGTAAAAGTTGATAATTGTTATATATTCACTTGCATATTATCATTTGACTTGGTTACTTAGGTTAGTTTACTCATCAAATTGAATGGGTTTGGGCCGAATAGAATCGTGGGCTTGCTACACCAATCATAGGTCGAATCCAAAGTCTATTGGCTTGTGTAAACGTTTTTGGGCTCAATGGGCTAAATCCCTCGCATGGGCCAACCATTTGTTATTGGGCCGAGTTGAATAAGGTTCTGGGCCGATTAAAGGTTATGTGGGTCGGGTACTTATATGGGCCCAAGAGGACTTCGTGGGCTGGTCAACTGTTCTGGGCCAAACGAACGTGAGTCTTGGGCCATGGAGGTATTGTTGGCTGCACGCATTGATGGGTGTTGGGCCAGATCATGCAACATGGGCCACTTGTGAGTTGGCTTTGGGCCAATCAGCTTGTGGGCTGCTAACAAGTCTAGGCCGAATGTGGTGTATCACCTACATAGCAGCGAACCTTTTAGGTTCAAGGATGGTTAGGTTCGGCTCATGTTGGTTCGCCCAAGGCAGTGCATGGTTCGTCTATAGTGACTTCAAAGGTTCGCAAAAAATCTGAAATGTTTCGGCCAAAGGGTTCGGGGTGAAAGGTTCGGCATCCAGGGAGTTGTAATAGGGTTCGGTGACTCCAAGATGGTTCGGCCACCAAAGGTTCGTTGCATGCACTCATAGGTTCATGAATCTGGCAGCTCAGGGGTTCGGCCATCACAAGACAGAAGGCTCGGCCGAGGGCTAAGGGTTCGCCGAGGTTCGTTCAGCTACGATGGCCACAGGGTTCGGCCACAACCCGGTTACTCCCCGATCCTGTAAGAGCTTCATCATCACCATCTGCCTCGGTCCCGCTGGTTCTAAGGTGGTTTACCCAGTGGTATCGTGAACTATATGATCTCCGATGATGTAGTGATCGTGAGGGTGGTCTAGAACCGGCTAGTGATAGTAGGTCGAACTAATAAGCAAGAAACCCTATTCTTTCGAATCTTTCAAGCATCATACCTCCAATTTCAGTGGCTAGAACTCCAGATCTTCTGTACTTCTGAGTAGAGGATGTCGAGAGCTACGCGTGGACACCAAGAACACCCAAATCCGTCCACAAACGAGTGAGATATCGCGATTAGAAGAGTGATTCTCCTAGAGAGAAAAAGGGTTCGTGGATCTGCACTTAGAGAGAGAGAGGGCAACCATCAAATGAGAAACACCCTCATTTAGTGTTTATATACCCTCGGGGTATTCGGGTTCGTTTCGGTAGCTCGGTTCGCGTTTTCGTCGCGCTTCCGGAATTTAAACGCGAAATTTCATTTGTTTTAATTAAAGGAAGTTATTTTTATTATTTGATGAGTTTCAAAATTGTAAAAATGTTAAATATTTTATTTTATAAATTTATTTTTGTTCGCGCCGTCTTTCGTTTTCGTTTCGTCAGAAAACGTCACTTACGAGCGTTTTCGTACAGAGCGCTAACTGTACGAACACGATCGTACGTTTCATTTTCTGGTTTGGTTTTCTACTTATCAGTTATCGTTCAGAACGTTAAACTCACAGATATGTTTGTGTGAATCGTCACCCACACAACCACGCTGTTAGTTTATTATTCTGAAACGACAATGCAATATGATTTGAATTGTGTTTTCTCACTGTCGGACTCAACTATACTTCCTATTTTCACATTGTTTTCGTACTGATTTTTCGGCCATCGGATTCCTGTCATCTATGGATATCCGATCGCAATCGATATGTTCTTGTCGTTTGTTTGTACACTGCTGTTTCTCTTGAGTTGTTGTATTTACTGTATTTAAGTTTTCACTTAAACACATACAACAATGGTTTGTTTTCTGAGTTCTGTTGTCACACAATTGTTTACGCACTGTATTTACACACAGTACATGGTGAAAGTACACACACCGTACGGACTCGCCGAACAGTCTGGTACTGGTTGTCACAGTCTCCCTTGTTAAAGAAATTTCGTCCCGAAATTTAAGCATTGTCGGGTACTATTTTTTTTTCTTTGCATAGGTGGAGATGCTTTGATATCTTGTGTTTCTCATGTTCTCATGTTTTGCGAAGTTGTATTTAGAGTTTCTTCGAATCTATTCGATGTGATACGGATTCGTTTTCAGTCTCTCGACCGTACTATCCGAAATGTTTATGTTTCTTGAAAGAACATTGTTTGTATGTGACATAGTCCTCCGTAGGGAGGCTAGGCTTTTGTGTATAGTTATGTAATGAGTAGACTTGATTTCATTATTCCTGTCAATTCAAGAACATCAGGTCTACTGGAAGTGTAAGGTAGCTTGGCATCGCATTCCATAGCTGTTTGTGTACACTCCCATGATGGCATCTTGAGTTGTTAAACAACTTCAGGCTCTATAATGTTCACTATAATTCTTAGGCTCGTGTACTATTCTCTGTCAGGAGAAACCTCTCGTTTCTTCCCTTGCTAGAATGGATTCGTATATTGTCTGATAGGACAACATTGACGGATCGAATCGCGAGTTCTCGTAACCCAATAATGAGATTTATGAATGCATCTCTGTCGTTCACTGTAATGATATGAGGAAGGTTTTTATTGGATTAGATGACTTTATCCCTATCAGGGGCAAAGCATCCGTTCTGCTGGTGGTATTAACACCACTCGTGTCAATCACTTTGAATTTCCATTGTATGTGTTTGTTCACTAAAGGTAAGTGAACAGTAAGTTCATGTCATTTAGTGTAAGAGATGTCCGAGTGTTGCCCCAATTGTGAGTAAGTTCGAAACTAACTCTGAAGAGGCAATGATAATCTATGCTGGTATTAAATAATACAACTGCAAAGATTTAAAATGAAAAGCGTACCCGCATTGGTGTCAGTGTCCTGGCGAGCAGCAGTAGCTCCAATTTGGAATGCACGTCCTCTCGGTGCTTACCCTCTTGGTAGCACCCTTTTTGGACAGTCTTTCGCATAATGTCCTGGCTCCCCGCAGGTGCAACAGGAAATGCGATCGGTGTGTACAGCGGTCTGTGCCACTGCTTGGGTTGCCCTGTGTTGTGTTGCTTGGTTCTTGCAGAATTTGGCCCAATGCCCCATTTTTCCACAATAATTGCATTGCCTGCACCCAGTGTCAGGTTGATGATGGTAGTTGCACTTAGTGCAGAATGGAGCCGTGCCAGAATAAGATCTGTGGTTCTGTGGTGATTGTGTGGGCACAGCTTGTTTAGTAGTGGTGGTCGTTGCAAAATTTTTAGCAACCTTTTGTTTCTTGGTGGAGGGTTGTTCCAGATCCTCAGTAGTTCCAGATTCCCTCTTGAGTGCACCAGAGGCAACCATTACTACATCAGTCAGTGAAGCTGATAGCGTGACAGCCATCTCTAGTGTGGTTGGGTGTGCGGCAATCACATGCCCTCAGATACATGGCGGTAGTCCACCTACATACCGTTCAATCTTTTTCTCGAGTGTTGGCATGATATCCGGTGCCAATGTTGCCAGTTCATGAAATCTGGTAGTGAATGTCAAATGTTCAGCTCCCACCATCACGTGGTTCAACAGCTCTGTTTCTACTTTCTTCAGTTCGTTCCTCGGGCAAAACTCGCCCCTTAACAAAGTCTTGAAATCCTCCCAAGGCATCGCCAATGCCTCGTCTCTTCCTCGGGTTTGAACCTGGGCATTCCACCAGGTCAGTGCTCGTTTCTCAAACGATCCCGCAGCATACCTCACGCGGTGTTGATCAGGACACCCGCTAATGTCGGGAGTTGTTTCCATCTTTTCGATCCGTTGGATCAAACCGACGGCTCCCTCAGTGCCACTGAATGCTGGTGGCTTGCATCCTACAAAGTTCTTGTAGGAGTAGTCCTGATGCTGCCTGGTATTGCCACTGCCTTCTCCAGTTGAGTTGGCGACATTGTTGCTGTTATTAGTGTTGATCCTGTTCATCATTTCCGGAATCACATCCCTCAGTTGGCTAGTAAGAAGAGTGGCCAGTGCCACAGTAGCAGGATCCAACTGATAGACAGGTGGTGGCGGAGGAGGAGGTGGAGGTGGTAGGTGTGGAGGAGAATCAGGTGGTGTCGGTGTGGAAGAGTGAGGTGCAGAGTCCTGTGGTGGTAATGGCAACAAAGCAGGCGGTTGTCTTGTCGGCGGCATTCTGATCATAACCGAAAAGAAATCGGTTAGTGCAGTGATCAGAATCAGAAGACATATGCAAATAGAATCCTATGTTATATGATCTCCACATGAGGGTCCCTAGGTTATAGTCTAGGCCAAACCGTTTAAGTAATATGACCTATATTTCTCCATAACCATGGCTCTGATACCAATCTGTCACACCCCGGGCCGGCGGGAATGGATCGGGTTTTCCCGTCGGGCGGAAGGTTCCCTGGGGCGTGATATCTTGAGTGATAATCAAATGATCAGATTGTTTACATAGCACATGATAATAAATGAGAAATGCCAACACATTAATGATACAGAATTACAGGATTAAATTACAATGTATCATTCATAATTTAACCACGTAAATCTATCAAAAGAATCAATGAGACTATATCTTGTGTCTGCACAAGATATACAAAAGATGATTCATGTTCTTGTTAGCCAAAAGTATGCAATCACAAAAGTAGCTAGGTCTTCTAAAAATCCACTAGCTATGTCCTTGTAATCATGGTGACTAAACCTGTTCGTCACCTGAGAAAACATGCATTTAAACAAAGTCAACACTAGGTTGGTGAGTTCATAAATTTAGTAATTGAAAACCATTGAATTCTTGTCAATCATGTTCACAGTGTTTCACACAAGTTGTATTGTTAATTGAGTCCCATGTTTCACACAATGTCCTCTCCATGGTTATATGTACAGATAGTGTCTCATCCAACAAAGCATGCTTATATATAGGGCATACGAAAGGGTCAAGCCTAGACGCCATCCCACCACATGCTCAACTGAACTCAACACTACCTGTAATACAACGATGGATACCCATTTCCTTTCACCCATGATTTCCCGGTATGTTTATCCAAATAATGAAAAAGAAAGAGACGTAATTATCTTTGTTAGCCATTCCTTACGGATTAGCCCGGCATGTAAAATGAACCAATAATTGAATAAAGAGACATAAAAATCTCTGTTAGCTATTCCTTACGGATTAGCCCGGCATGTACAATAACCCAATGAATAAAGTAAGAGACGTAATTGTCTCTATTAGCTATTCCTTACGGATTAGCCCGGCGTGTAAGATATCATACTCGATATCTAGAATGAAACTTAATAGTTTCTGTAGCTAATTATTACTGAATTAGCCCGGCGTGTAGAATACCCAAACAATTGAAATAAGAGACATAATTGCCTCTGTTAGCTATTCCTTACGGATTAGCCCGGCGTGTAAGATATCATTCTCGATATCTAGAGCGAGACCTAGTAGTCTCTGTGACTGTCAGTACTAACCAGTCCGGTGTGTAAAATATCATCCTCGATACCTAGATAGGAACATAATAGTCCCAGTAGCTGTCACCCCTGTCCAGCCCGGCGTGTAAAGTGTCCCACTCATGATTCCTAGTTTGAGACGTAAAAGTCTCAGTAGCTGTCATTTCTGATCAGCCCGGTGTGTAAGATATCCTCCCACGATATCTATTGGAATGAATACGTTCCCTAGATTTTATGAATGTTATCAATTAGAATGATTGCACCTCTCATGCCCGGTGTGATTTCATTAGTTTACCCCAGTCCGTAATAATTAGTGTTCGTGGTTTACCCAACTGATCTATGGTTTTATAACCGGCATCCTCTGTCGGTTATAAGATGTGCTCTAAATAGAGTCTTACTAGGTAGTGATAGTATGTATGGGAATACCATCCCAAAAGTGTGTGCTTGCGACATCATGCTCGATATCACAAGTAATTGTCTCAACTGTTATCTTGATGTTGAGTGTTATTACTAGCTTGAACAGAGTGTTATAAGAACTTGTCTTATACACAATGTTAGTAATGTGTGAATGATCTTGTTATCATGAAGTTACATTATCATGATTATCATTCATGTTATCTGTAATTGTTATTGGCATGTTATCCCTTGTTTTCCCCGTTGTTCTATCGTGTAAGAATAATGCACAATTGTAAGATATATTCTTAGCAACGTACATTATTCTATGGTATTAATGTGTCATGATTCTAGGTTAGCATGTAGTATTCTATCTAATTCAGGTATGATAAGATCAAATACGCAAGCATGTAATGATAAACGATAATAAAGACAAGCAATTATTATCTAAATCATGATATAAGCAATATGTTAAAAGAAACTTTTAAGTAAATAAAAGTTTAGCATGTTTTTCAGCCCCGAGCTTTGAAATCAGTAAAGATTAGAAAAGGGGCATATGAACTCACCTTGTTGTTGTAGGGTTGACTTAGCTTAAAAGAAGATTGCACGCGCTCTTGATTGAACTTGAGTTTGTTTTCACTATCCTGTATTGAATTCACATTGTATGTAACTTATAAGCATTGAGTGTAATTGTTTCGTGTGTGCGTATGTGTGTTAACCTCAGAGTTGGTTAACACTCGCGAGTCTCAACCTTGGTCTCCATTCGGCCCAAAGTTTCCTTTGCTTTGTCATTTGAGAATCATTTGTTAGTATGCTCTAATATGTTGTTGTTTCAACTTAATGAAATTAGTTCACTTAACTTGCCACCTTTGTAGTAAAAGTTGATAATTGTTATATATTCACTTGCATATTATCATTTGACTTGGTTACTTAGGTTAGTTTACTCATTAAATTGAATGGGTTTGGGCCGAATAGAGTCGTGGGCTTGCTACACCAATCATAGGTCGAATCCAAAGTCTATTGGCTTGTGTAAACGTTTTTGGGCTCAATGGGCTAAATCCCTCGCATGGGCCAACCATTTGTTATTGGGCCGAGTTGTATAAGGTTCTGGGCCGATTAAAGGTTATGTGGGTCGGGTACTTATATGGGCCCAAGAGGACTTCGTGGGCTGGTCAACTGTTTTGGGCCAAACGAACGTGAGTCTTGGGCCATGGAGGTATTGTTGGCTGCACGCATTGATGGGTGTTGTGCTAGATCATGCAACATGGGCCACTTGTGAGTTGGCTTTGGGCCAATCAGCTTGTGGGCTGCTAACGGGTCTAGGCCGAATGTGGTGTATCACCTACATAGCAGCAAACCTTTTAGGTTCAAGGATGGTTAGGTTCGGCTCATGTTGGTTCGCCCAAGGCAGTGCATGGTTCGTCTATAGTGACTTCAAAGGTTCGCAGAAAATCTGAAATGTTTTGGCCAAAGGGTTCGGGGTGAAAGGTTCGGCATCCAGGGAGTTGTAATAGGGTTTGGTGACTCCAAGATGGTTCGGCCACCAAAGGTTCGTTGCATGCACTCATAGGTTCGTGAATCTGGCAGCTCAGGGGTTCGGCCATCACAAGACAGAAGGCTCGGCCGAGGGCTAAGGGTTCGCCGAGGTTCGTTCAGCTACGATGGCCACAGGGTTCGGCCACAACCCAGTTACTCCCCGATCCTGTAAGAGCTTCATCATCACCATCTGCCTCGGTCCCGCCGGTTCTAAGGTGGTTTACCCAGTGGTATCGTGAACTATATGATCTCCGATGATGTAGTGATCGTGAGGGTGGTCTAGAACCGGCTAGTGATAGTAGGTCGAACTAATAAGCAAGAAACCCTATTCTTTCGAATCTTTCAAGCATCATACCTCCAATTTAACGGCTTGAAAAGACGTTTCTGCTTCCAGTGTCCATACAAACTGTTTCTTCTTCAGGCATTTCTTCAAGGTTCTTACGAATGGAAGTGACCGCTCGGCTATCTTTGAAAGGAACCGGCTAAGTGCAATTAGCCTCCCATTCAACCATTGTACCTCTTTGACTATCTTTGGGGAACCCATTGATATTACAGCTTGTATTTTGTCAGGGTTCGCTTTAATTCCTTCCTTGGTTACCAGGACACCTAAAAACTTCCCTTCTTCTACCCCGAACGAACACTTACTAGGGTTCAATTTCATTTGCGACTGGCGGAGCGTATCGAAAGTTTCTTTGATGTCACCGATCATCGTTTCCTCTTCTCTGCTCTTGATTACTAGATCATCTACGTACACCTCCACATTTCTCCCTATCTGATGTTGAAACAGGTTATCCATCATACGCTGGTAGGTTGCTCCGGCGTTTTTAGGTTCAAACGGCATCTTAGTTTAACAGTAGGTGCCGTCGGCAGTGTAGAAATTTCTTTATCTTCTTTGGCCATTCGAATTTGATGGTACCCCTTGTACGTGTCAAGGAAGCACCGTATGGGGTATGTTTGCAAGGAATCAATTTTTGCTTCCATCTCCAGAAGTGGATAACAATCTTTCGGTGTTGCTTTATTTAGATCCTAGAAATCGATACACATTCTCCACTTTCCACCGGTTCTCCGTACCATCACTGGGTTGGAAATCCATGAGGGATATTGAACTTCTCTGATGATTCCCGCATCTAATAATTTCCGTACCTCTTTGGTGGCTGCCTTACTTCTTTCCTCTCCCATGCTCCTTCTTTTTTGCTTTATTGGTTTGGCTCCGAGATGTACATTGATCTTGTGTTCTGCCCGTTCTCAGGGAATGCATTCCATGTGAGATGGCATCCAGGAAAACATGTCATGGTTCCTCAAAAGTAGCTCTTTGAGAGCCGTTTTGCACTTATCGCTTACTTGTCTGCCAACTTTGATTGTGGTATCCGGGTAGCGATCGTCTAACACCCATTCTTCTTCGGTATCATTCTTATCTTTTTCTGGCTTGTCAACAAATGCTATTATTTCAGTAGACGAGCTAACAATTGCTATTCCCGTGGGTGTGGGGAATTTGATAGCACCATGGACTGTGGATACCAAATCCCGCATCTCTTCTATTCCTAGTCGCCCTAAGATGGCGTTATATTTGGAGGGTACCCGTACTATGTAGAACGTGAGATACACGGTCCTCCATGTGACCCCTCCCCCAACTGTGTAAGGTAGAGTGATTTTATCTAGTGAGTAAGCGACTTCTCCCGAGAATCCGACCATAGCGGACGTGCCTTCCTCCCACCTTTCTCTTATGTCCGGATCTAACCGTCGAAAGCAGTGTTAGTACATTACCTCAGACCCACTTCCTCCATCGACGTGGATCCGTGCTACCCGATTACCTGCAATGTTGGAGGAAATGTTTAATGGTGCTTCCTAAGTTTCCCATGGTTTTAATGGCGGGAATGTAATTAACACTTCCATCCATGGGTAACCCTCATCCTCCATCATCCCTTGCCTTTTTCGGATCTCATATTCACTTTCCTGCTTTCTCCAGATCATGTCTACGTACGATCTTCTTTTTTCTCCTCCATCATCACGAGCGGATTCCTTCCCTTTACATGTAGCTGCTCCAATTTCTTTGACTAAGTGCGATAGCTTTCCGGATTTTATTTCCGCTTCAATTTCTCTTTTAAGATGGATGCAATCATTTGTTCTGTGACCATAACATCTGTGAAACTCACAGAATTCGTCGGGGTTTGGGCTGGAGGCATTTCTAAGTGGTTGTGGTTTTGTGAAGGAGCTCTTTGCTTTTTCTGTTGCAATAATTTCGCTAGGGGTTTTGGTAAGTTGTGAAAATTTTTCTGACTGGTATTTGGGATTGGTTCGGTAGGGGTAAAAAACTGGCGTATTTTGTCTGTAAGGACCTTACCTTTTGTTGCGTAAGGTCCTCCCCTAGTGGAGGCTTCTTGTGCTTCTTTCGGCCTATATGTACCACTTTTCTTCAGGTCCCACTCCCAAGCTCTGAAGCTCGTATCCTTTCCTCTCACAAAGGCTCTCACTTTATCCATCAGATTGTCGAACGTTTTAGAGAAATCTTCCCCTAACTTCTCACACATCTGGGGTTGTCTTACCCCATTAATGAAGCTACTAATTTTCATTACTTCCGACACACCCTGTATTTGCATACTCTATGTTATGAACCTTTCCATAAATTGCCCCACCTTCTCCTCGTCCCGCCTTCTGATGTGCAATATTTCATTCGGGTTTTTTACAGCCTTTTTCTTTTGGTGGAACTGATTTAGGAACTTGTCTAGCAGCTCCTCATAATTATCGATGCTCCCTGGCGGTAGACTATCAAACCACAGACGGGAAGCTCCCATCAAAGTCTATACAAGCATGTGACACCAGGTGGGAAGGTTCCACCTTCCTATCTTACCGGCTCACACAAAGGCATGTAAGTGATCATTTGGATCGTTAGTTCCATCATACTTCCCTACATTCGCAGGCAGCTTCAACTTCTTGGGTAACGAGGCTTTCGCTATACGAAGGGTGAACTTCGACAAGTCTGTGTAGCTGGTGGGATGATAGGGTCTCAGCAGCGGGTCCTCCTCATCCTCCGGCCCTCCGCCACCTTTCTTAAGATCGTCATTTTCTTTCACCTGTATTTGGGGTGTTTTCTGCTCTTCCAACATCTTGAGAATCTTTTCCCATGACTCTTCATTGTAACGGGACTCTTTGGTCGCCCCTTCTGGCTCATCTTCGCTATACGAAAGTTGGGCCTTCATCTTTTCTAACTTTTCTCTATGCTCTACCTCGGCCAGCCTGGCCTTTAAAGTTTCTCTGTGGTTCTTGACAAAACCTGGGTGATCGTCACTCCCACCTCCTCTTCATTCGATCCTTCAGTTATTTCAAGTTGAGAGCCCAAAGTGTTTTCGATCGGGATTGATCCCTTTTTACCCGAGCTTTTAGTAACCAAGCTCTGGGGTGTAGAACGAGCATTATCATCAGCCATGTCGTGTGATTGCACGTTTCAACTGGTGACCTGAAATCGTGTCCCACGGATGACGCCAAATGATGAACCAAATTGTCACGAATTTGGTTACGGATGACACGTGCAAGGCTTAAACAATAAGTCTCTTACAAGGTAAGATTGGAATGGTAAAAGACAGAATGAAGTGCAACAAAATCTACTTGTAGTACAACATAATCCGTAATGGCATCTCCTTACAACATAACACAATACATTGGAAAGACTTTAGAGAATATTACATAGTTCAAAAAAGAAGCTCCTTACGCTCTCTCTGTAAGGACCATCCGGCCAGCCCTAATACCGAGACTTTCTTCTCTCTTTAATTCTTTGTCTTTTTGGTGGTTGGAGTGAATTGAATGCGTTTGTCTTCCTTAACCTTGCCATTTATATCCTCTTCCTCTGGTCTTTCCCCTGAGGTTCATCTTTTTGTCTATCTGGTCTTTGTCTGCTGGGTAAGGACCTTCCGTCCTCTTTAAGACATATGACTGATGTGAGGCTGACCATGCCTCCTTCCTTTTGCATGTTATGCCTTCATTTATTACTACATTAAATGCTGTATTAGTTATCATGATTACATTTCATTAAATGTAACCCATGTCTTTTATTATCTTTTATTTTATTTATGGTGCTACCATGTGCCGTCATCAATTATCTAAGTCATTTGATTCAAATAATGAAGAAGTTTATTTCACATTCGCAGTTGTCGGGAATAACTTGGAAGGTCATCAAAATAGCATTAGCACTAATAATGTGGACTAAGATAAAACAACGTATACGAAGATGGTTAGCAAGAAGTGAGAAAGAGAAAAGGACACATTCTCCATTCAAGGATTTTTAGTAGTAGCAGTCGATTTACTGTCACGTTTCTGAAGGAAAACTCGTAAATCAATCACACTATCTATATATCATCAATTGTATTACTGTGATAAAACTCACACCACCTATATATCATCAATTGAAGAGCAAACCTATCACTATGATAAAACTCTTTAGATAGGAATTACTTAATATAATATCAATATTACCCAACTTTGTCCTTCATACTTTATGTCATTAAATCATAAGATCATTGAAAAAGATCTCTTGGTTTGCATATGCTTAGCATATATGAGTTACAAAAATGGTTTACATGCCTTTAATACAAATACTAATAGGTATATGCCTAAACATGCACCCCGACTTCATGTTTAAACTAATTGTTCAGCAAAAGATATGTTATATTGATGATGAACTAATGTTTTCAAGAACACATGATATATTCTTAAACCATCTTAACTTTATTTTTATTTTTATTTTCTCTTATTAAATAAATCTTATATTAAATATTAAATACAGTTTTTAAAGTAATTTTTTAAATACCTTAAAAATATATTAATATTAAAACAAACTTTTTAAAAATTAATATTATCATATTATATTTTGCAAAAATAGTTTTTTAAAACGAATTGTTTAAGGAAATAAACTTTAAAAAAATTAGTATTTAATTATATATAATTATTTTATTACTTAAATTTTTAAACTATACACAATTTTAATCACTTTTTATACTAAAAAATAATCTTAAGTTGTATAAATCATATTTTTAGATGTTTTAGTTTCAAATCATTATCATAACAAGACATTAAGTTTTCCTTAAAGGTTTTTTTAGGTAGTATTAGATTTGAGTTTGAAACAATAAAAACAGTTAAAATTTAATCACAATATAGGATTTGGTTCAACTAAATAATCTTCTTATCCTAAAAAGGCTAAGAAGGATTATTAACTATTAGATCATGGATCAAATTTAAGATGGAATATTTAAAATTTTAGAGGAAAATGTTGTTAGAGGGTAATTTAGTCGTAACCACTTTCTCCACATATTTTTTAAGTGTTCATAAGTTTTACATACGATATTATTTTTTTTAAAACAAATATATCATAAAAACGATCATTCTTTATCTTTAAAATGAGTATAATTTTGTTATCAAAAATGAAATTTTTTCAGCTCATTGTGTCTAATTATCGTCATTGTGTCTTTTTTAAATGTTTGTGAATAATTATCTTTTTTGTGTTTTTCTTACATGTAATTGTGTCTTTTATACAGGTAATTATGTCTTTTTTAAAGATCGTTGTGTTATTCATACTCGTCATTATGTCATTCTTGCTTAACATTATTTATTCTGTAACATCATTGTGTCTTAAATTGTTCATGAAAACACAACATCGATCAGAAACACAAAAGACACATTGACCAATATACAAAAGACACAAAGACGTGTACAAAATTGTTATACTCATAAGTGTATCTTTTTTACAGGTAATTGTCTTTATTTAAAAATCATTGTGTTATTCATACTCATCATTGTGTCATCCTTGCTTAACATTATGTATTACGCAACATCATTGTGTCTTAAATTTTTCCAGAAAAACACAACATTGAAAATAAACACAAAAGACACAATGAAAATGTACAAAAGACACAATGACCTAAATAAAAGACACAATGACCTGTAGAAAATTGTTCATACTCGTCTTTGTGTCTTTATTATAGATAATTGTGACTTTTTAAAGATCACGTACTGTATTATTCATACTTTTCATTGTGTCATCTTTGCTTGACATTATTTATTATACGACATCATTGTGTCTTAAAATGTTTAGGAAAACACAACATTGAGTAAAAACAAAAAAGACAAAATGACATGCGTAAAAGACGCAATGATCTGCACAAAAGACACAATAAACTAAAAAAAACAAAAAAAATTATCGCAATACACTACTAATTTTGAAGATAAAAAATGCTCGTTTTTATAATATATTTTTTTTTCCAAAAAATAATTTCGTATATAAAAGTTATGAACGTTTAAAAAAAAGTGGGGGAACTTGATAAAAAGTGAACAAAAGTAGTCATTACTAAAATACCCTCCAACAACTTGATTTAATTATAGTCATTGATTAAGTATCTTTTTTTTTTAACTGGGAAGGTCTCAATCGTGTGAACCACTGTTTCTAGGCTATGTCACCAAGGTCTAGTTACCTAGACCTTTCATAAGCCACCACTACCACCCTAGGAGGAAACTCCACTGGGAAAACCCTAGTGTCTTAAATTGTTCATGAAAACACAACATTGAAAAGAAACACAAAAGACACAATGAAAATGTACAAAAGAGACAATGACCTAAACATAAGACACAATGACCTGTAGAAAATTGTTCATACTCGTCTTTGTGTCTTTTTTATAGATAATTGTGACTTTTTAAAGATCACTGTGTTATTCATACTTTTCATTGTCTCATCTTTGCTTGACATTATGTATTATACGACATCATTGTGTCTTAAAATGTTTAGGAAAACACAACATTGAGCAAAAACAAAAAAGACAAAATGACCTGCGCAAAAGACGCAATGATCTGCACAAAAGACACAATGAACTAAAAAAACAAAAAAAAAATTATAGCAATACACAACTAATTTTGAAGATAAAAAATGCTCGTTTTTATGATATATTTCTTTTTCAAAAAATAATTTCGTATATAAAAGTTATAAACGTTTAAAAAAAAAGTGGGGGAACTTGATAAAAAGTGAACAAAAGTAGTCATTACTAAAATACACTTCAACAACTTGATTTAATCATAGTCATTGATTAATATTCTTTTTTTTAACTGCGAAGGTCTCAATCGTGTGAACCACTGTTTCCAGGCCATGTCACCAAGATTTAGTTACCTAGACCTCCCATGAGCCACCACTACCACCCCAGGAGGAAACTCCACTGGGAAAACCCCGCCCCCTCCCCCCCGTTCGACCTTTTTTTCTCTGCGGGAGGGTTTTGAACCCAAGGCCTTCCATTTGAATAATTTCGGGGTACTATTGGGACACTGCATCATTCGTCATTGATTAATTATCTAATGCCTCAAGATCGTTCTTATATTTTTTAAGTTAAAAGACTTATTTAATTTAACTTACCACTGAAAATATATGTTTTGAATTTAAGTAATAATAGTTAAATAATTTGAAACAATTTTTTTATTTTTTAATTTGAGTTGACAAAGGAGTAAAGCGAACCCCCTTCCTCTCTTTTTGGTCTCATTTGAGCCCCACATTCATTAGCTAAAGCACAAACATACTCAAGCATTCAGACTACCCCCACTCTATTTTCTCACGCACTTCAATCTTCCC
Source organism: Mikania micrantha (assembly GCA_009363875.1). NCBI lineage: Eukaryota > Viridiplantae > Streptophyta > Magnoliopsida > Asterales > Asteraceae > Mikania > Mikania micrantha. The sequence continues at coordinate 59,958,839 of CM018681.1, forward strand.
TCCTCAAATCTCGCCACAATTCAAGGCCACAAATTTCTCCACGAAACCCATTTTCTCCCTTACCGGTAGCCATAATTTCTCCTTATTTCTTTCAAAAAATTATCTTTATTTCCTCATCCCCAATAACAATCTCTGGGTTTCAATTCGTTCCCAATATCAAAATTCACTGCAAATGTAACACACAATCACTAATAATCTTGAAGAAATTTCAAATTCGAAGCCTCCCTGTTCAACAACAATCTCAATTTCTGATGATATTTTCCGTTCAATGTGATTTGGAGTATCAATTTTCATCTTTCTTCACCGGAATTTGAGTTCTTCATGCTTTCCGTATTTAGAAACTGCTGCTTTGGTGTAAGTTTCAGTGGTTTGTTGGTGTCTGTTTTCCATATCTAGAAAAAATGTTGCTCTGTTTTCTTGTAGATGAGGAACTCATGAACACATTGCATAATTTTATTATTTTAATTTATAAATATATGGTTTTGCAATTAAAAAAGTATAATTTATGTTTTAATTTACAAAGATTCTTGAAAACCCGCATAAATTATGATGTTGTATATTTAATTTTAAATCTATAATCCATAAAGTGTTATGCTTTCATCATTTAAAGGGTTTCCCATGTTTCTTTTTTCTAAAGCCACGCATGGGATTCTGATATCTTCTGTGATTTCAACTTTAAATTTCTGCAAATTTGATAATCCACATAACAATAAAACTAAATTATCATTTTATTCTATTTTAAACCTGTTGAATTTGCAGTTCATATAATCAGTGACCATCAAAAGCTTGAAAATGGATGAAAAACAACTTGATTTGAATGCCCCTCTGCTCTCAGTCAGACGATTATCAGCCACCGGTCCAAATTCGGGTCGAATGTCTTACAATTACGCTACCAAATCAAGATCAGCCCGACAACAATCACTTCCGGTTATCCGATCTCAACCCGAGCCTGAGCCCGAGCATGAGCTTGAACAAGAAGTCACAAAACCTGCAGCCATTCCTTTCATCTGGGAACAAATCCCGGGTCAGGCAAAAGACGGGAAGAAATCCGATTCACACCTGCCCGAAAACACCCGCAATTCTGAAAGATTTTATAAAGGACCAAATCGGGTTGATGAACAATCACCTGGAGATGTCAATGTTGATCCAGTTGAAACACTTTCCATGTCGTTTTCGTGCAATTACAGTGACCTAAACAGTGATGCAGAGTCTTCAAGATCGTTCTGTACCGATTTCCAGACTCGTGATTATCTAATGAATCGGTTTTTGCCGGCAGCAAAGTCGATGATCGTTGAAACACCACAATATGCGTCAAAGAAGCAGGAAACTCCTGTTCTTGAGCCTCCAAAGTATGTTAAGAAGGTTTACAGTGGTGAATTGAGGCCATTGTTGCTTGAAAAATATCCGGTTAATTCGTACAATAATGAAATTGATGAACAAAGTGTTGTGGTTGATGATGATGATAATGTGAAGAAGAAATCGGGCAAATGGGGTTTAGGGTTTTTTCTCCCTCGAATTTGCACGAAACGTAATTCGTGCATTTCGAATCCGATGCACGGATCGAAAGCAAAGGTTCATCAAAGCCGGTCCCTGATCACCGGTTCACCGGGACCGATTCCTCGGCTCTCACGAAGAACTTCGTACAGTGGACCATTGACTCCGAGTCTTGAGAAGGTAATTTTTCTGAATTTTATAATAAGTTTTGCTTGAAATATGTTGATGTGGATGTAAACGGGTCAAGCCTACTGGTTATGCTTGAGTTGTGGTCACTTTAGCAAGGGGCATGCAAATGCCGGTTCGGTTTGGTTATTAGGTTCCATCAAAACCGACGGTTAGGTTATTAGACTTTTGGAAACCGAAACCGTAACCGAGCACCAATTTCGGTTATAGAGGTCGGTTTCGGTTCGTTTTCGGTTATTTTTCTGGTGATTATTTTGATGTTACAAATTTGGTTATCGAACTCGTGTTTATTGTTATGAAGTGTTTTGAATCTCTTTGAAGCATACATATAATGAAAATTACATTAAATACATAAATAAGCATGAAAATATGGTTCAAACACATAAAAATATGCTTTAGATACATGAAATACATGAAAAATATATTAAAATATACATATCGGTTTGGTTTCGGTTATTGGGGATGTGTAAACCATCACCGTAACCAAATGGTTTATTATATACCTTTCTTAACCGTAACCAATAGGTTAAGTCGGTTTCAGTTATTTTCGGTTCGGTTTTCGGTTTTTTATACAGACCCGAGTGCGTCTCGGGCTTGACTCTTACATATTTGTTTGGTAAAAATACATATTTAGTTAATTTTAATAAATCATAGGGCTTGTAGTCCAATAAAGTAGTAAAGTTGATGGATGTTAGAACTTTGTCTTGCAGCAAGCTATGGATGCTGTCATCAAAAAAAGAGCCGAGAGTCGATCGAAAGAAGCACACGAAACTCAACACAAATCAACTTCGTTTACTCGCTCGGGTAGCTCATTACCATCATCTCCCAACCGAGGTTTGTCTCGCAGTGGCCGCATATCCCCGTACCGCAACGAGTCCCCTCGGTCCCCATTCCATGATGGGGCCCGGTTTCTTGGAGTTCCAAAAGATGCACAGAATCAGGTTGTTAAGCCTAAACCTTGTCCTTCCCTTAATGTGAAAAGCCATTTTTCGCCTCGTTTGATACATGATAATCCTTCGTTGGTACCTGAGAAGACATTGTACATAGACTGGATTGAAAAACCTTCAAAACCGACACCAAACGAGGCCATGTTTGAGCCAAATGGGGATCCGGATGGCTTGGTTCGTGTCCCTCCGTTGCCTAAATCACCCTCTGAATCGTGGCTTTGGCGTAAGATGACTCTAAGGGGTTCCTTTCCAAAGAAGCAACAAGAGGCTCGTGTGGACAAGAGTCCAAAATGGGAATCCATTGTGAAAACTTCTAATGTGCATCATGATCATGCACGGTATTCTGAGGTAATTTGAGCGCGTTGGGTAACATGTCATGCATGTTTAGATCTGGCTTTTTGGTAGGGTCAGAATGAGTTAAAAAAATTAGTTTTACATATAAACATTTTTAAAAAATTAATTATATATTTATTTATCTCATCAGATATCTAATTTTATGTTATCCGTTTAATCTTGGGTGCCTTGCTATTTTCAGGAACTGCTTCATGTTTCCAAGTACACAGAGATCTCGTTTTGATGAGAAACGGGTAATTATCGTTAACTTGTGAAGAATGTGAGGCTGTTTTGTTTTTCTGACGGCCCCTTAGTGAGTCGGGTTTCTGCATTCGCATTTTTGCTTAATTTTTTTTTTTTTTTCGGTAATTCAGAGGAATTCTTCGTGAGCGGGTTGGGTTGAATTGGATGATGGTTTTTGCATCCTAATTTGTGATGTTGTTAACAGTTGATATTGTTCAATGTGTGATGAACATATTGTTCGTCTTTGGATTGATACTTCTAATTGAAGTCAAAGAGATAGTGTTTGTGTTTTAATGGCAGTCAATGAAGTGTCCACGATACTATTGTTATAGTAAACGACTTGTTTAACTATTTTATTTGTTGGGTTTATAATTTTTTATATATTAATTTTAACTTTTTTTAAATAAATATTATGTAGGGTATTGTCTATTAAACAAATTTAGTCACGTAATAATCACGTCTAGAATTGTTAGCTCCATCCAAATGAATCGCCAAATATGTTTTAACCATGGATGTATTGTTTGTTGGGTTGTAAGGCCACTAGGAGTCGTCCTACTTTTCCCCACTTTTTTTCATTGCCATATCAGCGTCACATAACTTTTCTCCAATTTTCCCCATATTACATGATATCGTCCCATTTTTTCCCACGTTTCCCCACGTTTTTTAATGATTTATTTTAATAAAAATGAAATACATTCATTAAAAATAAAATATAAAATTACATTAAAATTTAAAAGGATATTACATTACATAAAAAAAAACCACAACGATTCTAAAAAATAAACAACGATTAAAGACATTTTAAATACTAGCTATTCGAGTTATTGGCGTGTTATTGTTGCGATAAATGCTCCAAATGCTTGATAAGGTCGGCTCGAAGGTTGTAGAATGAAGGAAGAAAATGATAAAAAGTGTGAGTTTTGATGTAAAAAATGGTGATATTTATAGAGTTTGAATTTTTTTTTTTAATACTGCAACAGTCGAATTTCCAACGGTTAAGAGTTTTGTCCCACATCTGGCCTCAATCGGCTTCCCCACGCCGCTTTTCCCCGAGCCGAAACCAGGGGCGCGGTGTTCCCAGCCGGCCCCGGTTCGGTGATGGCTTCCCCGTGTGTATCCCGAAGGCGACTCCGAGTGGCCTAAATGATCTAAACATTCAGCGAATTTGATAGAAGTTCATTTATGTTTGTTACATGAATAATAAATTTTGTTTTTTTAGTAAATGAACAAGAATATAGATCGATTTCGTTCATTTGTGATCGTAAATGTTTGGTAATGTATTCATTTGGTAATGTATTCATTTATGTTCGTTTATGTTCATTTTTTATATTTATTCATTAAATGTGTTTTATGTTTGTAATTTATTTTATTTTAGTTTAATATTATAGCATTTAAATTAGAATATAAACGTTTGCATTTGTATATTCTAAAAACATTATTTGAAATAATAATTTAAGGTAATTTCAATTGCAACTATTATTTTTAACTTTTGTTTTGTTTCAATATAATTATTTTTTTATTTTTGCAACAAGTCTATTACTTTTTTATTAATGTAGGATGATTATGTAAAATGTTTGAAATTAAAAATATTGATTTTTATTTTTTAAATAATATATAAACGTTTGTGTCCGTGAACCGTTCTGTACACAAGTTTAATTATTGAAAGAAACAAACACAAAATTGGATTAATGTTTATAAACATGTTAAAAGTTGAACAAATGAACATGAATAATGTCTCGTTCGTTTTTGTTTAGTTTGTTTACAGCCGTAATTGTATACAAGCCTGGTTTTTGGTTGGTATGGGCTTGAAGTGGGCCACATATGGATTTCGTTTATTTTCCATGCGTCTAATGTGGCCCTACTCAAGGTAACCAAACCAAGCATACCTTTACCCGTGCTCAGTTCGTTTACAAATCAAATCGGACCAAACCGAGCATTTTTCAACTGAACTGAAATCGAAATTGTGTATTTTCAATCCGAGCATTTTTTAAGAAGCATCAACGAATTTCGAGTGGCGCAACACAATAAGGACATCACTAATGGATGTGTTACCATTTTTTAAACTTTTCGTTAAATAGTTGAGAACCACTTATATATTTATTATAAATATGTAACCTTTTACTAATTTACTTAAATTAAATGTCTTTTAGGATGATTTGACATATTACCTTTTTCTCATCCACTTATATTTATTTTAATCACATAAATTCATGCATAAATAGTTTCAATATTAATTCGTAGTAAATAAAATAATAAATCAAAATATTTTTTTTCGTTTTCATTGTACTATGGTTTGTAAATAAAGTTTTATTTTCTTATTTTATTGGGTCAGTCAACATTAGCAAGAAGTGGACATCATCTATTATATTAAAGTTAAATATAATTATACAAAGCTATTACTCTATGTGAACACACTAATTAAATATTAAATATTAAATAATGAAAATTTAAAAACTATATCAAAGATATTTTTATATAAATTGTGGATTAATAATTACTTTAAATCATATAACAATAATTAAAATTTTTAATAAAAATAGAAATATCATTTTGCCTTATTGATTTGTAATAATTGATATTACTGACCTAACTAAATTTAAAAATTTAATTAGTTAGTTTCTGCCAAAAACTAACTATTTCCACTTAAGATGATAAGGTAATATTTTTGTAATTGTTAAGTTAAATAACCTGAGCTGAAATTACCATCAAATTGAAATATTTCTTATTTTAAAAAAAATTATATTTAGGAAAATTATATTTTATAAATTTTAAAATATGTTTTATAATAAAGTGATTTGATTTTGAATATATCAAAAACTATTTTCAAGTTTGTTAAAAGATGAATTATATCATAAGTTATTAATATTATAATTAATAAATAAGATAGAAAATATAATTTATTTAATAAGATAGATAATATTATTTATTTAATAAGAGGAGATTAAATGAATGCATGAAAAAAATGACAAGTGTCATGATGGTCTTAGGATGTGACATGTAACAATTGAAAATTTTTGTTTATTAGAATAGTAAGATTTAGGAAAAACTTCTCTTTTGCTCTCTATGCTTTGACAGTTTTAACATTTTTGCTCAAAACTTTTCAAAATGACCATTATACTCTATATGGTTTGACAGTTTAGCCATTTTGCTCCACGTGGTTTGACACTTATAATCCTTTTGCTCCATGTGGTTTAAAAAAATGGAGTATAATGAAGGCAAATTGAAAACGTTTGGAGTGAAATGATTAAAATGGTCAAACCACAGGGAGCAAAAGAGAAGTTCTTCCATATATTTATGCATATATAAAATATATTAAGAAAATAAATCGAGCCAACCAATTGAGCAACGAGCAACCATACATTGCTTATGCTCGATTTGTTTACAAACCAAATCAAGCCGAACTGATCGCTTTTCAACTCTGTAACATCCTAGGTAAATCTCACATTGGCTGTGAAAAGAAGATATTTTTGTCTCATAAGTATCGATCCGCCTCTTACATAACCAACGAGCTTTGGGCTTAGTTGGCTATGGAGCACATGAAAACTTCACAGTTAAGCATGCTTGGGTTGCAGCAATCAAGGTAGGAGTGTTCATCGGGTCGGATAACGAGTTATTCGGGTTTTTCGAATCGGGTTTTCGGGTTTGAAAATTTTTTGGTCTATCCTCCCTGGGAAGTTTTCACCCGAGCAACCAAAGGCAAAACTGTGAGCTCCAAGTAGGCAAAACGTACAATATTGGTGGTAGACGGGCCGGTTGTTACATAATGGTATCAGAGCCACTCATGTTATACATGGGATGGTGGGGCAAACCTCATCGAGGACGATGAGTCCCTGAGGGGTGTAAGTAACATCCTAGGCAAATTCCACATCGGCTGTGAACATGTAAGATTTCTGTCTCATAAGTAACTATCTGCCTCTTACATCACCAATGCGTTTTGGGCTTAGTCGGCTGTGAAGCACATGAAAACTTTACAGTTAAGCGTGCTCGGGTTGCAGCAATTAATCTAGGGATGAGTAATCTACCAAGAATGTTTTCCCCCGAGCAACCAAAGGCAAAACCGTGAGCTTCAAGTGGGCAAAGCGGATAATATTGGTGGTAGACGGGGCCGGATGTTACAAACTCAACATAAACGAGCATATTTTCAAGATTTTCCAAATGAATGTCAAACAAGTTTTGAGCAACTAGCAATTTGGGCCGCCCGAGCAATACTCCAATCTCCTCCTTCTTGGTTGGCACTTTTCCTCTTAGGCCTGAGGCTGATAATAGAGAGGTTCTTGGGCTACAAGTCCATTCTTTCTCTTTTCCAAATGTGAGCAACCCAAAAAAAAAAATATATATATATATATATAAACTACAATATATGATACACTTAGCATGCCCAATAAAAAAAATTAACTACAATATGAGACACTTAGCATTCCCTTTTAAGTTATATACTTATATGCCCATTTTGTGGGCAAGACAAAACCCATAACACATATAAGATGTTTCAAGTCTCTAATTTCAAGAAATAAGGCTGCTCAATCGTTTCGTTAAAGAAGATGTAGGCTGCTCAAGAAATAAGGCTGCTCAAATCGAAAAAACCAACTTGAATATTATTTGTATATTTCAATAGATTTAGACTAATTAAGCATATTTCTTATTTGAATCATATTAGGTTTCAAATAAACAAAAACTTGCTTCTTCGGATTGAATTAGGTATCAATTATACAAAAACTTACTTATTCATATGAGGTATCAAAACATACTGAATAAAACATATTTTATTTAGTTTATTCGGATATATATATGTGTGTGTGTGTGTGTCTGTGTCTGTGTGTGTAGGGTTTGTATATATGAAAATCCGATCTTAAAGATAAAACCCTTAAACCTATCTGGGTCATTGATTTGAAAATTTGAAAATAAATATGTGGTCCTTTTTAAACGTGAATAAAAAATATGTGACACATTTATTTTCAAGATTTCAAATCAATGACACATATAAAGTTTAAAGGTTTTCTCTTTAAGATCGATTTTTAACATTATACAATACATGTGTGTGTTTGTGTATATATCTTTCTTATATGGTTTATCAAATTGATTTGTATCTGATGAACCAAATAATAGCGGATTTGGTTATCGACAACACGAACAAGGCTTAGATGATAATCTCGTCTACTAATTAGGAGCATTATAGACACCAATGTTTTTGGGGGATACAAGATCGTAGGAGGAATTACTAGGGGAATGCCTTCTACAAAGTATTACAAACAAATAGTGGAACACGAGACTAAATCTAAGAGAGTTCTGATCCTCCTTTCGGGCGTAAGGACCTTCTCCTCTTCTCTGGAAACGGATACTCTCTTTAATGTGTATTTTATAAGTGGTTGGCCTGTCCTCCTCCCTTGATGCTCTTATTTCTTCCCTTTATAGCTCTCTTTCCTGGTTCTTCCCCAAGAGTCTTCCTGTATGTCTTCCGGGTTATTGCCCTCCGGGTAAGGACCTTCTGCCAGCTCTTTGATTGATGTGTAGCTGGCTTTCTTTTCATATGCTAGACACCATGCTATCTCATTAATTAGCCATGGTCTTCATTTAATGCTTCATCAGGTTATGATTATATTCATTTAATGCAACCATGCTTCATTTATTATGGTGGCAGCCCCATGTGCCGTCATCAGTATTTGTTAAATATATTTCTTATTCGAACCAATTTGAATTTCAAAATTGGTTGCTGAAAATATCAAATCTAAAAAAACAAAATAAACTGCCACCCGAACCGATGAACAACCCCAAACCTTGAAGTCAAAACCATGCATATATTGCGAATTAAAGGGACACTCTTCTTAGAACGTCCACATTATTGACTTTTCGCGTGCACGTCTGGAATCTCGTTTTCATGATTTTGGCTTCATACGAGTTACATTTTGCGTGCTGTTTTTGCCCACATTCATAATTTTTCGAGCTCTTTCCAATCATATCAAGAACATCCCATGAATCCATATTCATTATTGGGATCACATGATGGCTCTTATACACAGTTACGGTTCCTTCAACTTTTTTTTAAAAACGAAATTTAGCCATTCTCATTTCACTTGTTTTCTTCTTTATCACTATATAACTTATTCCGAACAATATCTTGTCCATGAATCCATATTCATTCTTGTCTCTTATGTCTGCGCCGCGCTGACACGGGAAGAGGTTAGAGGTCTACAGACTGTTTTTTTCGCAGACATTTCATTAAAAAATGTCTGTCCGGCCTCTTCTTGGCGCAGACGTGAACCAAGAAATTCTAAGGCCACATGGAGTGAGCTTCGGGAAGGAGGCGGGGAGGGCTTCCCCAGATGCTTCCCCAGATCGGGAAGAAGTGGAAACACCGTCCCCCCGGTTTTGGGGTGGGGTAAATCGGGGTTCACTCACCGAATCAAGCCGAAGGAAATGAGGGGGAGAAATAGCCGTTGCATAGGACCGTTGGAGCCTTAAAAAAAATAAAATTAAACTCTACAAAATCACACCATTTTTTACATCACAACTCACACTCTTTATCATTTTCTTCTTTCATTCTACACTCAAATTTTATAAAGTTTAAACCAATGGATCCGTTTACGTTTGAGCTTCACCCATTTGAAAGTAAATCATCAAGTTCTGAATAAGACGAGATCAATATCAAACAACGAAACTTTCAGCAACATACTTGATGGATCAACCCCAAAGTACCCGTTTATGGTTAACGGCGTCAAATACAAGCTTAGATATTATCTTGGTGATGTGATTTATCCTAGTTGGGCAACTATAGTGAAATCGTTGCAGCATCCTCCCGAAAATGATTTAAAACGTTGTCGATTCAAGAGAGCACAAGAAGTTGCACGAAAGGATGTTGAAAGAGCTTTTGGTGTTTTGAAGGGAAGGTGGAATATATTGCATCGTCCCGCAAAGCAAATGCATCCACGAAGTTTACGAAAAATTATGTATGCTTGTATTATTCTACACAATATGGATTTAAAATGGAACGGGTCAGCAATATCACCAGAACACATAGAGGACCCTCCTAGCGATGAACAGCCTGAAGAAGACATTCTTTATCAGCTACGATCAAGAACAACGCACGAAAACCTTCAAGCCGACCTTATCGAGCATTTGGATCATTTATCGCAGCAATATCACGCCAATAACCCGAATAACTAGTATTTTAAATGTCTTTAATCGTTGTTGTTTATTTTTTATAATCGTTGTGGTTTTTTTTTCATTTAATGTAATATCTTTTTAATTTAATATAATATCTTTTTAAATTTTAATGTAATTTTATATTTTATTTTTAATGAATCTATTTAATTATTATTATTATTTATTGTTAAAATAATTAATTAAAAATAAGATTTGAAAGTGGGGAAAAGTGGGACGACACCGTGCAAAATGGGGAAAAGTGGGGAAAACTGATGTGGCAATGGGAAAAAGAGGGGAAAAGTGGGATGACTCTGTAACACCCCGACCGATGGCAGAAACGTCGGGATGCCACGAGGGATGTGTAGATTGTTTATAAGCTCGTGGGCATCTAATTAATTCATCACATATCAATTAATCAACCAAATTAATTACATCAAAAATCATGTTCAGCATGAATTAGTTACATCAAATACACAAAAGATTTAGCTAACTAACTAAATTCTAGTCTTCATAATTTCAGTTATTTTTGCTAAGTTCAAGAATCCTATGTGATGATGTCCAAAAGGTGTTGAGCTATCATGCCCTACTTACTTTTCCTCGTTCCCTGAAACATGTAGAAAAATCAAGTGTCAACTACGAAGTAGTTGGTAAGTAATCATAAGTTTTTTTATATTTAAAAATGTTTTACAAAATGATTATACACGTTTATAGTTACTGAGAAAATACACATGAGCACCTGCGAGATAATCCAACACATAACCCACCACACAATCACAAACACACAATCACATATACATTCAACCAATCTCAGTCATCAATATCTTCAATTAGTATAAGTGACAATACATGCATCATTATGAATGACCAAGGTCAATGACAACGACACACGGAGTTGTGGCAATCCACGTGACAATACATGCAATCATTGCGGATGACGGAAGCCAACAACAACGACCCATGGAATAGTGACAATACATGCAATCATTTCAGATGACCGAAGTTAACAACAACGACCCACAGAATAGTGACAATACAAGCAATCATTGTAGATGACCAAAGTCAACAACAACGACCCATGAAATAGTGACAATACATGCAATCATCGCGTATGACCAGAGTCAACAACAACGACTCATGGAATTATGATAACCCGATAATATGAATATCATAACAATAAACAGGTGTCATCCATATGTTATTAAAATAATGTGCAAATCTGGTATACATGTTCCACCTCCGAGTTTAAAACAAAATAGTTTAAAAGGAGGTTATGAGAACTCACATGAGTCCTTAGAATCAGTGGTTTCGTAGTATGCGCACTCGCGTATGTAACTCAAAAGCAACTCAATCACCTGTAATTATCGTGTGGTTCGTGTTCATAAGTATTTGTGTTTTATTCAAGTCAAGTGTCCATAAGTGTTAACTTTTAATCACTAAGTATTGTCTTAACTTAGTTTATTTATCCTAAGTTAAAATGTTTGAACCAATATTTTGTAATTAGTCATCATTAGTTTATAAGTGAGACTTGTTAGTTCTTTCTATCATCCCATAATAATGGACAAGTCTTGAGATCCCATGTACACACTCATAGATATGTATATGTAAAGGTGGTAATCCTAAGCATACACATACCTATACATACATGCATGATTTCCTTCAATCAACCACCATAATCCAAGTTATTATAATCCACTTTATTTTTAAGAAAAGTATGTCTAGGTTATTCACATGAGAGGTTAAGTTTTACACAATAAGTTCAATATATGTATATAATTCCATAAATTTAAGGAAAATTTAGGTTAGAGAGAGAAAAGGTGGTAGTTCATGAAGTCTTCATGCATGCATGAATGTACTTAATATTCTTTGTTCCTTGGTTCATCCTTCACCCCAGTTCAAACACTTAAGTTTGTTGTTAGCAGTTAAAACCAGCGAACCTATTTCAGATTTCCCTTAGGTTCGGCTCTAACTTAGCCTATAGCCCCTAGGTTCGTTAGCCTAGGTTCGTAGGTCTTAGGGTTCGGTTACAAGGAAAGGTTCGTTGCCTTTATCCCCTTTTCTTCCCAAGGTTCGGTCAATGCTATTGGTTCGGGGAAAAAGAGCTTCGGCGGTTAGTAAGTTCGGCCAGGTCTACGCCCATATCATGAAGGTTCGGCCACTCCCCCTTGCCCAGCTAAGGTTCTGCTGACTTCCCAGGTTCGTCCCTCATGGGTTTGGCTGATGGAAAGGTTCGCCGGATCAAGGGTTAACATGACACCATGCAGGTTCGTTCAATCAGCCAGAAGGTTCGCGTCTTCTAGGGTTCGGCTGGAGCAGGTCTGCATGGCCAGGTTCGTTTAAAAAAAGGTAGCTTCGTCTGGCCCCAAGGTTCGGCCTGTCACACCCCGAGCCGGCGGGGTTGGATCGGAGTCCCTGTCGGGCGGAAGGTTCCCGGGGCGTGATATCACGGGTGATAATCATGATGATCAGATTGTTTACATAGCATCAACGTTTAAGAATAACTAAGCACAATCAATGATATATAGGATTACAAAGTTAAATTACATATAGCAATGTTCTGCAATTTAACTAAGAAACCTAACCCAAAAGAATAATGTTTATATCTTGTATATGTACAAGATATCAAAAGTAGTATGTATCATCAACAAAAGATGTGCTTCCCAAAAGTCTACTAGGTCCTCTATCTGGGCAGTCTAGTATGCAAATCCAAGAGCTTAAGTTTAAACCTGTTCTTCACCTGAGAAAGCATGTAAAAAGGATCAAGTCAACACAACGGTTGGTGAGTTCATAAAGTTTAATAGTTTGAAAAATAGTTTCACAAACCTCCTTCGGTAAAACCTTAACCTCATCAACTCAACATGTGATATCCAAGTCGGTATGCTTATATATAGGGCATATGTAAGGGAACAAGCCCTAGCCAACATCCCACCACATACTAACCCGGATATGACATTGTTGTTAATAATAATTAAGCATTTTACCTACCAATCAATTCAATCCTCATCAAAGCTTTTGTTATCTGTTTCAAAGTTTTCATGTCTAATGTATTCATAAGTGTTAGTTTCACATCATGTTTATCAAGCATCATAGATTCACAGACACATAGTTTAGTAATTACATATCTCCTATAAGTAGACAAAAGCTCTGGAATACCAGAAGTTTAGCAATTACATGTCTCTTATATAGTTAATAGCTTAGCATTTGTTATGTTCATGTTTAGCATTTACATACCTCATATAAGCCGACAAAAGCTCTGGACTACCAGAAGTTTAGCAATTACATGTCCCTTATAACCAGGTAATAGCTTAGTAACGTTACGTTTATGTTTAGCATTTACATACCTCATATAAGCCGACACAAGCTCTGGAATACCAGAATTTTAGCAATTACGTGTCCCTTATAACCAGGTAATAGCCTAGAATCGATACTTTCATGTTTAGCCTTTACATACCTCATATAAGCCGACAAAAGCTCTGGAATACCAGAAGTTTAGCAATTACATGTCCCTTATAACCAGGTAATAGCGGAGTATCATTATGTTTATGTTTTTACATGTATCTCACCCCATAGGTACAAGCTCTGGAATACCAGAAGTTTAGCAATTACGTAGACTATGGTTAGATACATGTACAATGTTTCATGCGCAAGTAATAGTTTCCAAGCATAAAGTTTCAAGTATTCAATCATTGATTCATCATGTATATCATATGTTTATTTCAAGTCTCATATAATAGCATCACGTCTCATGTAATAGCATCAAGTGTCATGTAATTGTATCAAGTCTCATGTAATAGCATCAAGTCTCATGTAATAGCATCAAGTCTCATGTAATTGTATCAAGTCTCATCTAATAGCATTAAGTCTCATGTAATAGCATCAAGTCTCATGTAATTGTATCAAGTCTCATGTAATAGCATCAAGTCTCATGTAATAGCATCAAGTCTCATGTAATTGTATCAAGTCTCATGTAATTGCATTAAATCTCACAAGGATTCAACAATTGCTTTTAAGCCTCAAGCTTAAAGTATAAGTTTCAACATAAGAATTATGTTTATGTTTAAAGCAATAAGTAACATTTCAACAATTTATGAAAATGTTTAACATGCTTCTCAGTCCCGTAGTAAAACAAATAAATTTGAAAAGGGGACAATGAACTCACCTTATGTCCGTAGTGTTTGACTAAGTAGAATAAGAATACGCTCGCTCTTTGTTTGCCCTTTGTTGTAATGTTCACACTCCTGTATTGATTTCATAGCATTGTAGTTTCTAAGTAAAAGTTTATAAGGATTTGCTGTGCGTGTAAGTGTTAGTCCTAAAGTTGACTAACACTTAGGAATCTTGTCTGTTATCCGGCTCCAATTCTTCTTTGTTAAAGATGTCTTACTTGATAATCAATCACAAGTTGTTATTTAAGACTTTTAACACTTCATGTAATTTGTCTAAAACTTGTTATCGTTTTATAACAAATACTAAGAAAATGTTCATTTCACCTATGCATTTGTTCTTTGTTTTCATAACTTTCAACGTTCATTCAAATGTCTATAAATTACTTAACACTCCTAGAGCCGGATAATCTTGTAAGTCATTCGTGTTAACATTGGGCTTAGGCAATACGTGGCCTCACATGTTAGTGGGCCTATTATGGTTTTAGAAACAACCTATATGGGCCTAAGGGTTGTTCTAGATGTGATTGGGCCGAAATAGATGTAATTGGGCCGAAAGTTTATGTTGGGCCTATCCGAAAATCCTTTGGGCCGAGAAGAACATATATTGGGCCGATGAAATGGTTCGGCTGGCTAACCTCCAGCATGGGTTCGGCAGTGGCAAGGGTTCGCCGGCGAGGAGCTGTAGGCGACTCACGAACCCTGTGTTTTCACTTCACCATTCACCAGTAGATCGGTCTGGTGCGCTCCCCATGAGGTTGTTTAGCCAGGGTGCATAGGTTTTCAAGGGATTAGGTCTTCAAGGTTGACGTTTTTCAGCCGGTTTGTGCAGGTGCTCGAAATAACACATAAAAACCCTAAAAGTTCCTAACCTTTAAGCTTATTTATCTCGATTTTGACCGGGAGAAACTTCAGATCTGCTGTACTTTCACGTAGAGGGCTTCAAGATCTTCACGTGGGCGAAAGAGTCACTCAAATCGGGCTAGAAACAAGGGAGATACAAGGTTTTGAAGGTGGATCTTGGTGATGGAGTGTTCTAGCGTGAAATAGAGAGAGAAAGAGAGAGTTTGTATGAAAAATGAAAGAATTCCTTTCATTTAGGGTTTTTTATACCCTGCGTGGTGTTGGGTTTGTTTCGGTTGCTCGGTTCGTAGTTTCGTCGCGTATCCGGGTCGTTACGCGCGTTTTTCGTAATTTAAATAAAAAGAATATTTTTAGGATTTTTAGAACACGAATATTATTAGAAAACATTTTAAATATCGTTACATTAAATTATTTTTCGAATTATAATAGTTTACGCGTTTTGTGAAATTATTCGCGATTTAAGAAAATAGTTTCGTTTTAAAAATGCTTTATGATGAGTTTCAAAATTGTAAAATAGGAAATATTTTATTTCCTTAAAATTATGATCGTTCGTGTCTTCATTCGTTTTCGATTTCGTTTCATCAGATCGCGTCGCCATCGCGCGTATTCGTTCGAATCGTCATTCGAACGAACACGTCGATGGTTTGGCTTTCTGATTCTTGTTTTCTACTGTTAAATCATTATTTCAGAACGTTAAACTATCAGAATTATTCGTACAAATCGTCACCTATACGAATAACTCGTCGGCTTAGCATTCCGTAACAATAACCGTTATAGTTTCGTTTTGTTTAACCTCACATACGTTTATGCAAACTAATATCACATCAAGTATATATGTTTCAACACTGTGTTGTCTGACATGTTTCAGACTGTTAAACCCTAAGGTTTCAGTCAAATTCAGACAATCGTATAATAGTTTCATGTTAATCAAATGCATCAATAGTCTAAACATAGTTTTCTCGAATTGTGTACCTGAGTTACTGTACATGTTTACTGTTGCGATCACTGTTCCGGCACGCGTCCGGCACTGATGTTACAGTCTCCCCTTGTTAGAGAAATTTCGTCCCGAAATTTAAGTCTCGTTATTCGGTACGACTTCCTCTGCAAAGTGTTGGGGATACTTGTTCTTCATGTGATCTTCACGTTCCCAAGTAAACTCGGGTCCGCGCCTTGAGTTCCAACGAACTTTAACTATAGGAATACGGCTTCGCCTCAGTTTCTTGACTTTGCGATCCATGATTCCTAACGGTTCTTCAACAAAACGTAAGTTTTCATCCAATTGAATTTCTTCAACTGGTATGATAAGAGTTTCATCGGCTAAGCATTTCTTCAAGTTTGAGACGTGAAACACGTCATGTACACCACTAAGTTCATCTGGTAAGCTCAATCTGTACGCTACAGGACCAATACGTTCAATGATCTCGAACGGTCCGACGTATCGTGGTGTTAGTTTTCCTTTCTTCACAAAACGGACTACGCCTTTCCAAGGAGAGACCTTAAGCATAACACGATCTCCCACTTGAAATTCCAATGGCTTACGCCGTTTATCGGCATAGCTCTTTTGTCTGCTTCGTGTTGCTTGTAATCTTTGTTGTATTTGAGCAATCTTGTCTGTGGTTTCTTGAATAAGTTCTGGCCCAGTGATACGATTATCTCCTACTTCTGACCAACAGATCGGTGACCGACATTTTCGACCATAAAGGGCCTCGAATGGGGCACAACCAATGCTGCTGTGATAACTGTTGTTGTAGGAGAACTCGATTAGTGGCAAATGAGAATCCCAATTACCACCAAAGTCTAGAACACAAGTTCTCAACATGTCCTCTAGGGTCTGAATAGTACGTTCGCTTTGACCATCCGTTTGTGGATGATAAGCGGTACTCAAGTTTAATTGAGTCCCCAGAGATTTCTGCAACGATTGCCAGAACCTTGATGTAAATCTGCTATCGCGATCCGAAATGATAGACAATGGCACACCATGACGTACCACTATCTCATTGATGTAAAGCTTCGCTAGTTTATCCATTGAGTAAGTTTCTCGCATCGGCAAGAAATGAGCAGACTTGGTTAATCGATCAATGATAAGCCAAATGGTATCATGTCCACTGGAAGTGCGGGGTAGCTTGGTAACAAAGTCCATAGCTATTTGTTCCCACTTCCAAAGTGGAATTTCAGGTTGTTCCAGTAAACCAGATGGTTTCTGGTGTTCTGCCTTCACCTTAGTACACGTAATGCATCGACCAACATACTCAGCTATGTCTTTCTTCATACCCGGCCACCAATAAAATGCACGTAGGTCTTGGTACATTTTATCAGCACCAGGATGCACAGAGTACTTGGTCTTGTGTGCTTCATCAAATATGAGTTTCCTTAACTCATCTACTGCAGGGATCCAAATACGATCCTTGAAGTAAACGAGTCCATCAGGTTTTGTTTCCAAATGTTTCTCCACTCCACAATCCAGTTCTTTCTTCAAGTTTTCCCGTTCAATAACCTCTTGTTGTGCTTGCATGATGTTATCGTGTAAGCTTGTCTGCACAGCCATTCCCATTGCTCTGACTCGCAAGGGTTTGACTCTTTCCTTCCGGCTCAAGGCATCAGCAACAACGTTTGCCTTGCCCGGATGGTACTTGATTACACAGTCGTAATCGTTCAGAAGCTCAACCCAACGTCGCTGTCGCATGTTGAGTTCCTTCTGATCAAATATGTGTTGCAGACTTTTGTGGTCTGTAAATATGGTACACTTGGTTCCATATAAGTAATGCCTCCAGATCTTTAGTGCAAACACCACTGCTCCCAGTTCCAGATCATGAGTTGTGTAGTTCTTCTCTTGAATCTTTAATTGTCTCGAAGCGTAAGCAATGACTTTGTCCTGCTGCATAAGTACAGCCAAGTCCCTGATGGGATGCATCACAATACACAACAAAGTCATCGCAACCATCTGGAAGAGATAAGATCGGAGCATCACATAACTTTTGCTTCAATGTCTGAAAGGCTTCTTCTTGCTTTTGATCCCAAATAAACGGCTCGCTCTTCTGTGTCAACTTTGTGAGTGGCAGAGCTATCTTAGAAAAGTTTGAAATAAACCTTCTGTAATAGCCTGCTAAGCCTAGAAAAGAACGGATCTTCGTAGGTGTCTTCGGAGTGTCCCAATCTTTTATTGCCTCGATCTTGGCAGGATCAACGTGAATTCCCTCACTGTTAACAACGTGGCCTAGAAATTGAACCTCTTTTAACCAAAATTCCCACTTAGAGAATTTGGCATAGAGTTTCTCCTCTTTTAACAGTTCCAAGATCGTTCTCAGATGTTGCTCGTGTTCTGCTTTGCTTTTAGAATAGATCAATATGTCATCAATGAAAACAATAACAAATTGATCTAAGTACGGCTTACACACACGGTTCATGAGATCCATGAAAACCGCGGGTGCATTCGTCAAACCAAAAGGCATCACCATGAATTCGTAATGCCCGTATCTGGTACGCAACGCCGTCTTGGGTATGTCTTCGTCTTGCACTCTGAGCTGGTGATCCGGAACGTAGATCGATCTTTGAAAAGTATTGAGCTCCTTGCAACTGATCAAACAAATCATTAATCCTCGGTAATGGATACCGATTCTTGATGGTTAGCTTGTTTAGCTCCCTGTAGTCTATGCACATGTGAAAAGATCCATCCTTCTTTTTCACGAACAGAACCGGAGCTCCCCAAGGTGAGTAGCTCGGTCGGATGAAACCTTTATCAAGTAGCTCCTGTAGTTGGTTAGATAATTCCTGCATCTCCGAAGGTGCTAACCTGTAAGGATATTTAGCAACAGGTGTTGCTCCAGGAATCAGATCGATACGAAACTCTACCGGTCGCACAGGAGGCAACCCAGGTAGATCTTCAGGAAACACTTCACGATATTCCCTCACTATCGGTACGTCTTGTATTGTTTTCTTGTCTTTCTCTTTCTCCACCACGTGAGCCAAGAAAGATATGCACTTCTTTTGTAGACACTTACGCGCTTTTATGCATGATATGATCTTTACGTTTCGCTTTGCTTGATCCCCACGAACTTCCAATACACGATCATCTGTTACTAGAATCCGAAGTAGCTTCTCGGAACAGATGACTTCAACTCGATTGAGTGAGAGCCAATCCATCCCCACGATGATATCGAAACTGCCCAACTCCATCGGCAACAAGTCGATGGTAAATGTGTGATCTATGAGTGTAAGTGGGCAGTTCCTAAGTATAGTTCTAACTGTAACTTGTTTCCCATTCGCTACTTCGATAATGTAAGGGGAGTCTAAAGTCTCCTCAGTAAGACTAAGTTGTTGTGCAAAATCAGATGAAATAAAACTCTGGTCTACACCAGTATCAAATAGTATAGATGCATAAGAGTCATGTAAAAGAAATGTACCAGTGACCACATTAGGGTCTTGGCGTGCTGCATTGGCTCCGATAACAAAGGCTCGTCCGCGAGGTGCCTGTGCTCCAGGTTGCACTTTCTTTGGACAGTTGCGGGAGAAATGACCCATTTCCCCGCAGTTGTAGCATCCTCTGTTGTTGTCGTTGACTGGGTTCTGTGGTGGTGGTGGTGGAGGTAGTGCTCTTGTTGCAGTGTTGGTAGCCTGATTCACCGCAAAGCGGCATTTGTTCACCCAGTGGCCAAACCGGCCACAATTCGTGCACTTCCTGCATTGAGCACCAGCAGGATGATGATACTTGCAGTTTGTGCACTGGGGATATTCTCCCCCATAACCCCTTGTAGTAGGATTTACAGGTGCTACAGATGCCTGTCTCAGAGGGGTGACGGCCGCATAGTTCTTTACGAGCTTTTCCTTTTTTTTTAGGTGGTTCTCGGGTTTCTTTGATGTTGTTTCCTTGGCTTTTCCAGCTTCATCTTTTAAAACTCCAGACTTTACCATTACCTTGGTAAGCTTAGCAGAGAGGGAAATGGCTGACTCCAAAGTAGCAGGATATGAAGCCAGTACAACGCTTTGTATACATGAAGGTAATCCTGCCACATAGCGATCAATTAGTTTCTCCAAGGTTGGTACCATTTCTGGCACCAGGGCTACCAGTTCATGATAGCGGTTGGTAAAAGTCATATGATCAGCTCCCTTCATCTCATGATTCGAGAGCTCAATCTCCAGTTGTTGTAGTTCATGTTTCGGGCAAAACTCATTCCTCAGAAGAAGCTTAAATTCTGCCCAGGGCATCGCCATTGCTTCGTCTCTTCCCTTAGCCCTGATCTGTGCGTTCCACCATGTTAGAGCTCTCTTGCTGAATGAACCTGCTGCATAGCGAACCTTATGGTGTTCTGGACAACTGCTAATGTCCAGGGTGTTCTCCATTTTCTCTAGCCATTGGATTAATCCAACAGCTCCTTCAACTCCAGTGAAGCTAGGAGGTTTGCATCCTACAAAGGATTTGTAGGAGCAATCAGACGTATGACCAGTGTTTCCACTAGCCTCTCCTGTAGTATGACCAGAAGTGTTGCCATGGCCCTGGATCCTGTTTATCATCTCTGGGATGACCTCTTTCAGTTGGCTTGTCAGTTGGGTACTCAGCAGTGTCGCCAAGGCGATGGTAGCAGGATCTAATGTCTGAGCAGTGCTTGAACCCGGTGGTGGAGAGTGTGGAGGAGGTGGAGGTGGCGGTGGTGAATCCGGTGGTGTAGGAGTCGAAGAGTGAGGTGCAGAGACTTGTGGAGTAGGTTGTTTTCTCGGCGGCATTCTGATCATAACCAAAAGAATTTGCTTAGTGCAATGATCGAATGCGTACATAATGCAAACTTAAGTCTTAAGTTCTCTATATGAGGGTCCCTAAGTTATAGTCTAGGTCAAACCGTTTAAGTAAATGACCTATTATTCTCTATAACCTTGAGCTCTGATACCAATCTGTCACACCCCGAGCCGGCGGGGTTGGATCGGAGTCCCTGTCGGACGGAAGGTTCCCGGGGTGTGATATCACGGGTGATAATCATGATGATCAGATTGTTTACATAGCATCAACGTTTAAGAATAACTAAGCACAATCAATGATATATAGGATTACAAAGTTAAATTACATATAGCAATGTTCTGCAATTTAACTAAGAAACCTAACCCAAAAGAATAATGTTTATATCTTGTATATGTACAAGATATCAAAAGTAGTATGTATCATCAACAAAAGATGTGCTTCCCAAAAGTCTACTAGGTCCTCTATCTGGGCAATCTAGTATGCAAATCTAAGAGCTTAAGTTTAAACCTGTTCTTCACCTGAGAAAGCATGTAAAAAGGATCAAGTCAACACAACGGTTGGTGAGTTCATAAAGTTTAATAGTTTGAAAATTAGTTTCACAAACCTCCTTCGGTAAAACCTTAACCTCATTAACTCCACATGTGATATCCAAGTCGGTATGCTTATATATAGGGCATATGTAAGGGAACAAGCCCTAGCCAACATCCCACCACATGCTAACCCGGATATGACATTGTTGTTAATAATAATTAAGCATTTTACCTACCAATCAATTCAATCCTCATCAAAGCTTTTGTTATCTGTTTCAAAGTTTTCATGTCTAATGTATTCATAAGTGTTAGTTTCACATCATGTTTATCAAGCATCATAGATTCACAGACACATAGTTTAGCAATTACATATCTCCTATAAGTAGACAAAAGCTCTGGAATACCAGAAGTTTAGCAATTACATGTCTCTTATATAGATAATAGCTTAGCATTTGTTATGTTCATGTTTAGCATTTACATACCTCATATAAGCCGACAAAAGCTCTGGACTACCAGAAGTTTAGCAATTACATGTCCCTTATAACCAGGTAATAGCTTAGTAACGTTACGTTTATGTTTAGCATTTACATACCTCATATAAGCCGACACAGGATCTGGAATACCAGAAGTTTAGCAATTACGTGTCCCTTATAACCAGGTAATAGCCTAGAATCGATACTTTCATGTTTAGCCTTTACATACCTCATATAAGCCGACAAAAGCTCTGGAATACCAGAAGTTTAGCAATTACATGTCCCTTATAACCAGGTAATAGCTGAGTATCATTATGTTTATGTTTTTACATGTATCTCACCCCATAGGTACAAGCTCTGGAATACCAAAAGTTTAGCAATTACGTAGACTATGGTTAGATACATGTACAATGTTTCATGCGCAAGTAATAGTTTCCAAGCATAAAGTTTCAAGTATTCAATCATTGATTCATCATGTATATCATATCTTTATTTCAAGTCTCATATAATAGCATCACGTCTCATGTAATAGCATCAAGTCTCATGTAATTGTATCAAGTCTCATGTAATAGCATCAAGTCTCATGTAATAGCATCAAGTCTCATGTAATTGTATCAAGTCTCATGTAATAGCATTAAGTCTCATGTAATAGCATCAAGTCTCATGTAATTGTATCAAGTCTCATGTAATAGCATTAAATCTCACAAGGATTCAACAATTGCTTTTAAGCCTCAAGCTTAAAGTATAAGTTTCAACATAAGAATTATGTTTATGTTTAAAGCAATAAGTAACATTTCAACAATTTATGAAAATGTTTAACATGCTTCTCAGTCCCGTAGTAAAACAAATAAATTTGAAAAGGGGACAATGAACTCACCTTATGTCCGTAGTGTTTGACTAAGTAGAATAAGAATACGCTCGATCTTTGTTTGCCCTTTGTTGTAATGTTCACACTCCTGTATTGATTTCATAGCATTGTAGTTTATAAGTAAAAGTTTATAAGGATTCGTTGTGCGCGTAAGTGTTAGTCCTAAAGTTGACTAACACTTAGGAATCTTGTCTGTTATCCGGCTCCAATTCTTCTTTGTTAAAGATGTCTTACTTGATCATCAATCACAAGTTGTTATTTAAGACTTTTAACACTTCATGTAATTTGTCTAAAACTTGTTATCGTTTTATAACAAATACTAAGAAAATGTTCATTTCACCTATGCATTTGTTCTTTGTTTTCATAACTTTCAACGTTCATTCAAATGTCTATAAATTACTTAACACTCCTAGAGCCGGATAATCTTGTAAGTCATTCGTGTTAACATTGGGCTTAGGCAATACGTGGCCTCACATGTTAGTGGGCCTATTATGGTTTTAGAAACAAGCTATATGGGCCTAAGGGTTGTTCTAGATGTGATTGGGCCGAAATAGATGTGATTGGGCCGAAATAGTTGTAATTGGGCCGAAAGTTTATGTTGGGCCTATCCGAAAATCCTTTGGGCCGAGAAGAACATATATTGGGCCGACTGGGATTCACATGGGCCTAGCTAGTGAGATGATTCAGGCTATTCAAAAGCTGGTGGGCCGAATCAAATTTGCATGAGTTCGTTAATGGGCCTCGGTAGATTGGCTGCAATCAGTTGAACAAGTTGTGTGATTTTGGTTATTGCTTGACCGGAAATGAGTGAACCATCCTAATCCCTTGGGCCGAAGATGGTCGACCTTTAGAACACTTATTTTCTGGGCCGAATGAGATACTTGGGCCAAGGACTTGTGTTATTGGATCATGCAATCACGGCTGTGTATAGTCGACCAACCCCACCAGCGAACCCCTCAACCAGCAATGAAAGGTTCGTCCCAGAGGGTTCGCAACCCTAGGGTTCGGTTGACTGGTGGTTCGGCTCCCAAATGGTTCGCTCGTGGGTTTAGCTACTGCATGGTTCGCCGCATAACATGAAGGTTCGTGGTCCTGTCCAGGGTTCGGTAATAGGTTTCGCGTCTCAGGGTTCGGCTGCTATGGAATGGTTCGTAAATGGCATGATGAAATGGGTTGGCCGGCTAACCTCCAGCATGGGTTCGGCAGTGGCAAGGGTTCGCCGGCGAGGAACAGTAGGCGACTCACGAACCCTGTGTTTTCACTTCACCATTCACCAGTAGATCGGTCTGGTGCGCTCCCCATGAGGTTGTTTAGCCAGCGTACATAGGTTTTCAAGGGATTAGGTCTTCAAGGTTGACGTTTTTCAGCCGGTTTGTGCAGGTGCTCGAAATAACACATAAAAACCCTAAAAGTTCCGAACCTTTAAGCTTATTTATCTCGATTTTGATCGGGAGAAACTTCAGATCTGCTGTACTTTCACGTAGAGGGCTTCAAGATCTTCACGTGGGCGAAAGAATCACTCAAATCGGGCTACAAACAAGGGAGATACAAGGTTTTGAAGGTGGATCTTGGTGATGGAGTGTTCTAGCCGGAAATAGAGAGAGAAAGAGAGAGTTTGTAAGAAAAATGAAAGAATTCCTTTCATTTAGGGTTTTTTATACCCTGCGTGGTGTTCAGGTTTGTTTCGGTTGCTCGGTTCGTAGTTTCGTCGCGTATCCAGGTCGTTACGCGCGTTTTTCGTAATTTAAATAAAAAGAATATTTTTAGGATTTTTAGAACACGAATATTATTAGAAAACATTTTAAATATCGTTACATTAAATTATTTTTCGAATTATAATAGTTTACGCGTTTTGTGAAATTATTCGCGATTTAAGAAAATAGTTTCGTTTTAAAAATGCTTTATGATGAGTTTCAAAATTGTAAAATAGGAAATATTTTATTTCCTTAAAATTATGATCGTTCGTGTCTTCATTCGTTTTCGATTTCGTTTCATCAGATCGCGTCGCCATCGCGCGTATTCGTTCGAATCGTCATTCGAACGAACACGTCGATGGTTTGGCTTTCTGATTCTTGTTTTCTTCTGTTAAATCATTATTTCAGAACGTTAAACTATCAGAATTATTCGTACAGATCGTCACCTATACGAATAACTCGTCGGCTTAGCATTCCGTAACAATAACCGTTATAGTTTCGTTTTGTTTAACCTCACATACGTTTATGCAAACTAATATCACATCAAGTATATATGTTTCAAGACTGTGTTGTCTGACATGTTTCAGACTGTTAAACTCTAAAGTTTCAGTCAAATTCAGACAATCGTATAATAGTTTCATGTTAATCAAATGCATCAATAGTCTAAACATAGTTTTCTCGAATTGTGTACTTGAGTTACTGTACATGTTTACTGTTGCGATCACTGTTCCGGCACGCGTCCGGCACTGATGTTACACGGCCACCCTATGGGGTTCGGCCACCCTCAGTTCCAGCCCAATACAGGTTCGTGAGGCCCATCTGGTTCGCAGGTAGCTACATCTTTTACTGTTCATCGTCATCACCATCAAGTGCTAGCCGTTGCAGATGGTTACCCTGGTTACCCCATTGATTCTATCTCATACATACTCGATCTAATGAAATAACATGATAGTAATCCACTGCCAACACAAGAATCTAACTGGGTATTGTTCTTACAAAACCATAAAGTAAAATAGATAATCTACCTTCAAATCGTGATGAAAATCCGGATTTCTTCGTATCTTCTCGTTCTCCTCGATCACACGAACGCGTAGACACCAAGATCTTGCAATTCCGTTGAGAGACGAGAAAGAAAAACTAGAGAGAAGGTAGAGAGAGAGAGAGAGGTGGGGCGTTTTTGGTGTTTAGAGAGAGAAAGGGTGTAGGTGAAATGAAAGAGATAGAAGGTTTTCCATCTTTTATACATCGTGTCGTTCCCGCGTGTTAGGTCTCGTTTATATCGCGTTCCCTGATCATAAAACGCTCGGTTTTCTCTTAAAATATATTTAAAACATAATACATTTAAGTACATATGTTTCGTTTGATAAAATGATTTTAAATTAAAATAGTTTCGTAAAACATTTCGTTTAATCTCATTAAATCATTTATTAATTCAAAATAATTCGTTCGTATACGTCGTAAGTTGTGATTTTTTAATAAACGTTATTAATTTCCATTTATTAATTTAATATCGGTAGTTATTATTTCGTTATCTCGTCGAAACGCGTTACTTACGTACGTATTCGTAATGATTGTCACCTTTCCGAATGCAACGCTCGTATCGTATTTTTATTCGATTTACGATTTATGGAATACTGTTTCAGAATATTATTCTTAATAAATATATTCGTGTGAATCGTCACCCACGCGAATACCCTATCAAGTTAATATTTCTGAATTAATATTCGCGTTTAAGTTATGTTTATAACCTCACCATCGCGTGATCATTTCCAATATCATTTTTATTATCTTATTATCTTTAATATTATAATTTTCCCAATCCAAAACCCACTAAACCATATCACTGACACACCCGTGATAGACCGAAATATGCATATGTATAGGGCATAAGTAGGGGTCAGTCGCAACTGCCCCAGCCACCGTCCCACCGCTATTTCAATAAACCATGATCATGTATCCTTGACTATGTTTAGCAACCTAAAAACAACCAACTCCACATTCCCTTCCATTCCAAACCAATAATCCATAATATGCGAATTCAACTGCGATAAACTCTCTGGTTCTGTTTAGTTGTATTTCAACTAAACTTCCCATGGTTTACACATATAATAATATGTTCTCAATATGTATACCAATATCAGTAATAACATCCAAAAGTTCATTATCATTAATAATTATCATATCAGGTCGTAACAGTACAGTCGTACATGTACGGAAACCTGAAATACAGTGATGTTACAGACTCCTTGTGGCCTAACCTCTTCTTACCTCTTCTTCTCTTGTTAGGTTAAAAAACCCACACCCTTCTCCTTCCCGATCAGCCTCCCACCAACCCCACCACCTCCACCGCCGATCTCCTTCTCGGTCGATGCCCCACCAGACCACCACCTCCACCACCGCTCTCCTTCTCGGTCGGCGCCCCACCAGCCCACCAGCTCCACCGAATACGCTCTCCTTCTCGGTCGGCGCCACCACATCGTGATTAATTCCCAGAAGATAAGAAGGGGTTTCTAGATGAAATTCGTGTTGGAATTCTGCATCGTGATTAATTCTCCAATGAAATTCGTGTTGGAAGCAGAAGATAAGAAGGGGTTTCTAGAAATTCGATTCTATGAAAACCTGAAAATTTTGATGTCTATCCCAAGTTCTCTAAAGATAAGAAGAGGATTTTTTAACAGAGGTCTAGAGGTAAAAACAAACCCTCTTCTTGCATAGGTTTGGTCCACCTCTTCTGCAAAAAAGGTGTGCAAACATGGTCCGCAGACTGCAGATGTTTTGCCTCTGAAAAAACAAGCACCATCTTAAAACCTCACTGATGATAAACAATTACTTAATATTCTTGAATTATCAATTTGAGGGTATAAACACCATGTGAGACATAATGTTTAATCTTTGTCTTGATTGTGTAATGCCTATTTATATGATTGCAAATTGACTAAATACATCTAATTAAGACATCGTTTTTTGATAATGTTTTCATTTTGAAAGAAATTCAAACTTTATTTTATTTTTTTTTTGTTTTGTTTCAAACTTGGGCTTTTTTGCGCATCAAGAGATTAATCTAAAAGTTAAGTTTTGAATATTTCAACTTATTTTATTTGGTTTCTTTCTCATATGCTTATCTTAAGATCGACCTAGAAATTGCATCTTTAACATTCTTCTTTGTTTTTGCGTGATCATTTAAATCAAGAATTTGAAGAATGTTAAAATGAATTGCGACATAGTGAGTGTCAAAGTATAAAATGAATCCATATATCAACAATCATCCTAGGCTTGTGTATAACTAGAAATCAAATCTATATTTGCATAACAATTTACAATCATGTTAGGATCTTTTTCACAAAACATAAATTATTCTGACGGCATTTTATTTTTAGTTTCTTACATTTTATTTTCAGTCTTCTATATGTTGACAAAATACCAAAAATATTTTATTTTTGTTTTGATATAAAATTTTAGAAAAATCAAAAAAGATTTAGGTTTGTTTTGACATAAAATTTCTAAAAATATCAAAGATATTTTTTGAATGCCTACACTTTAAAAAAGTCAAAATGATTTTGTTTTCATATAATTTTTGATAAATCGATGTAAAATAATTTTTTATGAATATTCAAATAAATTTCTTAATTGTTAAATTTTAAATCAGTTGATATTGCCACCAATGGCGACAGACTATGTGATAGCAACAGAAAAATAAGAACACAGAGAGAAAAGATTCAACCTTTGCATGCATTCAAACGATTGTAACAGACTTATACAACAACTAACGGTTACAATTGATTATTTACAAAACACCCCCTTCTACTATTATTAACTAAACAACTAAACAATTAACTTATGACTTATTACAACGTTGGTCCTTCAACTATTGACACTTATCAATACTCCCCTCTAAAGAAAATCCTTGACCTCAAGGAGGGATTCACCAGCTAAAATCTAGAAATCTTAGTTTGAACTCATCTATAAATTCCCACGCAGCTTTTGAAATCGGTTTCTTCTTCCAATGTACTAAAACTTGAGCGGCCACTTTATTTCTTCTCTTGACCACTCTAGTATCAAGCACAGCAGCCGGATACAAATGAAATCTTGGAGCATTTGGAATTAGAATGACATTAACAGATGGATTCTTTAGCTTGTTGTAATAAAGACACATGAAAAGTAGAATGAATATTAGCATCCGAAGGTAAATCCAAACGATCACCTACTCAACTACCAAATAAGGCCCAAAATATTTAGGAGAAAGTTTATTATCTTTAACAGATCTCAAAGAATTTTGTGTATAAGCTTGTAACTTCAAATATACCCAAGAACCCACTTCAAAAATCCTCTCGTTTCTATGTTTATATGCCATCTGTTTCATACGGTTCTGAGATTTTAACAAAGAATTCCTTAACAGTTTTAAAGCTTCCTCACGATCACACATAACATCATCAACCTCAGTCACCATAGAATCCCTATGAATATAAGGCACATGTAAGGGAGGTAAATAACCATATAATGCTTGAAATGGTGTTATTTTTATAGAAGTATGGTAATTAGTATTATACCACCACTCCCCTAATGATAACCACCTTTTCCAAGTTGAAGGTCTGCCCAAAGTCATACACCTAAGATACATTTCAATGCAACGATTCACCACTTCCGTTTGACCATCCGTTTGTGGATGGTAAGCAGTTGAAAGAGCTAATTCATTCCTTGTATTTTATTAAATCCTTTCCAGAATATACTTAAAAAAATAGGATCTCTATTCGAGACAATAGTTGAAGGCCACCCATGCAACTTATATACACAATCTGTGAATATCTGATCCACTTGTGAAGCTGTAAAAGGATGAGATAAGGCCATAAAATGAGCATACTTTGTCAATCTATCTATCACTACAAAAATAACATCCTTGCCTTCTGATTTGGGTAAGCCCGTGATAAAGTCCATACTAATATCAGAAAAAATTGTAGGAATGGGAAGAGGCTGCAGTCGCCCAGGTGAAGCCACTGTTTCATGTTTTGCTTGTTGGCATACATGACATTTTCTAACAAAATTTTTTTACTTCTTTGGTCTGACCTTTCCAATAAAACATGTCATTTAATCTTTGATAAGTAGCGTGTACCCCAGAATGTCCCCCCCTCCTCTATTGAAGATATATGACACAATGAAATCAAATCCCCTCTTAATTGTTCATCTTGTCCCACAACCAATTTATCTTTCCTTTTTCATAATCCATTCCGCCACGAGAAATTTGGAATTGACTGCCCTTATTGAAATTGAATCAACAATGACCTTAATAGCCTTATCAGAATACCAACTTTCTTTAATTTGTGATAGCAATAAAGGATCAATAGAAGAAATAGTCAAAGCAAATACTTCTGACCTAGTTACTCTAGAAAGTGCATCAGTAACCAGATTATCCTTTCCTTGCTTATACTATATTTCATAGTCATATTTCATTAACTTAACTAACCATGAATGTTGCAAAGGAGTGGTTATTTTTGATCCAATAAATGTTTAAGACTCTTTTGACCAGTCTTAATAACAAATCGATTCGAAATCAAATAATAATGCCACTATTTAATAGCAAAAAGAATAGCCAATAGTTCATTTTCATAAACTGAAAGAGTTTGATGCTTAGAAGACAAAGCTTTACTAATAAAGGCTAATGGATGATGGGTCTACATAAGCACTGCTCCGATGCCTAAAGTTGATGCATCAGTTTCAACAAAAAATGTTTGAGTTAAATCAGGTAATGCTAACACCGGGGTTGAACTCAAAGCTTTCTTCAAATGATCAAATTCTAATTGGGTTGATTGACTCCATATAAAAGCATCGTTTTTAAGCAAATCAATCAAAGGTTTAGCAATGGTACCAAAAGATTTAATAAATCTTCTATAATACCCCTAAGACCCAAAAACCCCTTAACTACATAACATTACCTGGTATTGGCCATTGTACAATAGCTTCAATCTTTAATGGTACAGTAGAAACTCCTTTCTAGTTAATAACATGACCCAGGTATTCAACTTGTTGAATCGTGAATGAACACTTCGACTTTTTAGCATAAAGTTGATGTTGTTGCAACGTTTCTAACACCAACTTTAAAACCCACATGCTGTTGAATATTCTTACTATAAACCAATAAGTCATCAAAGAAAACTAGAACAAATTTCCGTAAATACGGTTTAAAGGTTTGGTTCATCAAAGATTGAAAGGTTGAGCATTAGTTAAGCCGAAAGGCATTACTAAAAATTCAAATAATCCTTCCTGTGTTCTAAATGTCGTTTTAAAGATATCTGATTCATACATCCTTATTTGATGATAACTCGACCTTAAGTCCAATTTAGAAAATATTGCAGCTCCTTGTAACTCCTCTCAATGTTGTAAAACTCGGCCTAGGCGGCCGAGTACTCGGCGAGTACTCGGAACTCGGCCGAACCGATTTTCTCCAACTTGGCCAACCAACTCGGAATCGGTCAAACTCGGACCTGCTCGGACCAACTCGGCCAAAAAAAACTCGGCCCAACTCGGACCAAATCGGTCAAACTCGGGCCAACTCAGTCAAACTCGGCCAACTCGGACCAACTCGGTTTTTCACTTTTTTTTACCGATTTTCCCTGTTTTTCCCTGATTTTCATTATTTTTCACTAATGAGTGTTTGATTTTCGGTATATATATTTCATTTATATTGATATATCATTTTATATGTTATATATACTAGTAAACATATGATATTTGATATATATATATAGCGCCTAGCGATTTCTCCAACCATGACTCCTCTAACAACTCATCAATCAAAGGAATTGGGAAATGATTATTAATAGTTGCCTCATTCAATCTTCTATAATCAATACACATACACCAAGACCCATCCTTCTTTTTCACCAAAACTACAGGAGCTGCAAATGTGATGCCACTATTACGAATTAATCCCGATTCCAACAATTCCCCTGTCATTTTTTCAATGATATCTTTTTGAACTCCTTGATATCTATAAGGTTTAAGATCAATAGATTTGCTTTCATCCTCCAATATAATTCTGTGATCACATGATCGAGATGGAGGTAATGAAGTAGGAGTTGCAAAAACACCTTCAAATTGGACCAACAGATTGGTAATCTGATCACTTTGAAGGTAATCTGAAATAGAAGAACTTTTTACCATAGTACCTTCTTCATTTAACAACTGCAATTCAAACATCTACGATTGTACTAACCTCATAGAAGAACAAAGCATTTGCTCCAATTTCTTTTCAGAACACAAACTCAAACTATTGGAATGAACTCCTTTAAGAATATACTTAACTTGATCTATAGAAAATTCCATAGTTAAGTTTTTAAAATTCCAATTAATATCTCCCAAAGAAGATAACCATTGTACCCCCAAAACCATATCATAGTTATCCAAAGGAATGATCAACACGTCAGCATTAAACCACACACCCTACATCATCCACTTAAAATCTTTACTAAGACTAAGGCAATCCAATTGATTTCCATTAGCAACAGTTACCTTCATTGCTCTAACATTACTTGTTGAGCAGTGTAACTTAGTAGCTAATTCACTATTAATAAAATTGTGAGTGAACCCTGAATCCACTAATATGTGTAATGGTCTAGTACCAATTGATCCCATTATTCTCATTGTTAAATAAGATGGAATTCCCGTAATTGCATGAATAGAGATACGAGGTTCTTGAAGTTCAAGGTTTTCTATATTCTGCATCTCACACACAGAATCCATATCAACACCTATTTCTTCATCATCAACTAATTCCATAACAAACAATTGTCTATTCTCTTGGTATTATTGGTAAAAAGTGTAGTGTGAGATTGATCTTGTTTCTTAGCCAAAGAATAAGCTTCTCTTAACGATTTTGGCTTAAACATTTTAACCATGCACTTAATCTCAGGTTTTAATCCTCCCACAAATAGACTTACAACCTGTGTTTCTGTAATGGACACCTTATTCAAGAGTAAATCAAAAGCATCACAGTATTCTTTCAAAGTACCTGTCTGATACAAAGCCTTCAACTCATCCATTGCATCATCTAGATCAAAATCAGCAAATCGCGCCATAATTGACCTCACATAATCCTTCCAAGGCAAATCATCCATAGATCCTTCATGAATTTTAATAAAAGCCTGGTGCCATTGAAGAGCAATTCCTTCCAAATTCACCACTGCTACTCTAATCTTCATTATGTCTGGAGAATGATCAATAGAAAAAAAATGCTCACACTTGTAAATCCAACCTTCCACATCAGTACCATTGAACTTAGGAAAGTCCAGCTTTCCGATTCGCGTCCTTCGGCACTCTCCACCATTTGAATCATAGGAATTCATCATTGAATCCTCCGTAGATGTTGATGTTTGATTACATTGCCGATTTCGGAATAACTGTTCTTGTTGCGCCATCAGCTTCTCCATCATTTTCGCCATATTACGTTCGACATTACTCTGCAATTCCGCCACTGATTTTTGTGAAGTTGTTTCCAATCGAACCATATTCCGTTCATGTTCCTTCAAAATTTTCTCTAATTCTTTCACAGTAGCCATTGTGCACCGAAAATTGAGTACACGCTTTTAAGAAGAATGGTAGGTTACCGGAGCCCCGATTAGAGGGTCGGTAGCTCTAATACCATTGATAGCAACAGAAAAATAAGAACACAGAGAGAAATGATTCAACCGTTGCATGCATTCATTAATGATTGTAACGGACTTATACATCTAACGGTTACAATTGATTATTTACAAAATACACCCTTCTACTATTATTAACTAAGCAACTAAACAATTGACATATGACCTATTACAACATTAGTCCTTCAACTACCGACACTTATCACTATGTTATATCTTAAGTATCGCATTCATATCATTTGATAATTTATAAAGTTATTATAATACAATGAAGTTATAAAAATGCTACAAATTCTTTTGAATATGATTATATATCTAAAGACAATTGATACATTCATGTTAAACGGAATGACTAGTCCATACCACATAAAAAAATATGACACAATGACATATTGTTGTTCAAATGATTATTTATTGAAAAGCATATGCATGCATATAACTTTGCGGCGATTATTTGGTTTTGATTATCCTCAATTACATCAGTTGGATTTTTTATTACATCAGTCATCAGTTGTGTTTTCATATGTTTATGGATTCTATAAGTTGGACAACCTGCCCTATTAAGTGTTGCTGGTCTGTTCAGGGACGGCCCAACCATTTTAGTGGTCCTTTATAACTGTATTTATTGTATATTATAAATTATAGACCCTCTTCATTTACCCGACTTTAAGACCGGCAATAGCAAATTTTCTTCAAATTGACAAATAACTAGTTCATTGTTTTTTTCATATAGTTTTTCCTTTTTGTCACGAAAAGATTGGATACCTAAACGAGTGGATACCAATTAGTGAAACATTGAACAAATTAACAAATACCAGGGACAAAGACACAACAAACAAATTGACAAATAACAGGGCAAACAACCAATGAATAAATGAACAAGTTAACAAATCTTTCAGTTTTGTTTGAAAAAAAGTTCAAAGGAGAAAAAAAATTAACAAAGAACAGGGGCAAACAATCAGTGATTAAGTGAATCACATTGAAGTCCAAAACGAGTGAAGGTCTTAACGACTGAGCAGACCAATTGACCGAATAGACACACCCTCACAGCCCAATAGGCAATAGTACTAGCAATTCCGAACGGACCGACTGAACAATATGAAGTATGAGCAATTTGCATGATAAACAATTCCAGCCCTAGCAATGAACAATTTCAGCGCTGGCTGGCAATTACCCGAAGAGAGAGTGAAGATAGAGTTAGAGTGAGGGTGGTATGTGGATTTCCAGCGATGAAATTTGAAGAGTCAATTTCTAGCCATTCGTCTCCCCCGAAGTCGCTGACTGCTCCTTCTTCCGTCGAACCGCCATTCGTTATCCCATCATTGGTCATCCAGATGGGCCGCTTGTCTTCGTCGAATCACCATCTATTTCATTTTGTCGCCCCCATCCCTTTTTTTAACCTACCAACTTCACTTTCAACGAACCTCGTTTCCGACTTCCGCAACCTTATTCCGTTTCTGTCATCCCCTTTCCCTCTTTTGGGCCTTGTATTCTCATTTTGGGCCTCCGCATTAATCACTTATTTGATTTATATAATTCAAGGTCCATTCACAATTCACCCATATATTGGTATATATCTAATAAGAAATTGGGGCCCATATCTTTTGGGTGGCCCCAAGCCCTAGCTTGGTCCAACAAGCTATATGGGCCGGCCCTGGGTCTATTTAGAATCCACATGTTGAGATCAAGTGATCAACTAAATCTGCCCTCTTCCATTGGTTCATAAATGTTTGTATCATAAAGAGGTTTTGCAGCAAAGTGGGTTAGATATTGATTATGATTTTTGCCTTTGATAAGGTCCATTGGATAGGTTCGGTTTGGGAGATGAGGATGTCAAACCTATAGGAACCGGTTCAGATAGCTTTGAAACCGGTTTGGAGGGGTTTGAAACCGGTTTGGGTCGGTTTAATAACCGGTTTTAAAGGTAAGATCCTGAACCTATGCTAAACCGGCGGTTCGGACCGGTTTGAGAAGCGGTTTGGTTGGAACCGGTTTGTAAACCCAAACTGGTTTTTTTGTTCACCTCTAATAGCAGGGATTTGGACTGAGGTAAGCGAATCAAATCCAGGCCTGCTGCTTTGGAATAGAGGTGGGTTGAATACCCGGAACCGGAACCGGAACCGAGAACCTGAACTGGAAGCGGAACCGACCCTACCTAAACCGACGTGTACAGGTGGTTCTGGTTTATCGGAGAAATCGTAACTGGAAACTGGAATTGCCATAAAAACCGAACCTAACCGAAATCCGTTATTGACTTTGTTAACCAAAAAGTTAACCGATTTGAAACCGGAACCGGTTTAAAAAAACCCGGTTTAAAAAAACCCGCATATCAAAACAGAAATATGTGTTGTTACTATGACATAAAACCTTAAAGGGTAGCATAAAAAACGCGTCTGCTCGGCGGATGAGTATTAATATTATATAGTTATTAGTGTTATTTAATTATTATTAGGTGAATATTACCATTAAATCTAAATAGTTTGTGAAGTAATTATGATCATAATTATGTAAACGATAAAAATACTTGATAATGTACGGACATGTTATAGGTCTGTGATATAATTGCGATCAAACTAATATAATTATGACTATAGTCTGATAACGTAAGAACATGCGAATATTAAAAATAAAAGTAATAAACACTATATAACGTTGTCACTTTAACATAAAGCCTTAAAGTGTAATTGTTATAAACGTGGTCGTCACACAAAAAAAAGGGTGATGCTTGGTTATAAAATCTAAAATCAAGAAACACATATATATGATAAAAAATAATACATAAAAAAACTAAAAATTATATTTTTTTTAAATAATATTATTGTTTATTTGACAGAGAGCATCTGTACATAATGTTACCCAATTAAAAAAAACTTGAGTTATACCGTTTTGTTGATGTGAGTACCCTGTCACGACATATTTAACAATATCATTAATATCAAAATATATACCTAAAAACTGGTTATAGTTGTGGTCAATATGTCTTGAAACAATAAATAGAACCATTGCAAAAAAATACGAAGCTATCAAAGAATAAGAACACAAACAAGAGTATGCGTTGATAAAAATTGTAGAACGAAACTATTATTTAATTACTACTATTACTTAATTATTATTATTTAAGTGAAAACAAAAAAAATATGTGTCTTGGCCGTGGCTCGAACCAGA
Organism: Mikania micrantha; assembly: GCA_009363875.1. Taxonomy (NCBI): domain Eukaryota; kingdom Viridiplantae; phylum Streptophyta; class Magnoliopsida; order Asterales; family Asteraceae; genus Mikania; species Mikania micrantha. The sequence goes on from CM018681.1 coordinate 59,995,297, forward strand.
GACCATGAGTTCCAAACATCAAAGCTATACCCGATTTGCTACATTTACCAAAGCAACATTCTTTCTAAAGCAACTGTAATATCATTATTATAGAAAATAGGAAAAAAAAAAGGTTGCCGTAGACCATAATCGAACCCAAGACACGTTGAAAAACAATCATTAAGACTTATTTGTTTAATATTTTTACTATTCATTCGGTTTTCAATTGTATATATATGATAATAACTATATTTTTGTTTTTTAAAAGCTTGTTTTAAGAATTATAATAACTCTATGGGAGGATATGCCATTATGCCTTCGTTTATCAAGTAATTGATTTCTTTATTCCTACACATTTTTTCGATCTGTCCTCTTTCTAAAAATATTAGGTGACTTGTGTTTGTCTTTACTATTATGAATTTAATTAAACTATTAGATAATAGACCCGTAAAAAATATCTTCAATAAAGTAACTTTCAACTTGAAGATTGAAAATGACAATATAATATAAATAATAACCCTCATCTGATTTTTTTTATTATCCCTTAACTTTATATTGAGTTATGATATTGACTATTGAAGTAACTTCCACCGCTAATCTATTTTATATTGACTATAGAAGTAATTAACTTCCATCGCTAATCTATTTTTTGATTGATCACTTTTCTTTAAAGGAACGTAAAGGTAATCTGTTAATTAATTAAATTTACATTTTAATATTTTAAGAGGTATTTGATTTGTGCTTTGGATGATGCACCAACAAATTATATGAAAGAAATTAAGACTGTGATCTGTTAACTAACTTTTTATGTGTGCTACATCCCTAACATTAACGTGATTAACTGTATAAACGAACATATTTGAGTTGGACGCAGAACTGTTTGAAAGAAATAAAATGGCACCATATGGAGCGTAAACGAACAAACTTTCACACATTGCGCCTCATTGATTAGCATGATTAAGTTTTCCTATAAATAAATTGGGCTGAAAAAAGGATATTAAGTTAAACATATGTAAAATTGCCGAAATAAACCCCGGAGCATCAAGATCTACGAGATGCAACGAAATCGTTGAACCAAAATGTATTGTATTTTATGCGATTTGTTTCAAGTATTGTAGTGACGATATCAACCTGATACATGTGTTATATTTGACCCCATTCATTTATGAGAAAAAAACTATATTGTAATGTAAACCAACTTAAATTTATATCCGGCAATCTCTAAGAATAATTACCTATAAAAATGATTATAACGCTGCAAGTGGACATTGGATTTTAAAATTAGATATAATTATTAGAGTAATAAAATGGTGAATTAATAAAAAGAGAAAAAAAAAAACTTTAGAAATCCTAGGAAAGCAATTTTTAAAATCATTTTATATTTATTTCTGTAAAAACTGCAAATGGTATTTAAATGAATAGGTTTAGCCAAAGTTTAAAAAAAAAAATTTGTCCTGTATCAAAGATTTTAAATCCAGTAACTGACAAAATAATGCATAATTTAAGTTGTTTTAAAAAGTTGATGAATTAGAATATACAATATAAATGATGAGTGTTTGATTTTTATATTTGCAGGAATAAAAAAAGGAAATGAAGTACGGTGATGAAAGAGATATTTATGAGAAAGATAATTTTTTTAACGGTTTTAACACATACATTTAATACCTAATTTCAACCGTCTCATCGTATTTGACGTTTTTGGCATACGTCTAAGTACACCTAAAAGAAAACCTATAAATAGGCAAACCCTTTGAGTTTAGTTCATCAATATGCCTAAGTTACGATTCCAACTCAAGAGCTTTTGTAGGAAAATCAAGAAGATAATCACTATGCTACAAACCATAGTTTACAAGAAGATTAGTATTTTGTCCTTTAAATAATATAATGTCACTCTAAACGTTTGTAACGTGTGTTACACATTTTAAAGGCATATGATTATATTGATAATTTATGAAACTTATAAAACAAAGTAAAATACTAGCAAAACATAGAGGCCATCTCGACAATTTACTTTGTATTTATCTTAACCATTAATCATATTAACACGTTTACAAACTTGAGGTGAGTCTCTGAACCCGTTTAACATGTTTACAAACCCATTTAGCACAAGTAGATTAGAACAAATAATATTCAAAAATCCCCCAAAAGATAACCAAATTTTGGGTAGAGAACCATTGGTTCGCTAGTATCACATCAATAGGCCCCATATATATGCATATCTCAATCGTTCAACTCGAAGTTTTGAAATCACAGTTGATCATCGGCTTGCGTTTATTCCAATACGAGTGTCGAAGTGACCTATCGTTTACTTCATTAAATCAAAAACTAAATGATATTGTACCCTAACACCAAACATATACGACAATCAAACAACCAAGTTCATAAAAAAAAAACAAAAAAATTAACAATTACAATAAAAACACAAAAATTACAACTTTATTTTGAACTTTTCACAAACCAAGAAATATATCTTATGGAATACATATATATATAAGCAATTTACTCATATTCTAATCCCGTTAAGGGTCACCCTAATCAAACATTCAAAATCAAAATGGATTTTCAGTTGGGAAAATCATTAATAGACATTTTGACAAATAAATTCATTAAAATAGACGTTAACTTTAAGGTAGCTAGCGTAACTATTGATAGATTGTCAGGCTCTCCAGCTAAGCCATCCTTTTAGCCGGTAATGAAAAAACCATGACTTTCAACCAATTTGAAAGTGTCACGTGTTAAACCGGATGCTAAGTTTTAGAAAGCGTAGGGCTAAGCCTTTTAAAAACACAGACAATCCTCCAAAACGTACAGAAGATTAAGCTTCTAAAAGCTTAGCCAAATCTCTAAAAACATAAGCTAACCATTCAAAAGCAGATATCAATGTCTATTTTTATGAATTTCTTAGTCAAATTCTTTAGTTTGTGATATTCTCATTTTCTTTTGTTTATTTAGCATTGGAGAAAGTATCTGAAAGGTTATATATCAAACTCTAGTTAGCATGGTATTTTTTCAGTCTCCATGTATTCGAAAGCCCTGTGCATCTGGTTTGACTTTTGTAAACTATCCTCAGAGATCGGCTCGGGCAACATCAGTGTTTGTAGCCCGGGTCGGAGTTCCCGATCAAAAAACTCGTCGTATTCCACCCTATCGCCGGCTTTCTTTTTAACTTCAACCACTCTTAAATTCGGTGTTAATTCGAATATCTCAGCTGCAATGGTCAACGGACCTTTGACACCTTCCCTTGAACCTTCCAAACTAACCTGGCAATCCTTTTTCCTAACGGTGAAGCTAACCACCTTTGCAATCTCTTCAAGCTTGTCAATTATGATCGGAACCGATGCACCCGACACGAACCGTGACTCCTCGCCCCCATCCTCAAACAGCCCAGATAAACTGAACCCCCGAGAGAACGAAATCAGGTCAAATGCATTCAAGCTAGCCGGTCTAGGCATGGCGGTTAGTCGCTTCCGTGTCGAACCTGAATCCGGAGAGGAAGAGTGATCGGAAGAATAATCGACTACATCGGTTTCAATCTCACCATCTTTAACAAACACCTGATCATCTTCGAAGTAGAATTTAATATGCCGGAAGCCCTTTTTAAACCACCGGTTTTCCATGATCTCCGGGATGGTGATTCGGGTTTCCGGGTTTGTATGCAAGAGGCGTTTAAGCAACCGGGTTAACTCCGGTGAGAACCACCGGGGACAGCGGAACTCACCTTTGTAAATCTTTTTATACATAACCATAACATTCTGATCATTAAATGGTAAATAACCAGCCATTAACACAAACAAGATCACCCCACATGACCAAACATCAACCTTAGCCGCTTCATAACCTTTCCGGCCAAGAACCTCCGGTGCAACATACGCCGGCGTCCCACAAAACGTATGAAACAAACCATCGCCCCGAATTTGATCGGATATTGCGCTGAGCCCGAAATCTGAAACCTTTAGATTACCATCTTCATCTAGTAATATGTTTTCAGGCTTCAAATCTCTGTGAAAAACACCTCGTGCATGGCAAAACCCTACAGCAGAAACGAGTTGTTGGAAATAATTTCTAGCGATTTCTTCTTTTAATCTACCTTTAGCAACTTTATTGAACAATTCACCGCCTTTAACGTATTCCATAACGAAAAAGATTTTAGTTTTTGTGGCCATTACCTCGAAGAGTTGCACGATGTTTGGGTGGCGAACTCGCCGGAGAATCGAGATCTCGCGTTTGATGTGAGAGATCAAACCGCCTTTCAAGATCTGTTCTTTGTCGATCACTTTGATGGCAACATATTCGTTGGTTTTGACGTTGCGTGCGAGGTAAACTTTGGAGAAACTGCCATGGCCGAGGAGTTTTCCGATCTCGTAGCGGCCTAACAGTAGTTCTTGGCCTTCTTTTCTGGTGGTTGTCGGTGAGTTTGCCGCCATGTCGGTTGATGGTTTTCCGGTGGGGATTTAGAATCTGGAAGTGATCAGAATTTGTGATGATTTGGAAGGATTTGATGTTAATTTTGTCTTTGATCTGTTTTGAGTTTTGGTGATCGATGTGATGGTGTTTGAAATACAGTGAAGATGTGGTTATATAGTTATATGAAAAAGTATACTTCGTGATATCCAACGAATGGCCTACGTTTTCTTGGACTAAATCAAGCCTTATATATAAATTACCAGGTTAGTAACCCATGTATTACACGGATTGATCGATCATCAAGGAAAATTATTATTGTATTTTTTAAACACTAATTTTTTGGAAACAAACATTTTTTTAAATATTGTTTTTAAAAATTGTATATTTTATAATATATTGGTTTTCTAAAATGTACTTTTTTAATATTAATACATTTTTAATGTATTAAAAATTATTTTTCTTGATTTAAAAAATGTATAAAAAGTATATATATTTAATATTATTATTTAATATGGGATGTATTTAATAGGATAGATAGGCGGGAAATCATAGTTGAGGTGTTATAAGAACGCGCCATATGTCCCTCAAAACCTTGATTTATTATAACAGTAAGATAAGATAATATATATTATATATTGTAAATTATAAATAATATATTAGAGGTATTAATACACACACATATTTATCTATCTATTCTAATAAACAAAAATCTTAATTTGCCACTTGTCACATTTTAAGGCATAATGCCACTTGTCAATTTTTTAAGCACTCATTTAATTATCTCTTATAAAATATATTATATTATCTCTCCTATTAAATCAATTATATTATCTATCTTATTAAATAATTATAATAATAATAACTAATGATATTATTTTTATTTTGCAAATTTAAAAAAAGTTTTTATATATTTAAATTGAATCATTTTATTATAAAATATATTTTTTCATAAATATCAATTTTTAAAAAATAAGAAATATTTCAATTTTTTATTTTTAGAAAATAATAGTTTTACAAAAAAAAATTTAAAAACAATTTATTTCAAAAAAATAAATATAAGCAGAAAAATACGTAAATGATGATAAAAGTTACATTTTTTGTTGTCTTATATGTTTAACGATAACTTCAAATTAAGTTCTTTAACTTTAATAATCACAAAAATATTACCTTCTCATCTTACTTAAAAATAGTTAGTTTTTGATAGAAAACTAACTAATTAGATTTTTAACTTTAGTTAGTTCAAATATCTCAATTATTACAAATTAAGAATGTTGAAGATATTACTATTGTTATTAAAAATTTTTATTATTGTTTCATTATCTAAAGTAATTATTAATACATAATTTAATCATTTTATATAAAAAATTTCATCATTTATTATTTTTAAAATTTTACCATTAATTTTTTAATTTTTTATATTTAATCCGTATGTTCACACGGTTAATAGACTAGTATATATATATATATATATATAGGGAAAATATCAAGTAAAAAGTCTTTTTTTGCCTAAAAAGGCTAAAAAAGATTTTTAAAACCTTCAAAGCCGAACTAAACGAACTCCGATTGAACTCATTTCGAGGACAATGGAATCGTCTCATCGAACCCTACAATATTAGCTTTTAGGTTTTAGCTTTAACAAGTAGTTTTAGAATTTAGATTTTAAGGTTTAATTTTTAGCTTTTATGTTTTATCTTTATGTTTAATGTTTGTTTTTAAAGTTTTGATTTTAGTATTTGGGTTTATTGTTTATGATTTAAGGTTTGGGTTTTAGGGTTCGATAAAACGGTTCCAATGGCGCAAAAATGAATTCAATCAGAGTATGTTTTGTTCGGTTTTCGAGTTTTTAAAAATCCTTTTTAGGCAAAATAGACTTTTTAGGGGAACCTTCCCCTATATATATATATATATATATATATGATGTTCAAGGAGTAGGTTCACATACAAATAGAAAATTTTGTAAAAATGGTAGGAACAAATAATGTGTTGACATGTGGCATTTTTAGTATTTTATAGAAAAGCGTAATATAGGTAATTGCAATTTAAACAATTTTTAAATATTGCATCAAAATAGGAAATTTGTTAATTAATATACTCATTCCAAAATTAAAATTATTTTCACGTATAATCTCAAATCAATTGAATTAGTATAATTGTAACATCAGTACCGGAAACGTCACCGGAACAGTGATCAACACAGTAACATGAACAGGGAATCAAGTACAGAATTCAGTTGTTGTTCATACATCGTTATCATTTCATGTTATCATAGAAAAGATTCAAACTCTTTTCAGAAAGAAATCTCAGAATCATGGTTCATCAGTCAGATAATTATCTGGCGATACAGAACCATCATGTGATTGTTAATTAGGATTTTATTATGTATGAACGTATGTGAGGCTTTACAGAACAAAACAACACGGATGTCGTTACGTGAATGCTAAATCGACGGATTATTCGTATAGGTGACGATCTGTACGAATGTATCTGAAGGTTTAACGTTCTGAATGATATTCGATAAAAACCATATTGAAAAGTTTAGTTATCGTCGTGTTCGTATGGGTGACGATTCGAACGAATACGCGCGAAGACTGTATGATTCGATTTTAAACAGTAGATTAAATATTTTCAGAAAATTTAAAATAAACAAAAGATATTTAGTTAATCTATTAGGAATCACAACCTAAATTAATTTAATAAACTCTATTTTTAAAACCGTTTCATTACGAAAAACGGAACGAAGCTGACGTTTTACGCGAAACCGAGCAACCGAAACGAACCCGAACTCACCCGGGGTATAAATACCCCAAATGAATCATCTTATTCATTTAACCTCTTCACTCTCTCTCTCTAAAACCAAAAACCCGGAACTTTCTCTCTCTAGAAATTTCAAACTTCAAACCCCCATAACTTCTCAATTTCTTGACCAAATCACTCCATCTTGGTGCCAAATCGAAGCTCTCATCTTTCTCTACACGAAAGTACAAGGGATCTGTACTGAAAATGTCACACCCCCAATTTTCAACTAACGGAATCATACCGTTCGGGAACGTGACAAACCAGGATCTTAGATCATTAGACATAACGAAGACCTCTATATGAATTTTCAAAACATACTTTGGTCTAAAACTGTAATATCAAAGTTTGTAAAGTTTGCGGAAGCGTTTTAAAACAATAATAAACGTAACAGTTGTAAAATGTAAATTACAAAACAAAATCCCAAAAGTTCAATCCAAACAACAAAAATGTAAAACATGCATGCGACTCGATCTCCTAGTCCATGCTTGCTTTCTTGTGTACCTTAGCATCCTGAGAAAACATGTAAATCAAGTCAACACAAAGGTTGGTGCATTACACAGGTTTAAGCATTCACAACTGTTGAAACCATAGTTTGAATATAAAGTTTGCAGATAACATAATCACACATGCATAGTCATGATAGCTAGTCATTTATACTATTTACATAAGTGGTCGACACCGAAGCTGACTGTTGCATGCTAACGTATGTTTTGCCTTGCCACTATTGTCTAGCATAAACAATAGTAATGTGTGTTTGGTCAGTCAAACACTTGCGTAGATCCCATCTACCAAGTGAGGTTTGTCAAACCTAATAGATCTATTTCCAACTACCACGCTTTGCACTACGGCAAACTAAACGGTTCGAAATGTAAGGACTTGTAATGCTATGTTTGCACTCAATGTAAACAGCTAACTCATGCAAGTGATATGTATCTAAAAGTGTTTGTTGCACATGTTTTCTCCCCCAAAACAGTTAAAATAAGAAAGGGGCCGTGTACGCATCTTTGATTTTAGCAGAATAATCAAACACGTAAACTCGTGTAGAAAGTCCTCCTACGAAGAACCTGTGTTTTAACAATAACCTAGTGTTATTCATAATGCCGTTTTGTGCTTGAAATCACATACATGTCAACACACGTATGTTAGATTGTTAGAATCATGCATACGTAAGTACGCGTGACTTTATAATCGTTTAATAAAATCATACAATTGCTTATGATTTTATAATCGTAATTATACGCGATTTCGTTTTCGGTTTAAAATATAAATTTTATTATTTAATTTCGTTCGGGATGAAATTCTGGTTCCAATGAAATTCGAACGAGTCAAATCGGAGTTAAAACGAGTAAGATACGATCAAAATACGAAAATAACATTAAAAACCCAAAAACTGTTGGGGCCGGGTTCGAACCCGCGACCCCCCATCCACCGCACACACTGTCTACCAACTCATCTGGATCCTTTTTTGTTAACAGATCACATTTCCAATGGTTTTAATCACTAATGGTCGGGTTCCCCATTGATTTAATCTTAACCGAACCAAATGTAAGCCCGATTAACCCACGATTCGAATCTGATCGACCCTAAAACCATAGGGGTTTGTTTCTAGAGTTACAGAAGAGTTCATAGACATTTTTAATTTGATGTATTGCATAAAAACTTCAGCCCAATTCGGTTTAAACCGGTTCGAACTCGAGTTCACTAAGTCCCGCATCAAATCAATCGAATTGATGATCAATAGATTCTTGATTCATAGGGTTTTCATTATGAATGATATTTCGAAACGTTCTGCTAGTTTTAATTTGAATATAATGCTCTATTAACCCGAATTCCACAATTCGTTTAAACATAAGAACCTTCAAAATCAAATTCGTTTAATTCACAGTTGTAATATGAAATTGACATGGGTTTCTCATTAAACTCATCATTTCGAATATGTCTGTGTGGTTTAATTCGATTATCAACTCGTTCGAATAAGAAATCCCCAAAACGTTTTTCATAGGAAACCCTAGATTTAGAAATCGTTTAATTCGTTATTTTTTGTTAACACTAACATATGAGTTTCATTATATGGATGTTTCCGAAGCTCTCAGTACCGATTAATTCGATTATAAAATGCGTTTGAATCAAAACCCCCAAAATCGTTTTTAAGATGAACCCTAGTTCTTGAACTCCTATAATTAGATGTTATCAGTCGAAATTGATTTAGGATAAATCTTAGTCGGCATGTTTAGGTATTATAGGGATCGATTCTTACCCGATTTGGCTTCGAATTGAAGTATTTCCACTTGCGGCCCCAAGTTCGATCGACTACCTCATGAATTTGTATCTTCACAGCGTTTATCTTCAAATTGTGATATGGAACTGATGCTAAGGAGGTCGAATAGAGTTTAGGTTGTTCCAATTCGGGTTATTAAGTTCAATTGATGAGTGTTTGATGATCATAAATGTCGGTTACGAACTTTTAAGCTTCAATGTGGTTAATTCGATGAATTAAAGTTCTATAACGTATGATAATTGTTAATAATCATTAATATGATGATTAGTGGTCATTTAATTCAATAATTTACCGGATTTTAATACTAATTCGAAATTTAGTAAGATTTTTACACGAATTTTGACTTATAAAAGTCAAAATTGTGTGTTTCCTTTAATTACATGCTAATTTCTTACAATTCAATTGTTTATACTCTTGTTTTGTAATATTCAAACCCTTGCAATTTGTTTTCGTACAATAACATCACATTTCGGTTAACAAAGTTGAACCAAAAATCCCGAATTGTCACTAATTGGGCCAATTGAACTATTATTGGCTAGGTTAATCCTTTTGGGCCTCATAAAATACAATTGGGCCTACTTTCTATCCATTTGGGCCTCATAAAGTACAATTGGGCCTACCTTCTATTTCCAATCTAGTGTCCAGCGAACCTTTTGTGATTTCGTTACTTTCGGTTAACGAGGTTAATTCGAAAATACCGGATTGTCACAGAAAACCGCTGGAAACGAGGTAAGGTGGCGACTTTTGTTCGGTTTTAAGGGTTTCAAAACCCTAATTTCGCACCCTCTTGCAAAACCGGTTTTAGGACCTTAAAACCTTAGGCAAACCACACCAAATACACTTGGAAATGTGTAGGAACATGTGGGAAACCATGGCCTAGCATTAGAAACCCGAAATTTGGAGGTAGCACCCCTGGGCAATGACAGACTGAATGTCAAGCCACCGGCCAGGCCGAATGGCCACCCAGGTCGAATGTCCTCTTCTTTCGGCCGAATGGCCTTGATGCCGAAGCAGCCTCATTCGGGCCTAGTCTCATTCGGCCAAGCCTATACGGCCACACCTCTTTCGGCCATTAAAGACCTTCATTCGATCGACCATGTCCCCATTCGGCCACCCTATTCGGCCGTCATCTCCACCAGGCCAAGCCATAATCATTCGGCCACCTTGGTTCTGTCGCATGTCCATACGGCCCAACACCCAATCTGACGGCCCAATAAGTCCATTCGGACGGCCCAGACATCTATTCGATGGGTTGCACTGGTTCGGCCCATCGCGCATGCATGGATGTGGGTGTGTGTGCATGGGAAGAACTATTAGGATTTCATCTCATGAAATTAGCTTGGTGTTAACTAAGGGTCAAACGGACAGACTAACAATGTAGAAACTACTATGATTTCGTTATGAGGCAATAAACCAAGGGTTTACTTATTGACAATGAGGATTAACCTTGGATATGGGTTGGTTAAAGACCCAAGAATTCATTTGAAAGACATTACAAATTAGGGTTTTCAAGTAATGAAATCAAGTTATAAATCCCTTATGATTAGGGATTGATAATGCAAACACTTATATAAGCAAGGATTAGACTATCACAGGAGTGTTGTAGTCATCCTTTTAGACTGATACAATCGGATTTTATTAACCTAAACTGTTAATATTATAGTGAGGAATACACTATGGATCAAGACAATGACTAAGAATAAGGATGTTGACTTCATAACCAACATCCAACGCTTAGACATCTCGTGGAGTATATAATTACATTAGATAGTTATATGAACTATCTAGGATGGATTATATCAAGAAGTGATCAAAGAATCATTTGGAAATCAGAAACTAGTAATTGGGCCCAAGATTAATCCGGTGGGATTAACCTAAGCCCATCGTGTTAATTATACGTTTCTTCTAAATAAACCATGTTTTTAATAAGAGAAATTAAATTGTAAGCTTTGTTAAATTAAATTAAATGATTTCTAAATAAATGCTTAATTTAAAATGAATTAACTTAAAACTAATTTAACTAGAGGCTTATAATGATTATTGGTGAGATTAGGGTTAGTGATGGGTAAATAGTTAGCCTAGATAGAAGAAATTCTAGAAACACTAGTAACATAGGACACTTAGATTCACACCAAGACCAAACCCTAACTGCGTCTATTTTAAACACTTATCGTCTACGAATCTTTTTAAAATAACTCAGGTGTTAAAGATACATAGGCAACAATCAAAGAGCGCGCACATCTTTTGTGGATCATTTGCACAACAAAACATGTGAGTTCATTGCCCCCTTTTCTAAACATTTTTGTTTTCAAACGCGGGGCTGAGAAGCATGCATAAATTTTTTTATTCAAATTGTTTTACGTAAATGCTTTTAATTATTATGTGCTTTATATATGCTTGTTTATACTCCTAGACTCCTGTCTAGGAAATTGTTATGCAGAATTAACTAATAAGCTAATTAATTACTCTCATGAGTAATACTTTAATTCTAAACTCTAAACAAACCCTTAGCCCATCGAGTTCAAATTCAAGAATCTAAATTCGAAGTGAAACCAAGAGAACTAAAGCTAAAGATCAAATTCTAAGGAATCTAATTCAGTGAATGATCAGTAAAGCTAAGGATCCTATTCAAAAACCTATAATCATTGTGAAAATCATAGAATGCTAAACATCAGAATCAGGAGACTCAAGGGAATCATAACCGTGTATGAACCAATGAAATAATGAAATCATTAATATCTCATTAATGTTTAAGCTAAGCTAAGGTGGGTGTCAGCTGTATGTAAATCAAGACCATGTGTTAATACACGGAAAGGCCCGTCATAAATAGTAGACTCTTGTAGTCAAGTTATATGGGCATAACTTAAACGATCAAATGAACTCAAGAGAATCAAGACGGTCAAGATGGTCAAAATCAAAGGATATCCTTAAAGTCCCGACGCATACAGTAGGCCAAAGGGTCAAGCTGATATGTGCAGATCATGAAAGTCCCGACGCATACAGGTAGACTCCATGTGGGTCATGCCTGATATGGGCCACGTGTGAGAGGGTACAACTTGGACAACCACCAACAACTAAGTCTAATTGATTGAGTCCAACAAGGCCCAATCGTCATGTCTTAGTTGTGTTTAAATGATTAGTTATTAATTTAATTAACCATTTAATATCATATTCCAACAAGCGTTTTGGGAAATCATAAGGACTTGGTGAACCCAGGAAATCAGAGGTATTTCGATTTGTGGAAATCAAATTTTAACATGGAATTGGGTGGTAGGTAAAACACTTAATTATCATTAACAGCAATGTCCTATGTGACTTAGTATGTGGTGGGATGGCGTCTGGGCGGGTTGTAGGCTCGATCCTTTCGTATGCCCTATATATAAGCATACCGAGTTGGATGATCTAGGTGATGTTAATGAGGTTAAGGTTGTTACCGTAGGGGTTGGTAAATGCTAAGGTATACATGTTTTTAGACTTCTAAACGAAATGTTTGAAGCTAGAATGGGAATTAAACTGGAAGATAGGTAAGACGCTTAATTATCATTAACAACAATGTCCTATGTGACTTAGTATGTGGTGGGATGGCGTCTGGGTGGGTTGTAGGCTCGACCCTTTCGTATGCCCTATATATAAGCATACCGAGTTGGATGATACAGGTGATGTTAATGAGGTTAGGGTTGTTACTTAAAAGATTCATAATAGGCTATTCTTTTGAAGTGGAATCGAATGGTAGGTAAAATGCTTAATTATCATTAACAACAATGTCATATGTGGTTTAGTATGTGGTGGGATGGCGTCTGGGCGGGTTGTAGGCTAGACCTTTTCGTATGCCCTATATATAAGCATACCGAGCTGGATATTATAGGTGATGTTAATGAGGTTAAGGTTTTTACTTAAAGGAGTTTGCAAAAGCTATTTTTCAAAAACTAAACTACGTGAACTCACCAACCATTGTGTTGACTCTGTTTTCTTCAATGATTTCTCAGGTGATGTACATGATTAAGCTAAGGTTGTAGGAATGCATGCTAGGATGCCGGTTAGAGGACTTAGTAGTTTTTGGGAAGCACATATTTTGTTGACTACTGTGAATCACTTTTGATATCTTGTACGAGTACAAGATAGTGAACTCATGATTCATTTGTTAGATTTACTTAGTTAAATTATCATACGTTGACAATTGTAATTTAACTCTGTAAATTTTAGTTGAACATCATTGTGCTTTAGTTGTTCTTAACATTGATGCTATGTAAACAATCTGATCGTCACGATTATCATTCACGATATTGTGCCCCGAGAACCTTCCGCCCGACGGGAAAGTCGATCCAGCCCGCCGGCTCGGGGTGTGACAATAATACCGAAAAAAAATTGCAGGTTTTGAATTTACTGTTGTTATTTGCAAAATTCGACGGATGATTACGTACAAATGGAGGAACCGATTGAAGATATTCAACATACTAGTAGTGTTCGTCGTTTTTGTTTCGCATGTAATAGATTTTTAATTTCGATTAATGTAAAAAACAATGGATTTTTGTTCGAAATTTTGGATTTAATTTCGAAAAGATTTGACGATGGATCAGAGAAAGTATATTATTTACAGATGTTATTATTAGTTGTGCTAAGATGTGTTGTTTATTAAAAAATGTTATGAAATTGATAAAATTAATATTTTAATAGGTATTTTTAATAATAAATTTTAAGAATTAATTATTTCTATTTGTGCTAAGATGTGCTGTTATTGGAAAATGTTAAGAGGTGATATTGTTTTATGTGTTAATATATGTTGTTAAACATGGTTTGTTATGAACTGATAAATGTATTGTACTATTTTGTGTTGTTATCACATAACTGTGATATTAGGAATTGTTTTGTTGCATATTTGCACCCAAAAATAATTAATTAATTTAATGTGCTAGGATGTGTTGTTATTTTGAAAATGTTTGATAGATTGATATTTTTTATGTGTTATTATATGATGTTAAACAGGTGTTGTTAAGATTTGATAAATTTATTAAGCTATTTTGTGTTGTTATAACATATTTGTGAAATGTAGAAAATGTTTTGTTGCACATTTTTGTACCAATAGGGTATGTGATGTGAAATTAGTGCGATAATATGAAGTAAAATGTTTTTTTTTTATATTTTTCATATGATTTAATGTGATAAGATTCGTAAATATATGTTTTTTTGCTAGTAGAGAGAATCCCAACAATAGAAGAAATGTTGGTATTGAGCGTATATCTCCAAGGACTATTAAGAAGTTTTACACACCTGATGTACCCATATCAGACAAGCCTGAAGTTGGTATGATGTTTAGAACTGTTGAAGAAGCATACACTTTTTACGAGAGGTATGCTAAGAATGGAGGTTTTACAATTCGAAAGAATACCGAGGTTACCAAGCACGGGATCGTGACACTTAAATATTTTGTATGTTCAAAAGAAGGTAATAAACCTTTTACTAAGGTTAAAGTTGATACCTTGAATGGAACAAACGATATAGGTATGAAAGAAATATTATACAGGACAAGACTATCTATTCGAACCGGATGTCAAGCACATATGCGTTTACAATTATGTGATAACAAATCATATAAAGTTTACGGATTTGTTGAAGAACATAATCATCCACTCGTTGATGATGATGATTATCATCTATTAATGTCACACCCCGAGCCGGCGGACTGGATTGACTTTCCTGTCGGGCGGAAGGTTCCAGGGGCGTGATATCGGGTGATAATCATACTGATCAGATTGTTTGCATAGCACATGATGTATAAATGAGAAATGCTAACATGACAATGAAATAGAATTACAAGGTTAAATTACATTATATCATCATAATTTAACTAAGTAAATCTAATCAAAAGAATCAATGAGTTTCTATCCTGTAACTGTACAAGATCTACAAAAGATGATTCATTGTTTTGTCATTCCAAAATATGTTCAACACAAAATGTATCTAGGTCTTCTAAAAGTCCACTAGCTAATGCATCCTGAACTTGGCGACTAAACCTGTTCGTCACCTGAGAAAAACATGCTTTTAAACAAAGTCAACACTAGGTTGGTGAGTTCATAAGTTTAATAATTGCAAACCTTGAATTATTCACATACACAGATCACAATGTCATACATATTACTTGTAGATTGTTTGACTCACCCGTTCACACAATGGCCTTTCCATAGTTATATTTACAATTAGTATCTCATCCTATTAGATATGCTTATATATAGGGCATATGTAGGGGAACAAGCCCCAGCCAACATCCCACCACATACCTAATAGAACTTAACACCACTTGCAATACAACTAAAGATACCCATTTTCCTTTCACCCGTCCGTTTGTGTTCATCACCCATTGTATCATATGTAGAATAATATTATGGGAGGGGTTTAGTTATCAAACCGAAGTATTGATACACCCTCAATGTATTAAGGAATTTAGATTAATTTAATCTAATCCTTGTTATTATTCCATTTCTTGTGAGGTTAACTAATAATCACTTTAAATAATAAGAGTGTTAGTTAACCATTTGATATTTGTTCTCAACTTGCAGTGCATAGAGCCTAAAAGGAATCCATTGCAATCCTCACGTAATCAGATTACAATGCATCCGATTTACCTCTACCACCTTGTATTACCGTAGGCCTTATCGAAACTATTTCTAGCAATACGACATGAGAGAAAATAAATTTCTGAGTCTACTAGTCAACATGAAATGATGGATAAATTACTTTTCACTGCAGATTAATATCACCATGTGTCGCTTTCCATACCCTGACTTGAAGTCGCCCTGTCACTGGTCGTACGTTACCAGCCAAATGAAATGACGATCAACATACTAGCCCTACAAGCTAGAGGTTTGTCAAACCTATGGTACCACTATGCTATCGTCGGTTTAGTCACGTCAAACTAACTGGTCAGCGATTTGTGAAGGGACTTACAATGATCATACTTGAATACATGGCACATGATTGAAATGATATAATGCAGACAGTTCAATAGTAATCAATTGTATTGTGTTCACCAATGTTGTTTGTTCTCAATGTTGTGTGTTCTCATTGTTGTTAACAAAGTTAAATAAGATCTTGTCTTATTAGCTATGTTAATTGTTGTGTGAATGATGTTGTTATCATGAAATTACATTATCATGATTATCATTCCTTGTTGTTCCATATAGTCACCATGTTGTCACTACGGTGTTGTAAGAGCTAGTCTTACTACACTTAGTCGACTCAGGTGGTGGATGATACTTGTTTCATGTTATCTTGTAGTCTACACCGAGTTACAGCTGATTGTTATAAGAACTTGTCTTATTACACTTAGCTAACTTCGGTGTTGAATGATATCATGAAGATATATTATCTTCGTATCATTCATGCTTGTGTTGTTGTTGTCATCATGTTCACCTGTGATAATCTCACTGTTTGTTCTTGTAAGAATAATTAAGTGTTGTAAGATATAATCTTACAACTAAGTTATTCTATTGTGTTGATGAGTTATGAAGTTATATTATCATATTCATCTTAGTTATTCCTGTCATATCATAATCATACAAGTATGCATACAATGATAAACAATAATAAGTCAAGCAATATTATCTAAATCAAAGTATAAGCAATATGTTAAACTAAAACTTTTAAATAAATAAAAGTTAAGCATGTTTCTCAGCCCCGAAATTTTAAAATCAGTTAATAATTAGAAAAGGGGCGTATGAACTCATCTTGTAGTAGTGTGTTTGGCTTAGCCTAAACAAGAATGCACGCGCGCTTTGTTGTTCTTGGTGTTGTTTTCACGATCCTATATTGATTTCATGTTGTTTGTAACTTGTAAGTATGAGTCTTTGCGTATGTGGTTGTGTGTGTGTTTGTGTTAGCCCTAAAGTTGGCTAACACTCGTGAGTCTCGGTCTTGGTCTTCATTCGGCCCCTGTTATATTGTTATAGTTCATTATTATTATATGTCTTTATGTCGTGTGTCTTGCTTGATTCATTGCCATAATAAATTGTCATGAATTTAAACCCATAATAGTTTCTAAGTATAATACTTAAAAGTTTAATTTGTTTTAAACCCTAACTATAGTTTACTAGAAAGAGTTGTCATTCTTTTTAGTGTGTTGATGTATTTAACTAATGACAACTTAGCATTTTAACACACTTTGAAAGAACTCTAGGTATTAATTGATCTTTAAAGGATCTTGGCACAAGTCTTGTAGTAGACTTGAACTTTTATGTGTTTGTTTACAAAACAACCATGGGGCCGAATGTGGAACTAGTCTTGGGCCGAAATAGTCATAACGGGCCGAATGCTTGGGTGATTAAACCACTGGACCGAATGAATGCTATTGGGCCTAACAATTTGGCTGAATCATTTCTTGGGCCACATCAATAAATCTGGGCCACATTGGGCCAAAATGAGAGATTTGGGCCTCCTAGATGACCATGGGCCGAATGTTAGTTCTGGGTCGAGTAACCATGGTGGGCCAAACTAAGTGATCATGGGCCAAATAAGTTACTGGGCCTGAATGTGAGCATATGGGCCGAATGGCTGATGTTGGGCCTCGACAAGTGTACTGGCCGAATGACATGGCCCGAATGGGTTATAGGTCGAATGGATTGGTTCGGCAGATCAAGAAATGTTGGGCGAATGAAATGGCTGTAGATTGAGGATGTTTTGGCGAATGAACTTGGCCGACCGAGAGAGAGGTTCACGCGAATAAGGAGCCTCCTTCGCCCCTGGTTTCCTTCGGTCGCCGCAGCCCCATGCGGCCCCTTCCTTCGGCGCTAGGCCATTCGCCGGGCTGTGGGGTGTTGGTTCGGCCAACCGCTGCCCAGGTGGTTTCCAAGGTCATGGTGGGATAGATGGTGGTGTTCCATGGTAGTGTTATACAAGAAATGAGTTTCGAAGATGTGGGTTCGAGTAAAAATGTTCTAGACCGGTTTTGTGGAGGGTTCTAACAAAAGTTAAGAAAACCCTATTTTTCACACCCTTTGAACTAAGTTTACCTTTGATTCTGGGATTTTTAGGGCAGATCCCTTGTACTTTCGTGTAGAGAACGATGAGGGCTTTGATTTGATATGCTATTTTCTTGATTTCATCAAGGTTTGAAGGAGTTATGGTGATTTGAAATTCAAATCTTGTAAAGAGAGAGAGAGAACCAGATATTTGATTTTAGAGAGAGAGTGGGAAGAGAGAAATGAGGAAAATGGCTTCATTTAGAGTATTTATACTCCAGGGGTGTTCATGTTCGTTTCGATTGCTCGGTTCGCGTCTTCATCGCGTTTCCGGATCGTTTCGCGCGCTATTTACATAGTTAAATGAAAAGTATTTATTTTAAATATTTTAAAGGTTGTGATTCCTAATAAATATTTTAAATTTGTTTTTCTTAAATTATTATCGTTCGAATCGTTTAACGGTTTCGTTTCGTCAGATCGCGTCACCTTCGCGCGTATTCGTTTGAATCGTCACCCAAACGAACACGACGATGGTTTTACTTTCTGACTTTTGTTTTCTACTTTTCAGTCCCATTTCAGAATGTTAAACTCACAGATATGTTTGTGTGAATCGTCACCCATGCAAATACACTGTCAGTTCGTTATTCTGAAATAACACTGCATTTATGTTCTTAATTGTGTTTCCTCACCGACGGACTCAACTAAACTTCCTGTTTTCACATTGTTTTCATACTGATTTATCAGCCATCTGATTCCTATCATCTATGGATATCAGATCGCAACCGATATGTTTTTGTCGTTTGCTTGTACACTGTTGTTTCTCTTGGTTCGTTGTCTTAATTGTACTTAGGTTTTCACCTAAATACATACAACTTTTGTTTATCGTGAGTTGTTGTACTTTCGGTATTTAAGTTTTCACATAAATACGTACAACTGTTTCTTGTATTCTGAATTCTGTTATCACAAACATTGTTCATGCATTGTATTTACACAGTAAATAGTGAAAGTACACATACCGTACGGTCTTGCTCGACGATCAGCAACTGGATGTCACCGTCTCCCCTTGTTAAAGAAATTCGTCCCCAAATTTAAGCATCATTGTCGGGCACTACTTCTTCAAACAGGTGGGGATACTTTGTCTTCATGTTGTCCTCACGTTCCCAGGTAAATTCTGGTCCACGCTTGGAGTTCCATCGAACCTTTACAATAGGGATACGGCTTCGTTTCAGTCTCTTGACTTCACGTTCCATAATCTCTACAAGTTCTTCAGTGAAATGTAAATGTTCATCCACTTGTATCTCTTCTAACGGTATGATTAATGATTCATCAGCGAGACATCTCTTGAGATTTGATACATGAAATACATCGTGTACTCCGCTGAGTTCATCAGGGAGTCTGAGTCTGTATGCCACAGGACCTATGCGTTGAGTTATCTCAAACGGTCCGACATACCTTGGTGCTAGTTTTCCTTTAGCCCCAAACCGAACTACGCCTTTCCATGGTGACACTTTCAACATGACTCGGTCGCCCACTTGGAATTCCAAAGGCTTTCACCGTTTGTCTGCGTAACTCTTTTGGCGGCTATGTGTTGCTTGTAATCTCTGTTGTATCCGGGCTATCTTATTAGTCTCCTGAATTAGTTCAGGCCCAGTTATTCTGTTGTCTCCCACTTAGGTCCAACAAATTGAAGACCGACATTTCCTACCATATAGTTCTTCAAACGGAGGACAGCCAATGTGCTGTGGTAGCTGTTGTTGTAGGAGAACTCGATGAGCGGTAAGTGTTTATCCCAACTTCCACCAAAGTCTAGGATGCATGTTCTCAACATATCCTCTAGGGTTTGAATTGTTCGTTCGCTTTGTCCATCCGTTTGTGGATGGTAAGCGGTGCTCAAGTTAACACTTGTCCCTAGAGATTGTTGCAATGATTTCTAGAACCACAATGTAAATCAACTGTCCCGGTCTGAAATAATAGACAATGGCACACCATGCCATACTACTATTTCATCGACATAGAGTCTTGCTAGCTTTTTCATCTTGAAAATCTCTCTGATCGGCAAGAAATGTGCAGACTTGGTCAATCGATCAATGATGACCCAAATCGAATCGTGTCTGCTGGAAGTACGGGGCAGCTTGGTAATAAAATCCATAGCTATTTGCTCCCACTTCCATTGTGGTATCTCTGGTTGTTCCAGCAAACCTGACGGTTTTTGGTGTTCAGCTTTGACCTAGGCACATGTTAAGCATTTGCCAACATAAGTGGCAACATCTTTCTTCATACCCGGCCACCAATAAAACGACCTAAGATCTTGGTACATCTTATCGGCACCAGGATGAATAGAATAACGTGTCTTGTGTGCCTCGTCAAGTATGAGTGTTCGAAGTTCATCTACTGCCGGGATCCAAACACGATCCTTGAAATAGATAACTCCATCTTGTTTTGTCTCGAAATATTTCTCGGCTCCACAATCGAGCTCGTTCTTTAAGTTGTTTCTTGCCGTTGCTTCTCGTTGTGCTTGCATGATTTGTTCTCTCAGACTTGTTTGTACGGTCATTCCCATTGCTCGTACGCCCAAGGGTTTGGCTCTTTCCTTCCGACTCAAAGCGTCTGCAACAACATTCGCTTTGCCCGGATGGTATTTGATCACACAATCGTAATCGTTCAGGAGCTTAACCCAACGTCTCTGTCTCATGTTAAGCTCCTTCTGATCAAATATGTGCTGTAAACTCTTGTGATTTGTGAAGATAGTGCATTTGGTACCGTATAGGTAATGTCTGCAAATCATTAAAGCAAAGACAACAGCTCCCAGTTCTAAGTCATGGGTTGTGTA
Source organism: Mikania micrantha (assembly GCA_009363875.1). NCBI lineage: Eukaryota > Viridiplantae > Streptophyta > Magnoliopsida > Asterales > Asteraceae > Mikania > Mikania micrantha. The sequence goes on from CM018681.1 coordinate 60,016,535, forward strand.
GTTCTTCTCGTGTATCTTCAATTGTCGCGAGGCGTAAGCAATGACTTTGTCTCGTTGCATTAAAACACAACCAAGTCCCTGATGGGAAGCATCACAATATACTAAGAAGTCATCATTGCCCTCTGGGAGTGTTAAGATTGGAGCATTGCACAATCTTTGTTTCAATGTTTGGAATGCCTCCTCTTGTTTCTGTGTCGAGACAAGTGGTTCACTCTTCTGTGTTAGCTTTGTGAGAGGCAAGGCTATTTTAGAGAAATTTGAAATGAATCTCCTGTAATAACCCTCCCAAGAATGATCTGATCTCTGTTGGTGTTGTGGGCACATCCCAGTTCTTGATTGCTTTAATCTTGGCAGGATTCACATGAATAGCATTACTGTTAATCACATGACCCAAGAACTGAACTTCTCTTAACCAAAATTCACACTTGGAGAATTTGGCATAGAGTTGTTCATTCTTTAAAAGTTCTAAGATTGTTTTGAGATTTTGTTCGTGTTCCCTCTCGCTTCTTGAATAGATCACTATATCATCAATAAAGACAATAACGAACTGATCTAGATACGGCTTGCACACCCGGTTCATTAAATCCATGAACACTGCTGGTGTGTTCGTCAGTCCAAATGGCATCACCATGAATTCGTAGTGACCATATCGGGTACGAAAAGCCGTCTTGGGTTTGTCTTCCTCTTGAATCCGGAACTGGTGATAACCTGAACGCAGGTCTATCTTCGAGAAATACTGAGCTCCTTGTAACTGATCAAACAAGTCATCAATCCTCGGTAACGGGTACCAATTCTTGATGGTGAGTTTGTTGAGCTCTCTGTAATCAATGCACATTCTGAAGGATCCATCTTTCTTCTTGACAAAGAGAACCGGAGCTCCCCACGTTGAGAAACTCGGTCGAATGAATCCTTTGTCGAGTAGCTCTTGTAATTGATTGGACAGTTCCTGTATTTCTGATGGTGCAAGTCTATAAGGAGACTTAGCTACAGGATTCGCTCCCGGAATTAAGTCAATTCGAAACTGCACCGCTCTCTCGGGTGGCAGTCCCGATAATCATCCGAAAACACGTCCGCATAGTCTTTCACAATTGGTACGTCTTGAATCGGTTAACCCCGGGAGTTTTCGTCGGCCCGCCACTTTGGGCTTTTTTACTGTCCAACTCATTTTTCATTTCGGTTCTCTCAAAGGTAGCAGGCTTCATGGGCCTTTTCTTTGGAGGTTTGGCTTAAATCCCCCTCCAGTTACTTTTGCGCCTAAAATCTCTATTTCTGCTAATATTTCACGTCTTTCTCTCTGGGCCTTACTTATTGATGACTGATCTACATTCCCCGCACACAGACAGGCGAATAAAAGATTAGGATTACCTGCCGGACTATATTAGTAAAAAGCGGCATTATAGAAGGGTTTCACCCCAAGCTCATTTAGAGGGCCTTAAGAAAGGTAGACCGTCAGGGTCCTACTTGTCTTTCTCTACCACGTGAGCTAGGAATGCGATACACTGTTTTCTGAGGTACTTGCGAGCCTTCATGCAGGATATTATCTTGACACTACGGCTTGATTGATCTCCTTGAATTTCCAAAATCTGATTGTTTTCCACTGGTATACGTAGTAGCTTTTCGGAACAGACGCACTCAACTCTGTTAAGAGATAGCCAATCCATTCCGACGATGATATCGAAACTGCCCAATTCCATCAGTATCAAATTGATGGAAAATGTGTGATCGCCAAGTGTTAGTGGGCAATTCCTAAGTACTGTATCAACTGTAATCTGTTTGCCATTAGCTATCTCAATAGTATAAGGGGAGTCTAAGGATTCCTCAACATGATTAAGATGGCTAGCAAAATCGGATGAGATAAAACTCTGATCCGCACCAGTGTCAAATAATATGGATGCATAAAAGTCAGATAGGAGAAATGTACCCGTGACAATATTTGGGTCCTGTCGTGCTGCAGCCGCTCCAATCTGAAAGGCTCGTCCTCTTGTAACTTGAGCCCTTGGCTGATTCTTCTTGGGACAATCCCGAGAAAATTGTCCTGGCTCGCCACAGTTGTAGCAAGACCTGTTGTCAGTAGCAACAGCAGTAGCTGCGTTGTTATTTCTGTTCTGGGCTCCCGTGCTCCGACATTGATTGGCCTAGTGACCAAACTTCCCGCTGTTAGTGCATTATCTGCACTGAGTGTTTGGTGAATGATGATACTGGCAAGTGGAGCATAATGGTACTGTGCCAGTGTAGGGCCTCTTGATCTGCAGCGGTTGAGGTTGGTAAGCCTTCGGCGTTTGAGTGGTCGCTGCAAAGTTCTTGACCACTTTTTGTTTCTTAGCCGGGCGTTTATCCGGCCTTCTTGAAGTTCCAACCTTTGCTGCTTCAGTTTCTTTCTTCAGTGCCCCAGAGGCAACCATCACATCGGTCATCGTTGATGACAGAGTAACAGCCATCTCTAGGGTTGTTGGATGAGCAGCAAGAACAAGACCTTGCACGCATGCCGGTAATCCACCGATACACCGTTCAATTCTCTTCTCCAGTGTTGGCACTATATCTGGTGCCATTGTTGGTAGCTCATGAAATCTTGTGGTGTAGGCTAGATGCCCAACACCAATCATCACACGGTTGAGCATCTCAGTTTCAACCTTTTTCAGCTCGTTCCATGGGCAAAACTCTGCCCTCAGCATGGCCTTGAAATCATCCCAAGGCACGGACAGAGCCTCATCTCTGCCTCTGATTTGAACCTGAGCATTCCACCAAGTCTATGCTCTTTTGTTGAATGATCTCGCAGCATATTTCACCTGGTACTGCTCAGGACAGCCACTAATTTCCAGGGTTGTCTCCATCTTTTCGATCCATTGGATCAATCCAACGGCACCCTCGCTGCCACTGAAACTCGGTGGCTTGCATCCTACAAAGTTCTTGTATGAGTAGTCTTGATGGTGTCGATTGTTACCACTGCCTTCTCCAGATGAGTTGGTGATGTTGTTACTGTTGTTGTTGTTAATCCGGTTCATCATCTCGGGTATCACATCCCGCAATTGACTGGTCAGTAATGTAGCCAGTGCTATAGTAGCAGGATCCAACTCATGAGCAGGTGGTGGCGGAGGAGGAGGTGGAGGAGGAGGTATATGTGGAGGAGAGTCAGGTGGTGTCAGTGTCGATGAATGAGGAGCTGAATCTTGTGGTGGTGGCACTAAAGCTGGTGGTCTTCTTGGCGGCATTCTGATCATAACCGAAAGAAAATCGGTCAGTGCAGTGATCAGGCAAATAGAATCCTATGTTGTATGTTCACAACATGAGGGTTCCTAGGTGATAGTCTAGGCCAAACCGTTTAAGTAATATGACCTATATTTCTCTATAACCATGGCTCTTTAACCAATCTGTCACACCCCGAGCCAGCGGGCTGGATCGACTAGCTAGGTCTTCTAAAAGTCCACTAGCTAATGCATCATGAACATGGCGACTAAACCTGTTCGTCACCTTAGAAAAACATGCATTTAAACAAAGTCAACACTAGGTTGGTGAGTTCATAAGTTTAATAATTGCAAACCTTGAATTATTCACATACACAGATCACAATGTCATACATATTACTTGTAGATTGTTTGACTCACCCGTTCACACAATGGCCTTTCCATAGTTATATTTACAAGTAGTATCTCATCCTATTAGATATGCTTATATATAGGGCATATGTAGGGGAACAAGCCCCAGCCAACATCCCATCACATACCTAATAGAACTTAAAACCACTTGCAATACAACTAAAGATACCCATTTTCCTTTCACCCGTCCGTTTGTGTTCATCACCCATTGTATCATATGTAGAATAATATTATGGGAGGGGTTTAGTTATCAAACCGAAGTATTGATACACCCTCAATGTATTAAGGAATTTAGATTAATTTAATCTAATCCTTGTTATTATTCCATTTCTTGTGGGGTTAACTGATAATCACTTTTAAATAATAAGAGTGTTAGTTAACCATTTGATATTTGTTCTTAACTTGCAGTGCATAGAGCCTAAAAGGAATATATTGCAATCCTCACGTAATCAGATTACAATGCATTCGATTTACCTCTACCACCTTGTATTACCATAGGCCTCATCGAAATTGTTTCTAGCAATACGACATGAGTGAAAATAAATTTCTCAATCTACTAGTCAACATGAAACGATGGATTAATTACTTTTCACTGCAGATTAATATCACCATGTGTCGCTTTCCAGACCCTGACTTGAAGTCGCCCTGTCACCGGTCGTACGTTACCGGCCAAATGAAATTACGATCAACATACTAGCCTTACAAGCTAGAGGTTTGTCAAACCTATGGTACCACTATGCTATCGTCGGTTTAGTCACGTCAAACTAACTGGTCAACGATTTGTGAAGGGACTTACAATGATCATACTTGAATACATGGCACATGATTGAAATGATATAATGCAGAGAGTTCAATAGTAATCAATTGTATTGTGTTCACCAATGTTGTTTGTTCTCAATGTTGTGTGTTCTCGTTGTTGTTAACAAAGTTAAATACGATCTTGTCTTATTAGCTATGTTAATTGTTGTGTGAATGATGTTGTTATCATGAAATTACATTATCATGATTATCATTCCTTGTTGTTTTATATAGTCACCATGTTGTCACTACGGTGTTGTAAGAGCTAGTCTTACTACAATTGGACCGAATAGTCATAATGGGCCGAATGCTTGGGTGATTAAACCATTGGACCGAATGAATGCTATTATGCCTAACAATTTGGCTGAATTATTTCTTGGGCCACATCAATAAATCTGGGCCATATTGGGCCAAAATGAGATATTTGGGCCGCCTAGATGGCCATGGGCCGGATGTTAGTTCTGGGTCGAGTAACCTTGGTGGGCCGAACTAAGTGATCATGGGCCAAATAAGTTACTGGGCCTGAATGTGAGCATATGAGCCGAATGGCTGATGTTGGTCATGGACGAGTGTACTGGCCGAATGACATGTCCCGAATGGGTTATAGGTCGAATGGATGGGTTCGGCAGATCAAGAAATGTTGGGCGAATGAAATGGCTGCAGATTGAGGATGTTTTGGCGAATGAACTTAGCCAACGGAGAGAGAGGTTCATGTGAATAAGGAACCTCCTTCGCCCTTGGTTTCCTTCGGTCGCCGCAGCCCCATGCTGCCCCTTCCTTCGGCGCTAGGCCATTCGCCGGGCTGTGGGGTGTTGTTTCGGCCAACCGCCACCCAGGTTGTTTCGAAGGTCATGGTGGGATAGATGGTGGTGTTCCATGGTAGTGTTATACAAGAACTGAGTTTCGAAGACGTGGGTTCGAGTAAAAAGGTTCTAGATCGGTTTTGTGGAGGGTTCTAACAAAAGTTAAGAAAACCCTATTTTTCGCACCCTTTGAACTCAGTTTACCTTCGATTCTGGGATTTTTAGGGCAGATCCCTTGTACTTTCGTGTAGAGAACGATGAGGGCTTCGATTTGATATGCTATTTTCTTGATTTCATCATGGATTGAAGGAGTTATGGTGATTTGAAATTCAAATCTTGTAAAGAGAGAGAGAGAGAACCGGATATTTGATTTTAGAGAGAGTGGGAAGAAAGAAATGAGGAAAATGGCTTCATTTAGAGTATTTATACTCCGGGGGTGTTCGGGTTCGTTTTGATTGCTCGGTTCGCGTCTTCGTCGCGTTTCCGGATCGTTACGCGCGCTATTTACGTAATTAAATGAAAAGGATTTATTTTAAATATTTTAAAGGTTGTGATTCCTAATAAATATTTTAAATTTGTTTTTCTTAAATTATTATCGTTCGAATCGTTTAACGATTTCGTTTTGTCAGATCGCGTCACCTTCTCGCGTATTCGTTTGAATCGTCACCCAAACGAACACGACGATGGTTTTACTTTCTGACTTTTGTTTTCTACTTTTCAGTCATCATTTCAGAACATTAAACTCACAAATATGTTTGTGTGAATCGTCACCCACGCAAAAACGCTGTCAGTTCATTATTCTGAAATAACACTGCATTTATGTTCTGAATTGTGTTTCCTCACTGACGGACTCAATTAAACTTCCTGTTTTCACATTGTTTTCATACTGATTTATCGGCCATCTGATTCCTGTCATATATGGATATCATATCGCAACCGATATGTTCTTGTCGTTTGCTTGTACACTGTTGTTTCTCTTGGTTCATTGTATTAATTGTACTTAGGTTTTCACCTAAATACATACAACTTTTGTTTATCGTGAGTTGTTGTACTTTTGGTGTTTAAGTTTTCACATAAATAAGTACAACTGTTTCTTGTATTCTGAATTCTGTTATCACAAACATTGTTCATACATTGTATTTACACAGTAAGTAGAGAAAGTACACATACCGTACGGTCTTGCCGGACGATCAGGTAATGGATGTCACAATTAAGTGCTGCCAGGAATCTTTCGTTTAATCAGGAAAGCCTTATTCACAACCTGTCTAAGTTGAATATTGGTCCTGTAAAGGTGTTCAACATAATGCGAACAACTTATGGTGGTTTTGAAGAAACGAGGGTGACGAAAGATGATTGTAAGAATTTTAAAAGGGATATTAATCTATTTATTGGTAAATATGACGCTGAGATGATCGTAAGACGTCTTATGCGGAAAAAAGAATTTTTGCCGGACTTTTCGTGTGAATATTGTACTTCAGAGGACAACTCACTTGCTGGTCTTTTTTGAGCAGATGAAGAAATGAAGCGTAATTATATCAATTTTGGTGATGTTATTTCATTCGATTCGACTTTTCGTTCCAACAAGTAAGTGTATTAAAACTAATATTTAGTGTTTTTTTGTCACATTGAATATCAAAATTATATTGTAAATAATCCATACGGTTTTGTTTTGTTTTGATTATCATATAGATACGATATGTTGTTTGTCCCATTTACTGCTATTGATAATCACCACCAAAATGTCACCGTTGGGGTTGCATTGTTGGCATCCGAGACTGCTGATTCATATAAGTGGTTGTTAGGCACATTTAAGAAATGTATGGGTAAAGAACGTTGCGTGGTTGTTACCGATCAGGATCCTGCAATGAGAAAATCTATAGAAGAGGTTTTCCCTACATCTAGGCACCGTTTGTGTATGTGGCTTATCATGAAGAAGGTTGCTGACAAGGTAAGAAATTTAAGTTATAATATGTAGTTTCATAAACAAATTTTGTTTTACATGTTTAGTAGTTTATAAATTTTTACATGATATTTGCTACAGTGGGTGATGATTATAGATTATGTGCTAACATGTGTTTGTTAAATTACTAATATGTAATGTTTAATGAATAACAGGACATTTGTGATATCAGGAATTGCAATGTTACATATGTGTACTAATAGGTGCTGACATGTGAAATTATATGTTGTGAAATACGAGTTTCTGAACTTCATATGATAATATGTGAAAATATTATGTTTTTTTTTATTAGGTTGGTAAATCGTTGCGTTCAGGCAGAAAATTTAAACAACGCATTTGTGAAATTTTGTGGAATGATTCTATTGAAATCGACGATTTTGAGTCTAGATGGAAGGATGTTATGAATGAGTTCAATCTAATCTGAATTCTTTTAACAATCAAAGGATCTAGTATGATCACAATCAAGGAAAAACCAAGTTGATTACATGATGGCATACATGTATTCTATAAGATCAGATTGGATACCTGTATATTATCATCATGAGCACATGTCTGACCTGATGAGAACGACTTCTCGATCTGAAAGTGAGAACCATTTTTTCGGTAAATTTATCAACAGCAGGATCACGTTGGTTGAATTTCTAAGTAATTTTGAAACTGCTATAGAAGCACAAAGATTTACGCATCGAAAGAATGACCATGATACAGGGTATAAGAATCCTGATTGGGTTACCGATCACGAACTTGAAAAAGAAGCTAATGAGATATATACTAGAAGTATTTTTTTATGATTTTCAAGAGGAATTTGTCGCACCCCGGCCTTCCCGGCCTGATCAAGGGCTCGAGCACGACTGATCTGGCAGGATCGCAGTCTCCAGTTACACAGTTGCGAGACCTACATGTCTGGTTGCATACGTACATCCAATAACTTGGATAAAACAGTTTTGTAAAATCAGAGTTGCGAAAGTAAATGTTTAGGTTGTCAAACAACGTTGTAATTATAAGTTACGGAAGCATTAATAAAATAGTTTTCCAAAATAACATAAAAATAAAGTTCGCGGAAGCGGTTAAAGGTGTTTAAACAATACATAATGTAACATAACCAAATGATAGTAAATGTTTATTAGACTAAGACACTATAGTATATGCATGGACTCCTTCCTAGCATCCTAGATTCCTCGTGCACGTGCCTTAGTTACCTGAGAAAACATGGGAGTAAAAGGGTCAACACAATGGTTGGTGAGAGCACAAGTTTTTCATAAGCAGTAAACATCCAATGTTTAAAGTAAAAGTTTTGATTTACATATCATTACAATGCAGTATCGATTGATAGCTAGTCAATACAGTTATATTATATGCGGGTTCGTACCGAAGCTGACAGTGGTGCCTCCTGCCATGTCCATCACAAGACAATGGCAAAGTGTTGGTCAATATTGCACTGTTCCGACTTCCATTCGGGGTGGCCTCCAAGACTCACAACAGCGGGGCTTGTCAGGCCCAAATAGTACGATTCAAGATTACCACGCTAGGCGCTACGCGCTACTAACGGTCCGTGGAGTATCGCGAGGACTTTTAGTTGTGATGTTGTCAACACATATACATATGGTGATAAAGCATGTCCATACGTAAACAAAATGAGTTGTTATTCAAAACAGTTGTAATGCAGTGTTTTCTCCCCCAAAGGTAGAAAATGTAAAAAGGGGCCGTGAACTCACCTGATAAAGCAGTTCCGGTTATACGCTCGCTACTTGCGACTGCTAGCACCTGCTAGTATGCACCTATAACCATATAGGTTGTGAGTATGAGTTTTGTGGTGTGTTGTAATCCACACAACTCCAAGTGTCGGTGCGCTCAACCGAGTGTGTGTGTGTGTTGACTTGTGTTGACTCGACGAATCATTGGTGACATGTTTGTTGTGTTAAGTTGGTTTGTCTTAATGTAGTTAAGACATCAAAATGCATCCTATGACTCTAGCCGTGATGTTTTCACATAAGTCATGTTTCGAAAATTGTAATGTTTCTGTTTCGGGAAAGTTTCCATTTTAGGAAAGTGTAGTTATGAAATTCCATTTCATAAAGTTAATAACTTTAATATGTTTGTAAAAACACTTTTAAACACTTAAAACATATCGTTTACACACAAATCACTGTTTATGGCATTTTGCCCAAATAAAGTTTCCTAAAATAGTGAGTACCCATTTAAAAGCTCGTTTTCACAAATCAAAGTTTCCAAACATGTTAAAAACCATTTTAAAACACATTTCAATGACGAAAGTTCACCAAAACATTTCAAAACATCAAAAGCCCTCTTTGATTTACAAAAGTTTCCTTATTTAGAAGGTTTCTTCAAAACCATGTTTTTGACCAAATCAAATACTCAAATATGTTTTTAAACACTCCAATATACATTTGACAACATCTAGACATGTCTAACATGTCTAGATCATCACAAATCTAAGACATGCAACATAAAAGTTTCCTTTTATGGCAAGTGTACCTAAATCATCATCAAATCAATCAATAACTCAACCAAACTCAAATCCAATTAATCTTATACTAAAATCAGTAGATCTAAATCTAGTAACACATCAAATCACCAAAAAATTCGTGCTCAATAGCCACATGGAGTTGCATGTGTTCAAACACACTTGCATGTGTGTTTTTACATCGTGCATGTGCGATCTAACCATAGATAAGTATAGGAGACTACCTTAGAAGCTCTTAAATGGATAAATCTGGTCTGGACAGGAGCTACAAGTGACTGATGAAGACCTTCTTGCTTGTGGGCGGCTTCCAAGACTTCCTCGTTAAGCTTTGATGACCCAAGAACACTTCAAGTTGCAAGAAATGGCTTCAATGATGTTACCAGGGGATTTGGAAGCTGGTTCAAGTGAGTTTTGTTCGAGAATAAGTGAAGAAACTTGGAGAAATGAAAGAAGAATCGAGTGGAATGAGTTTGGGGTTGATTTTATAAAAAAATTGTTCTTCATGGGCGTCGCGTACCGCCGAGGCCGATGAGAGGCCCCGAGCCCCTCGGTTGGCAAACATCATATCCATAGTCCTTAAACCATATTTACATTATCATAGCAGCGGAATTTAAGGTGATTACATACATAAAGTACACATATTAAACACACATTAAAACTTAACCCACTCTTCTAATAGTCATATAATACAGCCAGTCTATGCCAGGGGTAGTCTTCAACATATGCCATGAGCTTTCCTGGTCTTCTTTCACAAACTATTCAACCTGATATGCATGTAAAACAAGTCAGCTTTATGCTGGTGAGTTCTAAGTTCATTTCTTAGAAAATCCTTATTCATTTATGTCATCATATAACATAATCCAAATACATAACATACCTGTTCTCATATCATAATTTCATCACATACATAACATCATAACATAATTACATAACATACATATCATCATAACATCATTTATACAGTGAAGGAACTTCACCGTCAACTGCTGACCCTGAAGTCAAACAGGCTTGTGCAGCACAAGGCTCTTAAACTATCAACCCGAAGTCGATAACTTATACATGCATAAGATTTCATCAACTGGCGACACACAGTCGGCAGGCCCGTGTTTCCATAGGACTCTTTAAACATCATAAGCAAAAGCGGCTCCTTTCACCGCTGTGCTCACGTTTTACCCAACCGCAGCTGGTAAAACCACAATTCCTCCTCGACCTCGGTCGAGTGTCTTACATTTCCTCCTCGACATCAGTCGAGTGTATTACATTTCATCCTCGACATCAGTCGAGTGTCTTACACAAAAATAATCATTTCTTTCTCAACCGCAGTTGAGACTTTAAAAACATTCGTTACATCTCAGCTGAGATTCTTAAAAATCATTCATTTCTCAATCATCGTTGAGACTTAATATATTCTTTACATCTCAGCTGAAATTCTGAAAATCATTTACTTCTCAACCGTAGTTGAGACTTAAAACATTCTTTATCTGAAAACATACTTTTCCTGAAAACATGCTTTACCTGACCATAATCAGGTTAAAATCACTTTCATACAATAACTTTATACATACATACAATCATTTTCATAAAATAACTTTATAACTTGCATATCAGCCCAAAATGATAAAACATTTAAAACAGGGCTATAAGAACTCACCTGAGCTTAATAAGACACAATCTGCTAGCTTTCTTCCTTTCCTTACGTTCTCACGTTCAGAATGATATCCTATTAATATGGATATCTTATCATAATTATAACCTTATCATATAATATAAACCCTCTTTTCAGGGTTTCTAAACCGGTAGCACAACGACTACGTTATAGTTATCTCAAATACAAGTGTTTAGCTTGCTATAACGACCCGAATAGTTTTATAAACTTAATATTATTTATCTCAATTAATAATAACTTGAGATAAATTTATAATACTTTTCATGAAGATGCTCAGATTTACGATTACCGCTCGAAACTTCGGCATGTCATAACTTTCAATCGGAGCTTTATTTCAAAATTTCGCTTCCACTCATTTTGACCATTTTTATCTCTACAATATTGTTATGCTTAAAAAATTACTTATTTGTTCGGCTTAGATAAGCGTATTCTCTTATTTAATTAATCCGTCTTAGGGCGTTGCTAAACTTACTGTATAATAACATAAGTTTAAGGCAACCATAAGAGTATACATATTATACCCTCATAAAACTCATGAAAACCTGATCATTATCTAGATGTAATTGGGCTCCAATCGAATCCAGTTTATGTTCATCAACAAAACTCTAAACTCCATCTAAACATGGTGTTGGTTTCTTTAATCAATCAAGACTAATACGATATGAGAATCATAAACACATACCTTAACGATGTGTATTTAATATTAATCAGACTGATCGATTTTTCTTGATTCCTTTCTCTGCTCATAAAACTCAGAAGTCGATCATAAAGAACGCACAATCCTTCCTGGTTTGATAAGATCTGGTTATCATTTACGAATTGATGTCTATAATAAAATTTGAGTCGGTTAAATTGAAACTCCTAGCTTCCTGACACGTCACATCTACTTGAATTCTAAGTTTGAATTAATTTATAATTTACACTTAGGGCCCTTGAACTTTGAGGTTCTATTTTTAAAATCCCCTTCTACTTTGATCACATATTTTTAATATTCACGAGCTTATATCTTGTTCATACTTCATCGTATAACGGTCCCGCTTATATTAATGTGATCGTAATCACTTCGGTAGCGTTCATAAAAATTTCGAACCCAAACGGTAACAGAAATTTTTACACGTTATTAATAAGCTTTATAACGTGTCTGTACGTTATCGAATATTTTTAACGTTTATATCCTTTTGATCCTAATTACTTTACGAACGTTTATATAAAGTTTGGACATAAACGGTTACCGAAATTTCACACGTTTATTATTATTAGGTTGCTAAATTTTCGGTTGTTACAAATATACCCTCCTTACAATAGCTTTCGTCCTCGAAACCTGTTACATTTCAAACAAATGCGGGTAGAGTCGTTTCATCTCCTCTTCAGTTTCCCATGTAGCCTCAGATCCTTTTCGGTGCTTCCATTGAACCTGAACTTGTCTAATCGTTTTGTTACGTAATCGTTTTTCTTTTGTGTCAACAATTGCCACAGGTTCTTCTATGTAGTTTAGCTTTTCATCAATTTCAATATCATCTAACGGCACGTAGGCTACCTCATCTGCTAAACATTTTCTTAAATGTGAAACATGAAATGTGGGATGAATTCCACTTAATTCATCTGGAAGATCTAATCGGTAGGCTACCTTACCGACCCTTGCCATTATTCGAAAAGGTCCAACAAATCTCGGACTCAGCTTTCCTCTTTTCCTGAATCGAATAACTCCCTTCCATGGTGAAACTTTTAACAATACTTGATCACCTACTTCAAATTCTATTGGTCTCCGTCTTTTGTCGGCATAGGACTTTTGTCGATCCTGTGCAGCTTTCATTCGTGTTTTAACTAGTTGAAGCTTTTCAGTCAAATCTATTACTGCAACTTTGCTCCCTACTTCTTTCTGTCCTACTCCTCCCCAACACACAGGTGTTCTACAACGTCGTCCGTACAATGCCTCATATGGTGGCATTCCAATACTAGCATGGTAGCTGTTGTTGTACGAGAATTCCACCAATGGTAAATGATCATCCCAACTACCACCGAAATCAATAATACAGGCTCTGAGCATGTCCTCTAGAGTTTGGATAGTCCTTTCAGACTGTCCATCTGTTTGAGGATGATAGGCAGTGCTAATATTAAGTCTTGTGCCCATCGATTCATGAAACTGTTTCCAGAATCTTGAAACGAATCGCGTGTCACGATCTGACACTATAGAAACTGGAACTCCATGTCTTGTAATTATATCTTTTACAAATAATTCAGACAGTTTCTCCGACGTATAAGTCTCACGTATAGGCAGGAAATGAGCACTTTTCGTTAATCGGTCTACAATCACCCAAATAGTATCATGACGTTTCGCCGTGAGAGGCAAGTTAGTAATAAAATCCATGGTGATGTGTTCCCACTTCTATTCCGGGACTTCTAAAGGTTGCACATAACCATAGGGTTTCTGATGTTCAGCTTTTACTTGCGCACATGTCAAACATTTGTTTACGTACTGCATTACATTAAACTTCATACCTGGCCACCAATAGTCTTTTCGGAGATCTTGGTACATTTTCGTTGCACCAGGATGAATAGAGTAACGTGTCTTATGTGCTTCGTCTAGAATCCTTGACCTGATGTCCCCATTTCGTGGAACCCACATTCGACCAAATCGGATCTTAACACCAATTTCATTTTCTTCTAAATTCTTAACTTGACCAAAGATTCTTTCGAATCCAACATTTCCTTCCTTTAATCCTTCCTTCTGTGCATCCTTGAGTTCATTTAGAAAATCAGGTGTTATTACCAAACTGTAAGACTTAACTTGCATAGCAGAGTGTTCTGTCTTGCGACTTAAAGCATCAGCCACCACATTGGCCTTGCCCGGGTGATACAAGATCTCACAGTCATAATCTTTGAGTAGCTCAAGCCATCTTCTTTGCCTCATATTCAAGTATTTCTGTTCAAAGAAATATTTTAAGCTTTTATGATCTGTGTAGATTAAACATTTAACTCCATATAAATAGTGCCTCCAAATCTTTAAAGCAAATACCACCGCAGCTAATTCTAAATCATGTGTTGGATAATTAGCTTCATGGGTTTTCAATTGTCTTGAGGCATATGCTATTACATTTCCCCTTTGCATAAGTACACAACCCAAACCCAGATAAGACGCATCTGAGTACACAACCATGTCTTCATTACCATCCGGTAATGCTAAGATAGGAGCTTCAGTTAATCTCCTTTTCAATTCATCAAAAGCTTGGACCTGAGTTGGACCCCAGTCATATTTTACTTCTTTCCAAGTCAATTTCGTCAATGGTGTAGCAATCTTGGAGAAATCCTGGATAAATCTTCTGTAATAACCTGCTAATCCGAGAAAGCTACGAACTTCCGTTGGTGTTTTCGGAGGATTCCATTTCATTACTGCCTCTACTTTAGCTGGGTCCACCATTATGCCTTCTGGACTAATAACATGACCTAGGAACTGCACTTCTCGTAACCAAAAGGCACATTTGGAGAACTTGGCATAAAGCTTTTCTCTTCTTAGTATTTCAAGTACTTCTCGTATGTGACAAGCATGATCACCTTCACTCTTTGAGTATATTAAGATATCATCAATGAACACAATCACTGATCGGTCTAGCATGGGTCTGCACACCCGATTCATCAAATCCATAAACGCTGCAGGAGCGTTCGTTAACCCAAAAGACATTACAAGGAACTCATAATGTCCATAACGTGTGCGAAATGCTGTCTTCGGAATATCTTGTTCTCTCATCTTTAGTTGATAATACCCTGATCTAAGATCTATTTTAGAAAGCCAACTTGCCCCTTGTAATTGGTCAAATAGATCATCAATTCTTGGTAACGGATACTTATTCTTTATTGTAAGCTTATTCAATTCCCTATAATCAATACACATTCTCATGCTTCCATCCTTTTTCTTGACGAACAACACTGGTGCACCCCAAGGTGACACACTCGGTCGTATAAAACCTTTGTCTAGAAGGTCTTGTAGTTGGGTCATTAATTCTTTCATCTCTGTTGGAGCCAGACGGTACGGTGCCTTGGCAACAGGTTGAGCTCCTGGCACAACATCAATTTGGAATTCGATTTCCCGATCAGGTGGAATTCCTGGCAAATCCTCAGGAAATACATCAGGAAAGTTACACACCACGGGTACGTCTTCCAATTCTTTTACCTTAATTTCTTTGTCAATAACAAAAGCCAGATAAGCCCCACACCCTCGCCTCATAAATTCACTCTCCTTAATCATCGAAATGACTTTAGGCGCGTTAAACACTTTATCCCCGTAAACCGTTACTGATCTCCCATTGAGAGCTGTTAAGAAAATCATATTTCGTCGACAGACAATGTTAGCCTCATGTTTGGCCAACCAATCCATGCCCAAAACTACATCAAAACCTCCTAACGTAATCACAAACAACTTAACAGGGAATCTATGACCTTCTATATCAATGTAACAATCATCATCAATGGCCTTCGTTACTCTAGTAGATTTACCAAGAGCAGTTTCAATATTAAAGGTATTTTCTATCTTTTTAACATTAGCGCGCAGTTTATCACAAAAAGTAATAGCCACAAAGCTCATACTTGCACCAGAATCAAATAGCACTGAAGCAGGGATATCATTAATCAAAAATGTACCTGTCACCACATCTGGGTCTTTATCGGCCTGATCTTTAGTCATAGTAAAGGCACGTGCTTTTGCCTTTTGCTTTTCACCTCCCTTGCTACTTTCAGGTTTGCTGGCTTCCGTAGACATTATCTTTGGTTTAAAACAATTCCTGCTCATATGACCGATTCCACCACAATTATAACATTTTGGCATACTAGGACAATTATTCGAGAAATGTCCAGTTTTTCCACATCGGTAGCACAAAGTAGTCCCCATCCGACATTCTCCTCCATGTTTCTTTCCACACTTAGGGTATGTTTCAATTCCTTCCATTTTAAACCTTTTCATAGGGGGCCCTGGTTTGTCATTTCTGTTTCTTTTAAATCTAGATGACCACTTTTGCTTAGGTTCTTCCTTTATTGGTTCTGCTTCCAATACATTATCCCAGACAATACCGCTAATCTCCACGGCCGATTCAAAAGTTCTAGGAGCATGCGCCTTCACATGTGTTCGGACTCTAGGTGGTAGTCCTTCCACATATAACTTCATCCTACGTTCCTCCGTGTTTACCAAATGAGGAACCAGTCTTGACATTTCATTAAATTTTGACGTATATTGCCGATGATTCATACGTCCAGCTTTCAAAGTCAGAAATTCCCGCTCGATTTTATCAATTTCATTCTTCGGACAAAAGTATTTCATAACTAATTCCTTTAAGTTTTCCCATTTCATGCCCTCCACATCAGCAGTGGTCTTTGACTGCTTGATCGTATTCCACCAGTGTAAAGCTTCTTTAGCAAATGAATGAGCTGCAAATTTCACAGCTTGATCAACCCGACATTCACTGATCTCAATAACCGCCTCCATAGCCGAAACCCAATGGCAGGTAGCCACCGCATCTTTCTTACCATCAATTGGTGGAGGATTGCACCCTTTAAAAGCTTTATAATCACATCCTTTGGATTCCTTTGTACCCGAACCCTTACCTTTAGCATTGATGATCAATACCTCATCTTCATCGTGCTCTATGTTAGAGCTGTTAGCTTTCTCTCCTTCCTCAGCAGCTCCTTCTTTAGTAGTTTCCTTTTCGGCTTTGGTTCTATCTGAAGGTAATAGGTCTTTTAAAATTTTACGAACTTCATTAGATATTGCCTTTACCACCACCGGTTCAAGTCTAAGTTCCTCCTCTTCATTTTCTTCTTCAATGTTGACTTCAGTTTCCGCATTTTTCACTGGTACTTCCTCAGCTTGCTTCTTATTTTTAGGTGGTCGACCTCGACCTCTACCACGTCCACCTTCTCTCCCTTCGTCTACCATTTTAGTTTTCTATACATATTGCAAACAACCACGTGTCAATCAAGGTAATAATTCAGGACATAATAAGCATTGTAAATTGTTAATGACATTGATCAAGTGTAATTAACTATTTACCTCACTTATAAGTTCTAAACATTCCCAATCATGAACACATTATCATTCGCAACATCATACTACTTTAACCTATATCTTAAACATAACAAAACTCTAAGGTCATATGCTCATGGCATCAAATTACCCTTGACTGGCATTCTTATCATTCTGTCCCATTTTCAGTCTAAGTTCAGCCATTAGGGATGACCGAATCTCTCAAACTATGGCTCTGATACCAACTTGAGAGGCCCCGAGCCCCTCGGTTGGCAAACATCATATCCATAGTCCTTAAACCATATTTACATTATCATAGCAGCGGAATTTAAGGTGATTACATACATAAAGTACACATATTAAACACACATTAAAACTTAACCCACTCTTCTAACAGTCATATAATACAGCCAGTCTATGCCAGGGGTAGTCTTCAACATATGCCATTAGCTTTCCTGGTCTTCTTTCACAAACTATTCAACCTGATATGCATGTAAAACAAGTCAGCTTTATGCTGGTGAGTTCTAAGTTCATTTCTTAGAAAATCCTTATTCATTTATGTCATCATATAACATAATCCAAATACATAACATACCTGTTCTCATATCATAATTTCATCACATACATAACATCATAACATAATTACATAACATACATATCATCATAACATCATTTATACAGTGAAGGAACTTCACCGTCAACTGCTGACCCTGAAGTCAAACAGGCTTGTGCAGCACAAGGCTCTTAAACTATCAACCCGAAGTCGATAACTTATACATGCATAAGATTTCATCAACTGGCGACACACAGTCGGCAGGCCCGTGTTTCCACAGGACTCTTTAAACATCATAAGCAAAAGCGGCTCCTTTCACCGCTGTGCTCACGTTTTACCCAACCGCAGCTGGTAAAACCACAATTCCTCCTCGACCTCGGTCGAGTGTCTTACATTTCCTCCTCGACATCAGTCGAGTGTCTTACATTTCATCCTCGACATCAGTCGAGTGTCTTACACAAAAATAATCATTTCTTTCTCAACCGCAGTTGAGACTTTAAAAACATTCGTTACATCTCAGCTGAGATTCTTAAAAATCATTCATTTCTCAATCATCGTTGAGACTTAATATATTCTTTACATCTCAGCTGAAATTCTGAAAATCATTTACTTCTCAACCGTAGTTGAGACTTAAAACATTCTTTACTTTAAAACATTCTTTATCTGAAAACACACTTTTCCTGAAAACATGCTTTACCTGACCATA
Source organism: Mikania micrantha (assembly GCA_009363875.1). Classification (NCBI taxonomy): domain Eukaryota; kingdom Viridiplantae; phylum Streptophyta; class Magnoliopsida; order Asterales; family Asteraceae; genus Mikania; species Mikania micrantha. The sequence goes on from CM018681.1 coordinate 60,035,109, forward strand.
ATCAGGTTAAAATCACTTTCATACAATAACTTTATACATACATACAATCATTTTCATAAAATAACTTTATAACATGCATATCAGCCCAAAATGATAAAACATTTAAAACAGGGCTATAAGAACTCACCTGAGCTTAATATGACACAATCTGCTAGCTTTCTTCCTTTCCTTACGTTCTCACGTTCAGAATGATATCCTATTAATATGGATATCTTATCATAATTATAACCTTATCATATAATATAAACCCTCTTTTCAGGGTTTCTAAACCGGTAGCACAACGACTACGTTATAGTTATCTCAAATACAAGTGTTTAGCTTGCTATAACGACCCGAATAGTTTTATAAACTTAATATTATTTATCTCAATTAATAATAACTTGAGATAAATTTATAATACTTTTCATGAAGATGCTCAGATTTACGATTACCGCTCGAAACTTCGGCATGTCATAACTTTCAATCGGAGCTTTATTTCAAAATTTCGCTTCCACTCATTTTGACCATTTTTATCTCTACAATATTGTTATGCTTAAAAAAATTACTTATTTGTTCGGCTTAGATAAGCGTATTCTCTTATTTAATTAATCCGTCTTAGAGCGTTGCTAAACTTACTGTATAATAACATAAGTGTAAGGCAACCATAAGAGTATACATATTATACCCTCATAAAACTCATGAAAACCTGATCATTATCTAGATGTAATTGGGCTCCAATCGAATCCAGTTTATGTTCATCAACAAAACTCTAAACTCCATCTAAACATGGTGTTGGTTTCTTTAATCAATCAAGACTAATACGATATGAGAATCATAAACACATACCTTAACGATGTGTATTTAATATTAATCAGACTGATCGATTTTTCTTGATTCCCTTCTCTGCTCATAAAACTCAGAAGTCGATCATAAAGAACGCACAATCCTTCCTGGTTTGATAAGATCTGGTTATCATTTACGAATTGATGTCTATAATAAAATTTGAGTCGGTTAAATTGAAACTCCTAGCTTCCTGACACGTCACATCTACTTGAATTCTAAGTTTGAATTAATTTATAATTTACACTTAGGGCCCTTGAACTTTGAGGTTCTATTTTTAAAATCCCCTTCTACTTTGATCACATATTTTTAATATTCACGAGCTTATATCTTGTTCATACTTCATCGTATAACGGTCCCGCTTATATTAATGTGATCGTAATCACTTCGGTAGCGTTCATAAAAATTTTGAACCCAAACGGTCACAGAAATTTTTACACGTTATTAATAAGCTTTATAACGTGTCTGTACGTTATCGAATATTTTTAACGTTTATATCCTTTTGATCGTAATTACTTTACGAACGTTTATATAAAGTTTGGACATAAACGGTTACCGAAATTTCACACGTTTATTATTATTAGGTTGCTAAATTTTCGGTTGTTACAGCCGATCAGAATGGCCTTCGCGTACCGCCGAGAGATTCGGGAGTCCCGACTCCCGCTTTCCTTCGCGTACCGCCAAGCTCTTCGCCAAAGACCTTGGCGTACCACGACGGGTCCATTTTCTTGTTTTTCGATTTCGTCGATTCGATTTCGCTCGTGCTCGATTCCCGATGTTTATCCTAATCATCTAATGCATGTTTAGCAAATAATCACACAATGACACCTAAGTCTGATTACTGTTTGATCACCTACGTTCGTGAGACTCATGTGTGTGTTTCGATAATTTCCCGAATTATCTTTGAAAGTTTGTGTTCGTCGTTACGAACTGTTTGCATGCTTGATTAACCATAATCATGTATTGTACCATCCAATAATTCCCTGAATTATTGTTTTGCGTTTGTGTTTGTCACACTTGGTATTCCAAAACCAATGTGCAATTTACGATTCGATAGTTCCTCGAATTATCGTTTCGCAGTTGTGTGTGTTTGGCTCATCTAATCAAAAATAATTAAATGAAATGCAACAAGTATGAATGTGAAATACATAAAGTGTAAGAGTTGCAATTTACATGAAATTGTCGGGTGTCACAGAAATTTTCCAGGCAGTAAACACATGCATGTCAGTTCATACATCTGAAGCTGGTGATTTCATAAAGTGTAAGATAAAAGAGCTGGATAACGATCTGTAATTTAGTCAGGTTATTAGATAAATAAAGTTATATTGTATGATGTGTTGGGTTGTTCTGGATTGTACGAGGTATGTCATAATTTAGTCAGGTTATTAGATAAATAAAGTTATATTGTATGATGTGCTGGGATGTTCTGGTATCTAAAAATTGATAATATATTAGTGTTATTGTCATTGAAGTATGATATGTGTTGATGTTGAGTTAATGTTTTTATTATTATTATTTTCTTAAAAACAGGTGTTGTACAGAGATGTTGATATGACTGTCATGTGCAGTTGCAACAGGTTTGAGCAATATGGGTTGCTATGTAGGCACGTGTTTTATGTGTTGAGGGTATGTGAAGTGAAAGTGTTTCCAAAAAATTATGTAATCAGAAGATGGACGAGAGATGCAGTTCCAACCATGTATACCAAGAATCATATAGTTAACGGAAGCAATCAAGATGACAGTAATGATGTGGAAGGGATTGTACATGAGATAATGTTGTCTAATGATTACATAGTAAATCAACTGGTAGACAACATGGAAAATTTAGTATTGTATCGAGATGAGCTTAAAAGCAAAATGAATGAATTGTTAGAAAATGGAACAAAATCTCAACATATTCCCAAGAAAGATAGGATTGCAAACTTGTTTGGACTGTCTCAACCTTTAGAAGACTATATAAACCGACCTCATGGTATTAGGACGAAAGGTTGTGGAAGCAAGAAACGTTTAAAATCTATACAAGAACAAGTCGCGAGCAAAACTCAAAGGAAACTACGTTGTTGTCATGTATGTGGATCAGTTGACCATGATAGGCGTACGTGTCCTGGTCATAGCAAAAATGATTGAACATTATAATTTTTTGTTTTTTATATGATCGTGTTATTAATTTGGAATTTTTATTACAATTTATATAATTCAGAATTTGTGATGTTTATTTTTTGGTATGGTATGTGATGATATTAGAAATAATGTTTTAATAAATGATCTGGTATAAGATGATATTAAATGTATATGCAGTGCGGTTATGTGATGTATGGTGTTGTTATATGTTGATATGTTTTTATGTAAAAAAAATATTTGTTATTGTTATGCAATTTTTTTAAGTGTGTTACATAAATTCATTAGAGGTGATGTTATGTTTTGATATGTGTTGAAATGTGCTGGTATGTGATTTAATTATTGAGTACGGTACTGGTATGTACTGATATGTTCTGATATGTATTAAAATGTGCTGGTATGTGTTAATATATTGTTATACAACGAGCAAAGGTGCTTATGTACAAGGTGCTTATTCCCCGTCAAAAGACAATCCATCAGTTGAAAGATATACAAAATAAATACAAAAAAAAACAACAACTAATTGGTTAAAACATAATAGTAATGAAAAATCCAATGAAACAACCAATAACATAAAAGTCAAATACAATTAATTGTTTAGAATGCTAAACGAACTCTGTCTTTGATCCTTTCAAACATACCTTCTCTCATTTTCTCTGTAACATCATTGGACAAATTCACATACGCACACATTTCTGAAACGACTTGACCTTTGTGGATGTTGATGTCTGAAAGAAGGATCTTTGCAAGATACTTGATCCTTAGGTCATTTAGTTGTCTTTGCTGCTCATCAGATTCAGCTGTTAATCCACATTTCCATTCTTTGACACTTGTCCCTTTGAATGTCTCCATATGGCGCATTGCAAACACTCCACAATCTACAGAGTTGTTAAGAGTCCTCCATGGCATTGATAGTCTTTTTGGCTTACAAGTCTTCAGGGTAAATGCAATTGGATGTGATGTCATAACCATGTAGCTACACAAAGTAGATTGCTGCAAAATTGTTGACAAATATGAAATTAGTCACTTAAAATGATGCAATTAAATAAACAATATATGTTACCATTATCTGAGGCCGTTTAGCATATTTGATGTCAAAATCCACATCTGTACCAAGGTTGTCTATCAGGAAAACTTGTGCTTTCTTCAAGTTGAAACAGATGACATAGTAGTGACAAGCATGCAACATTGGAATAAACAAAAGATCAACACCTATCAGGCTGTCAAGTCCGGCTGATTTCAAACATATTTCTATATTTTCTGTGAATGAAGTTATCTGATCAACTTCCTCAACATCATCCTTATAATGTGCATCAACCTATAAATTTCACAAATCAATATATAACTAACACCATATTTAATAAAATAAATGTTACATTTTTGTTGATAGTAACATACGTTTACAAGGATTACTTACCAACATAAGACATGGTGTGAATAACCTCTTTGGATCACTGTTTTTTCTGTATTGATCTTCTCTATTCAACACATCAATCCAACTGTTTAAAACACTTACATGTAAATCCACGCCTGGATATAACGACTCAAATGTCACTCGTGTTACAGCAGCACCAGCACGCGTACTCTCAAACACAAAATTACTTCAAAAACAAGTTTTATAATTAGTTTGATACCATATCAATTGTAATATTAAAATTATGAAACTAATAAACTCACCAGTCATCTTTGTTTGCACAAAAAATTGTAGACACTAAATTATTCTCCAACTTAGACCTCTTTACACCAAGATTAACTTTTTTCTGCACAAAAGATGAGCGTAAAATTTCTGGCAATTTTACGACATGCAAATTACGCTTTTCTTTTGGATGTGGATCGGTGTCGGTGTTGGTAAAAATTGGTTGTGCTGGTTTATCAGGTGATGGACCAACACGTGATGGATCAGCAGGTATTGGATCCACATGGCCTGGATCAACAGGTGCTGGATCAACTGGTGTCATCTGTGATAGCATTAGATCGAAATAAGGAACATCATTTAAAGCACCAATGTCAAATCTTGTCTTTCTCTTTTCATTTGGTCCATCATATTTTCTTAACACAATTTTTTCCAACTCATGCATCATTGAACAACTGATGTTGTATTGTGTTGAATTGAAAGGATCCTTCGTGTTGCCATCCAAGTTGCGATCTTTATCGGAATGAGTAGCATGATCATCACCCATTTGTTTCGCAAAGTTTAGTAATCTAGATCTCTAGGCAACCATTGCATCTTTGATGCCATCATCATCAAGATAATTGATAAATGCTTCATTAAAATTTCTCTCAATTTCGGAAACAAGATCATCCAACTTCTTTATCTTGTTATTGATCAAACACTTCCATTCCTACCAAAACAGTGCTAAAGATGTTTACCAAAATGATAATAATGTGTTGGTATGTAATGGTATACAATCAGAAAATAAATAAGCTTAGAAAGACAAAAATAAATTACCATTTCATTTTGTGGTTCTCCTTGATGTGCCCCTCCATAAAATGGTGAACAAGTTGATAATCCAGCTGGTAAGTTTGTTGGATCCGGTGTCAACAAACCTATAATATCAACATTACCTTCAGATTCATGAGCTTCACCATGTTCATTGTTGAGAACCACGACATTGTCATCAGCAACATTATTGAGAGGCCCCGAGCCCCGGGAGTCCCCTCGGTTGGCAAAACATCAAACTCATAGTTCTTAAACCATAATTACTTTATTATAGCAGCGGAATTTAAGGTGACAACATAGAATATTATACAGATCTAAACAACATTTACACATAACCCACGTCTCTATAGTTTTACAACATAGCCAGTCTATGCCAGGGTAGTCCTCAAAATATGCCATGAGCCATCCTGTTATCATTTCTCAAACCACTCATCCTGTTATACATGTAAAACAAGTCAGCTTTATGCTGGTGAGTTCTAAGTTAGATTTTTAAATAAATCTTTTAACCATTCATATCATCACATATCATAATTCAAATACATAACATACATGTCATCATGACGTAAATATCTTTCATATATATTATCGTAACATCAATCACAGTGTGCAGAAAATTTAGCCTGAACTGCTGACCGAAGTCAGCAGGCTTGTGCAGCACAAGACTCTTAAACTATCAACCCGAAGTCGATAACTCATACATGCATAAGATTTCCTCAACTGGCGACACACAGTCGGCAGGCTTGTGTTTCCACAAGACTCTTAAACTATCAACCGAAGTTGACAGCTCATACGGTACAAGACTTCTTTACATACATCCTTCATACATTACATGGTTTAATCATTTAAACCATCATAATCATAAACACTTTACCGCACCGTAGTGTTCAAGTTCTGCCCAACCGCAACTAGCAAAACCACATTTCCTACTCGACCTCGGTCGAGTCTTTTAAGAATCATTTCTTTCTCAACCGCAGTCGAGATTTAAAACATTCTTTACCTGAAAACGTTCTTTACTTTAACATATTCTTTTATCTGACCGTACTCAGGTAAAACAATCATTTACATAAAATAACTTCATAACATAAATAACAGCCCAAAATGATAAAACATTTAAAAGAGGGCTACAAAGAACTCACTTGATGTCTCACGGTTAGCAAGATCACTCGCAAACTGGTGCTAATGGTGTATTTCTGCATTGGTTTACGTTTAATAAGTTATTTATGTTTTAACTTACTGATTGAATCTTTCTGAACTTCCAATGTCAAAGACATTGCCTTGATAGTCATCAAATAGTTAATGTTGTTGATTATAATGCTAAAACAGGTTCTTAGACAGATTAACGGCTTAGAAATGATCAATCATTGTTATTGGTTACCCAGATATCATGAAATACCCCAACGTAGTATTAGAATAGGTTTAATAACCATGCTTAACTTACTAATCTGACTGTTATCATAAACATCAGATAATCGTTTCAATGAGTATGTTAATGATTGTGCTTAGTTTGAAACACTTGGATTTCACCTTGTATTTCAAGGATTAACCAAACTAATCACCTACATTGTCATAATCAAATGGTTTAAACCATTATAAGCATAGGTATGATTTCATACAAACCGGGCATTACAACGGATCAAAACAAGGATTTAACCGTTAAAACATCGTATTCTTCATTTATAATCAATCCTAGCCATCATCTAGGCAATAATCAACAACCCTAACTATCTCATTATGTTCAAAAACAATATCTAATCAACCAAAATCAAACTAGACAGTTAACACGAATCGTTACCTAATCTGACGGAGTTTTGACTGCAAAACAATGATCAACACTTGCAGATAAGTTCCCTGGCTTCAAATATACGATCTGATGGGCTTAGAATTGAGTTTTAGGTGATGAAATTCGAGTTTTGTTCGTCTGGAGCGAAGAGAGTTCGAAAACATCAAAGGTATACGTTCTGCATGAAAATCTGATGAAGTAGTCAACTTTCTCCACCGCCTCACTCGTCGCGTACCGCGAAGAGAAGCCAAAAAGAGCTTCGTGTACCGCGAAGAAATCCGGAGAAATCAGATATTTTTCAACCATCACGAACCGCTGAGAACCCTCAACCTAGCCTTCGCGTACCGCGATGAGTCCAGAAGTTCCATACTTTGAAGTTTTTTCTTCGTTTTTCATTTCCGGATACTCCAGGACTCCATTTTGTACACGGTTTTCGCCCACGTTCACCATTTCTTGCATACTTTCAATCTATAATAATTACAATTGCCAAATCAACGTGGATTTCATGCGCGATCAAATGTGTTAAATTTTCGGTTGTTACAATTATTGGGCACGACATTGTCATCATCACCTTCATTTGCATCATTCTTTTTGATTTTCATGTAATCAATCAACGTGTTGGTTGATGAAAGAATATTATCTTCAAGCTCAATTAGCGAGTAACTATCATAATTTTGGACGGCTGGTAAGGATGACAAAATTGATATCCCTTTATCATGAGCATATAGAAACTGCGACAAGGATAATAACAAAGTTTCCACATTAGAATTATATGTATTTATATGACAAAAAGTATATAAGTAAGCACATACCGCCAAAAAACATAATGGCTCGTTGTAGTGCTTAGTTCCACTCCATTTAAGCTTTGTTCTTTTTAGACAGGTTATTATGTACGAACGCCAATAAAAGTCTTCGATAACAGATCCTTCAATAACTGATCTCAAGAACCTCATGTTCACTGTGCTACCTTTTGTTGTTTCACCAACAATGGTGTTGAACACAACCAATAAGTTTATGATAAAATTCCTACCATCATCATCAGATGATTTGATTTTTTTTATAACTTCTATTGCGGTTGGTATACCTGAATCTTTACCAAATTGGTTCCTAAATTCTGCAAAAACAGGATCCGTGAAACTAGGTTTTAATATCTCGTTGATTCGTCTGCCACCAATGGGGATACCTAGCACGTCCCTAACTAAATCTCTTGTGATTGAGATTGTGTGTGAACCCAGATGTAAAGTGTTTGTTGTATGGTCATAATTTGTGATTAACCATAAACCCATACAAGTTGGAACCCCATCAAGCTTGAAGTGTAAAGCACAAGAAAAACCTATGCTTCTAACAACATTTTTCTGTTTTTCAGTAAGGGATTGTACTAGGTCAAATAAGTGGGATGGATTGTTTCAAACCCTGATTCTGCCCTTTGATATAGGTTTATATGTAAACTCATGGGAAGTAGACGTACTAGCTCCTGATGTTTAATATTTAACAAAAAACTGATTTAGTTAAAGACACATACATTTAATTATGATTGATAGCACAACAATCCAAGAATTAACTAAATTACCTGCCGGAGGAGGACAAACAAAGTCATCATCAGAGTTTGTGGAAACTTGTTGCCTCACTGCCACAAGTAAAAAAATTCGACAAACGCACTTATTAACATAAATGATGAATTAGTACAACATGTAGGAAGATGTTAATGATACCTCGTTTTGGCTTTTTTGTTGCCATTGTGTCAGCATCCTTTTTATGCCTTTTTCTAGTCAAACGGCCAGAATCTATAATACATTTATTCGTGTTAGGTTATTGTAACATAATAGCATACAATATTATTTTTAAAAAATAACATAATGTTGAATGCATTACCTATATTAGGTTCTGCTATGACAAGATCATTTGATCGTTTAGCTTTTGTCTTATGCCTCTTATATCCAATCAAAACCTTGTCTGTTGATTTTTCAGGTTCACCAGTCTGGACATCAGCAACTGTGGTTCTTATAACTTGAAGACTTGAAGTACCACCTTTTATTTTGAAACATACACAAACATAAATGATGTACTAATGAATCAAACTATTATCAATTATCCATCTATTTTAAATGAAACATACGATAAAAACAAGTGATGTAATTAAAATACCTGTTGTGTCAACTTTGTTATGCAAATCAGGCAATATGCGCCTAGTCGCTGCCTTGGTAATTTTGGGACTGGAATGTGTTGTTGGGCTAGTTTCTTGTTGTATTGCTATGACATGTACAATGATATAATGGACAAATAACAAACAAAGATAACAAAACTGTTTTTGTTAAAGAAAATTGTAACATATAAATTATTTTACATTCTGTTAGCAAATTAAAGAAAATAACACTGCTTTTACATCCTTATTAAAAAAAATGATAACATAACGGATTTTACATACTGGTAATCGTATAAAATGTACTTACAGCCGGATACAATAAAAAACCTATATAAACATACACATATAATAACATAAGAGATGTAATTGAACACCTTTTGTATCAACTTCACCCGGTACATCAGGCATTTTCCTTCTTGCATCTGATTTAGTAATTCTTGGACTTGAATTTTTCAGTTGGATACATTTTTGTTGGGCAATTATCATCATCAGCACACAAATAAACATGTTATTATAGTACAGACATCATACGATCACAAAAACAATAGCTATGATAATTGCAGCACACACTGTTGTATGATAATAATAATAAGCAGCAAACTGTTAAAAAAATTAACTTCAATATTGTAAGTTCTTAACAACACTAAAAAAATTGTTATAGCATCACATTTTGAATTATAAATAAACACTACACTGTCATATTATACAAGCACAATACACCAGCACACTATATTAGGAAATAACATAGCACCCTATACCAGTACGATTTAACAGTAAATATACCAGCACGTTATACCAGCACAATTTACCAGTAACTATACCAGTACAATATACCATTTACCAAACTAGCTAACTGTCACATATAAACATTCCTTATACCATCCTAGCACATACCATCACACAAACAACCAACACAAGTCAGTGGAATCAAAATAGCACCATATACCAGTTAACATACATTATTCCATAACAACACACAACAAATGCTCATATACATACATTAAATAAGTATAGCAGCACAATGTACCAGTAACTTACTAGCACAATATACCAGGTACTAAACCACCTAACTGTAACATATAAAATTACTTCTAACATACCAGTACATACTAGCACACAAAACACCAACACAAGTTAGGTGTAAACATAGTAGCACATATTAGCACACTTTTATAAACAACCCAAAGTACACTGAATAACTCACATCACAGTTGTGTTATTAGCACACAGTACATAGAGTTACATATTAACACAAGATAGCACATCTTTAATACGACTTAACTTAAATTTAAAAAAAAAATTACCCCTTCTTCATCATCTAGCACAACAGGGTTTCCCGGTTCATTTGTAAACTTGGAAAATGCTCTATTCATAAGTATTCTTTCACTTTTCCTTGCTGCATTTTGTCGATTTAAGAACTATGATGAGAACCAAGAAAATATATTCGGACAAAACCCAAAATTTCAAAACAAAAGAATGCTAACCTTTTCCAGGGTTCTTCCGCCATGTGCTACTTCTTGGTGTTTCTTCATCAGACATAACTAGTAAAATCAAACGTATTGGTTAGATGTTCACTTAATAGCAAATCGCGTTTCGATTGCATGCATAAAAAGTATTCTAATCAGAACATTTGTCGTCGGATTACCAGTTTCGGTGATTGAAGGTGTTGATTTGGGGGTAATCGTCGGTCTCTTGTTAGTCGGATGAGCCCTAATTTCGTTCGTTGCTCAGTTGAAGAAGAAAGGATTCTTGGTTGAATGTCAATTTGCAGAAACTGAATCCCGGTATTTTCGATTAAGCGTGATATCAGCAAATCTAAAAAGAAAGAAATCCCTAATTTGCCCTTTTGATAACCGTATACCCCTTTTAATCCATTAAATTTACCAACTTTGAATCCAAACCCTTGATCTTAGCACATCTATGGCCAAGATTGTTTCTCACACTTTTTAAAAAAATAATGTTTTGTACAATAACCCCACTCTGATGTTCAATTCAAAACTATTATCTATATCTATATCTATACTATATAATAAAAAAGTAACAAATTTGCCACTTTTCACATTCTTACACCACAAATGCCACATGTCACCTTCTTACATTACAATTGCCACTTGTCAACACCTTATCATTCCACTTAATTCTCTCTCCTATTAAATAACTAGTTTAGTTTCCTGTGTATTACACGGATTACACATAGAAATATAACAAATAATTATTAATGAAAATTTAGAAAAAAAATAAGATGATCTTTGATACAAAATACGATTACAATTTCTAATGATTTAATATTTTAAGTATTAAAATAATAATATTATTTCTTTAAACACTAACTTTTTTTATAGTTTGTTTTTCTTTAAACATTGTGTTTCAAATAATTTTTTTTTAAATTTTATAATCTATAATAATTTTTTTTTAAAAAAATGTGTTTTTAATATTAATATATTTTAATGTATCAAAAAATCTTTTTATTTTGAAAATGTATATAAAAGCATGTTTAATATTAGATATTTAATAAGAGAGAGGGGGGAAATATAGGTTGAGAAGCTCTAAAAACATGACATGTGGTACTAAAACCTTTATTTATTAGTATAGGTAGATTATATTTTCTCTCTTATTAAATAAATAATTATAATAGTAATAACTCACATATTATTTATCTTATTATTATAAAGCACACTTTAAATTTTTTTTATAAAATATGAAAGTCTCTAAAATCAAAACTTTTAAAATAAGAAATATTTTATTTTCAAAAACCAAAATTTATGTAAAAAACAAGTTATCTTAAAAAATGAGTTTCTTAAAAATAAAATATATTATAACAGGATTTATTAAAAATGAGATTTTTATCATCCAATGACGTTTTTTAATTTTATATTTTATATTAAATCCGCGTAATACACGAGTTTATAACCAAGTGCAATATATACAAATATTCTAAAAGCATAATATTTCATTTATTTCACCCGTGTAACACACGGGAATTAACCTAGTTACTTGATAAATAAAATAACCAATTGTCTTCACAAGTTTATAAGATTATAAAAGTAAATTCATGTATCTCAAAAGAAAATTACTTTTATAACCTTAAAACATTTGGTTCAAATTAGTTCATATCATTCTTTTATATTTAATGGTTCTTAACAGAATTAGTGTACACACACACACACACACATATATATATATATATATATATACATATATATAATAGGCTATAAGCCCGTGTATTACATGGATTACATATAAAATACATAATAGTTTGTAATGAAAATTTAAAAATTATAAAACAATATATTGAATTAAAACTATAGATTTAGCACATACTCTTCTAGATTTGTAACAATTGAGATATTTAAACTAACTGACGTTAAAACTTCAGCTAGTATCACGTAAAAACTAATGATTATAAATCAATAAGTTAAGTATCATTTCTGTAAATTTTAAAGTTAAAAATTCAATTTAAATATCATTAAACATAAAGGAAAAAAAGTGTAATTTTCCTTATAATTTTAAGAGTAAATTGTTATTTTCTTTCACGTGGTTTGGTCATTTTTGCTATTTTAGTCTAATAATTTAAATTTATTATTTTTGTCCTTATGGTTTCATTTTATTGTCATTTTAGTCATTATAGTTTCTATTTTATCGTCATTTTAGTTCAATTAAATCTAAACTTTTAGACTAAAATGGTAAAAGTGACCAAACCACAGGAACGAAAAAGACAATAAAATGGAAACCATAAGGACAAAAATAACGAAATATAAACTATTAAACTAAATGACAAAAGTGACCAAACCATATGTAATAAAATGACATTTTACTCTAATTTTAATAAGTTTTTTGCTTCTAATTTTTTTTAATATTTGTTTAAAAAAATGCACTTTTTTTATAAAATTTCCATTGCTTTAAAACTCCGGTTGATAGTTTATTTCATTAAAAGTTTTGTTTTAAAAAGCTTGGTTTTTATAAAATATTTATATACAAAAATCCGATTTAAAATATTTTCTTACTTTTAAAGGTTCTGCTTTTTAGAAATTATTATATATGATAAACTTTAAAGTGTGTTTTTTTTAATAAAAAGAGTTGATTCTTAATTTATTAAATAACTATTTTTAATATGAAAAATATAAATAACATAATTAGTTATTAAATATCATTATTTAATATGAGAGATAATTAAGCTGTGTAAAAATTTACAAGTGTCATTAAAGGTCTAAAATTGTGACAAGTGGCACAAAAGATGTTTGTTTTTTATAATAACAAGATTTGAAAACCACTTATTCATGTGAAAACCATTAAAATCATGTAAAAATAATGTAAACATATGTTATTAATTTTGAATTTTTTTAAAGGTTTGTAGCACTATTTTGCACATTTTTATACAAAAATAAATAAAAAAGCACTGATTAGACATTTTTGAAAAAATATTTTATAAAACCATGTAAAATATACGTAACAAAACACAAAAAAATGTTGTTAGATTTGACGCAGCGTTACATATGTTTTACATGAGTTAACAAAATAATTTTTTTAAAGATCCACTCGCCGCTTTTCTAATTTTTTTTATAAAAATGTGTTAAATAATGTTACAAACCTGTCAAAAAATTCAAAAAATAATATGTTTTTTTACATGATTTTTGCTCGGTTGTCACACTAAAATGGGGGTTTCATTTTATTAATTCCTTATATATATATAAGGGGAGAAAGATAATTCAAAAACCCATTCTTTGTGCGAAAATAAATCAAGTAAAAATAATGTGAAAAAAAAAACTTTTTTTTGAATTTTTTTATAGGTTTGTGACATTATGTCACACCCATACCTCTCGTCACCTGATGATGTCACTGTTAACTATTTGATGGTCGTGGAAACATAGTGGTGATGTCTCAGAGAAGTGGTACAACTTTACTTATATCGGTATCACAACACACATAGTTAACTTAAAGAAACTACATTACAAGGACAATATCACTATTACAATCCATAAGTCACTTTTCACAGTTTAAAACATACTAAACATTCTGATTTGTTTTTTTACAAGATGAATGAACGTGAAATTCTCACCGTCCGTCACTTTTACCTGTAAAAGTTTTAAGTTTGAAAAGTCATCTTAAAGCCAGTGAGTTCGTAATAAATGATCCGATACAATATGATATGCTTATAAATTCATTGGTACACATTGACAAAGAAAACCATGAGACGCATATCTAGTTCCTTTATGACTGATACGATATGAAAAAATATTACCCGTCAACAAATATCACTTTGTCTCACTTTTAATGTCTATCACATACATTAAGCTGATATTGGAAACGGTAACAATCTTCACACCAGTATCCTCCCAACAAATGGGGTTGTCAGCCCGATAATACTCCCTTTGTTCACCCATTTGGCACATTTTTATAAAAAATTTTACAAAATGCTGAGTGAATTTTTTTAAAAGGTATTTTGTAAAACCACGTAAAACATACGTAACAACTGGGCGCAACGTTACATATGTTTTACGTGGGCTTACAAAATAGTTTTCAAAAAAAAAAAATTCACTCGACGTTTTTAAAATTTTTTTTTCATAAAAATGTATCAAATAATGTTACAAACCTGTAAAAAAATTCAGGAAAAAACAGTTTTTTTACATGATTTTTACGTGATTTCAGTGGCGTACCTACATGGTTATCCAGGGGGCAGCCGCCCACCCTGAAAAATTTTTTCTAGTAGTATATATATGTTAAAATCCCGATCGTCCCCCGTAAAATTTTGCAGTCGCCCCCATTAAACTTTTAATTTTCTGAGTTTTAATTAATAAATAAGTTGAAAATTGCCTAGCTAATAATTTAAGCTCAATTTAAAATCAAGTTTAATATTAACTATAATAAGTCAAACCACCATTAGCCCATTTTAAACAATTTATTATTAATTTTTAATTAGGGTTGTTCACGAGCTGAACCGAACCGAGCACATGTTTGCTCAAACTCAGTTTGTCTTCAAACTGATCCGTTTGATTTGGTTCGAATTTACAAGACCAAGCGATACTAAATGCTCAAACTCAGCTCGATTTATAATTTGCGCTCGGTTTTGCTCGGTTTAAAAATTATAACCTAGTATAAAAAGTTAAATTATCGCCAATTAAAAAACAATAAACAAAAGATATGTACTAAAAGTGATTGCTTTGAAAGTTTTATTAGATACTTAAATTTAGATTTTAAGCAATATATATATATATATATATTAATAAATATTTAAGCACAATCAAAAGAGTAACGAGCGAGCCAACCTTTGTGCGTGCTCGGTTTGAATTTAAACCTTACCAAGCCGATTGATTCGTTTACAATTGAGCCAAAATCAAACGAACTTATTTCCGAGCATTTTTCAGTCGACTTTTGAGTGTCGAACTATTTGGACAACCCTAGTTTTAATAACCTATTAACATAATATTTGAAGTTAGATTTGCGTAATCGGATTTCTTATGAGATTTTAAGCGATAGTTGTATTTGATTTGTATAGAAAGAGTTACTTAGGAAAGTCTCACTATACATTGTTTTGAATATATAAAAAAAATTAAAACCCCATTGTTAAAAACTATAGATGAAATGCTGATTGTTTTTTTTAACATGATCTGACCCGATCTGACTCAACCAAACTTAAACACGAACGTACCTAAAAAAACTTCCGCCCCCCATGAAAAAAATTTCTGGGTCCGCCACTGCATGATTTTCATAGTTTTCACATTAACAAGCGGTTTTCAAATTATCTATACCCATATATAAGGTTTATTATACGAAAACTTCTTGTTTTTGAAATAACAAATAAAATTCATACCTATGAATAATTTTAAAAAAGAAAAGTTATAATTTTTTATTATAAGGTTAGATATGTTAAATTAAGGAAAAAATTTATCATAAAGAAATGTATATATCAAAGTTAGGTATATGTAAATGTTTTAGGGTTTATGGTATAGGATTTAGAGAAAGTTACATGTATGTAACTCATATATATAACGTATAAGTTACATATATGTACTAGTTTGAAATATATAATTTTTTTCATTTTCTTTACATTTTTTACCTTATAATATAAAGATATAGAAAATAAAAAATAAAAAATTACTTAGTTATGATTGTGGTTAGTTTTTTTTTTTTTTTTTCAATTTAAATAATGAGCCAAAACGCCTAATATAAACACGAACTCAGTAAAAATAAATTATTTATAACTTTTTTTCAATCAAAAATTTACAAATTTTCTCTGTGTAATGACGAAAAAACACATGTTATTCTTTTGTTTACTCTTATATATTTTTTTAATTTTTTTATTACGTAATAATTGTAATTCTATTAAAGGAATGTATATTTCAAACAACTCCACTATATTAACAATAATATTAATTATTATAGATAATTATTATTTTATAATTTTAAATTAACTTTGTTATCTTATTAAATAACTAGGTTGTTGATTTGTTTTAATTTTTTATCTATAGACTTTTGAATTTAAAATTGTGCTTATCATGACTATACTATTTGACAGACGTTTTTTCACAAATTTGCACTAAATGTGAAAATCAACAAAATCACCATGATATGCAAATTTAAAAAAAAAATAATAATAAACGTTAACTTTGACCCATTACAAAATTAAACTTTTAAAAATTACAAAACGACCACGGTATAAGGATAAATTTTTGCTTCTAGTAAAAAGATAAAAACACTCATGGAAGATGGCCAGTTGATAAAAAACGATAAAATAAAAATACATAGATTATCAGAAAAAGGCCGGATAAATTAAAAGGTAGCTGTTGAACAATAAATGAAGACGACGTATTGATTGTTATATATTTTATATAATAATTGAAAGGTGTTGGATGAAAGCTTTTCCAACACTCCAAATTTATATGGACATGTTTTTAGACTAAGCATTAAATGTTCTTGTTTCTTGTCTCCCAAAAGGCAACTTTTTTTTAGTATAAATATCACTTCAATGTAAAGAAAAAGATGCACCTCTTGTATACATTATAAAGTGTTATACAATTCTCTCTTCTTGTCTCTAAAATCTCTTCTATCTTTCTCTTCTAATCATCTCTAAAGATTGTTAATGTGAGCTAATCATAGTTATATTATAACACGTTATCAGCACGAAGAGTTCTTAAATCATAATTAAGAAGATCATTAAAAGCACAAGTCATCCATAAAAGAAAAAAACTGTCAAGTATTGCAAAACTTGAATTCCCAGCGTTAAACATCAGTGGAGAAAATTACATGGCATGGACAGTTCATGTAAAGAGACATTTAAAATCAATGGGTGTTTTAGAAACAATAAACGTGAACAATAATTGTTCAGAACAAGAAAAGGCAAAAGCAAATGTTTTTCTTCACAAACACATTGATGGGATGCTACAACTTGAATATTCAAATTGTGATGATCCTTCCGCTTTATGGAAGGATTTGCAAGAAAGATTTAATCATCAAAAGGCAGTTTTACTTTCTGCTGCTCGAGATGAATGGTAAATTTAAGACTACAAGATTTTAAAAAGGTGAATGACTACACATCTGCTTTGTTCAGAATATGCTCAATACTTCGATTTTGTGGGCAAAATGTTACTGAAGAAGATATGCTAGAAAATTTTTTTAGCACTTTTCATGCATCAAACGTCGGCTTGCAAACGTATTTACATGTGCAAGGATTCAAAAGATATTCTAATCTGAATGCTCTACTAATTGCAGCAGAGAAAAACAATGAAGTGTTCATGAAAAACCATCTTGCACGTCCCACGGGATCAATGGCATTACCAGAAGCTAATGCTATTAATCATAATGATGCTAAAAATTTTACACATACACGTGGACGTGGACGTGGGCATGGTCGTGGTCGTTTTGACAAAAACCGTTTCAACCATCCATTTAAATGGAACAATAATCATAACGGTCGAGGTCGAGGTCGTGGTAGTGGTTGTGGGCGTGGGCGTGGTCGTGGCCAAAGAGCTAATAACTACCACAACCTACAAAATGAGAACCAACAATACAAATTTCAAAATGAAGTTGGTACATCTCAACACAATGACAGTTCATGTTTTAGATGTGGGAGTAAAAATCATTGGTCGAAAGCTTGTCGCACACCCTCTCATCTGTGCAAGCCATATCAAGCATCTCTTAAGGAAAAGGAGAAAGAAGTTAACCATGTGGACAAGTTCGATGATGCGAACATCGAACTGAATAACGCAGATTTTTTACCTAATTTGGAACTTTGAATGAATATGCTATCTTAATATTCTAGTTTAATTAGTCTAAGTTATGTATAATAAATTTTTCCTGTTATGTAAAATATTCAGTGGTTATGTTAAAATTTTCGTAATATCTCATTATTTTTCTTTTATTTGAAGAGTAAAATGTATATCAACGGAGCACTCATTCAAACAAGTGATGGAGTGATGTGTATAGCGGATAGTGGTGCAACACACTCTATTCTGAAATCTAAAAAATATTTTCATGTGTTGAAATCAACAAAGGGAACCATTAATACAATATCAGGTCCTACATACCTGATAGAAGGAGTGGGAAAAAGCAAAATTTAGTTTTACCAAATGGTACAAAACTCTTAATAGAAAACGTTTTGTATTGCCCAAAATCAACAAGTAACTTGTTGAGTTTCAAGAACATATATCAAAATGGGTATGACACCCAGTCAAGTACCATTGACAATGAAAAATATTTGTATATCATGAGAAAAAATATCATACTAGAAAAATTGTCAATGCTTAATTCTGGTTTGCATTATACGCAAATAAATGTGCCTCAAGCACATATGGTAGTTAAAGAGAAATGTTGTGATTATGTTACCTTTAACTTATGGCATGATAGACTAGGTTATCCAATGATGAAAAGAATAATCGAAAATACAAATGGACATCCATTAAGAGATCAAAAGTTACCCCAAATAGATAAAATACCATTATGTGTATCATGCTCTTTTGAAAAACTTGTTACAAGGAATTCACCATTAAAGATTGAGCATAACTCCATTATTTCTTGAAAGAATTCAAGGTGATATATGTGGACCAATACATCTACCATGTGGACCATTTAGATACTTCATGGTCTTAATAGACGCATCTAGCAGATGGTCTCATGTTTCTTTATTATCGACTTGTAATGTGGCATTTGCAAAATTTCTTGCTCAAATTATAAAATTACGAGCACATTTTCCGGATTATACCATTAAAAGGGTGTGGCTTGATAATGCGGGTGAATTCACATCACATGCTTTTAATGATTATTGCATGTCAATTGGAATTGTTGTTGAACACCCGGTTGCTCATGTACATACACAAAATGGTTTAGCTGAGTCATTGATAAAATGACTATAATTAATTGCAAGACCATTAATAATGAAAACGAAACTTCCTGTGTCTATTTGGGGTCATGAAATTTTACATGCTGGATCATTAATTCGTATGAGACCTAGTGCAAATCACAAATATTCTCCTATACAACTTGCTTCTGGCCAAGAACCTAACATTTCCCACCTTAGAATATTTGAATGTGCGGTGTATGTTCCTATTGCACCACCACAACGCACAAAAATGGGTCCTCAAAGAAGATTGAGAATATATGTTGGATACGAAACACCATTCATCATAAGATATCTTGAACCCCTAACAGGTGATGTTGTCACACCCCGAGCCGGCGTGGTAGGATCGGATTCCCTGTCGGGCGGAAGGTTCTCGGGGCGCGATATCGTGAGTGATAATCGAAATGATCAGATTTTTTACATTGCATATGATATATAAATAAGAAACTGCTAAAATAAAATATAATTACAAAGTTAAATTACATCAGTTAAGTTTATAATTTAACAATGTAAATCTACTATCACATCATAATCTTCTATCTTGTATCTGCACAAGATATACAAAATAATTGTGTAATGATGTCCAAAAGTATGCAGATCCAAAAGCTAGGTCCACTATCGGATATCCTAGTCCAAAGAAATGACTCTTTAGTTGACCTGTTCGTCACCTGAGAAGTCATGCAAAAATAAAGGCAACACATGGTTGGTGAGTTCATATAGTTTTATAAAAATGAATTTGAATAACCTGAATGACAACCTTAACCTCACCATTAACCACCTATACCATCCAATTTAGTATGCTTATATATAGGTCATATGTAGGGGAACAAGCCCCAGCCAATATCCCACCACATACCAAACCACATGACATATTGTTCCTGGTGATAATTAAGCATTTCATCCCATACCTTTGATTTCATGACCTTTGATTCCTAGTATTTGATTACCCTGAAAATGCTTACCCTCATTCCCCGAAATGACAACCTTAACCTCATTAACAACCACCTATGCTATCCAATCAAGTATGCTTATATATATGGCATATGTAGGGGAACAAGCCCCAGCCAACATCCCACCAAATACCAGACTGCTTAACATATTGTTGTTAATGATAATTAAGCGTTTCACTCCATTCACCTTCAATTTAGATTCTGATTCCCATAAATAGATTTATCTTTGATATAGTGAGTTCATCATGAATACATGATTTCCCAAAATTAATTATAGGAATATAATATTAAATGTTTAATTAAATAAATAAATAAACATTTAAATACAACTAAGACATGATGATTGGGCCTTATTGGACTCAATCAATTAGACTTAGTTGTTGGTGGTTGTCCAAGTTGTACCCTTTCACACGTGACCCATATCAGGCATGACTCACAAGGAGTCTACCTGTGTGTGCCGGGATTTTAATAATGCCTATATCAGCTTGACCCACTGGTCTACTGTACATGCCGGGACTTTACGGATATCCTTTGATTCTTGAACTCTTTGATTCTCTTGATTTTGATTTTTATTTTATTTGATAGTTCACGTTATTGCCCATATAGCTTGACTACAAGAGTCTACTATTTATGCTGAGACTTTATGTGTGTTACACGTGGTCTTGATTTCCATACAACTGACATCTACCTTGACTCAAGCATTAATGATTTCATTATTTCAATGATTCACACACAACTATGATTTTTCTTGACTTCCTTGAGTCTCTTGATTTTGATCTTTAGAACTTCATGATTTCACAATGATTATCGATTTATGAATAGGATCCTTTGATTTACTGATCATCTCACTGGTTTAGTTTCCATTGAAATTGATCTTTAACTTTAGTTCTTTTGATTTCACCTTGAGTTTAGATTCTTGAATTCGAGCTTTATGGACTAAGGGTTTGTTTAGAGTTTTAGAATTAAAATATTACTTGTGAGAGTAATTTATTTAACTTGATAGTTAGTTCTGCATAGTAATTACCTAGACAGGAGTCTAGGAGTATCAACAAACACAAAGATATAACATAAAATGAATAAAAGCATTTAAGTAAACAATTAAAATAAAACAGTTTACGCATGCTTCTCAGCCCCGCGTTTTAACACAAAAATGTTTAGAAAAGGGGCAATGAACTCACCTGTGTTGCTCCGTACAGTACTATCACAAAATGCGCGCTCTTTGGTTGTAGCTTAGATTTCTTCAGTTCCTGAGTTGTTTTAAAATAATTCGAATGCGATAAGTATATGTATTAGTCGTCGTATCTAAGGCTGGGTCTCGGTGTGTAACTAACTGTCCTAAGTTACTAAAGTGCTTCTATGATTTAATCGAGCTAGTCTAACTTTAAATACCCATTTGTAACCCATATCCCATAATTACATCATTACAATTTCCAAATTATCATGGTTTAATATTCAACTTACTTAACTAATTATTACTGTAAGAATCATTTATTTTAATTTACTTAAGCTTATAACTCATTTCCTTTTATTAAAATATCGTCTATTTTATTTAAAATAACATTTAACCTTTGATGGCTTAACTAAGCCCCATTGGGCCCAATTTAGCCCCCTTCATTAGCCTTTGGTTCCAAATGACTTCAACTCAAGTCCTTGAATAATTCAACATAGCCAATTAACTTACCTAAGCTAAGTGTACATGTTAAGACTTTTACTAGGTTAGTGTTAAAATTTAAATTAACACTACAACCTTTACCCCTTCGTTTTGATCCATATAAGCCCATATCTAATTCCCCATGTGTGAAACTTTATTAACACGTGTTAACACTCATTTTGAGGTGTTATTAGGTTTTATGAAAACCCTCCCCTTAGTAACCCTACTTCCTTGTTTATTTTATATTGAAATCATAATAGAAACCCAATCATGCATGCATCCATGTGAAAAGCCATATCCCATTTATCCTTACATCGCTACCCATCTAGGCCTCTAATAATTTGGTATTGATCTTGAGTAATAAATAAATCCTACAAAACACCCCATGCACCTACACCCAGTTCAACTCAATCCATGCATGCTGGAACCCATATGAAATTTGATGATACTTAGGCCCAACACATAAAGGCAGCGAACCTATTGGCATCATCCATAGGTTCGGCCAACACTGGAAAGAGGTTCCTTAGGCTATGGTTTCCAGCTAGGGTTCGCTCAAGGTTCGGTTGTCAACACCTGGGTTCGGTTCCCTTAAAGGGTTCGGCCGGTACCTTCACTCTCACGAACCTTTAAGGTTCGGCCATGGTGACTTAGGCTGGTTTCGGGTTCGTACATCATCAGGTTCGGCTAGCAAGTTTATGGCAACAGGTTTGTTGCTCAGGGTTCAGTTAGGGAACCATAGGTTCGTCTCTCTGTGGTTCGTGGGCTGAGGGTTCGCCTAGACCATAGAAGGTTCATAGCTCCCATGTTTCAGTCGTTGAAGGTTCGACGGTGCAGTAGGGTTCGGTGCAGGTTCGGCTAGTGTTTCGACCATTCCCATTGGAAGGTTGGGCAAACTGTTACAGGTTCGCCTGGTCGAACCTCAACACAACCCGCAGCCGTCCTGCTCTTCCTTCGAATCCTACCTGTTACAATTTGTTTCTGTCACACCCCGAGCCGGCGGGGTAGGATCGGGTTTCCCCGACGGGCGGAAGGTTCCCGGGGCACGATATCGAGAATGATAATCGAAAGTGATCAGATTGTTTACATTGCACATGATATAAATGAGAAATGCTAAATTGATTAGAATTACAAAGTTAAATTACATCCGTATCGTTCATAATTTAACAATGTAAATCCAATCATGAACATCATAAAATAGCTATCTCGTAACTGCACAAGATATACAAAATTATTGTATAATGATGTTCCAAAAACATGCAGGTCCAAAAATACTAAGTCTTCTATCTGAAGTCCTAGTCCAAAAGCATAAGCTTCCTAGTTGACCTGTTCGTCACCTGAGAAGTCATGCAAAAATAAAATCAACACATGGTTGGTGAGTTCATATAGTTTTAGTAGTTGAAAATGATTTGAAAACCTCCTTTGGTAAAGACCCTAACCTCATTAACACCACATGTAATATCCACATCGGTATGCTTATATATAGGGCATATGTAAGGGACAAGCCCTAGCCAACATCCCACCACATACTAATATGCATATGACATTGCTGTTAATGACAATTAAGCATTTTTACCCTTAACACAACCCATAAGTTCTTCTGTTTGTTGTCCCTGTAATTACAATCATTTGAAATCCATGTTGATTTCATAAGTTCATCACACAATGTGATCAACCCTAGTAATTGTATAAACAGTTATAAATGCTTAATTAAATAAATAAATAAACATTTAATAAAATCTAAGTCCTAATGATTGGGGCCTGTGGTCATACTCGAGTAGACTAGTCTGTCAATCTAGGTACTTAGTAGTTAGGGAATTCTGTAAATATCCTCAAACATAAGACCTACAAGTCAATCAGTCTAGCTAGGACTTCTTGAAATATAGAATTTCTGGATTCAATGTGATGGCATATGTTATCTCTGATATTTCCCATACTATCCCTTAAAAATGATTTATTGATTCGACTGATTTTGTCACAAGATGTACTTGATGTGTTGATCATAGAATACAAGATTCATTGATCGATTGTACACTTAATTCGTTATTCAACAAACACTTGGTTTGTAGAACATTGAATGTTGTCTTTGCAAAGATTGTTTTGTTGATGTCTTGATGTCCCACCCTTGTTTTGTCAAAATGTGTGATTTGATTCCTTGAATTCACCCACTTGATTTGTCAAAATGTTTGGTTTGATTTCCTTGAATTCACCCACTTGATTTGTCAAAATGTTTGATTTGATTCCTTGAATTCACCCACTTGATTTGTCAAAATGTTTGTTTGATTCGTTTGAAATGTTTTGACTTATTGAAAAAGTTAGTTTAACTCGATTATTCACTTAATATATAAGTAAATCAGTTAATAACCTGCATAAAATCTTCCTAGACATGATCTAGGATAACATTTATATATATGTAAAACATATAATTTAAAAGCATTTAAGTAAACAATTTAAATAAACAGTTTACGCATGCTTCTCAGCCCCGCGTTTTAAAACAAAAATGTTTAGAACAGGGGCAATGAACTCACCTGTGTTGCTATGAAATTTGATCTAACACAAAATGCGCGCTCCTGTATGTAAGTTAAGTTTCTTCGGTTCCTGAGTTATTTTATAAGAATTTGAATATAATAAGTACGCGTAGTAGTCGTTGTGCCTAAGGTTTGAGTCTTGTTGTGTGTGCCACTAAGTGTCTTAGTACTAAGTGTATCTAAGATCTAATCTATCCTAGTTACCCTTTTAGATCCCAATCCCAAGTTGAGTTACAATACTTACTTTTAAATTTTAGAAAATTTCGGCAGAGTTTCCTTTGTTTTTAGAGCAAATCCAGACAATTATATTGTCTATTTTACAACAAAATCCCAATCAATGATATTACTTTAACTTTTATAACTAACTAAATTTAGAAGAAACAAATGAAGATTTTAAATTACATTTCAAATTAACAAAATTTTAGAAAAGTATTGAACTAAGTTTTTAAATAAATTCACAATGTCTTCATTTTAATCAAACATCATTACTTGAGTCCAATTAAACATTTGATGTGTGTTGGGCTAATTAAGCCCCATTGGGCCCACTCTGGCCCAATTAAATATCCTTGATTCCAAATCGATCGTCATCCATGCCCGTGTATGATCCCATGTAGATAGTTCCATACTAAGTTAATGAGCATTTATTGACATAACCCATTAACTTATATAAGTTAGTTATCCATGCTAGCCTAATGATCATGAGGTGGTAATTTTGTCTAATACTCTTAAATTACCCCTCCCATGCACACCCACTTAAGATCTCATTTCATGCATGAGCTTGTACATGCATTTCCCATGCATTCATGCATATATGATCAACTTCTCATGAGATTGTTATATTTAGTGGTCCACAATCCATTTCCTAGTTTATAACATTAGTCTCATTGATCCTAGGTCCATACTAACCTCTTTAACCCACTCCTAGGTTCGACATGTGGTCCAGGTCAGCGAACCTTTTTGAGGAGTTGGTCTTAGGTTCGGCTAACCCACCAGTGGTCCTGAGGTTCGGCTATGTTCAATGATAGGTTCGGCCATCTTCTAACCTTGACGAACCCTAATGGTTCGGCTACTGTTTTAGTTTGAGGGTTCGTGGGTCTGCATGGTCATGCATACATGATTCGTCTGATTCTATGGTTCGCTGTACATCCAAGGCTCGGCATTAGGGTTCGGTGACTAACTATGGTTCGGCTGAAGAGGGTTCGTCGACAACTAAGGGTTCGTGAACCAGGGTTCGGTTGTCAGCATTGCAGGGTTCGTGACCCAGATCCTACAGGTTCGTTGCAGGGTTAGGTGCGAGCGCCAGGTTCGTTGCAGGTTCTTGTTCCAGGGTTCGGCCAAGTGGGTTCGTTTGGCCATGGGTTCGCCAAGGAGAAAGCTAGGTTCGGCCAATGGTTGAGGGTTCGGCCGAGATGTTCTTTCACGAACCTGCAACTTTTATGAGTCTTAATCTTCATCATAACAAGCTCCAACCTGTTACAACCTTATTCCTAAAACCACCTAGACGTGCAAGGTAACTTAACTCAAGTGTTTCAAACGTTTTATAACCGATTAACACCAATAATCTTAGGGGTCACGAAGCACACATATTAAACCGAAATAAGATCGAGTTTTTACCTCAATTTCGACGGTTAAATGCTCGTTTTTCTTGTACTTCCGTGATCCACGTGTTGAGATGAACGTTTTGGCACCTAACTTGCTCGAATCCACCAAGGAATCGTCACCAAATCTTAGAGAGAAGGAGGAATTTTCTTAGAGAGAGAGAGAGCTAGAGAGAGAGTGACGAGAGAGAGGGAAAAATTTGAGTTGGTGATGGTTGGTGATGCATTAAATGTTCTCATTTAATGTGTCACCGAGACCCGATGTTCGGTCTCTATCGGTTTCGCGTAAAATGCCAGTTTGTGTAGTTTTCGCGACGAAACGACACGGTTATAAAATTAGAAATCATTTAATTATTCTAGGTTGTAATTCCTAATAAATTAGCTAATATCTTCTCAATTATTTTAATATTTAAAACATAATTAACTGTTTAAATTGAAATGTACGGTTGTCGCGCGTATTCGTCCGAATCGTCACCCGTACAAACACGACGATAACTATACTTTTCAATCTTGTTTTCTAATTATTGAATATCCTTCAGAACGTTAAACTTTCAGATATATTCGTACAGATCGTCACCTATACGAATAACCCGTCAATTTAGCATTCACATAACGATATTCGTGTGTTTTGTTCCGTAAGGCCTCACATACGTTTATACATAATAAATCCTAAACAAATAATCACATGATGGTTCTGTATTGCCGGATTATTATCTGACTCAAGAACCATTGTTATGAACTGTGTTTCTGCTAATTGTTTCTGAATTTGTTCTATGATAACCCAAAATGACAATGATAAATGATATGAATCTGAAACGTACTGAAATGTATATGATTCGTACCTGTTTTACTGTTCATGTACTATAGAGATCACTGTTCCGGTAACGGTTCCGGCACTGATGTTACAGTCTCCCCTTGTTAGAGAAATTTCGTCCCGAAATTTAAGAGTTGTTATCAGGTACAACTTCCTCTTCAAACAGTTGGGGATACTTTAGCTTCATGTGATCTTCACGTTCCCAAGTGAACTCGGGCCCGCGTCTTGAATTCCATCGAACCTTTACAATAGGAATACGGCTTCGCCTCAGTTGTTTAACCTTGCGATCCATAATCTCTAAAGGCTCTTCAATGAAGTGCAACTGTTCATCCACTTGAATTTCTTCAATTGGAATGACGAGAGACTCGTCAGCAAGGCATTTCCTTAAGTTTGAGACGTGGAACACATCATGCGCACCACTGAGTTCATCAGGTAATCTCAGTCTATACGCCACAGAACCAATACGCTCGATGATCTCGAACGGTCCCACGTA
Organism: Mikania micrantha; assembly: GCA_009363875.1. NCBI lineage: Eukaryota > Viridiplantae > Streptophyta > Magnoliopsida > Asterales > Asteraceae > Mikania > Mikania micrantha. The sequence continues at coordinate 60,062,770 of CM018681.1, forward strand.
TCGTGGTGCTAATTTGCCTTTCTTTCCAAAGCGTACCACGCCCTTCCATGGGGATACCTTCAACATTACACGGTCTCCCACTTGGAATTCCAATGGCTTACGCCGTTTATCAGCGTAGCTCTTTTGTCTGCTCCTTGTAGCTTGTAGTCTTCTTTGAATCTGAGCTATCTTGTCGGTGGTTTCCTGAATAAGTTCTGGCCCAATTATTCGGTTGTCTCCAATTTCAGTCCAACAGATCGGTGATCGACATTTCCGGCCATAAAGAGCCTCGAATGGTGCACATCCGATACTGCTGTGGTAACTGTTATTGTAGGAGAATTCGATCAATGGCAAATGGGAATCCCAGTTTCCACCGAAGTCCAATACACATGTTCTCAACATGTCCTCTAGGGTTTGAATAGTACGTTCGCTTTGACCATCCGTTTGTGGGTGGTAAGCTGTACTCAGATTTAACTGTGTCCCTAAAGATTTCTGCAATGATTGCCAGATTATTGATGTAAATCTGCTGTCTCTATCAGAAATAATAGACAATGGCACACCGTGGCGTACCACTATCTCATTGATGTACAACCTTGCCAGTTTATCCATTGTGAAGGTCTCACGCATAGGCAAGAAATGAGCAGATTTTGTTAAACGGTCAATGATCACCCAAATTGTATCGTGACCACTGGAAGTGCGGGGTAGCTTGGTAATGAAGTCCATAGCTATTTGTTCCCACTTCCAGAGCGGAATCTCAGGCTGTTCCAATAGACCAGACGGTCTCTGGTGTTCCGCCTTTACCTTCGCACACGTAAGACACTGTCCGACATACTCGGCTATGTCTTTCTTCATTCCCGGCCACCAATAAAATCCACGCAAGTCTTGGTACATTTTATCAGCGCCTGGATGAACAGAGTATTTAGTCTTGTGTGCTTCATCGAAGATAAGTTTCCTCAATTCATCTACCGCCGGGATCCATATACGTTCCCGGTAGTAGATAATTCCGTCAGGCTTCGTGTCAAACTGTTTCTCTGCTCCGCAATCAAGTTCTTTCTTCAGATTATCTCGGTCAAGTGCTTCTTGTTGCGCTTGAATAATCTTGTCACTTAAACTGGTCTGCACGGTTATCACCATTGCTCTAACACATAGAGGTTTGACTCGTTCCTTCCGGCTCAAGGCGTCAGCTACAACGTTCGCCTTTCCCGGATGGTACTTGATCACACAATCGTAGTCATTCAGAAGTTCAACCCAACGGCGCTGTCGCATGTTGAGCTCCTTCTGATCAAAGATGTGCTGTAGACTTTTGTGATCAGTGAATATGGTACACTTGGTGCCATATAAGTAATGTCTCCAAATCTTCAAGGCGAAGATTACTGCTCCCAGTTCAAGATCATGAGTAGTGTAATTCTTCTCATGAATCTTTAACTGCCTTGATGCATAGGCTATGACTTTGTCCCGTTGCATTAACACACAACCAAGTCCCTGATGGGAAGCATCACAGCATACAACAAAATCATCACAGCCTTCTGGGAGAGATAGAATTGGAGCATCACATAATTTCTGTTTCAAGGTCTGAAAAGCATCCTCTTGTTTCTGCTCCCAGACAAACGGTTCACTCTTCTGAGTTAGCTTAGTGAGAGGCAAAGCTATTTTAGAAAAGTTTGAGATAAACCTTCTATAATAACCCGCCAATCCCAGAAAAGACCGTATCTCCGTCGGTGTCTTTGGAGTGTCCCAATTCTTTATCGCCTCGATCTTGGCAGGGTCTACATGAATTCCCTCGCTGTTGACCACATGACCCAGAAATTGAACTTCTCTTAGCCAAAACTCACATTTGGAGAATTTGGCATAGAGTTTCTCCTCTTTCAACAGCTCCAAGATCTTTCTAAGGTGTTGCTCATGTTCTGTTTTGGTTTTGGAAGAAATCAGTATGTCATCAATAAAGACAATGACAAACTGATCCAAGTACGGCTTGCACACTCGGTTCATGAGATCCATGAAAACCGCTGGTGCATTTGTCAATCCGAAGGGCATCACCATAAATTCATACTGCCCATACCTTGTTCGGAAGGCCGTTTTCGGTATGTCTTCATCTTGAACTCTCAGCTGATGATATGCAGACCGCAAGTCAATCTTTGAGAAGTATTGAGCTCCTTGCAGTTGGTCAAATAAATCATCAATCCTCGGCAATGGATACCGATTCTTGATGGTTAGTTTGTTCAGCTCTCTGTAATCTATGCACATTCTGAACGACCCGTCTTTCTTTTTCACGAACAAGACCGGAGCTCCCCAAGGTGAGTAGCTCGGTCTGATGAAACCCTTGTCAAGTAGCTCCTGTAATTGATTAGACAATTCCTGCATCTCTGAAAGTGCTAACCTGTAAGGAGATTTAGCAACAGGAGTTGCTCCAGGAATTAAGTCAATACGAAACTCTACTGGTCGCACAGGTGGCAAACCTGGTAGATCTTCAGGAAACACTTCAGGATATTCTTTTACTACCGGTACCTCTTGAATCTTCTTCTTGTCTTTCTCTTTTTCCACCACATGAGCCAGAAAAGCTATGCACTGCTTCTGTAGACACTTACGCGCCTTTATGCAAGAAATGATTTTGACACTGCGTTTTGCTTGATCCCCTCTAACTTCCAATACACGATCACTCGGCAATGGAATTCGAAGCAGCTTCTCAGAACAGATGACTTCCACTCGGTTAGAGGAAAGCCAATCCATTCCAACAATGATGTCGAAACTACCCAACTCCATCGGTATCAAATCGATGGCAAATGTATGACCATTAAGTGTCAATGGGCAATTTCTATAAACTGTACTAACTGTAATCTGTTTCCCGTTAGCTACTTCTATAATGTAAGGGGAGTCTAACTGTTCCTCTACTGAATCTAGCCATGCAAAATCGGTAGAGATAAAACTCTGATCCGCACCAGTATCAAATAAGACAGATGCATAAAAGTCATGTAAGAGAAACGTACCAGTGACCACATTTGGGTCCTGGCGTGCAGCTGGTGCTCTGATAGCGAAGGCTCGTCCACGTGGTGCTTGAACTGCTGGTTGTGCCTTCTTCGGGCAGTTCTTCGCAAAGTGGCCTTGTTCGCCACAGTTATAGCACTCACCATTGTTCCGATTAGCTGGTGGAGGGAGAGCCAAAGCAGTATTGTTGACTGCTTGGTTAGGTGTCATCCGGCAGTACTGGACCCAATGACCCTTCCGTCCACATCCCGTGCAATGTTTGCAGGGAGTGTCAGCAGTGTGGTGATACTGACACTTGGCACACAGAGGATATGTGCCAGTGTAGGGTTTGCGGTTGGGGTTTTGTGGTGTTGCTGCTATTTGTTGCAGAGGTGTGGCCACCGCGTAGTTCTTGATGGTCTTCTGTTTCTTCTTCTGATGATGGGAGGGTTTCTTTGAAGATTCAGCTTTGTTCTTACTGGGTTCAGCCTCTTTCTTTAGAGCTCCAGAGGCTACCATGAGGTCAGTGAGTTTCCCAGACAGTCTCACTGCAGATTCAACAGTAGTAGGGTTGGCTGAAACAACCATGCCCTGAATGCAGGCGGGAAGTCCACCCACATAACGGTCTATCCTCTTCTCCAGAGTTGGTACCATATCTGGTACCAAAGCAACTAACTCGTGGTAACGAGTAGTGTACCCCATGTGATCAGCCCCCTTCATCACATGGTTGGATAGTTCAACCTCCAACTTCTGCAGCTCATTCTTGGGACAAAATTCTGTTCGCAGCAGTGTTTTGAAGTCTTCCCATGACATTGCCATAGCTTCCTCTCTTCCTCGGGCGTTGATCTGACCATTCCACCAGGTCAGAGCCCGTTTGTTGAATGTTCCCGCTGAGTAACGGACCTTGTGGTGTTCGGGGCAGCTGCAAAGATCCAATGTTGCCTCAATCTTCTCAATCCATTGGATTAATCCAACGGCGCCTTCAGACCCACTAAAGCTGGGTGGTTTACATCCTACAAAGGACTTGTAGGAGTAGTGAGATGAATCTCCAGTGTTTCCACTGGCTTCCCCTGATGTGTTGCCAGTATTGAGGATCTCATTACGAAGACGAAGGAACATCTCCGGTATAGCTTCTTTCATCTGATTCGTCATCTGGCTACTCAGTAACGTCACCAGAGCGATAGTAGCAGGGTCCATAGTCGGTGTTGTGCCTGAACTAGATGCTTGAGTAATCAATGGAGGAGGGGGAGGAGGAGGTGGAGGAGGTGGTGGTGGAGAGTCATTCGGAGACGGTGTGGAGGAATGTGGAGCCATGTCTCGAGGTGGTAGCTGTATCAAGGGAGGTTGTCTTCGCGGAGGCATTCTGATCATAACCAATAAAGTTATCGGTTAGTGCAATGATCGAATACAGAAGACAATATGCAAATAAGTCTTAAGTCCTATTTTCTCTACATGTAGGGTCCCTAGGTTATAGTCTAGGCCAAACCATTTAAATAAGTGACCTATATTTCTCTATAACCATGGCTCTGATACCAATCTGTCACACCCCGAGCCGGCGGGGTAGGATCGGGTTTCCCCGACGGGCGGAAGGTTCCCGGGGCGCGATATCGAGAATGATAATCGAAAGTGATCAGATTGTTTACATTGCACATGATATAAATGAGAAATGCTAAATTGATTAGAATTACAAAGTTAAATTACATCCGTATCGTTCATAATTTAACAATGTAAATCCAATCATGAACATCATAAAATAGCTATCTCGTAACTGCACAAGATATACAAAATTATTGTATAATGATGTTCCAAAAACATGCAGGTCCAAAAATACTAAGTCTTCTATCTGAAGTCCCAGTCCAAAAGCATAAGCTTCCTAGTTTACCTGTTCGTCACCTGAGAAGTCATGCAAAAATAAAATCAACACATGGTTGGTGAGTTCATATAGTTTTAGTAGTTGAAAATGATTTGAAAACCTCCTTTGGTAAAGACCCTAACCTCATTAACACCACATGTAATATCCACATCGGTATGCTTATATATAGGGCATATGTAAGGGACAAGCCCTAGCCAACATCCCACCACATACTAATATGCATATGACACTGCTGTTAATGACAATTAAGCATTTTTACCCTTAACACAACCCATAAGTTCTTCTGTTTGTTGTCCCTGTAATTACAATCATTTGAAATCCATGTTGATTTCATAAGTTCATCACACAATGTGATCAACCCTAGTAATTGTATAAACAGTTATAAATGCTTAATTAAATAAATAAATAAACATTTAATAAAATCTAAGTCCTAATGATTGGGGCCTGTGGTCATATTCGAGTAGACTAGTCTGTCAATCTAGGTACTTAGTAGTTAGGGAATTCTGTAAATATCCTCAAACATAAGACCTACAAGTCAATCAGTCTAGCTAGGACTTCTTGAAATATAGGATTTCTGGATTCAATGTGTTGGCATATGTTATCTCTGATATTTCCCATACTATCCCTTAAAAATGATTTATTGATTCGACTGATTTTGTCACAAGATGTACTTGATGTGTTGATCATAGAATACAAGATTCATTGATCGATTGTACACTTGATTCGTTATTCAACAAACACTTGGTTTGTAGAACATTGAATGTTGTCTTTGCAAAGATTGTTTTGTTGATGTCTTGATGTCCCACCCTTGTTTTGTCAAAATGTTTGATTTGATTCCTTGAATTCACCCACTTGATTTGTCAAAATGTTTGGTTCGATTTCCTTGAATTCACCCACTTGATTTCACCCACTTGATTTGTCAAAATGTTTGGTTTGATTCGTTTGAAATGTTTTGACTTATTGAAGAAGTTAGTTTAACTCTATTATTCACTTAATATATAAGTAAATCAGTTAATAACCTGCATAAAATCTTCCTAGACATGATCTAGGATAACATTTATATATATGTAAAACATATAATTTAAAAGCATTTAAGTAAACAATTTAAATAAACAGTTTACGCATGTTTCTCAGCCCCGCGTTTTAAAACAAAAATGTTTAGAAAAGGGGCAATGAACTCACCTGTGTTGCTATGAAATTTGATCTAACACAAAATGCGCGCTCCTGTATGTAAGTTAAGTTTCTTCGGTTCCTGAGTTATTTTATAAGAATTTGAATATAATAAGTACGCGTAGTAGTCGTTGTGCCTAAGGTTTGAGTCTTGTTGTGTGTGCCACTAAGTGTCTTAGTACTAAGTGTATCTAAGATCTAATCTATCCTAGTTACCCTTTTAGATCCCAATCCCAAGTTGAGTTACAATACTTACTTTTAAATTTTAGAAAATTTCGGCAGAGTTTCCTTTGTTTTTAGAGCAAATCCAGACAATTATATTGTCTATTTTACAACAAAATCCCAATCAATGATATTACTTTAACTTTTATAACTAACTAAATTTAGAAGAAACAAATGAAGATTTTAAATTACATTTCAAATTAACAAAATTTTAGAAAAGTATTGAACTAAGTTTTTAAATAAATTCACAATGTCTTCATTTTAATCAAACATCATTACTTGAGTCCAATTAAACATTTGATGTGTGTTGGGCTAATTAAGCCCCATTGGGCCCACTCTGGCCCAATTAAATATCCTTGATTCCAAATCGATCGTCATCCATGCCCGTGTATGATCCCATGTAGATAGTTCCATACTAAGTTAATGAGCATTTATTGACATAACCCATTAACTTATATAAGTTAGTTATCCATGCTAGCCTAATGATCATGAGGTGGTAATTTTGTCTAATACTCTTAAATTACCCCTCCCATGCATACCCACTTAAGATCTCATTTCATGCATGAGCTTGTACATGCATTTCCCATGCATTCATGCATATATGATCAACTTCTCATGAGATTGTTATATTTAGTGGTCCACAATCCATTTCCTAGTTTATAACATTAGTCTCATTGATCCTAGGTCCATACTAACCTCTTTAACCCACTCCTAGGTTCGACATGTGGTCCAGGTCAGCGAACCTTTTTGAGGAGTTGGTCTTAGGTTCGGCTAACCCACCAGTGGTCCTGAGGTTCGGCTATGTTCAATGATAGGTTCGGCCATCTTCTAACCTTGACGAACCCTAATGGTTCGGCTACTGTTTTAGTTTGAGGGTTCGTGGGTCTGCATGGTCATGCATACATGATTCGTCTGATTCTATGGTTCGCTGTACATCCAAGGCTCGGCATTAGGGTTCGGTGACTAACTATGGTTCGGCTGAAGAGGGTTCGTCGACAACTTAGGGTTCGTGAACCAGGGTTCGGTTGTCAGCATTGCAGGGTTCGTGACCCAGATCCTACAGGTTCGTTGCAGGGTTAGGTGCGAGCGCCAGGTTCGTTGCAGGTTCTTGTTCCAGGGTTCGGCCAAGTGGGTTCGTTTGGCCATGGGTTCGCCAAGGAGAAAGCTAGGTTCGGCCAATGGTTGAGGGTTCGGCCGAGATGTTCTTTCACGAACCTGCAACTTTTATGAGTCTTAATCTTCATCATAACAAGCTCCAACCTGTTACAACCTTATTCCTAAAACCACCTAGACGTGCAAGGTAACTTAACTCAAGTGTTTCAAACGTTTTATAACCGATTAACACCAATAATCTTAGGGGTCACGAAGCACACATATTAAACCGAAATAAGATCGAGTTTTTACCTCAATTTCGACGGTTAAATGCTCGTTTTTCTTGTACTTCCGTGATCCACGTGTTGAGATGAACGTTTTGGCACCTAACTTGCTCGAATCCACCAAGGAATCGTCACCAAATCTTAGAGAGAAGGAGGAATTTTCTTAGAGAGAGAGAGAGCTAGAGAGAGAGTGACGAGAGAGAGGGAAAAATTTGAGTTGGTGATGGTTGGTGATGCATTAAATGTTCTCATTTAATGTGTCACCGAGACCCGATGTTCGGTCTCGATCGGTTTCGCGTAAAATGCCAGTTTGTGTAGTTTTCGCGACGAAACGACACGGTTATAAAATTAGAAATCATTTAATTATTTTAGGTTGTAATTCCTAATAAATTAGCTAATATATTCTCAATTATTTTAATATTTAAAACATAATTAACTGTTTAAATTGAAATGTACGGTTGTCGCGCGTATTCGTCCGAATCGTCACCCGTACAAACACGACGATAACTATACTTTTCAATCTTGTTTTCTAATTATTGAATATCCTTCAGAACGTTAAACTTTCAGATATATTCGTACAGATCGTCACCTATACGAATAACCCGTCAATTTAGCATTCACATAACGATATTCGTGTGTTTTGTTCCGTAAGGCCTCACATACGTTTATACATAATAAATCCTAAACAAATAATCACATGATGGTTCTGTATTGCCGGATTATTATCTGACTCAAGAACCATTGTTATGAACTGTGTTTCTGCTAATTGTTTCTGAATTTGTTCTATGATAACCCAAAATGACAATGATAAATGATATGAATCTGAAACGTACTGAAATGTATATGATTCGTACCTGTTTTACTGTTCATGTACTGTAGAGATCACTGTTCCGATAACGGTTCCGGCACTGATGTTACAGTCTCCCCTTGTTAGAGAAATTTCGTCCCGAAATTTAAGAGTTGTTATCAGGTACAAGTTCCTCTTCAAAGAGTTGGGGATACTTTAGCTTCATGTGATCTTCATGTTCCCAAGTGAACTCGGGCCCGCGTCTTGAATTCCATCGAACCTTTACAATAGGAATACGGCTTCGCCTCAGTTGTTTAACCTTGCGATCCATAATCTCTAAAGGCTCTTCAATGAAGTGCAACTGTTCATCCACTTGAATTTCTTCAATTGGAATGACGAGAGACTCGTCAGCAAGGCATTTCCTTAAGTTTGAGAGGTGGAACACATCATGCACACCACTGAGTTCATCAGGTAATCTCAGTCTATACGCCACAGAACCAATACGCTCGATGATCTCGAACGGTCCCACGTATCGTGGTGCTAATTTGCCTTTCTTTCCAAAGCGTACCACGCCCTTCCATGGGGATACCTTCAACATTACACGGTCTCCCACTTGGAATTCCAATGGCTTACGCCGTTTATCAGCGTAGCTCTTTTGTCTGCTCCTCGTAGCTTGTAGTCTTCTTTGAATCTGAGCTATCTTGTCGGTGGTTTCCTGAATAAGTTCTGGCCCAGTTATTCGGTTGTCTCCAATTTCAGTCCAACAGATCGGTGATCGACATTTCCGGCCATAAAGAGCCTCGAATGGTGCACATCCGATACTGCTGTGGTAACTGTTATTGTAGGAGAATTCGATCAATGGCAAATGGGAATCCCAGTTTCCACCGAAGTCCAATACACATGTTCTCAACATGTCCTCTAGGGTTTGAATAGTACGTTCGCTTTGACCATCCGTTTGTGGGTGGTAAGCTGTACTCAGATTTAACTGTGTCCCTAAAGATTTCTTCAATGATTGCCAGAACCTTGATGTAAATCTGCTGTCTCTATCAGAAATAATAGACAATGGCACACCGTGGCGTACCACTATCTCATTGATGTACAACCTTTCCAGTTTATCCATTGTGAAGGTCTCACGCATAGGCAAGAAATGAGCAGATTTTGTTAAACGGTCAATGATCACCCAAATTGTATCGTGACCACTGGAAGTGCGGGGTAACTTGGTAATGAAGTCCATAGCTATTTGTTCCCACTTCCAGAGCGGAATCTCAGGCTGTTCCAATAGACTAGACGGTCTCTGGTGTTCCGCCTTTACCTTCGCACACGTAATACACTGTCCGACATACTCGGCTATGTCTTTCTTCATTCCCGGCCACCAATAAAATCCACGCAAGTCTTGGTACATTTTATCAGCGCCTGGATGAACAGAGTATTTAGTCTTGTGTGCTTCATCGAAGATAAGTTTCCTCAATTCATCTACCACCGGGATCCATATACGTTCCCGGTAGTAGATCATTCCGTCAGGCTTCGTGTCAAACTGTTTCTCTGCTCCGCAATCAAGTTCTTTCTTCAGATTATCTCGGTCAAGTGCTTCTTGTTGCGCTTGAATAATCTTGTCACTTAAACTGGTCTGCACGGTTATCCCCATTGCTCTAACACGTAGAGGTTTGACTCGTTCCTTCCGGCTCAAGGCGTCAGCTACAACGTTCGCCTTTCCCGGATGGTACTTGATCACACAATCGTAGTCATTCAGAAGTTCAACCCAACGGCGCTGTCGCATGTTGAGCTCCTTCTGATCAAAGATGTGCTGTAGACTTTTGTGATCAGTGAATATGGTACACTTGGTGCCATATAAGTAATGTCTCCAAATCTTCAAGGCGAAGATTACTGCTCCCAGTTCAAGATCATGAGTAGTGTAATTCTTCTCATGAATCTTTAACTGCCTTGATGCATAGGCTATGACTTTGTCCCGTTGCATTAACACACAACCAAGTCCCTGATGGGAAGCATCACAGTATACAACAAAATCATCACAGCCTTCTGGGAGAGATAGAATTGGAGCATCACATAATTTCTGTTTCAAGGTCTGAAAAGCATCCTCTTGTTTCTGCTCCCAGACAAACGGTTCACTCTTCTGAGTTAGCTTAGTGAGAGGCAAAGCTATTTTAGAAAAGTTTGAGATAAACCTTCTATAATAACCCGCCAATCCCAGAAAAGATCGTATCTCCGTCGGTGTCTTTGGAGTGTCCCAATTCTTTATCACCTCGATCTTGGCAGGGTCTACATGAATTCCCTCGCTGTTGACCACATGACCCAGAAATTGAACTTCTCTTAGCCAAAACTCACATTTGGAGAATTTGGCATAGAGTTTCTCCTCTTTCAACAGCTCCAAGATCTTTCTAAGGTGTTGCTCATGTTCTGTTTTGGTTTTGGAAGAAATCAGTATGTCATCAATAAAGACAATGACAAACTGATCCAAGTACGGCTTGCACACTCGGTTCATGAGATCCATGAAAACCGCTGGTGCATTTGTCAATCCGAAGGGCATCACCATAAATTCATAATGCCCATACCTTGTTCGGAAGGTCGTTTTCGGTATGTCTTCATCTTGAACTCTCAGCTGATGATATCCAGACCGCAAGTCAATCTTTGAGAAGTATTGAGCTCCTTGCAGTTGGTCAAATAAATCATCAATCCTCGGCAATGGATACCGATTCTTGATGGTTAGTTTGTTCAGCTCTCTGTAATCTATGCACCTTCTGTCACACCCCCAATTCTCAACTAACGGAATTATACCGTTTGGGAACGTGACAAACCAGGATCTCAGATCATTAGACATAACGAAGACCTCTATATGAATTTTAAAACATATGTTGGTCTAAAACTGTAACATCAAAGTTTCAATGATTGCGGAAGCGTTTTAAAACCAATAACAAAACGTAACGGTTTGAAAATGTAAATTACAAATCCAATAACATTCAATGTCTTAATTGATCAAAACTAAAACACTTGAACTGAAATGCATGCATGAGACTCAACATCCTAGTCCCTGCTTGTCCTTGCTTGTATCTTAGTGTCCTGAGAAAACATGTAAATCAAGTCAACACAATGGTTGGTGCATACACAGGTTTAAGTATTCACAATGTTCAAAACAGCAGTTTGAATGTCAAGTTTGTAGATAACATAATCACACATGCACAGTCATGATAGCTAGTCATATAAACTATTTACATAAGTGGTCGACACCGAAGCTGACGAGTTGCCATGCTATAGCATGTTTTTGCCTTAACACTATTGTCTAGCACAAACAATAGTAAAATGTGTTGTTTGGTCAGTCAAACACCTGCGTAGATCCCATCTACCAAGTGAGGTTTGTCAAACCCAATAGATCTATCTTCAACTACCACGCTTTGCACTCCGGCAAATTAAACGGTTCGAAAGAGAAGGCGTTGTAATGCTAAGTTTGCACTTAATGTAAACAGATAACTCATGCAAGTGATATGTATCTAAAAAGAGTTTGTTGCACATGTTTTCTCCCCCAAAACAGTTAAAATAAGAAGGGGGCCGTGTACGCACCTTTAAGTATTGTAGAATGATCAACTACGTGAACTCGTGTAGATAATCCTCTTACGAAGGATCTGTGTTTAACAATAACGTAGTGTTATTCGGATAATCGTTTTGTGCTTGGAATCACATACGTGTCAATACACGTATGTTAAAGTGTTAGAAATGTGCATACGAAGGTACGCGTCTTTTGAAATCGTTTAAATAAAATCCCATATGATTTTATTTAAACAACGCGATTATACGTGATTTCGTTTTCGGATTTAAAATATGAATTTTATTATTTTAATACGTTCGAGATTACGTTATGGTTCCAACGCAATTTAAACGGGTTAAATCGGACTTCAAACGGAGGAGTTATGGCCTAATTTACTAATTAACCCAAAAATATCAAAATGGGTGGGGGCCGGGTTCGAACCCGTGACCTCCCCCCCAATGTCACACCTTCCATACCATCTCCTCTACTTCCCAATTTGTTAACAAGATCCATTTCAATATCTTTTAACCCATAACAGTCGGGTTCCCCCCCTTTGTTTTATCCTTAACCGAACGAAAGGCTCTCAATTGGACATCAATTCAAATCCGATTGAACTCAAATCTTTAGGGCTTTTGTTCCTATCATCCAACCGACCCTATAGATGATTTTAATTTAAATTTTTACCTAGATTCAATAGGTTAATCGACCCCGACCATTCTCGAACTCAATTTCGTTAACCCCCAAAACAAAATCGTTCAATTCGTTAATGTTATTAAACAAAATCTTATGGTTTCTGTTACATAGAGTATTTCGATCCTATCTGTAGTGTTCAATTTGAATACCATGATCGTTTAAATAGAAAACCCCCATTAACTTTAACCGAAAAGCCCTAGAATTCAAAATTCATGAATTCGTTGAAATTTTATGAAATTAATAAAGGTTTTTCGATAAAAAGAGGATTCCGAAACTATCTGTATTGTTTGATTTTAGTTCATAACTCATCCAGATACAAACCCCCAATTCGTTCTTCATTAAGAACCCTAGAACACGAAATTATAGAATTCGATGTTGTTAGATATAATTATTATAGAGATTTCGTTTAACACATTATTACGAATCTGCACATAAGTTTTAATTTGATCATAGAACTTGTTTGATCAAAAACCCCCAAAATGTTTTTCATAACAAGCCCTAGAATTAGATCTTTATCAAATCGATGTTTTAACCCAAAATTAGGTTAGGTCTCTTCTTAATCGGAACTTTTAGGTTGTGTAGGAGTGAAATTTTACCTGATTTGATGTCGATTTGGTGTAATTCAACTATTAGCTTTGATTTCGGTCGCCCCTTGATCAAGTTCTTCGTTTCGAGACTTATAGAATCAAATTGATTTCTGAAAAATCTCCTAAAGATGCCGACTAGAATGTTTGAGTGCTCAATTGGGTGAAATTTGGTCGAATTATATGAGTCTTATAATTGTTATCAACGGTTTCAACTCCTTAGAGTCGTTTTTAGGTTTAATTCACAAATTAATGTTACAATAACGTATATTGGCAGTTAATGATCATCAAAGTAATGATTATGATTGATTTAATTCAGCCACCACTTAATTTTAATATGGAATTCGAATTTTTGTTGTAAAATCACATGAATTTTGACCTTATAAGTCAAAATTGTTGATTTCTCGATGTTACAAGCTTAATCCTTGCATTTTAAGTGTTTTCGAACTGATTTCGTTTAATTCTAATCCCCCATGTTTGATTTTGTTCGATAACATTTCATTTCAGTTAATTCTAAAGTTAACGGAATTAATCCGGAATACCGAATTGTCATAAATTGAACTACTTAGGCATTATTGGACTAGGTTAACCCATTCGGGCCTCCTAAATACCATTGGGCCTTATCCTGGACTCATTGGGCCTACCTTGGGCCTACTTTGGCCTTAGTGGGCCTACTTGGGCCTCATTGGCCTTCCTTGGTTTCATTGAGCTTAATTTCTATTCAATTGGGCCTCATAACTACTATTGGGCCTCATTGGCCTACCTTAGCCTTATTGGGCCTTCCTTGGCCTTACTGGGCCTGTGATCTAACCACTTTCAGTTAACAGGGTTAATCCGAAAAGTCGGATTGTCACATCATCCCCTTGTTGAAGGAATTTTCGTCCCGAAAATTAATAAGTGTTAGGAGTAGTTAGGAAACTACTTACGAGTTTAAATCGTACGTGTTAGTGTGATTTGATCATTCTGTGTGCTTGTGTGTATTCACACATAAAGTCTAATGCTTGCAACATCACAACTCAAATGTGATCGTTCAATGTGACTGTTTGCGTGTACACTAGTTAGTTCACCTAACTAGTGATTGTTTGTGTTTGATCATACTGTGTTGTGTAACCTCACACATAGTGAGTGTCTGTAACTGTTCGTACTATGCAACCCCGCACATAGCAAAATGTGTGTAACTAATCATGTATGTACTACCATAACATGTAACATATGAAACGTAGCACATAAAATGTATAAAATGTAATGTAGCACAAATGTTTGTAACAAAACCAATTGAATAAAGTGTTTGTATACTGTACTATGTAATCTCACACATAGCAAATGTTAAATGTTTGCATGTAGTCGACAAAATAGAAACTTCCAAAATTCATGCGTAACTGTAAATTCACGTTTACATGGGCCCCTGTACTCGTCAATTTACCTTACACAGTTATCTTGGTTCCTTCTATTTGTAGCACTACTATTGTTTAATCGCTCATGATTGTACCACCATGAAATGTAGTACATTGTTTGAAATCAATCATGTATGTACTAATATGAAATGTTTGTGTTTGCATTCTGCAAAGCTGGTGTTCAGCCCAGTTGTTTATACTAAAATCAATAATATAAGGTGTTTGTGCTTGTTTGTGCTTACAGTTAGAGTGTGAAATATCACATCATCCCCTTGTTGAAGGAAATTTCGTCCCGAAATTTAACGTGCATTCTTAATGTTTGTTGTTGTTTTGAATAAGTGGGGATACTTTTTCATCATTTGTCTTCCCTTTCTTATGTGAATTCAGAACTACGTCTTGAATTCCACCGAACTTTTGACTACCAAAATCTTGCTTTGTTTAAGTTGTTTGGCCTCTCGATCCACAATTTCTGCTGGTTCTTCAATAAATCGTAATTGTTCATCCACTTGTATTTCCTCCAGTGGTACAATCAATGTCTCATCAAAAAGACATTTCTTTAAATTCGATACGGGAAAGAGAAAGAAAAAAAAAAAAATCATGAACTCCACTGAGGTCATCCAGTAATTTGAGTTGAATCATACGTTCACTTTGACCGTCGGTCTGTGGATGATAGGCGATATTCATATCCAAGCGAGTCCACAATGACTTATGAGGTTATTTCCAAAAGTTGGAAGTAAATCGGGCATCCCGATCTGATATGATCGAGATTGACACGCCATGCCGTGCTACTACTTCCTTGATGTAAATACTAGTCAGTTTCTCCATCTTATCGGTTTCTTTGATTTCTAAGAAGTGTGCAGATTTCGTTAATCGATCGGCAATTACCCATATCGTATCACAACCACTCGGTGTACGGAGTAACTTAGTAATGAAGTCCATCGAAATATATTCCTATTTCCACATCGGTATTTCTGGTTGTTGCATCAAACCAGATGGTTTCTGATATTCAACTTTGACTTTTGAACAAGTCAAACATTTGCTAACATACCTAGCAATGTCAGCTTCCATGTGAAGCCACCAATAAAGTGCCTTCAGGTCATGATACATCTTATCTGACTCGGATGGACTGAATACCTGGACTTGTGTGCTTCATCCATCACCAGTTCCCTTAAACCTCCATACAAAGGTATCCAACGTCGATTAATGAAATAACGAATTCCATCATACTTGACATCCAAGTGTGTTTCCAATCCCCGTAAGGATTTCTGTTTCAAATGGTCCTTTTTCAAAGCCTCGAGCTGAGCACTGCGTACCTTATCAGGTAAGTCAGTATGCATTGTCATCACAAGTACACGAACCCGTCTTGTTGAAGTGTCTTTTCTGCTTAAAGCGTCAGCTATCACATTAGCTTTTCCCGGGTGATACTTTATCGCACACTCATAATCGTTCAACTACTCAACCCATCGTCGTTGTCTCATATTAAGCTCCTTTTGATCAAAGATATGTTGTAACTCTTATGATCCGTGTAAATGGTACACTTGGTTCCATATAATTAATGCCTCCAAATTTTCAAAGCAAAAACCACTGCTCCTAACTCCAAGTCATGAGTAGTGTAATTCTTTTCGTGTGGTCGTAGTTGCCTTGAAGCATAAGCAATCACTTTATCACGTTGCATCAATACACCTCCCTAACCCTGTGCAGTTGCGTCACAATACACCACAAAGTCTTCCGTCCCTTTCGTTAAGGACAGAATTGGTGCACTGCAGAGTTTCTGTTTCAATAACTGGAACACAGTTTCCTGTTTATCCGTCCAGTTATACTTCGTTCCCTTATGCGTAAGAGTTGTAAATGGTTAAGCGATCCTTGAGAATCCCTCAATGAATCGTCGATAGTAACCCGCCAAACCAAGGAATTGTCGTACCTCGGTAGAGGTCTTTGGTGCTTCCCAATTCTTGATCGCTTCAAGCTTTGCTGGATCAACATGTATGCCCTTTTTATTGACTATATGACCCAAAGATTATACTTATCGTATCCAGAAGTCACATTTCGAGAACTTAGCGTATAATTGTTCTTGTTTCAGTAATTCTAATAGCAATCGAAGATTTTCAGCATGTTCCTCCTCAGATTGTGAATAGATGAGAATGTCATCAATGAAAACAATGACAAACTTATCAAGATAAGGTTTACAAACACGATTCATGAGATCCATGAATACTGCTTGAGCGTTTGTCAACCCAATTGGCATGACCAAAACTCATAATGGCCATAGCGCTTTCTGAATGCTGTCTTTGGAATATCTTCTTCTTGAACTCTGAGTTGATGATAACCCGATCTGAGATCAATCTTCGAGTTGTAACTCGAACCTTGCAACTGATCGAACAGATCGTCAATTCTGGGTAACGGATACCGGTTTTTGATGATAACCGGGTTCAGTTCCCGGTACTCAATACACATACGGAAAATCCCGTCCTTTTTCTTAATAAATAAGACTGGAGCTCCCCACGGTGAAAACTAGGTCGTATAAGGCCCTTATCCAACAACCCTTGCAGTTGTATAGATAATTCTTGCATCTCTGACAGTGCAAGTCGATAAAGCGCCCTAGCTATCGGTGCTGCATCTGGTGTAAGGTCGATTCGAAATTTCACCTGTCTGATAGGTGGTAATCCCGGTAGGTCTTCTGGAAATACTTCAGGGAATTCACAAACTACTGGAATGTCTTCTATCTTCTTCTCAACTACCGGTTTCTCGGTTATAAGTGCTATAACTGCCGTATGACCTTTACGCAGATATTTGTGTGCCTTTATACAAGATATGAGACGCAGTGGCGTACTGCTCTTCTCACCTTGTACATAAAGTGTCTCTCCATGCGAAAGAGGTATACGAACTATCTTTTAATGGCATACTATTTTTGCCTGGTCTTTGGACAACCAGTCCATGTCAATGACTACATCAAAACTGCCTAAAGAGGTAGACATAAGGTCAATGTCATGTGTTTGACCTATCAAGTCAAGAACACACCCTTTAAGATGATGGTTTACAACAACTAACTTGTCATCAGCCAGTCCTATAGTGCATGGATTTTCTAAAACAGTGGGACTAATACTTAGCAATTCACAAGATTTGCTAGATGCAAAATCCCGATCTGCACCGGTGTCTAATAGCATAGAGGCAGAGTGGTAATTCAAGAGAAACGTACCCGTAACGACGTTGGGATCTTCCCATGCCTGACGTCCTCCAATCACAAAAGCTCTGTTCTAGCAACATTTGTATTGTTGTTGTTGTTTCCTTTTGTAATCATGTCATTAGCCCTTCTTTTCTTGAGTTGTGGGCACTCCTTCTTGAAATGTCCTGATAAGCCACACTCAAAACATCCTTTCTGTGTGTTGCTCCAGTTGAGTGAGCTTGCCTGCAGTTTCCCTCGACAGTCTTTTGCTACATGACCTACCTTTCTGCATCGCCGACATCGGTATTTGTCACATTGTTTCCCAAAGTGATGGAATCCACATTTGTTACACTTCGGACATCTACCCTTATACCCTCCCGATGTCTGTTGGTTATTGTTGGGATTGTGATGAGTCTTGTTGAATTCCTGTCTGCAATTTTTCTGAAATGACTGCTGAGTGAAATTCTTGGAATCAATGCTATCCCATTTTCTTTTGTGGTCTCCCACTTTAGCTGTCACTGTTCGTTTGGGTAGTGTCCCTCGTTGCATCACTTGATCAGTCAGTTGGTGTGCCAGTCGAATAGCTTGCTGCATGGTGGTAGGATTTGCAGATATGATCAATTTTCGAACCTGAGATACCAGCCCTCCAATATATTTCTTGATCCACTTGCTAGATGGGGTTGCCCTGTGCGGTAAGAGTCTTGCTAATTGTTGGAATTGAGTAGTGTATTCCTCAATATTAGAACCTTTCATCTTGAGTTGCCCGTATTCATCCTCAAGTTCTTGCATTTCATTACGGGAACAATACTCTTCCTGCAACAGGATTTTAAATCCGTTCCAAGTAAGGGCATTGGCTGTATTCAAACCGAGTGTCTGTACGATAGAGTTCCACCATGTCAAAGCTGAACCTTCTAAAGTACCAATAGCGTATCTGACCTTGTTTTCTTCCGGACAATTGCACGTCTCAAATACCGCTTCTGACTGTTCAATCCATCGAAGAAGTCCAATGGCTCCTTCCGATCCTTTGAAATTACATGGTTTACATTTCAAGAATGTCTTGAACGTGCACATTTGTGGGTTTACCAGTCCCCCCGTTGGATCATGTGATCCTGTTTGGTATGTTTGCGTATAGTTTGCGATTGTCTCGGTAATTCGAGTGTTAGTAAGTGCCTCAACTTCCGCTGCGGTCATGTTAATGTTTCCTCCAACCATGATCTTCCTATTTACAAATATACATAATGAGACTACACCCATCGCATAATCACCACTCATGCACAAAGTAAATGTAACACACTATCATAGTCATTAAGATAACAGTTCTTAATCATTTATGATAAATTAGTGCTTACAATTGTTTATCAAAGAGATGCAAAACAACTAAACACTAAATCTACTTTTATGAGTACAACCCACTCATATAAGTTTGTTACTGAAAGATAATTAACATAAAGTAGCTAAACCCCATCATTTGGTGGTGCAACACTAGGAGATGAATCAGCCTGTTCTGGTGAACCACCCTCTGCACCATGATCATACTGTATATGTTCGGTGACAAGTATCAATGCTTGCTCGGCCAAATCCCCGACTACATTTGTTCCATCTATAGCCGCATTAGATAGTGCAATGGCCTCTTCGGCCCTTGCCTCGGCCACAGCCGCCCGTAGTTCCGTCTCTTGTTGTCGTGCCTCGGCCATAGTTGCACGAAATTCAGCATCTTGAAGTCGGTTGGTGAGTTCAACAATAGCATTTTGCATCATTTCCACATCCTCCACCAGATTCTCATGTAATTCATCTGTACGAATCAGTTCCTCCTTAAGACTCCTCCATTTATCCATAATCCAGTTGTTGCTCTCCAACAATCCTGTGATTGCCCCTGCCGCCTCGCGCATATTACGGATCTCTCGATCCATACGTGCCACGAATGCAGCAAATGCTTGCTCTAGCGGATACCCTAGAGCCGGTAATGTCCACATGCCAATAGTAGATGAAGTAGTGGATGGAGGAGGCACTCTCTCCTCGCGTACCCAGCTACGGATGAGATCAGGGAACCATTGCCAATAATGGCTGCTCCCTCTGGGTCTAATGTGAATATCCTCGCCGTAGTGAATAGTATCATCCACTGGCTCCAGTTTCCTCTTCTTAGCTGTTTCAATTTCCACATGTGACTCCTCATCAAGAATACGCTTAGACGATGATGCCATATCTGTTACATAATGCCATATGTAAGTGCATGCAAACTATCGTGTAAGCAAGTGTCTAATGTCTAACAGTTATAGTCTAAGTCTACAAAATGCAAACCTAGTTCGCTATAACCAATGGCTCTGATACCAATCTGTCACACCCCCAATTCTCAACTAACGGAATTATACCGTTTGGGAACGTGACAAACCAGGATCTCAGATCATTAGACATAACGAAGACCTCTATATGAATTTTAAAACATATGTTGGTCTAAAACTGTAACATCAAAGTTTCAATGATTGCGGAAGCGTTTTAAAACCAATAACAAAACGTAACGGTTTGAAAATGTAAATTACAAATCCAATAACATTCAATGTCTTAATTGATCAAAACTAAAACACTTGAACTGAAATGCATGCATGAGACTCAACATCCTAGTCCCTGCTTGTCCTTGCTTGTATCTTAGTGTCCTGAGAAAACATGTAAATCAAGTCAACACAATGGTTGGTGCATACACAGGTTTAAGTATTCACAATGTTCAAAACAACAGTTTGAATGTCAAGTTTGTAGATAACATAATCACACATGCACAGTCATGATAGCTAGTCATATAAACTATTTACATAAGTGGTCGACACCGAAGCTGACGAGTTGCCATGCTATAGCATGTTTTTGCCTTAACACTATTGTCTAGCACAAACAATAGTAAAATGTGTTGTTTGGTCAGTCAAACACCTGCGTAGATCCCATCTACCAAGTGAGGTTTGTCAAACCCAATAGATCTATCTTCAACTACCACGCTTTGCACTCCGGCAAATTAAACGGTTCGAAAGAGAAGGCGTTGTAATGCTAAGTTTGCACTTAATGTCACACCCCCAATTTCCAACTAACGGAATCACACCGTTTGGGAGCATGACAAACCAGGATCTCAGATCATTAGACATAGCGAAGACCTCTATATGAATTTCAAAAACATACATTGGTCTTTAAAACAAACATAATAACCAGAGTTTACAAAAAGTGCGGAAGCGTTTAAAAACCATAAACAGTTGTAAATCAAACATTACATTTCAAAGTACTTAAATATTCAGATTTAAATAATCAAAGTAAAAGAAATGCATGAGACTCTATCTTCCTAGTCCATGCCAGCTGTTACGCGCGCCTTAGCGTCCTGAGAAAACATGCAAATCAAGTCAACACAAAGGTTGGTGCATAACACAGGTTTTAAGTAATCATAGAGTTCAAAACATCAGTTTGAATAACAAGTTGTAGATAACATAATCACAATTGCACAGTCATGATAGCTAGTCATATAACTATTTACATACGTGTTCGACACCGAAGCTGACTAGTTGCCATGCTATAGCATGTTTTCGCCTTGCCACTATTGTCTATCACAACAATAGTAAAGTAATGTGTTTGGTCAGTCAAACACCTGCGTAGATCCCATCTACCAGGTGAGGTTTGTCAAACCTAATAGATCTATTTCCAACTACCACGCTTTGCATTTACAGCAAACTAAACGGTTCGAGGTGTGTAAGGACTTTCAAGTTGATATTTTGCACATAATGTAAACAGATAACTCATGCAAGTGTTATGTATCTAAAAATCAGTTTGTTGCACATGTTTTCTCCCCCAAAACAGTTTAAAATAAGAAAGGGGCCGTGTACGCACCTTTGGTTTTTAGCAGAATGATCAAGTATGTGAAAACTCGCGTAGAAATCCTCTACGAAGAATCTGTGATTTAAACAATAACCTATTGTTATTCGAATAATCGTTTTGTGCTTGAAATCACATACGTGTCAACACACGTATGTTAAAGTGTTAAAATTTAACATACGGAAGTACGCGTGCTTTTGAAATCGTTTAAATAAAATCACTTTTGATTTTATTTAATTTAAACGTAATTATACGCGATTTCGTGTTCGGATTAAAATATGGATTTTATCGTCCTAACACGTTCGTATTCTAGTTACGGTTCCAACGCAACTTGAACGAACTAAATCGGAGTTCGTATGTGAAAGTTATGATTAAAACACCAAAATAATCAAAAACATCAAAAATTGGTTGGCCCGGGACTCGAACCCGCGACCCTCAACATCACACGCACAGCATCTAACCACTACGCCCGCTAGGGTTTCGCGATAGTTAACCAGAACTTAATTCTTTTAACTCCTAATCCACTGGTTCTCTTCAATCCTATTATAGCCGAAGCAATTCCATTTCAAATTGGCTATGAATTCGATCCCGATCATCCATGAATCCATAGGGGTTTCATTACAACAGAAATTTCGAATGTTTCTGGTTAATCAATTTCGAATTTCCTACACATTTTCACTCAAACCCCCAAATCACTTAACCCGTGGAAACCTAGAACTTGATCTTTATCAATTCGATATTGTCACAAGAAATTAGCTTATGGTTTAGCTTAATCGGAACCCTCTGAAACTTGTGATAACATTTAATTAGATTTTCGAACCCTTTTCCATCGAAAACCCCAAACCCGTTTTGTTTTAAAGCCCTAGGATTCGAAATCATTCAATTCATGTTTGCATCATGAAATTGATATCCCATTTAGCATATTCGGGAGTCTCTGAAACTATCTATGCATGTTAATTTCAATTTTAAACTTCCTAAGATCACAACCCCCAAATCGTTTTCTTTAAGAACCCTAATTGGTCGATCTTGAACAATTCGATATTGGAGCCCAGAATTAACATATGGTTAAGTTTAATCGGCTATTTTAGAGTGTGTAGAAGCAAACACTTACTTGTTTTGATCCCGATTCGATGAAGTTCACCTTTGAGCCCTAATTTCGGTCCCCACAATATCAATCCTTCAACCCGACTTGTTTTGCTCCCAATTGTTGAATGTTACAGGTTCTAATATCGCCGAATAAGTGTTAGAAAACTTCAATTGTGAACATTATGATCCTACTTATACGAATTTGATGAATAGGGATACGGTTTCAAGTTTGTGGCCGTTTTAGGAATAAATTCGATAATGATTCGATCTTATAACGTATAAAACTGTTAATTATCATAATTGTGATGATTATGATTATTCAATATCGGTTACAACATGATTAATTCGACTCCTCATGGCCTTTTGCTATGAAATCCGAATTTCAATCATTTAAAACCTTCGAATTTTGACTTCCTTAGTCAAAATTGAACTCTCTTGATAACATTTAACCTATATTCCACTAATCCAAGTGTTCTATAAAATCATGTATCGAAATTTCATCCTTTTAACTTAATATTATCTAATTTCCTGTGATTTCGGTAACTTCCAGTTAACCAAATTAATCCAGAATATCAAATTGCCACCTATCGGGCCAACTTGAACTATTGTTGAGTTAAATTAATCCCAATTGGACTTCTCCAACACAATTGGGCCTCACTGGGCCTTCCTGGGCCTACCTTGGCCTTCCCTAGACCTACTTTGTTTTACATTGGGCTTCATTTGCCCCTTATTGGGCCTTACTGGGCCTCTCTTGGCTTATTGGGCCTACATTGACTATGTTGGGCCTAATTAATCTTGTTGGGCCTCCATTGACCTTATTGGGCCTTCATTGGCCTTGTTGGGCCTTCATTGGTCTTATTGGGCCTTCATTGGCCTTATTGGGCCTTAATTGTCCTTGTTGGGCCTGTGATAGCACCAACTCCCGTTAACAGAGTTAGTGTGAAAAGTCGGATTGTCACATCATCCCCTTGTTGAAGGAATTTTCGTCCCGAAAATTAGCAAGTGTTAAGAGTAGTTAGGAAACTACTTACGAGTTTAAATCGTACGTGTTAGTGTGATTTGATCATTCTGTGTGCTTGTGTGTACTCACACACAAAGTCTAATGCTTGCAACATCACAACTCAATTGTGATCGTTCAATGTAACTGTTTTGCGTGTTCACTAGTTAGTTCACCTAACTGTGACTGTTTGTGTTTGATCATACTGTGTTGTGTAGCCTCACACCTAGTGAGTGTCTGAAACTGTTTGTACTATGCAACCCCGCACATAGCAAAGTGTATGTAACCAATGTACTATGCAACCCCGCACATAGCAAAATGTATGTAATCAATCGTGTATGCACTACCATAACATGTAACATATGAAATGTAGCACATAAAACATATAAAATGTAATGTAGCACAAATATTTGTAACAAAATCAAAATCAATTGAATAAATAAAACGTTTGTGCTTACAGTTTGAAATTTGCAGTGTTGATGTGTGAAAGCATCACGTCATCCCCTTGTTGAAGGAAATTTCGTCCCGAAATTTAACGTGCGCTCTCAGTGTTAGCAGTAGCTGTTTTGAATAGATGAGGATATTTCTTCATCATTTGGTCTTCCCGTTCCCATGTGAATTCAGGACCCCGTCTTGAATTCCATCGGACTTTGACTATCGGAATCTTGCTTTGCTTCAGTTGTTTGACCTCTCGGTCCATGATTTCTGCTGGTTCTTCAATGAATCGCAGTTGTTCATCTACTTGTATTTCTTCCAACGGTACAATCAATGTCTCGTCAGAAAGACATTTCTTTAAATTCGATACATGAAAGACATCATGAACTCCACTGAGTTCTTCCGGTAGTTTGAGTTGGTACGCAACCGGACCAATCCTTTTCAGAATCTCAAAAGGTCCTACGTAACGTGGACTAAGCTTGCCGCGCTTGCCGAATCGTATCACACCTTTCCAAGGTGATACCTTTAGAAGAACTCGGTCCCCTTCTTGAAATTCCAACGGCTTGCGACGTTTGTCTGCATAACTCTTCTGTCGATCCCGAGCCGCTGCCATACGGTTCCGGATTTGAACTATCTTCTCTGTTGTTTCGTGCACCAGTTCAGGACCTGTTAACTGACTGTCACCAACTTCAGCCCAGCAAACTGGTGAACGACATTTGCGACCATACAACGCTTCAAACGGTGCTGCTTGAATACTTGTATGATAACTATTGTTGTAAGAGAATTCCACTAACGGTAAATGATTCTCCCAGCTATCACCAAAATCAATGACACAGGCTCGTAACATGTCCTCGAGCGTTTGAATCGTTCGTTCACTTTGACCGTCGGTCTGTGGGTGATAAGCGGTACTCATATCCAAGCGAGTCCCCAATGACTTATGAAGAGATTTCCAAAAGTTGGAAGTAAACCGGGCATCCCGATCAGATATGATAGAGATTGGCACGCCATGCCGTGCTACTACTTCCTTAATGTAAATACGAGTCAACTTCTCCATCTTGTCAGTTTCTTTGATTGCTAAGAAGTGTGCAGATTTCGTTAACCGATCGACAATTACCCATATTGTATCACAACCACTCGGTGTACGGGGTAACTTAGTAATGAAATCCATCGAAATCTGTTCCCATTTCCACATCGGTATCTCTGGTTGTTGCAGTAAACCAGATGGCTTCTGATATTCAACTTTGACTTTCGAACAAGTCAAACATTTGCTAACGTACTTAGCAATATCAGCTTTCATATGAGGCCACCAATACAGTACCTTCAAGTCATGGTACATCTTGTCTGATCCCGGATGGACTGAATATCTTGACTTGTGTGCTTCGTCCATCACGAGTTCCCTTAAACCTCCATACAAAGGTATCCACATTCGATCAATGAAATAACGAATTCCATCAGATTTAACATTCAATTGTTCTTCCATTCCTCGTAAAGACTCCGGTACTAAATTTTCCGTTTTCAAAGCCTCAATCTGAGCACTATGTACCTTGTCAGGTAACTCAGTATGTATTGTCATCATAAGTGCACGAACCCGTCTTGTTCCCGTTGTATCTTTTCTGCTCAAAGCATCGGCTACGACATTAGCCTTTCCCGGGTGATACTTAATCGCACACTCATAATCGTTCAACAACTCCACCCATCGTCGTTGCCTCATATTAAGCTCCTTCTGATCAAAGATATGCTGCAAACTCTTATGATCAGTGTAAATGGTACACTTAGTTCCATACAAGTAATGCCTCCAAATCTTTAAAGCAAAAACCACTGCTCCTAACTCCAAGTCATGAGTAGTGTAATTCTTTTCGTGTGTTCTTAATTGTCTGGAAGCATAAGCGATCACTTTATCCCGTTGCATCAACACACATCCTAAACCCTGTCCAGATGCGTCACAATACACCGCAAAGTCTTCCGTTCCTTCCGGTAAGGACAGAATCGGTGCACTGCAGAGTTTCTGTTTCAACAACTGGAATGCAGCTTCCTGTTTATCAGTCCAGTTATACTTTGTTCCTTTGTGCGTCAGAGCTGTAAGTGGTTGAGCGATCTTTGAGAAACCCTCAATGAATCGTCGATAATAACCCGCCAAACCAAGGAATTGTCGTACCTCGGTAGGGGTCTTTGGCGCTTCCCAATTCTTAATAGCTTCAATCTTCGCTGGATCAACATGTATACCCTTTTCATTAACTATATGCCCCAAGAACTGTACTTCTCGCATCCAGAAATCACATTTCGAGAACTTAGCGTACAGTTGTTCCTGTTTCAACAGCTCTAGTAGTAATCGAAGATGTTCAGCATGTTCCTCCTCAGACTTTGAATAGATGAGAATGTCATCAATGAAAACAATGACAAACTTATCAAGATAAGGTTTACAAACACGATTCATGAGATCCATGAATACGGCTGGAGCGTTTGTCAACCCAAATGGCATGACCAAGAACTCATAATGGCCATAGCGCGTCCTGAATGCTGTCTTTGGAATATCCTCCTCCTGGACTCTTAGTTGATGATAACCCGACCTGAGATCAATCTTTGAGTAGTAACTCGAACCTTGCAACTGATCGAACAGATCGTCAATCCTGGGTAACGGATACCGGTTCTTGATAGTAACCTTGTTCAATTCCCGGTAATCGATACACATTCGGAAAGTTCCATCCTTCTTCTTTACAAACAATACTGGAGCTCCCCACGGTGAAAAACTAGGTCGTATGAACCCCTTATCTAACAATTCTTGCAATTGTGTGGATAACTCTTGCATTTCTGACGGTGCAAGTCGATAAGGCGCCCTAGCTATCGGTGCTGCGTCTGGTGTAAGATCGATTCGGAATTCCACCTGTCTCACAGGCGGTAATCCCGGCAAGTCTTCTGGAAATACCTCCGGAAACTCACAAACTATAGGTATATCTTCAAGTTTCTTCTCCGCTACCGGCTTTTCAGTTATAAGTGCTATAACTGCCGTATGACCCTTACGTAGACACTTGTGTGCTTTCATACAAGATATGAGACGCAGTGGCGTACTGCTCTTCTCGCCTTGTACATATAATGTCTCTCCCTGCGGAAGAGGTATGCGAACAATCTTTTCATGGCATACAATTTCAGCCTGGTTCTTGGACAACCAGTACATGCCAATAACTACATCAAAACTGCCTAAGGCAATAGGCATCAAATCAATCTCTAATGTCTGACCCATCAAATCAAGAATACATCCCTTATAAATGTTTTCTACTACAATCAACTTACCATCCGCTAACTCCACAGTATAGGGACTATCTAAGGCAGTGGGACTAACATCTAGTGACTTAGCAAGTGAACTAGATACAAAACTCCGGTCGGCACCAGTGTCAAATAACATAGAGGCATAGTGATTATTTAAGAGGAACGTACCCGTAACAATGTTGGGATCCTCCCGCGCTTGACGTCCTCCGATCACAAACGCCCTGCCTCTAGCACCGTTATTGTTGTTATTATTATTGTTGTTGTTGTTGGTGCCATTGCCATTACCGTTGCCACCTCCATTACTATTACCATTACCATTGTTGTCCCCGCCTTTCTTAAGTTGTGGGCAATCTTTCTTGAAATGGCCCATCTTGCCGCACTCAAAACAACCTTTCTGTGCGTTGTTTTGATTGTTATTATGGTTGTTATTGTTGTTCTGTAGCTCTCCGCGACAATCCCTAGCCGCATGTCCAACCTTGCCACACCTCTGGCACTTAGCTCTATCACATTGGTTACCCGCATGATGATAACCACACCTGTTGCACTTGGGGTGCTTACCAATATAGCCCCCCGACGATGATGATTGCTGACCACTGCTTGAACCATGATAAGACTTGTTTGAGTCTTGTTTCCTGTTTTGCTGATGTGATTGTTGGTTGTTGCCCTTGAAGTTGTTACTATCCCACTTTCTCTTGTGATCTCCTACCTTGGTAGCAGATGTTCGCTTAGGCAGGGTCCCTTGCAACACTGCCTGATCAGTAAGCTGATGTGCTAGACGAACAGCTTGTTGGATGGTGGTGGGATTCGCTGAAGTCACCAACCCTTGAATCTGAGGCACTAGTCCTCCAATGTACCTTTCGATCCACTTACTGGCTGGAGTAGCCATATGTGGTAGCAGTCTGGCCAGTTCATGTGATCTGGTCGTGTATTCCTCAATGTTTGACCCCTCCATCTTGAGGTGCCAATACTCCTCTTCCAACTTCTGCATTTCACTACGAGGGCAATACTCCTCTTGTAGTAAGGTTTTGAAGTTGTTCCAGGTCAATGCATTTGCTTCACCCAACCCCAGGGTCTGAACATTGGAGTTCCACCATGTCAGGGCTGGACCCTCCAAAGTTCCAGTAGCAAATTTCACTTTGCTGTCATCCGGGCAGTTGCACATCTCGAACACAGATTCAGCTTTTTCAATCCATCGGAGAAGTCCTATAGCTCCCTCCGACCCTTTGAAGTTGTGTGGTTTGCAGTCCAAGAACATCTTGAACGTGCAGACTTGTGGGTTAATCACTCCCCCAGCTGGACCCTGTGGCCCTGTGTTGTGTGTCTGAGCATACTGTGCAATAGCCTCCGCGACTCTGTTGTTAATTAGCTCGTTGAGCTCAGCAACAGTCATATGAACATTTCCTTCAGCCATTTCCTCCCTATTTACAAGAAATGTTAATGCACAATCAAAATCCAATTTTGACATGTGTAAGTAAAAACAATAAATACAACATGTAATATAAACAACACAGTTGTTGGAAACAAACAATAGTTCTTTCATAAATAGAAACTTTCTTTGAGTACAATACTTTTGAAATGAAATACAAAATTTCAAACTACTAATGTAGGAACACAACCCGTTCCTAATAAGTTTAAACAAAACAGAAATAAAAGAAAGAGAATCAATCGTCCTCAACAGTGGATTCAGGATCTGACTCAGCAACTGGTGCTGGTTCCTCCTCCTCATCCTCGTCCTGTTCCTCATTCTCAACTACTACTAGATCCTCTAAAGCTTCAATCCTGCCCTCCAAGATCTCGGCTCGGTTCTCTGACTCCTCTAAACGACCAATCATGTTCCACATCTCATCTCGCATGTCATGAACCAGTTGGGCAAGTTCCTCTTGCCTCTCAATGGCATCCCATAACTCCTGAGATCTCTGATAGAGCTTCTCCTCTGCTGTATCCACGTCCTCGCGCAACTTGGCGATCTCCTCTGCGTCCGTCCTTTGCCTCTTAGGCTCAGGAGCGTCCAGTACGGGTGGTGGATGTGTAGATGGTCCTGCAGCATAGAGTCCCTGGTTATTCACCCACGGTGCCTCCACCGGATCCTCATCCGGGTCCTCAACTGGATCCTCGTCTGGATCCTCCTCTGGATCCTCATCAGGATCCTCGTCTGGATCCTCCTCCGGATCCTCCTCTGGGTCTTCCTCCGGATCCTCCTCTGGATCGGAGTCCTCCATCTCATATGGTGGAGGTGATGGAATGGGTGGTGGTGGTGATGATGGTGGTGCCGGAACCATCGGCTCCTCGTCCTCAGAATCCTCAATGATAACATAAGGAACTGATGATGAAGCCATGCCTGTTACATAATATCATATGTAAGTGCAGTGCCATGGAATACGTAAGCAAATCAATTACATAATGTCATATGTAATTTCTAAGCAATGTGTATAAACAGATGTGTCTAATGTCTAACAGTCATAGTCTAGGCCTACAAATGCAAACCTAGTTCGCTATAACCAATGTCTCTGATACCAATCTGTCACACCCCCAATTTCCAACTAACGGAATCACACCGTTTGGGAGCATGACAAACCAGGATCTCAGATCATTAGACATAGCGAAGACCTCTATATGAATTTCAAAAACATACATTGGTCTTTAAAACAAACATAATAACCAGAGTTTACAAAAAGTGCGGAAGCGTTTAAAAACCATAAACAGTTGTAAATCAAACATTACATTTCAAAGTACTTAAATATTCAGATTTAAATAATCAAAGTAAAAGAAATGCATGAGACTCTATCTTCCTAGTCCATGCCAGCTGTTACGCGCGCCTTAGCGTCCTGAGAAAACATGCAAATCAAGTCAACACAAAGGTTGGTGCATAACACAGGTTTTAAGTAATCATAGAGTTCAAAACATCAGTTTGAATAACAAGTTGTAGATAACATAATCACAATTGCACAGTCATGATAGCTAGTCATATAACTATTTACATACGTGTTCGACACCGAAGCTGACTAGTTGCCATGCTATAGCATGTTTTCGCCTTGCCACTATTGTCTATCACAACAATAGTAAAGTAATGTGTTTGGTCAGTCAAACACCTGCGTAGATCCCATCTACCAGGTGAGGTTTGTCAAACCTAATAGATCTATTAGGTTTGACAAACCTCACCTGGTAGATGGGATCTACGCAGGTGTTTGACTGACCAAACACATTACTTTACTATTGTTGTGATAGACAATAGTGGCAAGGCGAAAACATGCTATAGCATGGCAACTAGTCAGCTTCGGTGTCGAACACGTATGTAAATAGTTATATGACTAGCTATCATGACTGTGCAATTGTGATTATGTTATCTACAACTTGTTATTCAAACTGATGTTTTGAACTCTATGATTACTTAAAACCTGTGTTATGCACCAACCTTTGTGTTGACTTGATTTGCATGTTTTCTCAGGACGCTAAGGCGCGCGTAACAGCTGGCATGGACTAGGAAGATAGAGTCTCATGCATTTCTTTTACTTTGATTATTTAAATCTGAATATTTAAGTACTTTGAAATGTAATGTTTGATTTACAACTGTTTATGGTTTTTAAACGCTTCCGCACTTTTTGTAAACTCTGGTTATTATGTTTGTTTTAAAGACCAATGTATGTTTTTGAAATTCATATAGAGGTCTTCGCTATGTCTAATGATCTGAGATCCTGGTTTGTCATGCTCCCAAACGGTGTGATTCCGTTAGTTGGAAATTGGGGGTGTGACACTTAATGTAAACAGATAACTCATGCAAGTGATATGTATCTAAAAAGAGTTTGTTGCACATGTTTTCTCCCCCAAAACAGTTAAAATAAGAAGGGGGCCGTGTACGCACCTTTAAGTATTGTAGAATGATCAACTACGTGAACTCGTGTAGATAATCCTCTTACGAAGGATCTGTGTTTAACAATAACGTAGTGTTATTCGGATAATCGTTTTGTGCTTGGAATCACATACGTGTCAATACACGTATGTTAAAGTGTTAGAAATGTGCATACGAAGGTACGCGTCTTTTGAAATCGTTTAAATAAAATCCCATATGATTTTATTTAAACAACGCGATTATACGTGATTTCGTTTTCGGATTTAAAATATGAATTTTATTATTTTAATACGTTCGAGATTACGTTATGGTTCCAACGCAATTTAAACGGGTTAAATCGGACTTCAAACGGAGGAGTTATGGCCTAATTTACTAATTAACCCAAAAATATCAAAATGGGTGGGGGCCGGGTTCGAACCCGTGACCTCCCCCCCAATGTCACACCTTCCATACCATCTCCTCTACTTCCCAATTTGTTAACAAGATCCATTTCAATATCTTTTAACCCATAACAGTCGGGTTCCCCCCCTTTGTTTTATCCTTAACCGAACGAAAGGCTCTCAATTGGACATCAATTCAAATCCGATTGAACTCAAATCTTTAGGGCTTTTGTTCCTATCATCCAACCGACCCTATAGATGATTTTAATTTAAATTTTTACCTAGATTCAATAGGTTAATCGACCCCGACCATTCTCGAACTCAATTTCGTTAACCCCCAAAACAAAATCGTTCAATTCGTTAATGTTATTAAACAAAATCTTATGGTTTCTGTTACATAGAGTATTTCGATCCTATCTGTAGTGTTCAATTTGAATACCATGATCGTTTAAATAGAAAACCCCCATTAACTTTAACCGAAAAGCCCTAGAATTCAAAATTCATGAATTCGTTGAAATTTTATGAAATTAATAAAGGTTTTTCGATAAAAAGAGGATTCCGAAACTATCTGTATTGTTTGATTTTAGTTCATAACTCATCCAGATACAAACCCCCAATTCGTTCTTCATTAAGAACCCTAGAACACGAAATTATAGAATTCGATGTTGTTAGATATAATTATTATAGAGATTTCGTTTAACACATTATTACGAATCTGCACATAAGTTTTAATTTGATCATAGAACTTGTTTGATCAAAAACCCCCAAAATGTTTTTCATAACAAGCCCTAGAATTAGATCTTTATCAAATCGATGTTTTAACCCAAAATTAGGTTAGGTCTCTTCTTAATCGGAACTTTTAGGTTGTGTAGGAGTGAAATTTTACCTGATTTGATGTCGATTTGGTGTAATTCAACTATTAGCTTTGATTTCGGTCGCCCCTTGATCAAGTTCTTCGTTTCGAGACTTATAGAATCAAATTGATTTCTGAAAAATTCTCCTAAAGATGCCGACTAGAATGTTTGAGTGCTCAATTGGGTGAAATTTGGTCGAATTATATGAGTCTTATAATTGTTATCAACGGTTTCAACTCCTTAGAGTCGTTTTTAGGTTTAATTCACAAATTAATGTTACAATAACGTATATTGGCAGTTAATGATCATCAAAGTAATGATTATGATTGATTTAATTCAGCCACCACTTAATTTTAATATGGAATTCGAATTTTTGTTGTAAAATCACATGAATTTTGACCTTATAAGTCAAAATTGTTGATTTCTCGATGTTACAAGCTTAATCCTTGCATTTTAAGTGTTTTCGAACTGATTTCGTTTAATTCTAATCCCCCATGTTTGATTTTGTTCGATAACATTTCATTTCAGTTAATTCTAAAGTTAACGGAATTAATCCGGAATACCGAATTGTCATAAATTGAACTACTTAGGCATTATTGGACTAGGTTAACCCATTCGGGCCTCCTAAATACCATTGGGCCTTATCCTGGACTCATTGGGCCTACCTTGGGCCTACTTTGGCCTTAGTGGGCCTACTTGGGCCTCATTGGCCTTCCTTGGTTTCATTGAGCTTAATTTCTATTCAATTGGGCCTCATAACTACTATTGGGCCTCATTGGCCTACCTTAGCCTTATTGGGCCTTCCTTGGCCTTACTGGGCCTGTGATCTAACCACTTTCAGTTAACAGGGTTAATCCGAAAAGTCGGATTGTCACACCTTCTGAACGACCCGTCTTTCTTTTTCACGAACAAGACCGGAGCTCCCCAAGGTGAGTAGCTCGGTCTGATGAAACCCTTGTCAAGTAGCTCCTGTAATTGATTAGACAATTCCTGCATCTCTGAAGGTGCTAACCTGTAAGGAGATTTAGCAACAGGAGTTGCTCCAGGAATTAAGTCAATACGAAACTCTACTGGTCGCACAGGTGGCAAACCTGGTAGATCTTCAGGAAACACTTCAGGATATTCTTTTACTACCGGTACCTCTTGAATCTTCTTCTTGTCTTTCTCTTTTTCCACCACATGAGCCAGAAAAGCTATGCACTGCTTCTGTAGACACTTACGCGCCTTTATGCAAGAAATGATTTTGACACTGCGTTTTGCTTGATCCCCTCTAACTTCCAATACACGATCACTCGGCAATGGAATTCGAAGCAGCTTCTCAGAACAGATGACTTCCACTCGGTTAGAGGAAAGCCAATCCATTCCAATAATGATGTCGAAACTACCCAACTCCATCGGTATCAAATCGATGGCAAATGTATGACCATTAAGTGTCAATGGGCAATTTCTATAAACTGTACTAACTGTAATCTGTTTCCCGTTAGCTACTTCTATAATGTAAGGGGAGTCTAACTGTTCCTCTACTGAATCTAGTTGGCATGCAAAATCGGTAGAGATAAAACTCTGATCCGCACCAGTATCAAATAAGACAGATGCATAAAAGTCATGTAAGAGAAACGTACCAGTGACCACATTTGGGTCCTGGCGTGCAGCTGGTGCTCCGATAGCGAAGGCTCGTCCACGTGGTGCTTGAACTGCTCGTTGTGCCTTCTTCGGGCAGTTCTTCGCAAAGTGGCCTTGTTCGCCACAGTTATAGCACCCACCATTGGTCCGATTAGCTGGTGGAAGGAGAGCCAAAGCAGTATTGTTGACTGCTTGGTTAGGTGTCATCCGGCAGTACTGGACCCAATGACCCTTCCGTCCACATCCCGTGCAATGTTTGCAGGGAGTGTTAGCAGTGTGGTGATACTGACACTTGGCACACAGAGGATATGTGCCAGTGTAGGGTTTGCGGTTGGGGTTTTGTGGTGTTGCTGCTATTTGTTGCAGAGGTGTGGCCACCGCGTAGTTCTTGATGGTCTTCTGTTTCTTCTTTTGATGATGGGAGGGTTTCTTTGAAGATTCAGCTTTGTTCTTACTGTGTTCGGCCACCATCTTTAGAGCTCCAGAGGCTACCATGAGGTCAGTGAGTTTCCCAGACAGTCTCACTGCAGATTCAACAGTAGTAGGGTTGGCTGAAACAACCATGCCCTGAAT
The DNA here is from genome assembly GCA_009363875.1 of Mikania micrantha. Lineage (NCBI taxonomy): Eukaryota > Viridiplantae > Streptophyta > Magnoliopsida > Asterales > Asteraceae > Mikania > Mikania micrantha. The sequence goes on from CM018681.1 coordinate 60,097,409, forward strand.
GCAGGCGGGAAGTCCACCCACATAACGGTCTATCCTCTTCTCCAGAGTTGGTACCATATCTGGTACCAAAGCAACTAACTCGTGGTAACGAGTAGTGTACCCCATGTGATCAGCCCCCTTCATCACATGGTTGGATAGTTCAACCTCCAACTTCTGCAGCTCATTCTTGGGACAAAATTCTGTTCGCAACAGTGTTTTGAAGTCTTCCCATGACATTGCCATAGCTTCCTCTCTTCCTCGGGCGTTGATCTGACCATTCCACCAGGTCAGAGCCCGTTTGTTGAATGTTCCCGCTGAGTAACGGACCTTGTGGTGTTCGGGGCAGCTGCAAAGATCCAATGTTGCCTCAATCTTCTCAATCCATTGGATTAATCCAACGGCGCCTTCAGACCCACTAAAGCTGGGTGGTTTACATCCTACAAAGGACTTGTAGGAGTAGTGAGATGAATCTCCAGTGTTTCCACTGGCTTCCCCTGATGTGTTGCCAGGATTGAGGATCTCATTACGAAGACGAAGGAACATCTCCGGTATAGCTTCTTTCATCTGATTCGTCATCTGGCTACTCAGTAACGTCACCAGAGCGATAGTAGCAGGGTCCATAGTCGGTGTTGTGCCTGAACCAGATGCTTGAGTAATCAATGGAGGAGGGGGAGGAGGAGGTGGAGGAGGTGGTGGTGGAGAGTCATTCGGAGACGGTGTGGAGGAATGTGGAGCCATGTCTCGAGGTGGTAGCTGTATCAAGGGAGGTTGTCTTCGCGGAGGCATTCTGATCATAACCAATAAAGTTATCGGTTAGTGCAATGATCGAATACAGAAGACAATATGCAAATAAGTCTTAAGTCCTATTTTCTCTACATGTAGGGTCCCTAGGTTATAGTCTAGGCCAAACCATTTAAATAAGTGACCTATATTTCTCTATAACCATGGCTATGATACCAATCTGTCACACCCCGAGCCGGCGGGGTAGGATCGGGTTTCCCCGACGGGCGGAAGGTTCCCGGGGCGCGATATCGAGAATGATAATCGAAAGTGATCAGATTGTTTACATTGCACATGATATAAATGAGAAATGCTAAATTGATTAGAATTACAAAGTTAAATTACATCCGTATCGTTCATAATTTAACAATGTAAATCCAATCATGAACATCATAAAACAGCTATCTCGTAACTGCACAAGATATACAAAATTATTGTATAATGATGTTCCAAAAACATGCAGGTCCAAAAATACTAAGTCTTCTATCTGAAGTCCTAGTCCAAAAGCATAAGCTTCCTAGTTGACCTGTTCGTCACCTGAGAAGTCATGCAAAAATAAAATCAACACATGGTTGGTGAGTTCATATAGTTTTAGTAGTTGAAAATGATTTGAAAACCTCCTTTGGTAAAGACCCTAACCTCATTAACACCACATGTAATATCCACATCGGTATGCTTATATATAGGGCATATGTAAGGGACAAGCCCTAGCCAACATCCCACCACATACTAATATGCATATGACACTGCTGTTAATGACAATTAAGCATTTTTACCTTTAACACAACCCATAAGTTCTTCTGTTTGTTGTCCCTGTAATTACAATCATTTGAAATCCATGTTGATTTCATAAGTTCATCACACAATGTGATCAACCCTAGTAATTGTATAAACAGTTATAAATGCTTAATTAAATAAATAAATAAACATTTAATAAAATCTAAGTCCTAATGATTGGGGCCTGTGGTCATACTCGAGTAGACTAGTCTGTCAATCTAGGTACTTAGTAGTTAGGGAATTCTGTAAATATCCTCAAACATAAGACCTACAAGTCAATCAGTCTAGCTAGGACTTCTTGAAATATAGGATTTCTGGATTCAATGTGTTGGCATATGTTATCTCTGATATTTCCCATACTATCCCTTAAAAATGATTTATTGATTCGACTGATTTTGTCACAAGATGTACTTGATGTGTTGATCATAGAATACAAGATTCATTGATCGATTGTACACTTGATTCGTTATTCAACAAACACTTGGTTTGTAGAACATTGAATGTTGTCTTTGCAAAGATTGTTTTGTTGATGTCTTGATGTCCCACCCTTGTTTTGTCAAAATGTTTGATTTGATTCCTTGAATTCACCCACTTGATTTGTCAAAATGTTTGGTTTGATTTCCTTGAATTCACCCACTTGATTTCACCCACTTGATTTGTCAAAATGTTTGGTTTGATTCGTTTGAAATGTTTTGACTTATTGAAAAAGTTAGTTTAACTCGATTATTCACTTAATATATAAGTAAATCAGTTAATAACCTGCATAAAATCTTCCTAGACATGATCTAGGATAACATTTATATATATGTAAAACATATAATTTAAAAGCATTTAAGTAAACAATTTAAATAAACAGTTTACGCATGTTTCTCAGCCCCGCGTTTTAAAACAAAAATGTTTAGAAAAGGGGCAATGAACTCACCTGTGTTGCTATGAAATTTGATCTAACACAAAATGCGCGCTCCTGTATGTAAGTTAAGTTTCTTCGGTTCCTGAGTTATTTTATAAGAATTTGAATATAATAAGTACGCGTAGTAGTCGTTGTGCCTAAGGTTTGAGTCTTGTTGTGTGTGCCACTAAGTGTCTTAGTACTAAGTGTATCTAAGATCTAATCTATCCTAGTTACCCTTTTAGATCCCAATCCCAAGTTGAGTTACAATACTTACTTTTAAATTTTAGAAAATTTCGGCAGAGTTTCCTTTGTTTTTAGAGCAAATCCAGACAATTATATTGTCTATTTTACAACAAAATCCCAATCAATGATATTACTTTAACTTTTATAACTAACTAAATTTAGAAGAAACAAATGAAGATTTTAAATTACATTTCAAATTAACAAAATTTTAGAAAAGTATTGAACTAAGTTTTTAAATAAATTCACAATGTCTTCATTTTAATCAAACATCATTACTTGAGTCCAATTAAACATTTGATGTGTGTTGGGCTAATTAAGCCCCATTGGGCCCACTCTGGCCCAATTAAATATCCTTGATTCCAAATCGATCGTCATCCATGCCCGTGTATGATCCCATGTAGATAGTTCCATACTAAGTTAATGAGCATTTATTGACATAACCCATTAACTTATATAAGTTAGTTATCCATGCTAGCCTAATGATCATGAGGTGGTAATTTTGTCTAATACTCTTAAATTACCCCTCCCATGCACACCCACTTAAGATCTCATTTCATGCATGAGCTTGTACATGCATTTCCCATGCATTCATGCATATATGATCAACTTCTCATGAGATTGTTATATTTAGTGGTCCACAATCCATTTCCTAGTTTATAACATTAGTCTCATTGATCCTAGGTCCATACTAACCTCTTTAACCCACTCCTAGGTTCGACATGTGGTCCAGGTCAGCGAACCTTTTTGAGGAGTTGGTCTTAGGTTCGGCTAACCCACCAGTGGTCCTGAGGTTCGGCTATGTTCAATGATAGGTTCGGCCATCTTCTAACCTTGACGAACCCTAATGGTTCGGCTACTGTTTTAGTTTGAGGGTTCGTGGGTCTGCATGGTCATGCATACATGATTCGTCTGATTCTATGGTTCGCTGTACATCCAAGGATCGGCATTAGGGTTCGGTGACTAACTATGGTTCGGCTGAAGAGGGTTCGTCGACAACTAAGGGTTCGTGAACCAGGGTTCGGTTGTCAGCATTGCAGGGTTCGTGACCCAGATCCTACAGGTTCGTTGCAGGGTTAGGTGCGAGCGCCAGGTTCGTTGCAGGTTCTTGTTCCAGGGTTCGGCCAAGTGGGTTCGTTTGGCCATGGGTTCGCCAAGGAGAAAGCTAGGTTCGGCCAATGGTTGAGGGTTCGGCCGAGATGTTCTTTCACGAACCTGCAACTTTTATGAGTCTTAATCTTCATCATAACAAGCTCCAACCTGTTACAACCTTATTCCTAAAACCACCTAGACGTGCAAGGTAACTTAACTCAAGTGTTTCAAACGTTTTATAACCGATTAACACCAATAATCTTAGGGGTCACGAAGCACACATATTAAACCGAAATAAGATCGAGTTTTTACCTCAATTTCGACGGTTAAATGCTCGTTTTTCTTGTACTTCCGTGATCCACGTGTTGAGGTGAACGTTTTGGCACCTAACTTGCTCGAATCCACCAAGGAATCGTCACCAAATCTTAGAGAGAAGGAGGAATTTTCTTAGAGAGAGAGAGAGCTAGAGAGAGAGTGACGAGAGAGAGGGAAAAATTTGAGTTGGTGTTGGTTGGTGATGCATTAAATGTTCTCATTTAATGTGTCACCGAGACCCGATGTTCGGTCTCGATCGGTTTCGCGTAAAATGCCAGTTTGTGTAGTTTTCGCGACGAAACGACACGGTTATAAAATTAGAAATCATTTAATTATTCTAGGTTGTAATTCCTAATAAATTAGCTAATATCTTCTCAATTATTTTAATATTTAAAACATAATTAACTGTTTAAATTGAAATGTACGGTTGTCGCGCGTATTCGTCCGAATCGTCACCCGTACAAACACGACGATAACTATACTTTTCAATCTTGTTTTCTAATTATTGAATATCCTTCAGAACGTTAAACTTTCAGATATATTCGTACAGATCGTCACCTATATGAATAACCCGTCAATTTAGCATTCACATAACGATATTCGTGTGTTTTGTTCCGTAAGGCCTCACATACGTTTATACATAATAAATCCTAAACAAATAATCACATGATGGTTCTGTATTGCCGGATTATTATCTGACTCAAGAACCATTGTTATGAACTGTGTTTCTGCTAATTGTTTCTGAATTTGTTCTATGATAACCCAAAATGACAATGATAAATGATATTAATCTGAAACGTACTGAAATGTATATGATTCGTACCTGTTTTACTGTTCATGTACTGTAGAGATCACTGTTCCGGTAACGGTTCCGGCACTGATGTTACAATTTCCAAAGCTTCCTAATGCTTTACTATTGTTTATCTTATGATTTCTAGTGTTTCTAACCGGTTAGAACGAAATCACCACAAAGGGTCGTGACATACCCTAAAAACCGAAACAAAATTGGAGATTTACCTCGAAAATAGTGGATAAATGTTCATATCCTTTGTACTTCCTTGTTCTACACAACGAGATGATCGTTTTGACTCCAAGAACACTTACATCCGTGAAGAATTGAGCAAGAAACCTTAATGAGAAGCTTGAGGTTTTAGAGAGAGAGAGAGAGAGCTAGAAAGAGCTAGAGAGAGAGAGTGACGAATGTGGGAGAGGGAATGGGTTGGTGGGGGTTGGTTGGGAAATTATTCACCTCATTAAAGGCTTTGAAAATACCCGATTGTTCGGTTTTGCTCGGTTTCGTGTAACACTTCGGTTTCTCGTGATTTTCGCGACGAAAAGATACGGTTTATAAAATAGGGTTTATAAATTTATTTTTGGTGGTTATTCCTAGTAAATTAACTAATATCTTTCATTTATTTTAAATTTTCAAAAATATTAACTTTACGGTTTAAATCGAATCGTACAGTCGTCACGCGTATTCGTTCGAATCGTCACCCGTACGAACTCGACGATAACTATACATTTCAATAAGGTTTTCTAATTATCGGACATCATTCAGAACGTTAAACCTTTAGATATATTCGTACAGATCGTCAACTATACGAATAACCCGTTGATTTAGCATTCACGTAACAACATCCGTGTGTTTTGTTCTGTAAAGCCTCACATACGTTTATACATAATATAATCCTAACACATAATCACATGATGGTTCTGTGTTGCCAGATAATTATCTGACTAATGAACCATGTTTTCTGAGTTTTGTTTCTCAGAAATGATTTTGGATTCACTGTTTGTTACATAAGATGATAATGATATATGCTATGATTTATGAATTACATTGAAATACATAGAAATTGTACCTGATTCCTGTTCATGTTACTGTTGCGATCACTATTCCGGTACGATTCCAGCCCTGATGTTACAGATGTCTTTACAGCACGTTTTGCTGATTATCACTTTGATGAGACAAATTTTCCAACCTTAGGGGGAGAAAAGAACATAAAAGAAAAGAATGTCTCATGGTGTGAACCTTCATTGTTATATCTTGATCCAAGAACAAAACAATGTGAGACAGAAGTTCAAAAGATAATTCATATGCAAGATATAGCAAATCAATTGCCAGATGCATTTACTGATACAAAAAGAGTAATAAAATCTCATATACCAGCAGAGAATGCTCCAGCTCGGGTTGAGATTCCAGGTAAGCAATTAGATAAAGATCCAACTCACGAATCTCAAAGACGTTTGAAACGTGGCCGACCAATCGGATCAAAGGATAAAAATCTTCGAAAAAGTAAAAAGACCTGAGAAAGAAAATGACCATAAGGAAACGGATTTTGATGAAACTCAAAATATCAAAACATTTCGCGATGAAGAAATGAATGATATTAATAGAGAGATGTCAATTAACTATGGTCACACAAACAAATTATGGAACCGATATGAAATGAAAAATATTGATAAGATATTTTCATATTCTGTGGCATTTGATATTATAGATGGAGACGATGCTCCTGAACCAAAATCAGTCAACGATTACCAAAATCGAGATGACTGGAACAAATGGAAAGATGCTATGCAAGCTGAATTAGATTCACTTAACAAACGAAGAGTTTTTGGTCCAATTGTTATTACACCAAAGACCGTAAAACCTGTGGGTTGCAAGTGGATTTTTGTGCGGAAACGAAATGAGAAAAATGAAGTTACAAGATATAAAGCCAGACTTGTGGCTCAAGGTTTTTCTCAAAGACCAGGGATTGATTATGATGAAACATATTCTCCTGTTATGGATGCAATCACTTTTAGATATTTAATCAACTTAGCAGTATCCAAAAATTTAGAAATGTGTCTTATGGATATGGTGACAGCTTACTTGTATGGATCACTTGATAGTGACATCTATATGAAAATTCCCGAAGTATTTAAAATCCATGAAGCATTAGGTTCAAAACCTAAAGAAATGTGTTCAATCAAATTACAAAGATCTCTGTATGGATTGAAACAATCGAGAAGGATGTGGTACAATCGTTTGAGTGATTATTTGAAGAGTAAAGGTTATAAAAATAATCTTATTTATCCATGTGTCTTTATCAAAAAGATAGCATCAGGATTTGTGATCATAGCTGTGTATGTTGATAATCTAAATATAATTGGGACGCATAACGAAATTTTTATGAAGTATTTCTCTTTTAAAGAATGAATTTGAAATGAAAGATCTTGGAAAAACCAAGTATTGTCTTGGTTTACAGATTGAGCATATGCCTAACGGAATACTTGTGCATCAATCAAATTATACAGAAAGGCCCTTAAAGCGTTTCAATATGGAAAATGCAAACTCTTTAAGCACCCCACTGGTAGTTAGATCACTTAATGTTGACAATGATCCATTTCGCCCATGCGAAGATGGTGAAGAAGTTCTTGGTTCAGAGGTACCATACCTTAGTGCAATTGGTGCTCTTATGTATCTTACTAACTGTACAAGACCAGATATTTCTTTTGCAGTTAACTTACTAGCAAGATTTAGTTCAGCACCTTCAAAAAGGCATTGGAATGGAATTAAACATATTTTTCGATACCTTCAAGTAACTACTGATTTAGGTTTATTTTACCCTAACGATTCAAAAGAAGAATTGGTTGGTTATGCAGATGCAGGTTATTTATCTGATCCTCATAAGGCAAGATCTCAAACTGGATATGTTTTCTTGAACGGAGGAACTGCAATTTCATGGCGTTCTCAAAAGCAAACACTTGTTGCAACATCATCAAATCATGCTGAAGTTATTGCACTACATGAGGCCTCTAGAGAGTGTGTATGGTTAAGGTCTATGACTAATTTTATATTGACTTCATGCGGGTTAAATGAAGATGGAAGTCCAACTAGAATTTATGAAGACAATGCAGCTTGTATCTCACAGATGAAAGAAGGGTATATCAAAAGTGACAGAATAAAATATATACCACAAAGATTCTTTTCATACACTCAAGATCTTATCAAAGACAATCAAGTTGAAATGAGATATGTTTCGTCTAGCAACAATTCAGCAGACCTTTTCACAAAAGCACTACTACAGCCATTTTCAGGAAACACGTACATGATATCGGAATGTGACATGTACAAACGATATAGTTAACATCATATGATAATTTGAGGGGGAGTTATATACTGCACTCTTTTTTCCTTAGGTAAAGTTTTTCCCACTGGGTTTTCTTTAGCAAGGTTTTTAATGAGGCAGTAGTTGAAAAACTCCAAGTTTGAAAAGGTTTCATCCAAGGGGGAGTGTTATATATTTTATATAATTGAAAGGTGTTGGATGAAAGCTTTTCCAACACTCCAAATTTATATGGACATATTTTTAGACTAAGCATTAAATGTTTTTGTTTCTTGTCTCCCGAAAGGCAACTTTTTTTGTAGTATAAATACCACTTCAATGTAAAGAAGAAGATGCGCCTCTTGTATACATTCTAAAGTGCTATACAATTCTCTCTTCTTCTCTCTAAAATCTCTTTTAATCTTCTAGTAAAAAGATAAAAACACTCATGGAAGACGGCCAGTTGATAAAAAAAGATAAAATAAAAATATATAGATTATCAGAAAAAGGCCGGATAAATTAAAAGGTAGCTGTTGAACAATAAATGAAGACGACGTATTGATAACTATTTTGGCAATTGACATATGATGAGGAACCACTTTATATAGGGAAAACAACGAAAGAAGCACCAAAACAACTCTTAATAAAAGAGTGGTGTTTCTTCTTTTTTAATAGGAATATACTATTAAGGCTAGAAAGTCCCTAGATTAAAGATTACAAATTAAGGTGAAAACCCGTGAAATTTAGAAAATAAAGAGTAAATTGTCATTTTAGTGACAGTGTTTTGTTCACTTTTGTCATTTTAGTCCAAAAGTTTAAATTTCACTATTTTGCGTCCTTATAGTTTTCATTTTATTGTCATTTTAGTCCAATGTAATTTAAATTTTGGACTAAACTCGCAACAATGACAAAACCATAAAGACGAAAATGACAATAAAATGAAAACTACAAGGACAGAAATAACGAAATTTAAACTTTCGGACTAACATGGCAAAAGTGAACAAACCACATGAACTAAAATAACAATTTACTCCAAATAAATAAATAAATCTATATTATATAATAAATGAAGGTTTTGATTGGACACGTGTCAACATTATAGAGCACCTAAAAATTATTTTCCCGCTTCTCTCTCTTATTAATTGTTTGTAAACCATCTTTTGTTAGACTTTGAATTTTTTCTTTCTCTTCTATTAAATAATATTAATTATAACAATTTAATAAATAATACGATTACATCGTAAGTCATATTATTTAATTTTTTATAAAAAGCTTTGAATAATATGTAATATGTTCTTTAAAATAAACAATTTTAAAATTTTTTTATTTAACCTGTGTAATACACAAGTTTTTACCTAGTAAATAAATAAATGAATAAAAAGCTATATTAATAATTTTTGTTGCTGAATTCTACGCCAACAATATCTCCTATTTCGTATAACTCGTCACCTGATATGAAATCACCTCACATGTGGTTAATTTTTTTACTTATCATACCCCTTTAATTGAGATTTCTGGTTCCACATCTATCTTATATAATAAATCAAGGTTTTTGTTTGACACATGTCATGCAATGAAACATGTTTCATTTTTATTTCCCTTTTAAAACTTGGAGCATTAAATCATTTATTAACACTCATTTATTAATAGTGATAATTAATAAATTTGACAAATTATTACTTTAATTTATTTTCTTATATTTAATAAATTATGTATTAAAATAAATAATTAAGTCATGAATATCTTAAACTTTCAATGTAGAAATTTAATAATATCTTTAGAATATATTGAAAAAAGAAAATGATAAAAAAAGTAAAATAAAATAGATATATTATAAAACAAATTGAAAACCATACAAATAATGATTTTATTAAAAATGAGAATATTAAAAACCCAAATTATATTCATATATTTTTATAACAACATAAAATAAAATAGATATATTATAAAACAAATCGTAAACTATACAAATAATGATTTTATTAATAATAAGAATATTTAAAACCTAAATTATTTCATGTATATTAATATATTTGTATATTTTAACTTACTATTTTCATTAAATAATATAAAACTTTTAAATATTTTCATTATTTAGGTAAGTTATAAAAATTAATGACTTATAAATATTTTACAAATTATGGTATAATTATAATTCATAAAAGTTAACTCTTTTTATGCATAGTAATATTATTAAATGTTAGTATATAAATATTTTTACTTATTTAGCTAATTATATAATAAAATATGAAATTTAACTTTAATATTCATATATTTTATTTCTTTTTTTATAAAAACTTATTTTAAATTGTTATTATCTGTTTATAACTCTTAATTTAAAAAATATAAATAATTGGTAACATTTATTATCATTGTAGTCATTTTGTTTTTGTTTTTCAATGTGTATCAATTATTTAATTATTGATATCAATTATTTAATCATCCATTGTGAATTATAGATATGAAAAATAATTAATATATTATTAAGCAAAGAAGTTAATTTGCAATTAGTTATAAAGTTTTTATTTAAATTTTTTTCTTATCTAAACTTCTATTTAGGCCTCTTACTATCATCAACTTCAAATAATGTTCATTAAAATATTCAATAATAATAGTGATTATTTTCCATGAATTATTGTTGGATCGGGTTATGTAATTCAACACAACACTTTCACAAGTAATCTTCTAATGAGCTTGATAGATGTGGAAGATTCTATCAACTCAACTTACTCACACTTTCAAAACAATACAATACACAAATAAAGTTGATTTCAAGGTTAAAATATATTTCATTCAAATGCAAAGTGAACAAGACTCTAAAGCTCAAGCATGCACTCATGCTCTTGCTAAGTTACAGATGAAGGATTATATACTAAAACCTACAGCTGTATCCTCATAGGGATACACGGCTGGACAAAACACTAGAAACAAATGAATGCTAAAACTAGTATCTGTTATAGTCTTGACAGGCTAAGCCATATTAATTACAATTAATACAAAAGACTCCATTGACTTTTACAATTAATACCTAAAGTACAAAAGGCATTAAATGCTTGGTATCTTTGTGGTTATGACAAATCCCATTTGCTGCTGACTATCATCTGAATGTCTTCTTCGTTGGTTTTGAGGAGAGAAAGTAGCTCTGATTATTTCTATAGGTGTCCGGAATATTTGTCAGAGAAATTCTTCGGAAGTATTTGTCTTTGGAAGCAGCTGATAGTTGCTCGGAAACTTTGAGTGCTTTGAAGCTCTAAATGTTGAGGAGGGATTCGGAAGCTTTAGTCTTCTGCATAGCTTTCAGAAGAAGAGAATTATCCTTCGGAAGCAATAGTTCTTCCGAAGGTTAATTTTTTCCTTCTGAAGGTTGTTTGTCTTCTGAGAGTCCAAGACTGGTTCAAGAGCTGTTTTGGTGAGCATCAACCTTGATTGATCTTACAGTCTCCCCCTAGGCTAATGCTATCAAAACTTATATCCTTCATTTCTCAAGTTTTCAGCTCTTATTTTGACAAGTCTAGCGTGAGCCTTCCTTCACGGTGGTTATCTGGATTGAGTAGAGGCAAGTTTTCCAGATCAAAGATATATGGAGCAGGAAGAGAGAAGATCTCAACCTCCTTGAGCTTAACTATGTTCCCATTCCAGTACTTTAATATAAATATATTCTCCAGCTGCAGCTACTTCAGGGTTGACTCTCTTCTTCCTGCTCTCTCTCATCCTCCTCAGATGCAACTACTTCAGGAGAGGCCACTGCTATTTCAGATTCTGCAGTGATCTTTGGACCTGCTGCAGGATCCATTCCTGTAGCCTCTGATCTATCTTCCACCTCTTCTTCTCTCTTTTTCTCCATCCTTGGTTGTTCGTCAGGATCAGTGTTAGTGGTTTGTTGCCTTGTGTGACTTCTATTGATTCTGATCACGGAGGATATGGGCATGTTATCATACGAGAGATTGGATTGAGGAGAGGGAGACTCTTGCTTTGGGAAGAATGCATTTGTTAAAGCATCACACATTACCTCCAGTCCTTCTCTGAGAGCTGCATCAGAGAGGGGTTTGTCAAAAATTATTCTTCCCTTAATGCCTAGATTTAGAGCTTCCTTTTGTGCCTGGATATGGTCCAATGAAGGTAATTCTCCCCTGGCTATTTTGCTTTTGATATCCCTCACGTATAGATCCATGGTAGAATTCTTCATAGGACCAAGCTGTCTTTGAGAGAAGTTATAGTTCACAAGGAACTTCTTCATTTTCTCTCGGTAGGCATCTTCCTTTTGTTTCTTCTTGGAAGATGCCGCAGCTTTGGATGCAGCAGTAGCCTGTTCAAGCTGCTACACCCTGTCCAGCTCAACAGCCATCTTAGGTACCGACCAGCGTAGTACCTCATTAATGTCAAACCTCTTCTCTTCGAGGAGACAAGAGATTCGTAGAATCTCTCCATCCAAGGAAGTATCTGGTCAGCCCTTCTTCATGACTGGCCTCCTCTCTTTTGAGAGAAGTTATAGTTCACAAGGAAATGCTTCATTTTCTCTCGGCCAATAACTCATTTGAGGAGGATAACTCAAGTATGACTCGGCCTTCGAAAGCAGCTGCAGCTTCGGATTTAACCTTAGCATTCACTGCCTCCTCCAGTTGACCAACCAACTTGGAAGGTTCCTTAATGGTGCGCTCAGAGAACTCAGGGTTGGAGGAGAGGTCTTCATCAGCCATTGTCCCAAGAAGGGACATAGGTTCCATGGAGATAGAGGTTGTTGCTTGAATGGGATCCTCCATGGTAACCTTGGCTGTGGTCCCAGAAGGGGACCTTTGGATCCCAACAGGGGATCTGGGCTCCATGGAGATGTTGGATGTGATCTCTTGTTCTTTCTCCATGGATACCCTTGCAGCTTCGAAAGAGGAGGAAGAGCTGGAGTGATGGAAGTAAGTTCCCAAGAAGTCATCCTATTCACTATCCAAATTGGTTATGAATGGAGTAGGTTCTTGAGCAGCTTCCTCTTCTCCTTCTGCTGGAGATTCTGACCCCATAGGTTGTACATTCTCCCCCTTTTTTGTAGCACCAAGGGAAAGGGAGGACACCTGGCTAGGATCAGGATGGAAGGGTGAGCATACAATGGGTGGTCTACACTAAAGATCCAAGATGGTATCATCTTTCTCTTGGATCTGCAGTCTCAAGGTAGCGACCTCAGCCTTCAGGTCAGTTACCTTGGCTTGCAAGGTGGAAATGGTGACAGTCAATTCTTGAATAGTGGGCCCTCATCCACCAAAGTGGAGTCATTGGGCGATGGAGTCCTGAGCCTTGCTTCTGCATCTCCATCACCAATTGTGGTTTCTTGGCACCCTGGATTCCTCTCATTGAAGATGACCTTAAAGAAGTCATCAGCAGTATGAGTTGCCACAGAAGAGGTCCTATTACCTGTACCACTGTCCTGATGAATCAAAGAGGGTTCATTAGTAATGGCAGCCTCCACTGTATTAACCCCTTCGCCACTGCTCAGGTTAACTTCTATTGATGTAAGCTCTGGGTCAGGAAACCTCTCTTGCAGCTTTGTCACCACTCTTAGTAATGTCTGGGAAGTAGGAGAGAGTGGGTCATACTGAGTAGCCGAGGAGGCACCTTGAGCTTGAGTAACTGAATGAGTGGGGGGCTTTAATGGGGTAGAGAAACCTATGGACCTGGGAGACAATCCTTGTTCTAGAGGAGAAACTTCAGAAGAAACAGGCTCTTGTAATGTGGTATTCTCACATCCCCAAATTCCCACATGCGATGTCAGACCGCTGGGTGTCACGTGGCCAGAATCATAGCTCTTGGTCGTATAGAACGACTCTATATGAATTATACAATCACACAGTTTTGTAAATAAACCAAGTTTCATTAATTAAGTAGCGGAAAAATATAAGTAGTTATGCAGCGGAAAGTGAAATGTATTAGACACTACATAGTTTAAATATGTCAAAATCAACAAATAAGACACAAGCCTAGAAATAGAGTCTATATGCATGCAGACTCTCTTGTGCATCCCCATGTACGTCCTAGCTTGTGATCATCATTTACCTGAGAATGCATGCGAAAACGTGTCAACATAAAGTTCGTGAGTTCGCAGGTTCTAAGTAATTGAAAACAGTAAACATGCATACACTGGATATGTTAAGTTTTGTTGGATCTACGATCCCGAGTGTGTCAGTTCATCCTACTGAAATTTGGTTGTTTCTTTGCCTCCCCGGGTCATCGCTGAACCTAGCATCAACATCGAGATTACACTCATCATGACCTCCAGTCACTGCTGTTGTCGAGTGGGGCTAGTCAAACCCAGTAGTACTACGTAATAACGACTCGTTTGTTACACAACTAACGGTAAGGGTAGTGAGGACTTTGTTGCGATAATAGTTACATTCGAAAAAGGTTTTACAACATACCAGTCATATATCTAAAAACAGTGCATAGTATTCTCACCCCAAGAGTTTAACAAAAACAGTTAAAGAGTAAAAGTGGGGCTGTAAACTCACCTGAGTTTAGTAGTACGGTTATTCTCGTGAACGTTTGTAGTAGTGCACCTTTAGCGGTTACCTATATCACGTAGGTGTTATGAGTTTGTGCTCACATTCGTTTTGGTCTCACTAGACTGTGCTCGTGTCCAAACAACTCCAAGTTGTTACGTTGGTCGTGTTGACCGTGCTTGACTCAACGACCCATTGGTGACGTGTTTAGTTTAAGTGATCGATTAACGTGTTCACAGTGTCGTGTGATGTGTGTGAGCACATAAATTGCATTCGTGGGATGACTTATTATTTATAGCAAGTTTCCATTTTTAAGCAAGCCTTATGAGATATCACTTTCCATTTATCCTAGCATGCTTATATAACCTATATGATCAAGTTATCACATAGCATTTAACCACACATAGTCAAATAGTCACATTTCTCGTTTAAAAGTTGCTATTTATAGTAAGTGGTGATAATATGCATATTTCACCAAAGTTAATAAATCAAACTCATCTAATATCAATATCTTAGTTCTAAATAACCGTTTAAACATGCTTGTTTGTAAGCTACAAGGATCATTAGATTTACCTTTGTGAGCTCTTGGTAGCTTGGATTCTACTGAGATCGAGCTGGAACTCCCTGTGTGCAGCTGATATGCTCCTCAATCTCCAAGGGAAGTGATGGTAATGTTGATGTCAATCTCCAAGCTTCACCTCCAAGCTTCTTAACCTTCAATCTTGAGCTCTTAAGGACTCACCAATGGCTTTCAGAAGGTTAGAAAGGGTGTTGCAGAGAGAAATGGTCGGAATGGAGGTGTGCTGATCGAGAGTTGAGGTATAAGGTGGCATAAGAATGATTATAATTGGTTTAATAAAGATTTTGCATGTGAGGCATCTTTGCGTACCGCTGGGATATCAAAAGTAGGCTCTTGGCGTACTGCCGAGGCCCATTCCGGGGTCCATGGCGTACCGCGAAGGATCCCAGTTGAGTCTAATTTCTCCTGTTTCGATGGTTTGATTCGTTTTTCTTCGTTTTAACGATTACGACTACCGTTCCTCAACTTATTATCATTGTTTCACTTGTTTAGGCTCTCACAAAGCTTAATTGTTGTTCAATTAGGTTGTTGTTTCGTTTAGTTCACCAACGTTCGTTATTCAAGACGCGTGTGTGTGTTTTCCGATAATTCCTCGAATTATCGTTTTGTTGTGTGCGTTTGGACTGTTGTACCACATGTCATACTAGATTAACTAATTCTAATGCCACGTATGTAATAATGATATAATTTATTATTGAAATAAATAAAATGCTGACCTGGAAATCACGAGGTGTCACAGGTATCCCTTTGGATATTCTCAGGTATGTATGGTGAAATACATTGAGGGCTGTTGGATGGGTTAGGGGCAACCACCGGATCCAGAGGAAGATCCAATGGTAAAGTGACAGGTGTGGCTTGCACCTTAGGCAGAACGGGGCCCCTATTAGTTCTCTTTGCCTTTATCATTTTGGGTTCGGAAGAAGGAGCCTGAAAATTTGTAGACAATTGTACAGGGGTTCGTTTGTGTTTGTAGGTGACTTTGATTTAGTGAGAGGTTTGAGAGGAAGGTGTGGGTTGATCATTTGTTGGTTGGACAGAGCTGTCACCTTTAGGGGTAGATGGCTCCATGGAAGGAAGAAGAGGAGTGAAAGTTCCAAAACACTGAGCGCTCGTCTTCTTTAATTGCACAAAAACCTTGGCAGTAACCAAGGCTACTTTGTTAATGTTCCTAGACATTGAGAGCGAAGAGAGCAACTCACTGTTAAAAATTTGTTGCAAAAACCTGGGATACAAACAAAATTTCTTTAGAGATGACTGATTGTCCACGAAGTTATTGAAAACAAAAGATGAAAAGTTGAACAAGTTATTTGAGACCAAACCATGAATAGCCGAAGCCAAATCAGAGGGAATTTGATCCCAACCGCCGGTTTTATTTGAAAGACAGTGTAAAAATACATGTAGGAGGTACTTGTAATTATAGGACACTCTACCTTTCAAATAAGTAACTGAAGGAAGAGGACCTTCGTACCCCATTGACCGAAAGGTCATTGCTACCACATCGCTTGTGAAAGAAACGCTTCCCTCAACATCTTGGAGATTAATATGTTGACACATTGTTTCCACAGAAATAGAAATTTGATGAGAGTCAATGGTAGCCAAGAAAGATCTACCATTTGGAGAATCAACAATGGAACAGGAACCCCAAAACTGTTGGTGATGAGATTCATACACCACGGGGTTAACAGTAAGTGTTGTAAAATGCCTTCCTCATCTGAGGAATGAGATGATCGGTGCAAAATCAACATCATGATCAGCACAAAGTTCTACGACAAGATTCTGAGCAGGTTTGAATGCAAGAAGAGCCATTTGGAGATTGACGGTTAGGGTTTAGTCGAAGAAAACTTACGATTGAAGAAGAAAGAAATGAGGATTTGAATGGGAGGAAGACCTTTTGTTACTTCGGATGTCAGCATTTAATATAGAGACACATTAAATTTTGAGATCCGGAGTGACAGGAAACGAAAAGGTCTTCCGTGACAGCTGTGTAGCACAATTAACTTTGGAAGATGAAAGTAAACATTTATTTTAAGAAAGAGAGGCTTCCAATAAACAATTAAGAGGAATTTTTCGTGTAGTATTGGAAGAGTTTTCCTTTTGTAGGATCAGAATATTTGTAACAGAGAAGTGTATGCTTCGAAAGACAAGTTCTTCTGATGAGTACAATTAAAATGAATCAAGTAATTAGAAGAAAATGGTTTCAGAAGCAAAGAATTTATATCAGAAGAGAAATACTTGCAAAAAAATAGATTTCTTTAGAGGTGTGACTTCTTCCGACTTAAGGGTTAAAGAACACTTCTAAAGACTTAACATTTCTCCTGATGAGCAAATACTTATCAGAAGATAAGTTAAGTTTATCTTTCGAAGGATTATTTAAACCTTGTTACAAATTCATTTATTAAAAATTGATCATACCAATAGCTGTTATTAAATACCTGAATCCTCCTTCATCAAAAGCCTTGGTGAAGAGATCAGCAAGATTATGTTCGGTATCAACTTTGACTAGATGAATTAGCTTCTTTTCTGCACAATCTCTTATGACGTTATATCTGATGTCAATGTGTTTGGTCTTGGAATGCTTGAGAAGATTGTTGGTGATGGAGATTGCGCTGGAGTTATCTATCTGTATAGGAGTACTGAAAATTTCTACTCCATAATCTTTCATTTGATTCTGAATCTAGATAACTTGAGCACAACAACTAGAGGCAGCAATGTATTCAGCTTCTGCAGTGGAAGTGGAAACACATGTCTGCTTCTTACATTGCCGCGAAACTATTATGGAGCCAAGAAATTGACATCCTCCTGACGTGGATTTCTTGCTTATGTTGCAACCCCTATAATCATTGTCAGTATAAGCCATGAACTGAAAACCTGCATTCCTAGGATACCACAATCCTAGGCTAGGTGCTCCTTTGAGGTATTTAAAGATTCTTTTCACAACAAACATGTGTGAACTCTTGGGATGGCCTAAAATCTTGCACATAAGCAAGTTGCAAACATGATATCAGGACTGCTTGTTGTGAGATACATCAAAGAACCGATCATAGCTCTGTACTAGAGCTTATCAACATCCTCCCCCTCAAGTTCTAGTCCTAAGGATGTTGTTTTGGACTTCGGGGTCTCTAGAGCCTTGCAGTCGGTAAAGTTGAACCTTTCAGGAATATCCTCGACATATTTTGATTGGTTAATGAATATCCCTGTAGGAGTTTGCTTCACCTGAAGTCCAAGAAAGAAAGTAAGCTCTCCCATTGAGCTCATTTCAAATTTGAACTTCATTAGTGCTTCAAAATTCTTGCAGAAAGATTCATTAGTGGAACAAAAGATAATATCATCAACATAAATCTGAACAAGCATAATATGTTGATTGGATTTCTTGAAGGAAAGAGTTTTGTCAATGGTTCCTCTCTTGAAGTTTTTTGAGAGTATAAATAAGGATAAAGTTTCATATAAGATTCTGGGAGCTTGATGCAACCCATATAGAGCTTTATCAAGCTTACAGACATGATCAGGAAACTTTGGATCCTCTAATACAGGTGGTTGACAAACATATACTTCCTCATCGATTTTTCCATAAAGAAAGGAACTTTTGATATCCATTTGAAATACTTTGAAGTTCTTAGCCGCTGCAAAGGCTAGAAATATTCTGATGGCCTCAATTCTTGCAATTGGAGCAAACACTCCATCATAGTCGATTCCTTCC
The DNA here is from genome assembly GCA_009363875.1 of Mikania micrantha. NCBI lineage: Eukaryota > Viridiplantae > Streptophyta > Magnoliopsida > Asterales > Asteraceae > Mikania > Mikania micrantha. Next base: position 60,116,334 of record CM018681.1, read on the forward strand.
TCTAGTGTGTACCCTTGTACAACCAGTCTTGCCTTGTTCTTGATGACTACACCCTTGTCATTCTTTTTGTTTCTGAACACCCACTTGGTTCCGATGGAATATTTTCCCTTAGGTACAGGGCAGACCTTCCAAACTCCTTGCCTTTCAAATTGAAGGAGTTCTTCCTGCATTGCTTCTACCCAGCTGCTATCTTTCAATGCTTCAGCAACTTTCTTTGGGATAGAAATCAAGAAAACAAACAGATGTTTGCTTCATGCAAGGAGCCTCTTGCTCTTACTCCTTCTTCAACATTTCCAATGATGTTTTCAGCTGGATGAGAGGTATGAATCCGAGTTCTAGGAATAACATCCAACTCAGAGCTTAAATACTGAGTACTTGACTCAAGGTTTGGGAGTATAACCTCATGATGTATTTCAGGCAGATCTTGAATTCTTTGATGTTGAACTGCTATGGATGGATTCTCTCTGGGTTGAGAGGATTCCAGTGTGGTTACTTCATCAGCAGGGCTGCCAACTTCCTCTTGTCTCTATGGAGTAGAAGTGGAGTCACTTAGAGGAACAGCTTGAGATGTGTGATAATGGTTCCTGACTGTGAGACTGTTTGGGGTATTGAAGTGGATTCTGCCAAGGTTTCTCTTGAAGCTATTGGCAGTTCAACACGAAAATCATCCTCCCTACTTAGCTGATTTGAGACTTAGGTAGTTGTCTGAGTTCCTGTAACATACTCTTTTGAAATATTTAAAGCATATGTAAATCCATTAAGATCAAATAGCCAATCCGGACCAGTTCCAGGGTTTATTGACAGTATGTTTATTAAATTGGACATTTGCAGACTCTTTAATAATCCTAGATCTTTTAATGTATACTCTATATGCCTTAGCATGGGAAGATTATCTAACAAATAACCCCTCTGTTGATTTCTCAGTAAACTTGGCTAGTTGATCTTTGGTATTCAAGATTGTGCATTGACATCCAAATGGTTTAAGAAATCAAATAAATGGTTTTCTTTTATGCCAAATCTCATAAGGAGTCATACCATGTGATTTAACTACCAATATTATGTTTCGAACATAACTTGCAGTATTGACTGCTTTTGCCCAAAAAGTGATTAGTAGTTTGGCATCAGACAACATGGTTCTAGCAGCCTCAATCAGTGTCATATTCCTTCTCTCAGCAACACCATTCTGTTGTGGAGTCCTAGGGGCACTGAATTGTCTAGTAATACCTTTGGATTCACAAAAGGAGTTTAAAGTATGATTTTTGAATTTTGTACCTTGATCAGACGTAATGATTTTTACATTGTGATCACTTTCATTCTCAACCCTAAGAATGAATGGCATCAAGATTTCAGCAGTCTCATCCTTGGTACTCAAAAAGAATACCCAGGTGTATCTTGAAAAGTCATCAGTGACCACCAGACGAAAAGATTTTCTATGTAGACTTTTCACACTTGTAGGGCCAAACAAGTCCATGTGAAGCAAGTGTAGGACTGTTGTAATTGAGTTTATCTCTATGGCACGATGAGAAGATTTGTGTTGCTTTCCTTTAAGGCAGGCAACACATTTATCAATACAAATAAATTCCTTTGTTGGTAAACCTGTAACTAAGTTATTTTTAACCAATTTATTCATGTTTTTCAATTTTACATGACAAAGTCTTCTATGCCAAAGAGACGATTCATCAAGTGAGGCTTTAGAAACAAAGCAATTTATATTGCTAAGTGGTGAGGCTGTGCTCATGTCTAGCATATACATGTTGTTCCTTTTGGGAGCTCTGAGTAGAATTTGGTTAATTGGAATAACAAATCCTGGTTTCAGGACAATACATTCATGCTCAGTGAACAACATGTTATGTTTTTGGCCACACACCTGGGAGGCACTTAGCAAATTGCAATTTAATTCCTTCACAAAATGTACATTCTCAACACTTACATTGCCATTGGTTATTGTTCCCCTACATGTGATGTACCCACCTATCGGATCACTTCCGAAAACAACCGACCCTCCAAAGAATGGTTCAAACTTGTGCAACTTGTTGCCTGTCATGTGCCGGGAGCAGCCACTATCAACTATCCACAAGTTGCTTTTTGAGTCTTGCTGCCCCTGCACACATGAAAATTGAATCAGTTTCTAATGGCAACCGAAGCCCATGTGGTCTAGGGTTTTCCATTTGCATCATTGTAGGTGAATTTCTTTGATATCATCTTAGATGGTACAGATGATGAACTTGTTGGAGGAGCCATTGGTTAAGTGGATTCTTTCCTCTTCCATACTTTGTTGACCTTTGGAGTTGATTGATAGTGTTTCTTTTCTTTCTTTTGGAACCCATTAGAAGCAGTTCTGGTTTTGCCTTCCAATGGTTTGGATTTGATCTTGAGCTGTTTTCTTTCTTCTGCTTGTCTTCTTCTGAAGTAGGAGGGTTTCTTTTTTTTTTTTGTCAGAAGCAGATCTGATTTTTTTCTTCCGATGGATTCCTTACTTTGGAAGACTTCTTGTTCTTGTTGTCAGAAGTCGACACTTCCGATGGTTTCTTCTGTTGCTTGCCTGACCTTTTTCTCTCGGAAACAGATTGTTGACCTTCCGAAAACTGAGATGTACTACTCCAACTTCCCTTGTTGTTTTCTCTCCTGCAGGGTTTCGAATATATTCTGCTCCTTGGATTAAAGAAACAATCAACATCATAGTGATCAGTGTCTCCACAAACTAGACACGTTGATTGAACTTTGGATGCTTTCTGAAAGTTCCTTCTTGTGGATGAACTTGAGTTGTGTTTCACTGAACTGGACTGGCTTGACATTGACTTGGGTGTTCCAACATGATTTTTGTTGGAGTGATTTACCTAAACCTTTGATATACCAGCATTTCTATTTCCTGATTTTGCCCTATATGGCTTGTCAGATGGACAAGTGACATATTCACTTGATGATGTACTCCCCGTTTGTGCATATTTAGTTTTAACAAAAGATGGTGTGGTTTTCTTATTTATTTTCTTTTGTTTTATAACTAATTTTAGTTTTTCAAAAGCAACAGGAGTATCGTCCTCAGAAGAATAGATTGATTGAGTAGGGCTAACATCAGGCAAATCATTTTCTTGTTAAATCTTATGTATGTCAAGATTTTCATCATACACAAGATTTGTTTCAGGTTTACATTTAATCTCCACAGTTGGAGTGTATGCAGATGGAGGTTTCATTTCGTTATAATCCTCCCCATCACCCTTCTTCTTCTTCACCAACTCAGGTATCTCAGTAATTTTGAGAAGTTTCTCAAACTTCTCTCCCTGACTGAGAAATCTGTCACTAAATGACTCAGCTAATACAAGTTCTGTTTTAGCAGTTGTCAGTCTTTCCAAAATATTTTTATTTGACACTGTTTGTTAGTGTCTTCATGTTTCAAACTAGAAATTGTCTTTTCCAGCTCCTCAATCTTTTCCTTATAATTTCTTTCAGCTTCAAAAAACATTTTTAACAACTTGTATTGACTCAAGTTTATCACAGACTTGAGCATTGAATCGTTTATATGCATTTAATTTTTCAAGACATTCAGTAGTACACATGTTATCTATTACCTTGAATGTGGAGGTGGAGTCATTTGGCATTGGTGCATTATTTGAGGTAGGTGCTTCCTCCACTTGAAAGCTCCAGTCAGAGAAGTCATGTTGCTAAGCAATGTTTGCATTGTTTGACTAGCTTGACGTTTTGGATGTTTGGTAGTTTGGCTGAGCTGAGGTTGATGGCTGAGAGCTTGGAGACTTTAATTCTCTGGCTAAATGGCCTAGTTGCTGACAATTATAACAATTGAGCTTGGATTTATCCAGACCAAATCCAGTCTTCATGTTGTGCTTCTTGAGCTGTCTTCCGGTTCTTTGGAAAATTTCTTTGCGCGGTAGGAGATCATGGCCATCTGGTAGTTGATGTCCATTTCTTCCAGATCATTTGCAGGAATACCATCTAGATCTTCTTGACACAGATGAAAATAGTTTGTTTCCTCAATTTGAATGCTCCCTGACCAGAGGTGGGCAGTAGGGTTGTACTGAAAAATGGATTTGAGTGTGATGAATATGGTGTTGGTGTTTCTGGGAAGGTGATGATTGGTGTGGAGTTTGAATGGTATATGGGCTGATAACTCTGAAATGGAGCATTATGAATGGGGGCATATAAAGCAGCTGATCTAAGAAGAACCGAGGTGTTTGTTTAGGTTCTTGAGTATCGATTTCCATTTGGTATGCACTCAGTATACCAAAGAGTTCTCCAAACATCAGAGTTCTTTTTTTGTTCTTCTAATGGTAACAGAATAAATATTCTACGCATGTGGAAGATATCTTAAAAACTTTCTTATCACATCTTGGTTCTCTATCTTTACACCTGCAGCTGTCAGTTCATCAACAAATTGAACATACCTTAGATATTGAGAAGCCGTCTTTTCATTGTTCTCTTGACAAAAATTCTCAATCTTTTGTTTCAGCATATCTTTCTTGTTTTCCTTCACATCGTCAGACCCTTCATACATCTGCTGTAGAGAGTTCCACAACTCTTTAGCAGATTTGTGTCACACCCCGACCAACGGCGGAATACATCGGGGCGCGAGCTTGATTGTTCATTAGTTCATGGTACTATTTATACGTGTCAATATTTAATGCATCATCATTTAAACATTACAACATGTCATTGATTAAATTCAAATAAAATTACTTGAATTGAATACAAAACAATTACAATTGAATGCTAAAACATTTTTTTTTAAATTTAAACTAGGTCACTAAGCCTATCTTATGTCTTCGTCATGCTTCCTAATCCTGTTACACATGTAAAATAGAGTTTGTCAACTATTTGCATAGTTGGTGAGTTCACACACTAATTTTAAGTAATAAGTATAAAAAGGATGCAAACTATAGCCTAACTAGATATGTATCATAAGCATAGCATGAATACAAGTTTGAATAAATTGAATGAATGAATGAATGAATAACAATTGCTTGTGTCCAAACAAGTATCCTTACAACATGTTAATTCAAGTATGGCCGTACTATAAATTAACAGTTATAATTCAACCAGTTTGCTAGGTGTACTTTTCACCTTTTTCACACAAAGGCAAAAGCCTTTGCGAAGATAGTATCTAACCATCTTAGGCTACTAAGTACTAGATTGCTTGACTGGTAATACACATAGAATCACATATAGAATCAACACATTGTATAAGCCTAGACTCCAACACATAAAGCTAACTAGTCTAAGGCTAACTAGTCTAAGCCAGAAACAAATGAATGCTAAAAGCTAGTATCTGTTATGGTCTTGATAGGCCAAACCATATTAATTACAATTAATACAAAAGACTCCATTGAATTTTACAATAAATACCTAAACTACAAAAGGCATTAAATGCTTGGTATCTTTGTGGTTCTGACAAATCTTCTTTGCCGCTGACTATCAACTGAATGTATTCTTTGTTGGCCTTGAGGAGAGAAAGTAGCTCTGATTATTTTTATAAGTGTCTGGAATCTTTGTAAGAGAAAGTCTTCGGAAGTCTTTGTCTTTGGAAGCAGCTGATAGTTGTTTGAAAGCTCTGAGTGCTTTGAAGCTCTAAATGCTGTGGAGGGATTCAAAAGCTTCAGTCTTCTGTATTACTTTAAGAAGAAGAGAATTATCCTAGGGAAGCAATAGTTCTTCCGAATGTTAATTCTTTCCTTCTGAAGGCTGTTTGTCTTTTGAGAGTCCATGACTGGTTCAAGAGCTGTTTTGGTGAGCATCAGCCTTAATTGATCTTACAATTATTTTTAAATATCTTAAAATGTTTAGCTTGATAGGATGATTTGAATGTTAAAATACAATATGTGTAATTATAAAAAAAAATTCAGTGTAATTCTTTTGTAATAGAGCACCCAATGCTTATTTATAAACTATAACAAACCAAATAGTTGTTTTCCATCTCCTTAGAAAAAAAAATGGCGAACTTATGTTTAAGGGACATTTTATTGATCCAATCGTTTTTTATCAATCGGTTTAGGACAATGCCGAGTTTAAGAAGTGGACCTCGTATAGTTGTATACGAGACGTTTAGAACAAATGTGAGTAAAGTAACTCTACCTCTTATTGAAAGAGTAGATGATTTCCATAAGACAAGACAAGACAAGAATCACCACTTACATTCGATGATGCCATTCATGTTTCCTCCAATCGTAAGTTTCAAGTAATTGAAAGGTATGTCTCCTTTGTTTCAATCAAACTTTTTCCCCCCCATAATGGATAATTTCGCGTCGGTCACCCCTAGGACCATTATTCTTGATTCATTTAACTTTGTTTTAGGCTCGAAATAGGTATCATTACATAATGTGAAAGTTGACCCAGTTCACTACATGAACTTGTCATAGTAAGTTAAAGCTTTCCCCACCAAATGAAGGGCTTCTTGCCTAGTGGTAGCCCTCGAGTTTCCTTATAAGAGGTCTTGGGTTGGAGTCTCGTCTAGGATAAAATATTGCTCTTGGTTGAGCCATGAGCTTTTCCTAGTTCTGGTTTCCTCCTGTGCAGGTGGGTTAGGTCATAACGTTCCGTTTTTCGGGCATATTGTGATCTATTTGCTAGGATGATCTAGGGAGACTAGGTGTTTGTTCAAAAAAAAAATTAAAGCTTTCACCAAGAATGTAGGAATTAACTAGTCTTTCTAGCATTCAATAGCAAAGACCAAGTGAGTTCTAGATGTACCTTACTGTTAATTATTTTAGGCTAATGTGCATGCATTTAAGGACATTTGTTAAGAAATGAAAGTTTAGCATGATATGTCCGAATGAGTTTTTTTCTTGTAACAACCATTATGATAAATGTTGATATTGCAGATGATGGTGATATGGTATGTGAGATGACATGTAATGTATGTATGTGAATACATACTGACTTGACTCTAGTATATATGGTCTAAGCAACATGTTTAGATTTGCGTCATTTATGGATTTACCAATATGAATACTCAAATTGGTGTTGGGTTCTAGTAATACGGACTAGTTGAAGTCGTGTGGCAACATCATGGCCCGAGTTGATGACTGCCATAAGAAAAAAGGGTATAGTGCCTTTGTGGTCTGTCAATGGATGGAGTGGTGATAATCACTCAATAGAGAAACACCCCAAACATAATAAGCAAAGATGATATTACAAACGACTGACTCATTTATATTTTATAATGTTATGAGTCTATGGGATAGATAACACCATAAAAAGGCAACTTATTAAATGTTGTGTAGCGATGACACTACAACCACTTGTAGAAAATCAGTGACCTCAGGATAGGCTGATTTAACCAGGAACAAGAGCTTTAGACACTTAGTCAAAGCTTTTGGTATTAGCTCCCTCTAGGGTTTTGCACTTAATTTTAGTTATTTTGGTCGTTTAGTTTTCTTGTTTAAAGGAAAGAGAGAACAGAAAAATAGTAAGGCAACACAAAGAAGCTTCAGAAAAGTGTTGTAATTCATATAAAGGATGTTGGGGTATAAGTAGCCCTGACGTTTAATGTTTAAGGACAAATACATGAAGAAGACAAACAGATAAGACTGAAGACACTTTTACAGACACTGTAGCATCAGAATAGTACAAGTGTAAAGTCAACTAGGATCTTTTAAGATCTTGAAGTCTTCCGAGATTCAGACAATTGTACTGATGCTAAAGGAGTTATTCTTTCGGAAGTTCTTCATAGGAAACTGATTAAAGGAATCAGTTATTCTTTTATCGGAAGCAGATGAAGGAAACATTTATTATTTCATCATAAGACATTTGTTTATTCTTTCATCAAAAGACCATCATCGGAAGCTGATGTAGATACATAAGTCTTCCGAAGTAATGTTTTCTTCCGAAGCTTGTCTTCCAATGGAGTCTTCCGAAGCTAATCTTCCAATAGTGTCTTCTGAAGCATCTTCATGTTTTCTTCCGAAGCTTGTCTTCTGAAGAAATCTTCTTCCGAAGAGTATTTTATCTTTGGAAGCAAATGTCTTCCGAAGTTAGTGCCCTGCAACATTTATTCAAATTAATTATTTGAAGGGTGGTTTTGCTTCGTGAGTCCTTATATTACAACAATCTCCCTCTAGACTGATGAAGCCAAAACCACTTTATTTTACCTTTAAGAACCCAATCAAACTTTGTGAGAGAAGGATATAAGAATGGTTTAGGAGGGAATTTGTTCAATTGGAATTTGTGAGTTTGGACAAAACCTATTATATGTTATTTAGAATTGGTATGTCCTTAGAGGAAAACCGAAGTAGGTTTCCTGGATATAGCAGGTGCTCCTTGTTTATTTAAGCTTCAGCCTCTTTTGAGAGTGAGTTATGTATTCTCCCTCTTTTTGGCTTTATCAGCCAGGACATTGAATCAGAAGGCAAGGCAAGGAAGTTAGAGAGGCAGTAAGAAGTGAGCTAGATATTTCTTGAAAAGCAGTGGTAGAAAGGTGGGAGTAGTGAAGGTGGTTGAAGGGTTTGGGAGACCTTCAAATGAAGGTGCCTGCATTGGGTTGGATTGGGAGTGCAGGACTTAGTTATTCAAGATTGTTGTGACTAAAATGGTGAGTTTGGTCACAGCAACCTGAATATGAGAAGTAGAATCCGTCAATTCCTTTATGTTAAGAACTGATTCGTCCATCGTATTACAGATATCATCCGAATCCCTAACTTGAGAGTCAGTTTTATCATGACCTGAGTTCATCTCAGAAATGTCATAAACCCCTTTTTCTTGGTTCCGGGGATTACCAGCCTCAGTTTAAAAAGAAAACCTCATGGGTTGTTGTCATACCAGGAGTCTTATTGCCTGATCCATTCAGATGAGAATCCATTGGATTTTCATGTGATATGGATGCTCCAGATATAGGATCAAGAAGTCTAGATGGACTTGACATCCGGATCTCATCCTCTTTTCCATGGGTAAAAGATTTGTCAAGGAGAGTGGGGGGCTTTTAGAAAGTGCATAGATGTCCTTGGGAGAGAGGACTACCATCTGAGTGTCAAATGACATTTCAGTGGTTAGTGAGGGTTCCCTTTGGAATACAACATCATCCTGTTGAGAGGATTGATAAGGAGCTGGAAGGGGAAGAGATTCTTGATTCATCTGTGAGGATGGAACAGATGTATCCACATGTTCAGTAGGAACACAAACATGTTCAGGGATCTCATCTTCCTGAACAGACTTTTTGGGCTTATTGGGCTTAAAAGGTTTTGAAAGAATTATTTTATGGTCGGTACCTGTCATAGGTGTGAAAGAGAGGTGGATGTGGGTTTACTGAAGATGGGTGTTTCCTCAGTGTCATCCATCAGTGTTTAATCTTGTGAATACCTGCTTATCGATGTCCTTCATGGTACTATGAGAATCAATAAGACAAACTTAAAACAGCAGAGACTTGGCACATTTCTGGTAATGTACCAGAATATCAAGGATAAGTTAGCATATTGCATGTCATTTAAACCATTTTCTCTAACTTTTTGATCTTGAGAAAGAGATTGCAAATACATGTGATACGCAAAGCAGAAGAAATCTTTGTGCGCAAACAATTTTTTTTTTTTGAGTTAACCTTATAAGCACATTATTAAGAACAGTATAGAGAAGAAGTGAGAAAGTCAAAACACTTCTTGGTTATTTTTGAGATTATGATTACAGAGAAGTTTGAGAAGAAAAGAAAGTTGAATACTTACACACCATGACAAGAAGACATGTTCATGCACACCTTGAAGTACAGACGAAGCTTTGTGAGGAATGAAGCCTGGTCCGAAGCCGTTACACCATTATTATAAGCTTGAAGCTTAGACAAATTTTGTGTAAGTGCTTCGTGCCAGGCGACATGCCTGACAAGTGATCATCCGTAGCCATGAGCATTACTTAGAATTTTGAAGGTGATAAAGGGTTTCTTGATAATCAGAGGATCAAGAAAGCTTAAGTAGATTAATGGTGAGAGAAATAAGAAATGAAAATGGTGATCAGCTTAGAGGTTTCGGAAGGAAAATGGATCATCGGAAGGAGAAGAAACCACAAAGGGTTTTAGATTGTAACAATGGAAGGTTTTAACATTGGATAGATATGAAGTAGTGACAACATTACCACTGAAAGAGATCAAGATTTCTTTAGCAGTGATTTATCAAATATCCATTGTTAGGACAATTTATGAAAATTATCCTTTAATATGTATGTGTAAGAAGTTTAATAAACATAATCTTAACCATGTTTATTAACTCATATTTATCATTCCTAATTTGGCCACAAACTTAGAGAAAGTTGAGGAGTCCAAGGGCTTGGTAAATATGTCAGCTATTTGGTCACTTGTAGAGACATGTTCTGGAACAATTAGTCCCTTTTCAAAACAGTCTCTAATGAAGTGATGCCTTATTTCAATGTGTTTGGTTTTAGAGTGGTAGACAGGATTCTTTATTATGTTTTTGGCAGCTTCTCTATCTATTAGGAGAGGTGTCTTTAGTTCAGTTATTCCAAAATCTAGCAGTTGGTATTGCAGCCAAAGAATTTGGGCAGTGCAATTGGCTGCTGCAATGTACTCAGCTTCAACAATTGAATTTGACACTGATGTTTGCTTCTTGCTCTGCCATGACACTAAGCAACCTGCAAAGAACTGACATCCTCCTGAAGTAGACTTTCTGGTGAGCGAGCATCCAGCATAATCACTGTTTGAAAAACCAACAAGCTTACAAATTTGATTAGCAGGATACCAAATACCTAGCACGGGAGTACCTTTGAGATATCTGAGTATCCTCTTCACATATGAAAGATGGGATTGTTTGGGGGCAGACTGATATCTTGCACAGACACATGTTGCATACATAATGTCTGGCCTTGATGCAGTGAGATACATCAGAGAACCAATCATGCATCTGTAAAGAGTTTGATCTACAGGTTCACCATTTTCGTCCGGACATATTCCTGGACTTGTTGCCATGGGAGTAGAAATTATTTTGCAATCATTCATATCAAATTTATTTAGAAGATCTTTTATATATTTAGATTGATGAATGAAAGTCCCATTTGGGGTTTGTTTGACTTGGAGTCCCAAAAATATTTTTAGTTCACTTAAAGCACTCATTTCAAACTTAGAGGACATTAATTTAGAGAATTGTTCACACATGGAAGATTTTGTTGATCCAAAAATGATGTCATCAACATAGATTTGGACCAGCAAAAGTTCCTTATCTACCCTTTTGATGAACAAGGTCTTATCAATGGTTCCCCGAGAAAATTTATTAGAAAGAAGAAACTGAGAAAGAGTGTCATACCATGCTCTTGGTGCTTGTTTCAGACCATAAAGTGCCTTGTCTATTTGTACACCCAATCAGGATAATGAACATCATCAAATCCTGGAGGTTGACACACATAGACTTCCTCCTTTATTGTCCCATACAGGAATGCACTTTTTATGTCCATTTGGTATACCTTTATGTTATGGGAGATGGAAAATGCTAGGAAGAGTCTAATAGCTTCCAATATTGCCACAGGAGCAAAGGTTTCATCATAGTCGATACCTTCCTCTTGGCAGTAACCTTGTACCACTAATCGGGCTTTATTTTATATTACAATGCCTCTGTCATCTGTTTTGTTTCTGAAAACCCATCTGGTTCCGATGGGATATTTTCCAGCTGGCAAGGGACAGAGAGTCCAAACATTTTGCCTTTTGAACTGTAGGAGTTTGTCTTGCATTGCCTCTATCCAATTATTATCTTTGAGAGCCTCCTGATATTTAGAGGGCCGAATTTGGGATAAGAAGGCAGTATGAAGGCAAAAGTTTGAAATCTGGCTTTTAGTTTGAACTCCTTTATTTAAATCACCTAAGATTTGTTCTAGAGGATGATTTTTGTTGAAAGGAATGATGTCCAAACAATTATTTGAGGAGGCACCATCAGAAAGGTGAGTTTTCAATGGGGCCCAGAGAGTTTTCTGAAGGAGAGATATGAGTATTTTCAGGAATGTCTATGGGTATATTATCCAAGACTGGAGATGAAGGAGTAGATATTTGATTGTCTTGGTTTTGAGAATTTGTTTCTTGAGAATTTATTTGATAAGAAGGAAAGGAAGTAAAGAATTTGGAGACAGAACATTCCTCAAGAGAAGATAGATCTTCAGAAGTTTGACATGATTCTGAAGAAGGTGAAGAAGAGGAGATAGGAGGGATGAGGGTGAAGCTTTCATGATCAAAGAGATCATCAGGAGTAGAAGGGAAATATGAGGTTGATGCTGATTCATTGAATTTGACATCAATAGATTCCTCAACAATTTTGGTCCTAAGAGTGAAAGCTCGGTATGCCTTAGAAGTCTGAGAGTATCCAACAAAGTATCCAGAGTCAACTTTAGCAGCAAACTTGGATAAGGAGTCCTTTGTGTTCAAAATGAAACACGGACATCCAAAGACTTTGAAGAAGGAAATAAGAGGCTTTATGTTATAAAGGATTTCATAGGAAGTTTTGTTATGTCTCTTTACAATGTGAACTCTATTTAAGACAAAGCAAGCAATGTTTACTGCCTCAGCCCAGAAGGATAAAGGTAATCCTGAGTCTGCAAGCATGGTTCTTGCAGCTTCAATTAGTGTCCTGTTATTTCTTTCTACAACTCCATTCTAAGCAGGTGTTCTAGGAGCACTATATTGTCTAAGGATTCCTTTAGAGATACAGAATTTATCAAGAACTTGATTCTTGAACTATGTGCCATTGTCACTCCTTATTATCTTAACAGGGAGACTAAATTGTCTTTCAAGATGAGTGATAAGAGCAATTATTTTATCAGAAGTCTCGTCTTTGCTGAACAGGAAGAAGGTCCAGCAAAATCTTGAGTAATCATCCACAACAACTAAACAATATCTTTTTCTTGCCAGACTAGCTACCTTCACTGGACCAAATAGATCCATATGAAGCAGATTAAGACAGTTAGTTGTTTTGGATTCCTCAATAGACTTATGTGAAGTTTTATGTTGCTTTCCCTTTAAGCAAGATTCACATTGACCTTCAAAGTGAAATTCTTTGGAAGGCAATCCTCTTACCAAAGAAAGGGTGGAAAGCTTATGAAGAGTTTGGTTATTAAGGTGACTGAGTCTTCTGTGCCAAAGAGCAGTTTCAGAAGATGATGCTTTGGCTATCAAACATGTAGGAGGAGATGTTTGAGAATCAGTAGTCATATCTACAATATAGACATTTCCACTTCTTTTAGCCGTTAGCAGAGTATGTTGATCAATTAAGATCTTTATTTTTGAATTTATTTCTGGAGAGAGAATTTTTACAACTGTCTTTAGTGGAAAATGAACTGAAATTCTTGTCAGCTAGTTGAGAATTTCAACTAAGTTAACATCCTTGAATTGCAAATTTCCACTTAGGACAGAACCAGACCCCACTATCCAACCTTTTGCATTATTTCCAAAGGAGACAGATCCTCCATTCTTTGGAATGAGATTATTCAAAATGGATCTGCATCCTGTCATGTGCCTGGATCCTCCACTATCCACATACCAGAGATGGTTTTGGTTTGAAGAAGGTTTCTGCACATGACGTTTAAATACAATAGGTCAGACATGGGATATTTTATTTTTATTTTATTTGTTTGGTTTATTTTGTTGTGTATCATTCATCAATTTCTGCATCATTAATAACAGATGTTGCTGATTTTGATGGAGAATATTGATTTATGAATCCACAGGAGAAGTGTTACCAACATTATGAGAGTAAGAAGGTGGTGTTCCCAAAATAGAAGGTCTAGAGTTTGCAGCCAAAGACAGAGGTGAGATGAACGAAGAATGGGGGTTCGGTCCAACAAATTGTTTACTTGTTGTCTTACTTTCTTCATCTTATTAGGGAGATTCCCTTTTGATGAGGAGGCATGTTCAGCTTTCAACTTATTAGCCTTTAATCTAGTTTTTTCTAGAGTTGTTTTTGTTTTGCAGTCTTCAGTAGCATGATTGTACTCAAAACATTTTAAACAGGCAGGAGAAAGAGATGAATAATTTGGGATGAAAGGTCTATTTACCTTCATTATGGGGTAAGGAGGATGAGGATGGGAAGGAGGAAACTGGATATCAATCATAGGTCCTGTTCCTTTTTCAAGGTTAGACTTGATATTGGAAGAGGGACCCCACTTAGTTGTTTTTTTTGAACTATGAGTAGAGCTCATATCAGGAGCAATCTCATTTTGTTCTGAAGATTTATTGTATTGAACTAAGTTCAAATGTGGCTTTTCTAATCTTGTCAGATTTGTGTTAGTGGGGTATACAAATCTAGAAGAGTAGTTTGGCTGATACACCAATGGAGGTGTGTTTGTTATTGAAGGGATTTCATCAGGAAGAAAGGTTGGTGAGATAGGTTCAGGAGTAGTTTCTTCCTTATTATTATCAATTGGGGTATAATCCTCTGATTGAGCAGTGTGGTTATACCCAATCCCAAATCTTGATTTGCTGTGAACTTGCTTTTGTAGAAGCATTTTGAATCCTTTGCAAGACTCAACCCACTTTTCACAACTCACTTGAGTTTGAGATAATTCATCTTTACAAGCATAATATTTTTCTCTTCGTAGATCAAATGATGCTTATAAGTTGATTTTCTCAGTTTTTAAAGTGGAGATCTCATTATCTTTAATTTTTATTAATTTTTCCACTTCAGAATTTTTATTGTCCAGGAGTTGTTCCAACTCCTGATTTTGCTTTTGAAGCAACATATTGACTTTCTTTATTTTTGCAAAAGCCTCTATGCATGCATCGGAACATAGTTTTTCTAAGGTAGAAGAAGATACCTGAGCATCAGAAGTGTCTGCTTCAGGTTGATCAGAAGAAATGGAGTTTTCACCAACAGCCATGAGAGCAAATTCTGTTGGTTCAGAAAGTGATGAGGGCATAGCCAACATCTTCAGGTAAGCTGCTCCAGTCTATGTACTCTTGAGAGAGAAGAGCCTGTTGACTAGATGAGGAAGACTAGACAGCAGGGCCTGGTGCATTTATTTGTGAAGAAGGAGCTGCAACAACTTAAAGTGAAGCAGGAGTGAGCTGGTACATGCTACCATTGGCAGTTTGTACATATTGTACATCAGTGGAAGGGGAGTTTTGCACAATATGAGCTGATTCCTGAGGGTTGTTAGTCCTTTTAAAAGATAAGGAGGAAGAGGAAGAAGAATAAGGTGCAGAAGAAGTATGTGAAGTTATGTTTGGAAAAGTCACATATGGTGAGGAGTTAGAATTTGGAGCATTAGTGCATTCCCTGGCAAAATGTCCAGTGCCATGACACCTATAGCATTGGACTTTAGCCTTATTTAGACCGATCCAGGTTTTTCCATGGATACTAGAAAATTTTCTTTCTGTCCTCTTGTAGAACTTATTAGTTCTTATGCTCAAGAGTGCGAGTTGATGGAGAATGTCCATCTCTTCCAAGTCATCACTTGGAACTTGATGAAGATCGTCCATGATAAAACATAGATGGTCAGAAGGGAGAGAATGGTCATCACGAGGAGAGAGAGAAGAGGTGATGCCAGTGGTTATGTCAATGTGTTCATCATAACCCTGATCATTTATCACAGAGTTATGACTAAGAAGAGCTGTGTTCCCTTGAACACACTCTTCAGTTGATTTACCAGATTTTATTAATTTTCGTTTCTGGTCAATCTCTCGCTCAAAAGTGAGCAACTTACCATGGAGTTGGGTAAGTGAGAGTTTGCCAAAATCTGGTGAAGATCTCATAACTATAGAATAAGTTTCCCATTTTTCAGGAAGAGATCTTAAAAATCGATTAAGAACTGAGACAGGAGGGTACACTTGACCAGCTAATTTTAGTTCACTTAAGAGATAAGTGAACCTTTCAAATTGTTGAGTCAGTGATTCATTATTTAGTTGGCAGAAAGTCTCATATTGTTGAGCCAATATTTCCCTAGTGTTGGCTACAACATCATTGGTACCACCGAATTGCTCTTTTAGAGCATCCCAAAAGTCCTTAGCGGACTCATGGTGAAGAAGACCCGAATAAATTTCATTCGGAAGGGCCATAGCCAGCTGAGCATGTGCATTGGCATCAAGCTCCAATTTCTGAAAGTCTTCTTCGGTGTAATTCCGAGGGTCCTTAGGGACATCGTCTCCAGTCTCTGTGTCCAGGACCATTGGTTTATGAGGTCTGAACATGATATACTTCCAACATCCTGTATGATTATTTGACAGGAAATGTAACATCCGTCTTTGCCAAATATTGTATTGATGCCTAACCAAAATTGGTGGCTTTGTGGCAGAACAAGTGTTATGGGGATCTAAGGTGAATTTTTCTGCCATGTGTTCAAATAGTTATGAGTAAATCAACAAGTAATTAGTACTCAAGGTAGTTTGTTCGAATGATTTTTTGAACACAGAGGAGTTCAAAAATCAAACTTATGCAGATTTTGAAGAGTGAATGAAACAGAAAACTAAACACCAAGATATCAAAGAGATCTTTGAATTTTAGACTTGATGATTAAACCAAGACTAAAGAACAAGGCTATGATACCAATTGTAGAAAATCAGTGACTTGAGGAGAGGCTGATTTAACCAGGAACAAGAGCTTTAGACACTTTGTCAAAGCTTTTGGTATTAGCTCCCTCTAGGGTTTTGCAATTAATTTTAGTTATTTTGGTCGTTTAGTTTTCTTGTTTAAAGGAAAGAGAGAACTATAAAAATAGTAAGGCAACACAAAGAAGATTCAGAAAAGTGTTGTAATACATACAAAGGATGTTGGGGTATAAATAGCCCCGACATTTAATGTTTCAGGACAAATACATGAAGAAGACAAACAGATAAGACTGAAGACACTTTTACAGACACTGTAGCATCAGAATAGTACAAGTGTAAACTCAACTAGGATCTTTTAAGATCTTGAAGTCTTCCGAGGTTCAAACAATTGTACTGATGCTAAAGGAGTTATTCTTCCGGAAGTTCTTCATAGGAAACTGATTAAAGGAATCAGTTATTCTTTTATCGGAAGCAGATGAAGGAAACACTTATTATTTCATCAGAAGACATTTGTTTATTCTTTCATCAAAAGAACATCATCAGAAGCTGATGTAGATACATAAGTCTTCCGAAGTAATGTTTTCTTCCGAAGCTTGTCTTCCGATGGAGTCTTCCGAAGCCTGTCTTCTGAAGCAAATCTTCCAATAGTGTCTTACGAAGCATCTTCATGTTTTCTTCCGAAGCTTGTCTTCTGAAGCCATATTCTTCCGAAGAGTATTTTATCTTTGGAAGCTAATGTCTTCCGAAGTTAGTGTCCTGCAACATTTATTCAAATTAATTATTTGAAGGGTGGTTTTGCTTCGTCAGTCCTTATATTTCAACACCACTGACCCTAACATTACGATACGATAAATTTGTCAATTACACATGTTTGCCAATAATGACGCCCAAAGATGTAAAAGTCATATTTAAACTAGAATTAACAGTTTTAACTAACTTCATTTAGCTTGAAAAAAATCATGTTATGACAATGATGTAAGTGCATGAATTTTATGATTGAACAATTTTCCTATTGAGTATGTATGAAGTTAAAGTTTAAGTACCGTGCTTTTGATGTATGAACCAACTGAGAGGCTCTTCAAGTTTGTAGCCTTTCAAGTTAGTATAAGACCAACAATCTATCGATATATCAAAGTTAGTTTATATATATGGTTTGCACCATTGGCAAGCCACATTCAGATAATTTATTAGAACTCCTTCATGGTCCCACCCATACCCCAAACTCTTTTATGAAACAAATCATCTTTGGCTAACCTACTTTTTCTTAAAATCCTCATTCCCCACAACTTGTCTTTAATCACTGTACCCATATATTGCAAATTACCGATATATCAAAGTTAGTTTATATATATGGTTTGTGTAGGCATAATGCCCAACCACCTGCTCTCCACCGCTTCGATATACCATAATTGTGTCTTTTCTTGTTTACCTAGGATTTCATTTCATTACCTTAACCAATCAACTTTTTTCATCTTATATTGGATTAACAATGTTTACATAATAAAGGAATTATTTAAATATAGTATGAAAGAATTGTTGGTTCGTAAACTCATTCTTTGAAATAATAGTAACATATTATTGCCAAAAGAAACTAGGAATGTGGCATGATGAGTTGTTAGGTATGTGTATGTGTGTATGTATATGATTAATGTATGAAATTGGATGTGAGCAAATTGTGCTGAAAGGGAAACCAACGTAACCCTAAGGATTTTTCTTTTACATTGCAAATTGTAATAGTGTCAAATTTCTAA
This sequence comes from Mikania micrantha, assembly GCA_009363875.1. Classification (NCBI taxonomy): domain Eukaryota; kingdom Viridiplantae; phylum Streptophyta; class Magnoliopsida; order Asterales; family Asteraceae; genus Mikania; species Mikania micrantha. The sequence continues at coordinate 60,134,544 of CM018681.1, forward strand.
TAAATAAAAGTTATGAGATTTCTTGAAATATTTTATTTGTAAAATTTGTATATATGTGTGTAGGATTGAGAATAAAATATAACCCACTCTTATATATATATATATATATGTATGTATATGTGTGTATATATATATATAGGGGAGGTTAAAAATATAACCCACTAAATGTGTACTAACCCAAATAACTTTGACAAGATGAAGCCGAATCTTGGATTTTTTTTTTCAAACATCATTGTAACACATTTTGAACACCATGTTCTTTTATGAGTTTGGGCTAATTCATCACCGTTCAAAATCTTACAGTATTGTAAGTTTGTAAATATTTAAAACTTACAATACTGTAGCACTCAACTTACAATGAGGATATTTTTTAAACGGTGATGAATTTCCACAAACTCATAAAAGAACATGGTGTTCAAAATGTGTTATAATGATGTTCAAAAAAAAAAATCCAAGATTCGGCTTCATCTTGCCAAAGTTATTTGGGTTAGTACACATTTAGTGGGTTATTAAAAATTCCACACCCTATATATATATATATATATATATATATACATATATACACATATACATACATACACATATACATACATACATATATATATATATATATATAAGATTGTGCTCAAATAATAACTCATGAATAGAACAATAACCCATTAACTCAAATCTAATGGCTAGTTAAAAAGTTGAGTGTCTAAGATTGTGTCATATGTCATCTTTCATATTTAAAGACAGAAGGGTATTTTAGTCATTTGCAACATATTAAAAAGCTGGAATTAATTTAGTGGTGTCATGTGTCACCTTCTAATATATCATAATATATCTACTTTTTGATTTAAAGTTTACCCCTCTTTTTTATACATTCATAACTTTTTTATAGTATAATATTTTTTATAAAAATTACACAATTTTACTCGTTTTATTTTTATCTTTAATTCTGTTATAGTCTTGATTAGATTTTTTTTTTTGAATGTTCGTATTTTCACCAATGTAACAAGTATAAAAAAATTATTTGTAACGAATTGTAACGAATTTGGGTTTACTTTGTTGTAGAATAAATAGGGGTTACGTTTAGGAGTGTAAACAAGCCAAGCCGATCCCAAGCTTGTTAATTCTATTATATTCTTGACTACGTTTTTTTATTTTTTTCCGGATGTTCGTATTTACATCAATGTAACAAGTATAAACATAACACATTGTTTGTAACATGCTGTAACGAATTTTGGTTTACATTTTCGTAAACTAGATATGGGTTACGTTTAGTGGTGTAAACGAGCCGATCCAATCCCAAGCTTGTTAAAGACTTGAGCTTGGCTCGGTTAGACAAAATAGCTCGTTAAAACCCCTGGTTATGTTGTATCATTTATTTATTTACAATGATGTAACAAAAGTTTTATGCTCACTTTATATCATTTATTTAATTATAGTGATGTAATTTACTACTGTGAATAAAAATCAAAAGAATGTGTTATATTTATGGTCTTTACATTGATGTAAATCCAAAATTTTTAGTTAAAGTTAAATAAAAGTTACGTTTATAATAAATTTAAAATGATTTTGTAACGAATTTTGTTTACATTGCTGTAAATTAAATATTACTACATTGTATCAGCTATTTAATTACAATGATGTAACAAATGTGTTAGGCTCACTTTATATTATTTATTTTGTATAAATGAGCCGAGCTCAAGCCTTAACGAGCTTGGGATCGACTCGACTCTTTTTACACCTTAAACGTAGGTCATTTTTAATTTACAACAACGTAAACCAAAATTCGTTACAACCCGTTACAAACAATGTGTTATATTTATACTTGTTACATTAATGTAAATACGAACATCCGGAAAAAAATAAAAAACTTAGTCAAGAATATAATGGAATTAATGAGCTCAGGATCGGCTTGGCTCGTTTACACTCCTAAACGTAACCCCTATTTATTTTACAACAATGTAAACTCAAATTCGTTACAACTCGTTACAAATAATTTGTTATTTTTATACTTGTTACATTGGTATAAATACGGACATCCAGAAAAAATAAAGAAAACCTAGTCAAGACTAAAACGAAATTAAAGAGAAAAATAAGACGAGTAAAATTGTGCAATTTGTATAAAAAAAATATTATAGTATAAAAAAGTTATGGATATATAAAAAAAAGGAGTAAACTTTAAATAAAAAAGTAGATATATTAAAATATATTAGAAGGTGACACATGTCACCACCAAATAAATTCCAGCTTTTCAATATGTAACAAATGACTAAAATACCCTTCTGTCTTTAAATATAAAAAAGACACATGGCACAATCATAAACACTCAAACTTTTTGACTAGCCATTAGATTTGAGTTAATAGGTTATTGCTCTATCCATGTATTATCATTTGAACTCTTTCCTATACATACATATTATATATATATATATATATATATATATATATATATATATATATATATATATATATATAGGGTTTGAATCCTTTGAAAACATGATCTTAAAGAGAAAACCTTAAACCCTACGTGAACCGTTAGATCAAAGTTATTTTAAATTTTAATTAATTAATCATAAAAAACATGTGGTCCACAATTAAAGGTGAATATTTTATTGGGGTTTTTAAGAGTAAATTTACTCTTTTACCTTTTAAGGGTTATAATTGACTTTGTCTTTTCTCTTCACTCTCCTCTCTCCTCTCTCCTATATATATAATGTATATATTTGATTTTACAGAATACTACACATGTGTAGTGATTTATTTTTTGGTTAAAAAAATATTTTTTTAAATATTACAACTACAAAAATGTATAATTTTCATACAAAAAAAGTCATATTTTTTTAAAAAACAAAAAATATGCGCATTATAGGTATTGCTTGACAAAGTGTACTTTATGCACTAAAACTTGTACAATTTTTATACTACACATGTGTACTTTTTCAGATTTTATAGGTGTTGCTTGACAATGTGTACTTTATGCAGTAAAATTTGTACATTTTTAATACTACACATGTGTAGTTTTCAGATATTATAGATGTTTGCTTGACGAAGTGTACTTTACGCAGTAAAACTTGTACATGTTTATTACTACACATGTGTAGTTTTTCAGATCTTATAGTAGTGCTTAGACCAAGTGTATTATCTGCTATAAAATTTGTACATTTTTATTCTACACATGTATAGTATGCTTTTAGTAATTTTGATATTCTATATAAAATTACGTATGTGTAATGTATGTTTTATGTGTAAAATATACATGTTTAATGTTTTTATTATGGTTGAAAATATGGTTAATACACATGTGCATATTTTTTGTTTTTTAAAAAAATATGACTTTTTTTTTGTATGAAAATATACATTTTTGTAGTTGTAATATTTTAAAAAATATTTTTTTTAACCAAAAAAATAAAACACTATACATCTGTAGCATTTTGGAAAATCAAATATATAAATTATATATATAAAGAGAGGAGAGAGAAAAGAGGAGAGAGGAGAGAGAAGAGAGGTGAATATTTTATAAGTAAGTGAATAAAATCAAATATTTATAAGGGTTGAGATTGAGTTTAAGGGTTTTCTCTTTAAGATCGAGTTTTCATTTGATTCAAATCCTATATATATATATATATATATATATATATATATATACTATACAATATAAATTCTATTGGAGAATTTATTCAAACATTAACTAAATAAAGTTAAAAAAATAAAAACATTTTATTGATAATGTATATATCAATACACACACACACACATAATACTATGATAATAGGTTTTTGTAAAGATTAATCTAACTATAAAATTTATGTCACAAAAATATTATGTGAATAAGAATTGGTAAAACCTATAAAACCCCATAAAAATAATAAATTATGAATGTTAAATAAAAAGTTTCAAAAACTTCTATAAAAAGCTTTTGGCACGAGATGAAAAAGATAAAAATAAAATTTGTAAAAACTTTAATGAGGTTTTATACATAAAATGATAAGGAAACAAAATAGAAGGGTCATTTGTGTAAAACACAATTAAATTTCAGTTTATATAAGCTTTGAAAACAAAGCTCCAAACCCTAGAAACCTGAGGAGTTGTTTTTGACAACTTCGCGCTCTTCCTTCCTTCCCCACATCGATCCCTCTTTCAAAGTTCATACCTCACCAAAAATTGTTTCTTCCAAAAATCAAGGAAAGCGCATATAAAATTTCAAATTTCGAATAATTATCCGATCAACGTTGAAGCTCGAACAAGTTCATTCAATCAATTCCAAAAATCAGATCTCACGTGGCAATCAAAACTAGAATACACACCTATGACCTTATCTACAATCAACTACATCAGAAACAATTTAACAAAATTAAACATTCAAAAACTCGCGTGACTTCTCCTTAGAGCGAAGGATATCAAAATCTTCTTCGGAGCTCTCATAAATCAAAGCAAACAAGAATCAACTCGACCACATCTATCCTCGAACTCAAACGCCATCAAATCGATAACATACCAAATATTAACATAAACCATTCTACTCGTCGGGACTCAATGATCAAAATCCCTATGCTATTACAGGCTCACGAGCTGTAAATCGAGCAAATTCAATCAAACTTTGAATTATGGTTCTTTTAGAAATGGGGCAATTTAAGAAGCAAGATAAATAAACAAGGAAACCAGTTATATGAGTGAACCATTCCCAAGCTCAGCGGTAAAACATCGGGCCTAGGTAAATGGCATGGGTTCAAAACCAGTAACCAACATGTCAAACCATATTTTTTGCTATTTTCACCATTTTTCATTTTTTTATTTATATAAAAATTATAAAAAAAATTTAATGTTCAAAATATTGAATTTATAATATTTTGATAAATTTTATTTCAGAGAAACTATTTTATCTATGATTTAAAAAAGAAAGAAAGAAGAATTAGTTTGCAAAAACTAGTTTATAAAAGAAAGATCATATAACCTTAATAAAATTTATTTCAACTCATTAAAAATTATATTTATATTGTTGTAGCCAGATTGCAACCCTTGATTCCACTGTCATCGAATCCCCTGAATGATTTGGACTTTAGATACTGATATAAGTTCTTCCCTTTTGAATCAGATTGATTCACATATGAAAGAGGTTGACAATAAGTTCTTAACATGTTCAGCTAACACACTCTGGCTGCAACCTTTATGTTTGCAAAATAAACTGTCTTAACACCAGATTTAGCAAATCAGATTTTGTTACCATACATCCCTCAATAGGCATATCAACTATGTACAATGACCCCATGCTTCATACCAAGAGCAATCACCAGATTCCATTAGCCATGTTACCATACATCCCTCAATAGGCACATCAACTATGTACAATGACCCCATGCTTCATACCAAGAGCAATCACCAGATTCCATTAGCCATCCTCCATTTAACACCACTACACCTTAGTTTTAGTCCTTACTCATCTAGTTGACAGAAAACTAGTAACAACAATCACTATCCCAAACTATCAGGAATGAAAATAACAACACCAGAACTTTAGTCTCATCATCAAACTTAATTCTCACAAATGATTTTTTGGACATAATCGAGTTCAAGTTGTTTATTTGATTTGCAACTGAGTTTTTCTCGTTCATCCTTTTCATAAGCAATTCCCTCATCAAAAACACCTTGTTAGCTTCAGAAGACTTTTCATACATATTTGTAGAGCCAATATCATACCCTGAGTAGTAGTCTCATGCATGATATTAAATGTGACACTTCTTGTCAAAGCCAATATATATTGCTCCTCGAGCTTTCTTGTCCTTTTGAGTTTCATAGAGTTTTAGCAGCCATGGACGGAGCTTAATAGGGGATGGAGGGCCGACCGCCCCCATGTTTTTTCTGCCCGTATTGTTAATTTTTTGCCCGAAATGCAATTTTTTGTTTTAAGTATTTGTTTCATCCCCATCGTTTCAAAAAATTAACATGTATTATGGTTTCCCTTTATTTTCGCCCCTCCTTTCAAATCATTCAAGCTCCATTACTGTCAGAAGTTACAATCAATTTCTCTAGTTTTTCTTTGACCACCATATCCAAAAACTTCTGACTAAGAATTGCTTGATTTGCATTTTTCACTGAGCGACATCCTTATCGTTGAATTTTTAAATTCGAATCTTCCCCTCGTCTTCCATTTGGACCTAGGCAGTAATATCAAAACAAACAACCCCAACAAAATCTTCCTAATCAATTCTATTTAACGAATACTCGAACTTCGTTTTATACATCAAATTTATGTGCCTGAGTGTTGCTTACTTATGTTTATTTCATAATCTTTATGCTGATCGGAAAATAATATTGACGTCACATTTTCATGAAACATCTTCATCTTTTTTTTTCTCTTTTTATCATATTAAATACATGCATGCATACATACATACACACACATTTATACATATGGATTCATTCTCGTAAGAATCAATAAGTTGTAAATAACTAAATAACCACATTTATAGTCATATAATTTAAGGGGTATAAAAGTAATTTATCTTGAAAATAACGGAAATTACTTTTATGCTCTTCAAACTTTTGGCTGAAATGATTCTTTTAGTTCTCAAATAATAACGATTCACATTTGAACATCCTTACATACGTACGTACGTACGTAGGTATACATATATAGGAGAGTGTTCAAAAGAAAACTCCTTATTTTGGAGAAAATAAAATACTGTTACTAACCAATCAATTTAAAAATTTTCTTTCATGATTATAAATTATAAGGTTATAAATGTTATAAGTAAAAGATTTTTTTAATAAAAATATGTAAATCACAAAGTTACGTATATGTAACTCACGAAGTTACGTATGTAACCTATAAAGTTACGTATACGTAACTCAATTATGTAGCGTACAAGTTACATATATGTAATAACATTAATCACATATATTTTTCTATTTTTTTCTTTTTGTTAACATTTCTAACATTATAATAAAAACAAATGAAAACCAAAAAACAAAAAACAAATTTGATTAGTAATGATTGTGATCAGTTTTTTAAGTTTCTTATAAAAGAATGTTTTCTATGGAACCATCCCATGCACACACACATACATACATACATTTAATATATATAATAAGTTGAGAATAATTTTCTTGTTTATTCTTTTTTATATTAACTGTTATTTTAAGTTTTTGGTTTTTGAATAACAAATTTTTCCATCATTGTTTACTATAAGACTAGAACTATTAATATATATATTTTAGAAAGGAACACCTTAAGACACCTGGATACCATTGGGTCAAATACCGTGAACTATTATTTTAAGTGACCGTGACCGTTGTAGTTGAAGCTCAGCTTATATGATTATTTTATTTGATATTTTGAAATGTATAAGATGAGTAACTTATTCCTGCAAATGGAACAATCCAGTCGTCAGACACGTAGTATCTAATGGATAAGACTAACGTGTATTAGTGTCATCACCAAGAAAACGTGAACCAATAGTTGACTTATCAACAACCAACCCCGTGATGACTACCGTAAGCAAGGTTCACAGCTCAAAATATTTATTATTTCTTTTATATTGTTATACTTTTTAAATATTTTTATTTCATACATTTTAATCATTTATTTTAAAATTAAAAAAATTATTTAAATACTTTTGTCAAATCATAAAAATATTCAAAGTTTATGAATTAACAAAAAATATTAAAACTTTTAGATAACACGAAGAAATTTCAGATTTTCTTCTTTAATTGTAAATCAAAATTTTTAATTAAAAAAATTCAAAATTTTCTCAACCAAAAAAAAAAAAAAATTCCCAATGTTTTGCTTTTTTTTTGATTAACATAAGCATCATGTTACTTAACAAATGTCATAAAATAATACAAATAAGCTGAAAAATAAAACACCTGAATTTTTTTTTTTTTCACAAATGTTGTTTACAGATGATGCAATTCTAATGCATGTATGCATGCATGCATGTATAAACTTGAAAGGTTACGTTAAACTAAATAAGGCTTTTAACTTAAAAAGCTTTAAAAGAATTTTGAATCATTAGATTATTAATCAATTGCTATTATTAAATTAAGTTGTTGTAGGGTAGTTTAGCAATGTCTATTTTTGTTGACTTTTTATCAAGTTTCATCACTTTCTTTAAACACTCATAACTTTTACATATGGAATTATTTTTTAAAAATAAATATCATAAAAAAGAGCATTTTTTATCTTCAAAATTAGCATAGTATTGCTATAGATTTTTTTTAGTTCATTGTGTATTTTGTACATGTCATTGTGTTTTTTATACATGTCATTGTGACTTTTGTGTTTCTTCTCAATGCTGTGTTTTCCTGAATATTTTAAGACACAATGATGTTGCATAATACCTGATATCAAGCAAGGATGACACAATGACGAGTATAAATAACCGAATGATATTTAAAAATGTACAATTACCTGTGATAAAAACACAATGACGATTATGAACAATTTTGTGTATGTCATTGTGTCTTTTGTTTAGATCATTGTGTATTTTGTACAAGTCATTGTGTCTTTTGTGTGTCTGCTCAATGTTGTGTGTTTTTTAACAACTTAAGACACAATGATATTGGAGAATACATAATGCACGTTAAGCAAGGATGACACAATGACAAATATGAATAAGACAATGATCTTTAAAAAAAGACATAATTTCTTGTAAAAAAGACATAATGACGAGTATGAACAATTTTGTACAGGTCATTGTGTCTTTTGTAAATATTATTGTGTCTTTTGTGTTTCTGCTCAATGGTGTGTCTTCCTGAATAATTTTAGACAAAATGATGTTGCGTGATACATAATGTTAAGCAAGGATGACACAATGACTAATATAAATAACACAATGATCTTTAAAAAAGACATAATTACATGTAAAAAAGACAAAATTACCTGTAAGAAAAATACAAAAAGATAATTATAATCAAACGTTTCATAAAGACACAATGTTGATAATTAGATAATGTGTAACATCAGTGCCGGAAACGTCACCGGAACAGTGATCGTAACAGTGCGTGAACAGTAATCAGGTACAATTTTCATGTAATTCAGTGTATTTCATGTTCATATCAAACCTCAGTATCATTTCATATTATCGAAACAGTGAATTCACAATCAATTCAGAAAACTCAGTCCAGAACAATGGTTCTTGAGTCAGATAATTATCTGGCAACACAGAACCATCATGTGATTTATTTTTTAGGATTTTATTATGTATAAATGTAAGTGAGGCTTTACAGAACAAAACAGCACGAATATCGTTACGTGAATGCTAAACCGACGGATTTTTCGTATAGGTGACGATCTGTACGAATAATTCTGAAAGTTTAACGTTCTGAATGATATTCAATAATTAGAAAACAATATTGAAAAGTGTAGTTATCGTCGTGTTTGATCGGGTGACGATTCGAACAAATACGCGCGATGACCGCGCGATTCGATTTAAACATTAAATAAATATTTTGAAATTTAAATAATTAAAAGATATTTAGTTAATTTATTAGGAATCACAACCTAAAATAATTTTATGATTTATATTTTTAAAACCGAGTCGTTTCGTAATAAAAACGACGAGAAACCGACATTTTTACGCGAAACCACGCGAAACCGAACGAACCCGAACGAACCGGGTTTAATTTGAAACATTAAATGGGCATTTATACCCATTTAATACACTCAACTACCATCTTCAACCTCTCACCATCGTCACTTTCTCTCTCTAAGAACACCCCACTCTCTCTCTAAGTTTTCTCACTCGTTTCTTCACCATTTCAAGCCATTTCGGTGTCTAAATCACCACTACCACTAGTAGAACTCGAAAGTACAAAGGATCTGCGATTTTATCCAGCCAAATCGAGGTAAAACACAAGTTCTTGTTCGATTTTGGGTTTTGAAAACCCTAATTCGAACCCCACACTTAAAACCGGTTTCAAGCCATAAAACCTTAGAGAAATCACTTACACACATCTTAGAATCATGTAGGAACAAGTGGTATTCGAATCTAGTTTGTTTAGAGTCAGAATAGGAATGCTATGGTGGTTGTGTTCGAACGGCCGAATGGCCAAGTCACAGCTCGTCGAATGAGCTATGAACCCCATTCGCCGAATGGCTTTAGCCGAACCACATGTCACATTCGCCGAAACAAGACTCATTCGATCAGCTCTATTCGGCACCTACATCCATTCGCCAACCTTCTTTCGGCCTAGTCCTATTCGCCGAACCAGGATTCATTCGACCAACCAACCTCATTCGACCATGATACCCATTCGGCCAGTCTTCCATTCGAATAGAACCATTCGACCACCACTCATTCGGCTAATCACATTCGACCATAACCCAGCTCAGTTGGCCAAAGCTTCATTCGACCATGGTCATTCGGTGGAACCCTATTCGGTCCAAGTTATTCATGGCAACACTCTTTCGACCGGTTCCTCATTCGTGAGTCAATCTATTGGGCAAAAGAGTTGGGGTTTAGAATCATGAACCATGGCCAAGGAACCCTTGTGGTTATAGATTCGTATGCATGGGATGCTACGTGGGCATGGATGGGCCGAGAGTGTTTATGTGTGTGCATGGATCTCAAGAGAACTATGTGCATGGGGTAATACATTAGGGCTTCTAAAGAATAAAGGATCTATTGGACAAGCAAATAACACATATGGGTTGTTAACAACCATTAAAAAAGTAGATCAAAACGCTTAGGAACTTCATGAAATCATATGGGGATGAGGCAATAACCTAAGGTTTTGATGTGTTGATTTAATTATTGACAACTAAACTTTAGCAAACCTCATAAGGGCAATTAACTAACTTAGATGAGTTAATTGAATCATCTAGGCTTAGTTAACAAAGGAACCTCAAGAAATCGTTTAAAAGTCAAAGTCAAATTAATGGGCCGGAGATGGCCCAATGGGCTTAATCTAAGCCCGTCATCATGTTAATTACACTTTTCTTAAATAAATTATGCTTTTCATAAAATAAATTAAATTATAAATTTTAGTAAAATAATTAAATGATTTTCTTAATTAAATGTTTAACCTAAAATGAATAAAATTGAAAATGTACTATTAAAAGTCTTTAAAGGATTAATCGGGGATATGGGATACTAATGGTTAATAAGGTTAGGCTAGTTAGAGAAAATCTTAGAATCACGTTAGTAATCTAGGACACATAGTTGCACACCGAGACCAAATCCTAGATTCGACGACTACTATATGTACTTATCGTATTCGAATTCTTTTAAAACAACTCAGGGATTGAAGATACCTAGGCAACATCAAAGAGCGCGCATATCTTTTGTGGTAATTCATTTCAGAGCAACACAGGTGAGTTCATTGCCCCTTTTCTAAACATTTTGTTTTTAAACGCGGGGCTGAGAAGCATGCGTAAACTGTTTTATTTAAACTGTTTATTTAAATGCTTGTATTTATTATATGTTTTACATATATATGTTTGTTGATACTCCTAGACTCCTGTCTAGGAAATTATTAAACAGATCAAATTATCAAATTAATTAAAGTACTCTTATGAGTAATACTTTAATTTAAACTTTAAATCAACCCTTAGTCCATAAATCTCCAAATTCAAGAATCTAAATTCAAAGTGGAATCAAATGAACAAAATCGAAAGATCACATTCAAAGAAATCATAGCTCAGTGTGGGATCTGAGATCCAAGAATCAATATCAAATCAATTATCATTGTGGATCATGGGAAAGTCAAAAGATCAAGATCAAGAGACTCAAGAAATCAGATATCATAAATGTGTGTGAATCATGTTAATAATGAAATCATTATGATCTAATGAAATCATTAATCTTCAACCTAAGGTGGATGTCAGTTGTATAAGGAATCAAGACCACGTGTAACACACATATAAAGTCCCACTCAGATGCAGAAGACCATTGGGTCAGGCTGTAACGGGCAATAACATGAACGATCAAATGGAATCAATATCAAAGTCAAAATCATGAGAATCAAGAGATCAAGAATCATAGGATATCCTTAAAGTCCCACTCAGATGCAGAAGACCATTGAGTCAGGCTGTAACGGGCAAAACATTAAAGTCCCACTCAGATGCAGAAGTCCATTGGGTCAGGCTGTAACGGGCAAAACATTAAAATCCCGCTCAGTTCAGGTGTACTCCTTGTGAGTTATGCTTGACATGGGTCACGTGTGAGAGGTTACAACTTGGACAACCACCCACAACTAAGTCTAATTGATTGGGTCAAATAATGCCCAATCATCATGTCTTAGTTGTACTTAAATGTTTTATTTAATTATTTAATTAAATATTTGACATTTTACTATTATCACTGACTTTTGGGAAATCCTATATCTACGATCAAAAATCAAGAGGATCAAAGACAAATCAGGTTTCAAAATCATAATCAAATACAGAAGTGTTAGGTAAAAATGCTTAATTATCATTAATAACAGTGTCATATGCATATTAGTATGTGGTGGGATAGCGTCTGGGCTTGACCCTTTCGTGATTCCCTATATATAAGCATACCGATGTGGATATTACATGTGGAGTTAATGAGGTTAGGGTCTTTACCAAAAGAGGTTTTCAAATCATTTTCAAATCATAAAACTATATGAACTCACCAACCATGTGTTGACTTGATTTTTGCATGACTTCTCAGGTGACGAACAGGTCAACTAAGGAGTTATTCCTTTTGGACTAGGACTTCAGATAGAAGGCTTAGCATTTTGGACCTGCATACTTTTGAAGACATCATTATACAAATTTATTTTGTATATCTTGTGTAAATACAAGATAGAAATTTATGATGTTGATGGTAGATTTACATTGTTAAATTATAAACAATACTGATGTAATTTAACTTTGTAATTCTATTATATTTAGCATTTCTCATTTATATCATGTGCAATGTAAACAATCTGATCATCACGATTATCACTCATGATATCGCGCCTCGGGAACCTTCCGCCCGCCGGGACAACCGATCCTATCCCGCCGGCTCGGGGTGTGACACAATGAGTTGAAACTACCGATATAAAAAGTATGAAACTACCAATATACAAGAAAAACAAATATGCTAGTTTTATGAGAGAGCTACTATATATCTGCTTGAATATATATGCGTGTTAAGTAGCTTGAGCCAAATATTCAACTCGTGTTGTATTACAAACTAGTTGCTTGCTACAAGCTGGTTCGACAACCTTAAGTAACAAGGGTATCATATGTCGCTTATGTCATACAGTTCCATTTGACATGTACCTAGAGTAGTTAAATGGAATACATGCATTAAAAATTGGAACGGAGCTTGAATATATTTAGAGAAAAAAGAAAATTTCAAAATGAAGATGAAATCATTACCAATAAAATTTTTTAATCTAATAACCGAAAAAAAAACAATAATAGCCGAAAAATAAGATGGTCGTCCCTACTCTTGCTTTAAAGAACTTTCTATATTAACCCTTGTAAAAAGGTTCAAGTTCCCTTGTTAAATACTTATATATGTACCACCTTTGAGTATAAAACAATCGGATTATATATAAAAAAATAAATAAATTTTGATTAAGTAGAAGTAACGTATTATTTAGATCTAGATCTAAAGAAACTTTAAATTTATGATACCCTATGATCCCTATGTAATTCTAAATGTAGATCTTCAAAATATTTCCTTTTAACTTATGATTATATATATTTTATACATACAAGTTTAATCAAAGAATTTTATTATCTTTCTGAACTTTCTTTTAGTTATTTTATTATAAAATATTGTTCTAAACAAGATTAGATTGAAAACCATGAGAACACATTAAAAATATATATAAAAACTCATGACAACTCTGGCATTCCAATTTGATGAGACACAACTTATGGTACAAAAAACAAACAATAAAAATTAAATTTAACTTCAACCTATTTTGTTAAACATGTCTAATTATTTATTATCATGTATCAATTTTGTCAGCTATACTTCACCTAGATGCTCATGACATTCATGTGTTAGACTCACTCAAACGTTTACCACCTCAACCCCTAATGTTCCGTTAATTTATTTTTGTTATACTCTTGTAAACGTAAGTGTAACCCACTGTTTTTGAGGTAAACTGTTTATGAAAAGATTTTATGATTGATAGAGCATATTATGCTATTGGGATTATATAATCTCGCATCTTGAGTTAAACTTTGAATTCCATTATTTGAGAACACACAGTTAAAACGCATGAACCATCGGAAAGTTTAGTTTGTAATATAACTATACATGCCCACAGTGTTTATTGCAGTTCAACATGTATGACATATATTATTTTGAATGGTTATGGTAATGGTGTAAGATTCTATTACTAAATATAGGCAAATACATAGGTCATGGTTTATCGAAGTAGTGGTGGGCTGGTGGCTGAATAGGATGCGACCAACTTCTACGTATGCCCTATACATAAACTTACTTCGGTCTATCATGGATGTGTCAGTGATATGATTTAGTGAGGAGAATTCTTGAATGTTGGATTGAAATGAATGAGTTAAAATAACAATGATACAGAAACATTAAACGTTGGGAGGACACAAACATAAATTTGAAAACGTGAATATTATTTTAGAAGGGTTAACATAATAATGTGTTCACATGGGTGACGATTCACATGAATACATCTATTATGATTAATAATTTTGAAACGATATTCCATACATTTTAAAATCAAGATGGAATAAGATACGAGCGTTGTATTTGTAAAGGTGACGATCTTTACAAATATAAACAAGTTACGCGTTCTAATGAGATAATCAAAATAAATATTTTTATGAAATTTAAAATAATAAAAAGGAATTAAAAACATTTATTAGGAATTACCATTTTAAAAGTGTGAAACAAAACTATTTTTATAACATTCGTGGTTTAAAGTTATTTTATAAAAACCTGACAAAACGATAAGATAACGCGCAAACAAATGAAACCGAGCACCTGGTGTAACATAAGTGCCGGAAACGTCACCAGAATAGTGATCAACACATTAACATGAACAGTGATTCAAGTACATAATCCAGTTGATGTTCACATATCATTATCATTATGTTGTCATAGCACAATTTCAGAATCATTTCAGAAACGAAACTCAGAAACATGGTTCAACAGTCTGATAATTATCTGGCAATACAGAACCATCATGTGATTATTTGTTAGGATTTTATTATGTATAAACGTATGTGAGGCTTTACAGAACAAAACACACGGATGTCGTTACGTGAATGCTAAATTGACGATCTGTACGAATACATTTGAAAGTTTAACGTTCTGAATGATATCCGATAATTAGAAAAGCATATTGAAAAGTATAGTTATCGTCGTGTTCGTACGGGTGACGATTCGAACGAATACGCGCGACGGCTGTACGATTCGATTTTAAGCAGTTAATTTAAATATTTCTGAAATTCAAAATAAATGAAAGATATTTAGTTAATTTATTAGGAATCACAATCTAATTTGATTTTGTAAATCTTATTTTAATTCCGAGTCGTTTCGTTACGAAAAATACGAGGAAACGACATTTTACGCGAAACCGAACGAAACCGAATCGACCGGGTATCTATACTTCATTTAATGAAGAATTTACTTCCACAACTACCATCACCAACTGTTGGATCGGGTTGTTTACTCTAAACAACACTTTACAAGTATTTCTCTTTTTCAATCTAACAGATGCGGAATGTCTGTTAGAAGGATCTCTCAAACACTCAATGGTGAAGAAATAGTCTTTGAATAACAATAAGAACACAAAAACAAATTCAAGCTCAAAGATATATTGTTCTCAAAGTATTACAAGTGTTGTGAACAGACAAGCACAAAACACATACAAGCACACCTAAACAGGTTTACAATGAGAGGTTATATAGGTAAGGCTACAACCGTATACACGTAGGAATACAAGTTGGGTATACTAGACAATAAATAAAGTAAAGCTTATTCTAGTATAAGGAGTGTCTTAACAGGCTAAGACACTTACTTACAATCATTACGAATATAGACATTGACTTTTCAAAGACTAGCTAAATACAAAAGGCATTTAATGTTGTTGATCTTCAAGGCTTCAGATAATCTTTTGCATTTAATGCAGCTGTGGAGAAGTAAGGTGTTGTATCTGACTTTAGGTATGTTTATCCTTGATGTTCTCAGACCAGCACGTTTGTTTTCAGTTCTTTTGTACTATAAAAGTGCTTAGCTATAGTCTTTGTTAGAGTATAAACCTCGGAAGTCTTTGTCTTTGTCTTTGGTGTAGAAGAGAATCTTCGGAAGTTGTTAGTCTTCGGAAGCCTTTAGTTCTTCGGAAGCTTTATGTCTGCAGAAGCTTTGAAGCTTTAACTCTAAGTGTTGGCCTTCCGAAGTGTTTGTATTGTACAGCCTTCAGCAGGAGTGAGTTACTCTTCGGAAGCAATGTTGCTTCTGAAAAGGAACTCCTTCCTTCCGAAGGCTGTTTGTCTGTGTAGTGTTTTATACTTGGACAAAATTGAAGTTTGGTGAGCATCAGCCTTTATTAGTCTTTACAGTCTCCCCCTAGGCTGATGCTACCGAAACTTCCTAATCAGATTCTCCTTGTCACCCTCTCTCCCCTCAGAACCTGTGCCCTAGTCTTCACCCATTTAACTCCTACTCTTCCATCTGATCCATTATCTGGATTATCAAGAGTAAGTTTATCCATGTCAAAGATAAAGGGCTCAGCTAACACCATCAGCTGTTTCAACTCCAAGACTTTTATACCTCCATTGACCTGAAAAAGTGTGAATACTTTGCGCAGTGTATCAAAGCTCCACTTTACTACAGGGATGTAGGTATGATGATGCTTTAGTCCATAGAGATCTTTTGGATGCTCTTTAGGCATTGGAGATTTTGGTGTGTCTTTTGGTTCTGAGGGTTGTGAATCAGGCTCAGAGTCAGAGGATATGGCAGTATTTCTCCTTTTCCTTCTTGCTATGCTCTTTTTTCTTCAGAATCTGGGTTTTTCCTGAGCAGTAGCTTGACTCCTCTAATCTCTGGCCTGCTGCCCTTCCACATTTGAGCCCACTGCTGCATCTGTTGTTGCAGTGGGCTGTGGACCAGCATCCTCAGCTGTTGAGGGCTCTTTTCTCCTCTCATCATCCTTTGATTGTCTCTCAGGATCAGGGTTTGTTGATTGTTGCTTCCTTGCAGTCTCTTTACCCTTTTTGATCTTGATCACTGAAGAGATTGGCATGTTGTCCATAGAAGGACTTGATGGAGGAGAGGCTGGTTCTTCCTTAGGGTTTGGGGGGAACATGTTGGGGAACATGGCCTTTGTTACTTCCCCACACATGACTTCTTCCCCTTCTCTGATCCCAGATCCAGAGATGGGAAATTCAATGGTAGCTCCTCCCCCAAAACCTAAGCCTAAGTTTAGGCTTGCCCTTTGAGCCTGTATCTGCTCAATAGAAGGTAACTCACATCTGGCAACTTTGGCCTTGATGTCCCTGACATGCATGTCCATGGTTGAGTTCTTCATAGGGCCTAGCTGCCGAGTATGGAAGCCATATTGTAATAGGATAGCCTTCATCTTATCTCTGTAGGCTGTATCCTTTTGTTTCTTTGTTAGCTTAACCTTGGCTTTGGATGCAGCAGCTGCCTGTTCCTGTTGCTGCACCTTGTTCAGCTCGGCAGCCATCCTAGGCACCGACTAGAGCAAAACTTCATCTAAGTCATATCCCTTCTCCTAGAGAAGAGCAGAGAGTCTGATAAGCTCGTCATCCAGGGAAGTGTCTGGTCGGCCCTTATTCTTCTTTGGTCTCCTCTCCTCTAACTCTGCTTCCTCCTCTGGGGTTAGTTTTCTTTTTCCTTTGTCCATAGCTTTTGCCCCAGAGGAGATGGATCCTGTAGCCTCACCAACTGGTTCTGTAGCCTTACCAGCTGGTTCATTGGCAAGTAGCTCCTCTGTGGAGGAATCATCAATAATGACTGGGCCTTTGGAAGCAGCTGCAGCTTCCGAGTTAACCTTAGCATTCACTGGCCCCTCCAGTTGACCAACCACTTTGGGTGATTCCTTAGCAGTATCTACAGAGTGCTCAGGAATGGAGGAGAGGTCTTCAGCAGCCTCTGTCCCAGAAGGGGACACAGGTTCCATGGAGATTGGTTGTTCTTCTTGGGTAGTTTCCTCCATGGCAACCTGGGCAGTAGTCTCAGGAGGAGACTTAGTCTCAAAAGGGACTGCTGAGTCCCAGCAGGGGACTGAGGCTCCATAGAGACATTTGTTGTTGCAGCTTCTTGCTCTGTCTCTTTGGCAGCCTCTGTTGCCTCAGAAGAAGAGGAAGAGGAATTAGTGGAATCATGAAAGTAAGTGCCCAAGAAGTCATCCCATTCATTAGTCAGAGTAACTATGGATGGGTTGGCATCTTGTACACCTTCCTCTTCTCTTGCTTCTGGTCCTGACCCTACTGATTGTACCTTCTCCCCCTTTTTGTTAGCATCAGGCGAGACAAAGGTAGTAGTAGTAGGATCAGGATGGAAGGGCTGAAGGATCACTGGGGGGCGCCTCCTGAGGTCCAAGATGGTGGCTTCTTTGTCTTGGACCTCCTGCCGAAGGGTAGCAACCTCAGCTTCCAGGATCACTACCCTGGCCTGGAGGGTTGTGATGATAGCCGTCAATTCCTGTGTTTGGTGCCCTCATCCACAGGAGTGGAGTCATTGGGCGATGGAGTCCTGAGCCTAGCTCCTGCACCTCAACCACCAGATGTGGTTTCCCGGCACCCTGGATTCCCCTCATTGAGAAGGGCTTCAAAGAAGTCCTCCCCAGTGTGGGTTGCCGCAGGTGAGGTCCTAGTGCCTGTACCACTGTCCTGAAGATCCAGAATAGGATCAACAGTAGTGGCAGCCTCCTCTGCATTGACCCCTTCAGTACTCCTGGGGACAACCTCTGAAGTTGTAGGCTCTGGGTCAGGAAACCTAGCTTGTAGCTGTGTCATCACTCTCATAAGTGTTTGGGTAGTAGGAGAGAGTGTTCTTCCACAGCTATAGCAGAGGTTCCTTGAGCCTAGGTGATAGTGTGGGTGGGGGGCATTTTTGGGTGATATGAACCTGGAGACCTGTGAGACAGTCTCTGAACTAGTGGAGTTGCTTCATCAGAAGCAGACTCAATAATAGGGGCATCCCTTTGGATATTCTCAGGTATGTTTTGTGACATACACTGAGGGCTATCAGGTTGGTTAAGGGCTGCCACAGGTTCCAGAGGAAGAACCTGTGGAATAACAATAGGGTGGTTGTCACCTTAGGTGGAACTGTGCCCTTGACAGTTCTTTTCACCTTTTCTTGATGGGTTCAGAAGAAGGGGCCTGAATAGCTGTAGAGAGCTGTTCAGGGGTTCGGCGGCGTTTGTAGGTTATTTTGATGGGGGTGGGGAACTGAAATGGAAGGTGTGGGTTCAGCATCTGTGGGTGCAACAGAGCTGTCACCTTCTGGAGTTGGTGACTCCATGGAAGGAAGAAGAGGAGTAAAGTTCCTAGAAAACTGGTTACTCTTCTTCTTCAATTGAACAAAAACCTTGGAAGTTACCAAGGGGATTTTGTATATATTCCCAGTTAGTGAGAGGACAGACCCTAACTCACCATAAAATATATGCTGCAAAAACCTGGGATACATACAAAATTTCTTTGGTGATGAAATATTGTCAACCAAATTATTGAAAATAAAAGCAGAAAAGTTAAAAAGTTGGTTGGAGATCAAGCCATGAATAGCCGAAGCTAAGTCAGAAGGAACTTGATCCCAACCACCTGTCTTATTAGAAAGACAGTGCAAAAATAAATGAATGAGTTACTTATAATTATAGGACACTCTACCCTTCAAATAAGTTGTTGAAGGAAGAGGACCTTCATACCCTATTGACCGGAAGGTCAATGCTACCTCATCCTTAGTGAATGAGACCCTTCCCCCGACATCACAAAGTTGAAGATGTCGAGAGATGGTCTACACTGTGATAGAAATGGGATGAGCATCAATGGTGGCATTAAGAATCCGACCATTGGGAGATGATGACACTGAACGGGTTGCCCAAAATTGTTGGTGATGAGATTCATACACTACAGGCTGAACAGTAAGGGCGAAAAGGTACTTGTTCCTTCGAAGGAAGGAGATGATCGGAGCAAAATCAGCATCATTATCTGCTGATAACTCCGCAGGAAGATTGTGAGTGGGTCTGAAGGCAAGAAGTTCCATGGCGATTGATGGATTTTAGGTTAAAATTTGAGAGAAAAGCGATTAGAAATGAAACGGTGAGAGAAGGTGAATGAGCGGGAAACCTTTTATACCTTTGGATGTCAGCATTTAATATAGAAGCACATTAAATTTTGAGATCCGAAAGTCAGAAAAAGTACTTCCGGTGACAGCTCATTTATTGTTCAAAATTGGCTAAGGACAGATTTGATTCCGAGAGAATTAGTCATCGGAAGTAGTTCAAGAGACCAAAGATGTTCTTCGGAAGATACTTACTTCCGAAGAATATAAATTTATCATCGGAAGCGTATCTTCTGAAGGTTTATATATATTCATCAGAAGAGATGTTCTTCGGAAGACATCTTCTTCTGAAAAGTGAGTTCAGGAGATTGAGCTTCCGAAGTAATAATGTATCGGAAGAATAATACT
Organism: Mikania micrantha; assembly: GCA_009363875.1. Taxonomy (NCBI): domain Eukaryota; kingdom Viridiplantae; phylum Streptophyta; class Magnoliopsida; order Asterales; family Asteraceae; genus Mikania; species Mikania micrantha. The sequence goes on from CM018681.1 coordinate 60,155,135, forward strand.
TCAGAAGAGAATTTATCTTCTGAAGTGTGACATCTTCCGACATAAAGAAAGAATAATGCTTCCGAAGACTTAAACTATCTTCTGAGAAGTAATTACTCATCAGAAGATACTTTAAGTTTATCTTCCGAAGAATTATTCATTCCTTTATTTATTCATTTACTCAAAGTTAATCATGCCAGTGGCTGTTATTAAATACATGAATCTTCCTTCATCAAATGCTTTGGTGAAAAGGTCAGCCAGATTGTGTTCTATATCAACTTTGACTAGATGAATCAACTTGTTTTCTGCACAATCTCTGATGAAATGATATCTGATATCAATGTTCTTGGTCTTGGATTGCTTGACAGGATTGTTAGTGATGGAGATGGCACCGGAGCTGTCTATATGTATAGGAGTGTTAAACATCTCTACTCCATAGTCCTTCATCTGATTTTGAATCCAAATGGCTTGTGCACAGCAGCTAGAAGCAACTATCTATTCTGCCTCTGCAGTAGAAGTAGAAACACATGACTGTTTCTTGCATTGCCAAGACACAATTCTGGATCCAAGAAATTGACATCCTCCTGATGTGGATTTCTTGCTAATGTTACAACCTCCATAATCACTGTCAGTTCAAGCCATGAACTGAAAATCTTCATTTCTAGGATACCACAATCCTAGACCAGGTGCCCCTTTGAGATATCTAAAGATTCTTTTCACAGTAAGCAGGTGTGAGACTTTGGGATTGGCCTGAAATCTTGCACACAAGCAAGTTGCAAATATTATATCAGGCCTGCTTGCTGTGAGATACATCAAAGAACCAATCATTGCTCTGTATTGGTGTTGATCAACATCCTCTCCCTCAAGATCAGGACTAAGAGATGTTGTCTTGGACATTGGAGTTCCCAGAGCTTTGCAGTCAGTCAGCTTGAATCTTTCAAGAATGTCCCTGACATATTTTGATTGACTAATAAAAATCCCTGTAGGAGTTTGTTTCACTTGTAATCCAAGAAAGAAAGTGAGTTCTCCCATGGAACTCATTTCAAATTTGGACTTCATTAGTGATTCAAAGTCCTTGCAGAGAGATTCATTTGTAGAACCAAAGATAATGTCATCAACATAAATCTGTACTAGCATAATATGTTGATTGGACTTCTTGAAGAAGAGAGTTTTATCAATGGTTCCTCTCTTAAAGTTGTTAGCCAATAGAAAAGAAGATAAATTTTTATACCACTTTCTGGGAGCTTGATGTAGCCCATAAAGAGCTTTATCAAGCTTACAGACATGGTCAGGAAACTTTGGATCTTCAAAACCAGGAGGCTGACACACATACACCTCCTCATTAATCCTTCCATACAAAAATGCACTTTTCACATCCATACGTAAAACCTTGAAGTTCTTGGCAGCTGCAAAGGCTAAAAATATTATGATTGCTTCAATTCTTGCAACTGGAGCAAAAACTTCATCATAATCAAAGCCTTCTTCCTGTGTTTACCCCTGAACAACCAACCTTGCCTTATTCTTGATGACCACTCCCTTGTCATCCTTCTTGTTCCTGAACACCCATTTTGTTCCAGTGGGATACTTACCCTTAGGTAAAGGGAAAATCTTCCAAACACCTTGCCTTTCAAATTGAAGAAGCTCCTCCTGCATTGCTTCTACCCAACTGTTGTCTTTCAATTCCTCAACAACTTTCTTTGGTTCTACTTGGGATAGAAAGCAAGAAAACAAACAGATGTTTGCTTCATGCATAGAGCTTCTTGTTCTGACTCCTTCTTCAACATTACCAATGAAGTTTTCAACTGGATGGGTGTTATGGATGTGAGTTCTAGGAATCACATCCAACTGGGAAGCTAGATCCAGATCTCTTGACTCAAGGTTAGGAAGTACTACCTCAAGCTGGATTCTGGCATATCTTGTGGTCTTTGAGATTGGACTGTTGTGGGATCACTTTCGTGTCTAGAACTGATTGGACTGTTGAGGGATTCACATCTTCTTCTTGACTCATTGGAACTGAAGTAGAGTCACTTAAAGGGACAACATGAGATGTGTTCACTGTCTCAGACTGAGAGACATCATTATGTGTTGAAGTGGATTCTGCCAAGATTTGTCTTGAAGCTATTGGAAGTTCAACACGAAAGTCTTCTTCTCTTGTGGGCTGGGAGAAGTTTGTGGTAGTTGACTGTAACTCTGGAACATACTCTTTCACAAGATTAAATGCAGATGTAAAGCTATCAAGATCAAATAGCCAATCAGGACCAGTTCCAGGCTTATTGATAGTATGTTCATTAAACTGAACATTTGCAGATTCTTCAATAATTCTGGAAGCTTTGATGTATACTCTATATTCCTTCGCATGTGAAGAGTACCCAACAAAGTAGCCCTCTGCTGCTTTCTCAGTAAACTTGGCTAAGTGATCTTTAGTATTCAAGATGGTGCATTGACATCCAAATGGTTTGAGAAATCCAATAAATGGTTTTCTCTTATGCCAAATTTCATAAAGAGTCATACCATGTGTCTTAACTACCAATATTCTATTTTGGACATAACAGGAAGTGTTGACTGCTTCTACCCAAAAAGTTATTGGAAGTTTGGCATCAGACAACAAGGTTCTTGCAGCCTCAATTAGTGTCCTATTCCTTCTCTCAGCAACACCATTTTGTTGTGGAGTCCTAGGAGCACTAAATTGTCTTGTGATACCTTTAGATTCACAAAAAGAATTTAAAAAATGATTCTTGAATTCTGTTCCTTGATCTGATCTGATTATTTTTACATGGTGATCACTTTCATTCTCCACCCTAAGTATGAATGACTTTAGGGTCTCAGCAGTTTCTTCCTTGGAACTTAAGAAAAATACCCAGGTATACTGAGAGAAATCATCAGTGACCACCAAGCAATATGACTTTCTACCAAGACTTTTAACACTTGTGGGGCCAAACAAGTCCATGTGGAGTAAATGCAGGACTGTTGTGATGGAATTTCTCTCTTTGGCATGATATGATGATTTGTGTTGCTTACCTTTTAAGCAAGCAACACATTTATCAACACAGATGAATTCCTTTGTTGGTAAACCAGTCACTTAGTTATTTTTGACTAGTTTATTCATATTTTTAAGGTTTACATGACAAAGTCTCCTATGCCAAAGAGATGACTCATCAAGTGAAGCTTTTGAGACAAAGCCACTTATATTACTGAGAGGTGCAGCTGTGCTCATGTCTAGCATATACATGTTGTTCCTTCTAGGAGCTCTGAGTAGGATCTGATCATTTGGGACTACAAATCCTGGCTTCAGAACAATGCATTCATGCTCAGTGAAAAGTATGTTGTGCTTTTGATCACACACCTGTGATACACTCAGTAAATTGTAATTTAGTTCCTTTACAAAATGCACATTCTCAAAGCTTACCTTGCCATTTGTAATTGTGCCCCTACCTGTGATGTATCCTCCCACTGGATCACTTCCAAATGCAACAGACCCACCAAAGAATGGTTCATATTTTTGCAGAGGAGTCTTATTGCCTGTCATGTGCCTAGAGCAGCCACTGTCAACAATCCACAAGTTGCTCTTTGATTCCTGCTGCCCCTGCACATGACCAGAAGTGAATTAGTTCCTGATGGGAACCCAAGCCCATGTGGTCTTGGGTTTTCCATTAGCATCATTATAAGTAAATTTCTTTAACATCATCTTAGGTGGGACAGATGATGAGTTTGTTGTTGGTTGGACAGGTGGTTGAACAGATGGTTCAGCTATTTCCTTTTTCTTCCATATCTGTTTGACTTTTATGGTTGTCGGAAGAGTTTGCTTCTTTTGACAGTCATCAGAAGCACCTTTTGTCTTCCCTTCCGATGACTTGGTTTTTGCTGACAATTTGGGCCTTACTTCCGAAGTTCTTCTTCTTCCGAAGGGAAAAGATTTCTTTGGTTTGTAGGAAGCTTTCTTTGCATGTGCTTCCGATGTTCTTTTTCCTTAGGAAGCCTTTCTTTCCTGATCTTCCGAAACATTCTTTTCGGAAACCTTCCTATTTTGATTATCAGAAGTGCTTGCTTCCGATCCTTTCTTTCCGAAACCCTTCTTGTCTTGTTTCTTCCGACTATCAGAAGTACTTGCTTCCGATTCTTTCTTTTTTGAGTTTCTTCCTGGTTCTTCAGAAGAACCAGATGACTTGCTCCAACTCTCCTTTCTTCCTTGATTTTTAGAAAACATTCTGCTTCTTGGATTAAAGAAGCAATTAGCATCAAAGTGATTTTTATCACCACACATCAAACATACAGTTTGATTGTTTGAGAATTGTTGATGCTGATGGTTGTTGAAGGAAGTTGAGCTTTGATTCACAGGAGGTGATGGTTTGGATGTTCCAACAGACTTGTTGGATGGAAGATTTACCTTTTTTTTAACACTGGTCTTTCTCTCCTTTGACCTACCCCTTTTGGACTTGTCAGATGGAAAAGTAACATTGTCATCTGAGGAGGTACTCCCAGTTTGTATGTTTCTAGCTTTGACAAAAACTGATGACTGTTTCTTGGTTTTCTTATTTACTTTATTTATTTTCAAAGCTGGTTTTTCAGTTTCTATAGTACTGGGTGAAACATATTCATCTGAGCATGATGAGTTACTTGGGTTTAGATCAGAGAGATTATCAGTTTGGGCCACCTTGTGTATGTCCAATTCATCATCATACACAAGGTCAACTACTGGTTTACACCTAATCTCCACTATGAGAGTGTAGGTAGATGGAGGCTCCACTTTGTTGTAACCCAAACCAGCCCCCTTCTTATTTACCAGTTTAGTTGTGCTGCTCATTCTGAAAAGATTTTCATACTTTTCACCTTGACTCAAAAATTTGTCTTTATAAGACTCAGCCAATACAAGTTCAGTCTTGGCAGTGGTTAGTCTTTCTAAAAGATTGTTAATTTGACACTGTTTGTTAGTGTCTTCATGTTTTAAGCTAGAAATGGTCTTTTCCATTTCTTCAATCTTTTCTTTGTAATTTCTTTCACATTCAAAAAAATTTTCCTTGACTACTTGTAATGACTCAAGTTCATTACAGAGTTGAGAATTTATTCTTTTAAAAGTATTTAACTTCTCTAAACATTCAGGTGTGCACATATCCTCAGTTACCTTGAATGAAGAAGTTGAATCATTTGCCATCAGAGCACGGTTGGAGATAGAAGGATCTTCAGCTTGGAAGCTCCAATCTGCAAAGTCTTCCTCTGCAATGTTTGCATTGTTTGAGCTTGATGGTCTTTGAGGTGGTCGCCCAGAAGTTGATGGCTGAGTGCCTGTGAACTTGCATTCCCTAGCAAAGTGCCCTAACTGTTGGCAATTGAAACATTTGAGCTTGGACTTATCAAGACCAAATCCAGTCTTCATATTGTGCTTTTTGAACTGCCTTCCAGTTCTTTGGTAGAACTTCTTTGCTCTATAGGAGATCATGGCCATCTGATAGTTGATGTCCATCTCCTCAAGATCATCTGCAGGAATGCCATCTAAGTCTTCCTGGCACAAGTGAAAATAATTGGTTTCCTCAGCCATGAATGCTCCTTGCCCAGATGTTAAAAGTGGAGTTGGGTTGGAAAACGGGTTTGTGTGTGTGGGTGTTGGAGTCGGAGTTTCAGGAAAGCTGACAATGGGTGTGGAGGTAGGGTGGTAGATAGGTTGATAACTCTAGTAAGAAGGGTTGTTGATGGGTGCATAGAGTGCTGCTGAACCAGAAGTTACATGAGAGGACTTAGGTACCTGGGCATCTATTTCCATCTGATAAGCACTGAGAATACCAAACAGTTCACTCAGCTTTAGAGTCCTTAGATTTTCTGTCCTCCGGATGGCCACAGAGTATATATTCCAAGCATAAGGAAGTGATCTAAGAAACTTTCTGATCACATCCTGGTTCTCCATCTTGACACCTGCAGCTACTAACTCATCAACCAGTTGAACATATCTGAGATATTAAGAAGTCATCTTCTCGTTGTTCTGTTGATAGAAGTTCTCAAACTTCTGTTTCAGCATATCTTTCTTGTTCTCTTTAACATCTTCAGAACCTTCATACATCTGCTGTAAAGAATTCCACAGCTCTTGAGCAGATTTGCATTTCTTGAATGCATGTATGATTGAGTTAGGGATGGCCATCTGGATGAGCCACAAAGCCTTCGAGTCCACTTCCATTCTCTTGTAATCTTCATCAGAATAGAGAGCTGGATCCTTTGGCATAGGAGCTCCACCAGCACCAGCAGCAGGAACAGTAGGGATGAAAGGCCCTTCAAGAACTGACTTCCAGAGTTTGAAGTCTTGGTTCCTGATGAATCCCGCCATCCTAACTTTCCAAGTGTCATAGTCTTCCGGAGTGAACATTGGTGGTTTGTTGAGAGTACCATTTTCTGTATCATGTTTGTTAAGTGCAGCCATTTGAACAAACAAACAGAATATGAGTTTTGAAGTAGTGAGATTTTAGAAGAAATAGAACTGGTAACTTAAGGATGGTTAATCACTTAAGTTCAAGAGCCAACGCTCTGACACCAGTTGTTGGATCGGGTTGTTTACTCTAAACAACACTTTACAAGTATTTCTCTCTTTCAATCTAACAGATGCGGAATGTCTGTTAGAAGGATCTCTCAAACACTCAATGGTGAACAAATAGTCTTTAAATAACAATAAGAACACAAAAAACAAATTCAAGCTCAAAGATATAATTCTCTCAAAGTTTTACAAGTGTTGTGAACAGACAAGCACAAAACACATACAAGCATACCTAAACAGGTTTACAATGAGGGGTTATATAGCTAAGGCTACAACCGTATACACGTAGGAATACAAGTTGGGTATACTAGACAATACATAAAGTAAAGCTTATTCTAGTATATAGAGTGTCTTAACAGGCTAAGACACTTACTTACAATCATTACGAATATAAACATTGACTTTACAAAGACTAGCTAAATACAAAATGCATTTAATGTTGTTGATCTTCAAGGCTTCAGATAATCTTTTGCATTTATTGAAGATGTGGAGAAGTAAGGTGTTGTATCTGACTTTAGGTATGTTTATCCTTGATGTTCTCAGACCAGCACGTCTGTTTTCAGTACCTTTTGTGCTATAAAAGTGCTTAGCTACAGTCTTTGTCAGAGTATAAACCTCGGAAGTCTTTGTCTTTGGTGTAGAAGAGAATCTTCGGAAGCTGTTAGTCTTCAGAAGCATTGAAGCTTTAACTCTAAGTGTTGGCCTTCCGAAGTGTTTGTCTTGTACAGCCTTCAGTAGGAGTGAGTTACTCTTCGGAAGCAATGTTGCTTCCGAAAAGGAACTCCTTCCTTCCGAAGGCTGTTTGTCAGTGTAGTCTTTTATACTTGGACAAAATTGAAGTTTGGTGAGCATCAGCCTTTATTAGTCTTTACACCAACCCATTTTTCACACACACATTTCGTCTCTCTCTCTCTAGAAATTTCTCCACCTTCTCTCTAAGATTTCTCATCCAAATCTCCACCATTTCAAGCATTCTTAGTGTCAAAACGATCCCCACACCGCGTAGATCAAGGAAGTACAAGATATTTAAGATTTCATCCGTCGATTGTGAGGTAAATTTTAAGTTTTGTTTCGGTTATGGGGTGACTCACGATCCTTTTTAGTTATGGTTGTTTTAACCGGTTTTAAACACTTGGAAAATCTTGAAATAAACCATGGTAAACAACTAGGAAGCTCTAGAGATAGATTTGTAACAGGTTGAGACAAAGAAGGAGATACAGGTTCGTGATAAGGGGCAATCGACCGAACCTTTGCAGCTGGACCGAACCTGTTCGAACTAAAGTGGGATAGCAAACCTATGAACAGGCTGGCTAACCAAAGGTGGCCGAACCCTGTGCTAGCCGAACCTCTGGTCGTTTAAGGCTGAGGTAGCCTGTAACATTTGTACATTTAGTCATGGTAGTCGTAAACGGTGTTAGAACAGTGGGTGTCAATGTTCAGTTAATCAATGTGATTCTTATGTTCATAATGTGTGCTTGTGTGTTACAGGATCTTATTTATTTAGGAACAAGTATGTATTAATATTTACAGTCGATTACGCTAGGCAAGAACAGTATTGTGTTATATCGAAACAGTGGTGGGCAGCGAGAGTGAGCCCTATATATATACTGCGTTCGGTGTAACAGGATAGTGTTAGTGCGTAGTGTTAAGACGAATATTATGACAATTAATCAAACAAAATCGTAATGCGTAAGTGAGACTGAGTATAGTTATGGGTGACGATCCATGATGATACGAATGTTGAACTTATAATTACGAGTGAACGGCTTTAACTAAATTTTTATACGATCGGAAAACGTACGCGATTGCGGGTATACACGTAATTGTTACTGTTTAACGATCTGTTTTCGAACAAATAATTAAATGATTATTTTATATTTTTACAATTTTGAAACTCATCATTTTAATGAGTTTAACAACTCCTTTATTTTTAATTCGCGTAAAATACGCGTTACGTTCCGGAAACGCGAACCGAGCGACCGAAACGGACCCGAATACCACACGAGCTATAAAAGCCTTAAACAAGGCTCATTTCCTCATTTATGTCACCAACAACCATTTCTCTCTCTACAATTTTCGTTTACCCTCTCTCTCTCTAAAAACCAAGCTTTAAATGCTCGTATCTCGCTCGTTTCTTAACGGAATTCGGTGTTCTTGGCGTCCACGCGAAGCTCTCAACGAGTACTACAAGAAAGTACAAAGGATCTGAAGTTTTAACCACGGAATCTTGAGGTATGTGAGCTTGAAAAATCTGGAAATTAGGGTTTTCTATGTGTATGTGCGTAAATCCAAGAACTAGTCGGTTTCTTTCTTTCCATTTCGAGCCTCATGTACACGATTGTGGTTCGGTATTATCTGTGAAGTATAAACCGAATTGGAACAGTTGCTTTCGATGATGATGATGATGCAGGTAACAGGTTCGTCTAGGAGTATTCGCGGCCGACCCTAGAAGCAACGGCCGAACCTTTTGAGCTATGGCGAGCCTTTGCTGAACCACGATCTCACGAACCTATGACACACCGACGAGCCTTCATGCAATAGCTAACCCAGACGAAACCTACATGGTTCGTTGCTCAACTTGCCGAACCATGACCAGCCTCACGAACCTTCAGCCTAAGGGTGGCGAACCCTTCTCATGCATTCCCGAACCCTCTTGTCCACGAACCCTGTTGTTGCATGGGCGAACCCTGCTGTCAACGAACCTTCCATGAGTTAGCCGAACCAGGCATGCAGCGAACCCTCCACTCACAACGAACCCTAGTTCCCCGCAGCCGAACCATCATGCATGCCGAACCCTTTTGAGACGTAGCCGAACCTTGAGGAGCTTCACAAACTATTCTTAGAATCTGTAAACCCTAGACGAACCCTGGGTGTGTATCCTAAGAGCCGAACTTGTAGGTTTCTGGACCGAACCTTAGTGGAGTTCTTAAAACCGGCGAGCCTAGACTCTTGGACCTAAGAGGTTCGCTGCCTAAGGTGGCAGCCCAAAGACCTCTCGGCCCAACTCACATCCCACTCGACCCAATTGAATTACATTCGGCCTAACTAAATTCCATTAGGCCCAATTCAATCCATTCGGTCCATTATGACTCTTAATTGGGCCCAATTCGATTAACTCGGCCCATTATCAACTTAAAAGGCCTATGACATTTTTCAAGCCCAACACATTTATCCTTGGTTCAATATCATCTCATTTGGCCTAGTATGGTCCAATTGGGCTTACACTTAATACATATGGCTTAAGGACCCAACTACAAATGTTTGGGCCAAGATTAGCCTCTTGATGCATTAATTATGAAATGATCATGGTTGGATTAAGTGTAATCTATAATCCAATTATATGATCAAGTCATAAACATAAAAGAGCTTAGAAGCATTCTGGCATATCTTTAAATCACCTATTTAAACATTGGATATCAAAACTCGTCAACACCTATTATTTTATGTACACAAGTAGTGCATAAAAGAACATTACATATTCTTTTCATGAACCCATGATCAATCAAGTGATTCAAATCATAACTTTCAAGTTTGCACGGCAATCTTAATCATGAGAGCAAGTAATCAGGTGTTAATCAATTTCAAGAGATCACGAGTCAATCAATGAATCAAAGTCTATATAACTATAAATCTTATATCTTATGTATGATTACAATGATATAGGAATCAATTAGAAGTCCTGTTTGCTACTGGCTATCTGTTTTAGTTCAGAGTCTACTGCAGACAGGTGAGAACTTTAGCCCCTCTTTTACTGTTTTATAACTGTTTTGGGGTGGAACACGTGATCAAACTCTTCATTTACAATTGTATTTCATTACACAAGATGTGTGTATTCCTATCAACATTTCAGGTTCATGTTACAAATCCAAGGGATTTATCAACTGTTTCAGGAAATTCATCAACCGTTTTAAAGGATTATTAAACTATTGAACTATTCTGCTAAAAAGGTTTCATAAATGATATGTTCTTTTAAATAATGAATTTTATAAACTCTTATGTTAAAAACCTTGTTATTATACAAGGTCACCATTTCATGACATTCAAACCAAAGGATTCATTTCATGGTATTTGAATCAAGGGTTTCAAACATGGTATTCAAACAATGGTTTTCATGGTGATGTTCAAATCAAGAGATTCATTTTATGGTATTCAAATCAGAGGATTCATTTCACGGTATTCAAAAACTGAGGATTTAATTCATGGGATTAAATCAAGGTTTTCAATCATGTTTTCAAATAAGGCATTAACACGCTCGTTTAAAGTAAGGTTCAGAAACATGGTGTCTATTGTTGTAAACAAACTTATAAATGCATCAAGTATCATATTCATTAGCGTTAGTACTGGGTGATCACAACAAGGGAAAACAGACACACACACATTTGGGCAGACCGATTGCTGCAGTTAGTTTTTAGATTTGTTTTATAAACTAACTGCAGATTTCGGTTACGTATGGTTTATCAAAACTGTTGACACATTATCTAACTCCAAACGTGGTTTGGGACTTGATATTATATGTTGGCTTTCGTGCAAACAGTGATTGGACTGTTTACACTCATTTTCTTACTTGATGTTAGTTTGGGTTGCAGCTCATCCATGTGAATCATTTATTACTTTAACATACCTATGCCTTATATCATATATTCATGTTTACAAATGATTAAACCTATTGTTCTCACCAACTACGACTGCAGTTGACAGTTACTTTTCACGTGTTTCAGGTAATCAGGTTTAAGACATTTTCAGAGACAACTAAGGAGACCATTCTAAGATAGAACAAGATGAAGAAACATGCTAGGATGGATTAGAAACACACTAAATCCTAAATGTTTAATTGTCTTGTTTGAAGTCTTATTTTGTAAACTATATTTTGGGTCTGTAGTTGTCTTTCTTTTGGTAGATAGATTGTCTGTAACTAAACAGTTGTCTAAACATTATGAAATGTAGTAATCCATTGTGGTTGTTCTTATTCAATACTTGTGCATGATTCAACTGTTCATACGTCACCGCGCCGTGGATTCCGCACACGGCGCAGGGGTGTGACATAGCCGAACCATGTTGGAGGCCGAACCTGGGCTGACCAACCCTAGAATGCCACGAACCTACCATCTTTTGGCCGAACCTAGAGTAAAACGAATCAGGGAGCAACGAACCTTCCTAGCCGAACCCTTCCCTCGAACGAACCCAAGGCTGTCACGAACATAGAACTTCTCTAGGACCTAGCCGAACCCACTAAGCTCACCGAACCTGTATCCTGAACGAACCCTAGTAGAACATAATTCATTACCATGTGAACCTAAGACTACGCGTACACCATGGCCATGCAAACCCTAGAGGTCACGAACCGAGTTGAACTATCCCACAATGAGCTGCGAACCCTAAACTATGCGGACCCTACACAGCCGAACCCTAAAGGTTCGCCGAATCTATTGTGGCTGCCAATAGGTTCGCTGCCCTCATGTATGCCCCACCTAAGTGTATTGAATCATGGTATGGCGTGTGCATGAGATGGGTTACGTGAATCATGCATGGGAATGAGTGTATGTACATAAGAATAATACTAAGGCTCGTCTCAATGATAAGATATGATTAAGGAAATCATGGGGTTAGATTTTAATAACAAGGATTTCTTTGAACACACCAACAACCCAACATAAGGGTTAACATCCATGTAACTAGTTTGAAAACCAGGGGAATTAGGTTTGGGAAAAATCATGAAGATCAAGTGATAAATTAAAAACTTGAGTGTTAATTTAAGTATTAACACCTAATTTATTTAGGAAATTTTGTAGGTTCTAATGGTACACTTAGACGATTCATTTGAATTATCTAAGAGAAATAATCGAAATGTTAATCATGGATCAATTGCTAAAACAAAGACTAGTAATGGGCCGAGGTGGGCCCATGGGCCTAACCTAAGCCCATCATATGTTAAATGTTAATTTAAATTCAAGTAATGATATTTTAATAAAAGAAAATGTTTTGTGAACTTATTAAAATTAAAATAGATGATTTTGAAGTAATATTGAGTTAAAATAAATGAATTTGACTTAAGATTTAACTTAAAATGAATTAAATTAGAAACGTGTTAATTAAAGAACTTGTTATGATTAACTGTTGGGATACGGGTTACAAATGGGTATTTAAGTTAGACTAGTTAGATTAAATCTTAGAATCACATTAGTACATAGGACACTTAGTTGCACACCGAGACCAAACTTTAGATACGACGACTAATACGTACACTTATCGTAGTCGAATTCTCTTAAAACAACTCAGGAACCGAAGAAACCTAGTCTACAACAACGAGCGCGCATTTTGTGATAATTCAACACAGAGCAACACAGGTGAGTTCATTGCCCCTTTTCTAAACATTTTTGTTTTCAAACGCGGGGCTGAGAAGCATGCGTAAACCTTTTTAATTAAACTGTTTTACGTAAATGCTTTTACTTATTATATGTTTATATATGTTTGTTTATACTCCTAGACTCCTGTCTAGGTAATTGCTATGCATAATTAACTAACAAGTTAATTAATTACTCTTATGAGTAATACCTTAATTCTAAAACTCTAAACAAACCCTTAGTCCATCGAGTTCAAATTCAAGAATCTTAACTCAAAGTGAATTCTGAAGAACTAAAGCTAAAGATCAAATGCAATGGAATCTGATCTATAATGTGATCAGTAAACTAAGGATCCTAATCAAGAATCTATAAACAGTAATCTATAATCATTGTGGAATCATGGAAATCAAAAGATCAGAATCAAAAGAATCAAGTGAATCATGGAAATCATAACCGTGTGTGAATCATGGAAATAATGAGATCATTCAGATCTAATGAAATCATTAATTGTTTAATCTAAGGTGGATGTCAGTTGTATGTAAATCAAGACCATGTGTAACACACGGAAAGTCCCGGCATAAATAGTAGACTTTTGTAGTCAAGCTATATGGGCAATAACAGAAACTATTAAACAATTCAAAATCAGGAGAATTAAAGAAGATCAAGAATCAAAGGATATCCTTAAAGTCCCGGCATGTACAGTAGACTAGTGGGTCAAGCTGATATGGGCATCATTAAAGTCCCGACACATACATGTAGACTCCTTGTGGGTCATGCCTGATATGTGCCACGTGTGAGAGGGTACAACTTGGACAACCACCAATAACAAAGTCTAATTGATTGAGTCAAATAAGGCCCAATCATCATGTCTTAGTTGTATTTAAATGCTTTATTATTAATTTAATTGAACATTTAATATTATATTTCTACAAGTGCTTTGGGGGTAATCATGAATACATGATGAACTCAATAAATCGGAGGTATTTCAAATTGTGGAAATCAAATTTTAACATAGAAGGGGGTGGTAGGTAAGACGCTTGATTATCATTAACAACAGTGTCCTATGTGGCTTAGTATGTGGTGGGATGGCGTCTGAGCGGGTTGTAGGCTCGACCCTTTCATATGCCCTATACATAAGCATACCGAGTTGGATGATACATGTGATGTTAATGAGGTTAAAGTTGTTACCAAAAAGAGATGGGTAAACGCTAATGTACACAAGATTTTAGACTTCAAAACGAAATGTTTGAGACTAGACTGGGAATGAAACTGGATAATAGGTAAGACGCTTAATTATCATTAACAACAATGTCCTATGTGGCTTAGTATGTGGTGGGATGGCGTCCGGGCGGGTTGTAGGCTCGACCCTTTCGTATGCCCTGTATATAAGCATGCCGAGTTGGATGACACAGGTGATGTTAATGAGGTTAGGGTTGTTACCTAAAGGAGTTTGCAAAAGCTATTTTTCAAAAACTAAACTACATGAACTCACCAACCTTTGTGTTGACTTTGTTTTCTTTCATGCTTTCTGAGGTGATGTACAAGATTAAGCTAAGGGTTCAGGAATGCATGCTAGGATGCCAGTTAGAGGACCTAGTAGTTTTATGAAGCACGTATATTTTGTTAACTACTATGAATCACTTTTGATATCTTGTACGATTACAAGATAATAAACTTATGGTTCATTTGTTAGATCTACTTAGTTAAAGTATCATACGTTGACAGTTGTAATTTAACTCTGTGAATTCTAGTTTAATGTCATTGTGCTTTAGTTATTCTTAACATTGATGCTATGTAAACAATTTGATCATTACGATTATCACTCACGATGTCGCGCCCCGGGAACCTTCCGCCCAACGGGACACACGATCCTGCCCGCCGGCTCGTGGTGTGACACCTGGTGAGAAGATACTCAAAACGATTTTTATCAAAAGCCTTGGTGAGAAGGTCTGCTCGTTGCTCATTTTTATGTATTTTCACCACATCAATAAGTTTATTTTCATAGCAATCGCGTATAAAATGAAACCTAATATCAATGTGTTTATGTTGGACTAAAAGAACCAATGAGCCTGATCAGAAAAATCTCTAAGTCTCACAGCACTTATAACAACTGAAGAAGAACACAACGGCTGACATTCAATGTACAGAAGATACAAGATCTGAAGTGATATACAACAGCTGAAGTGTAAGTCATCAGATGTTGTAGTGTGTAGTTTAGTCTTCAGTAGTTTTCTTTCAGTTCTTGTAAAAGTCTGATGAGTAGTTTACTCATCAGATGTTTTAGTTTATTACTTCAGTAGTTTTATTTCTTCAGTAGTTGTAAGAGAATGTCTTCAGATGTTGTAGACATTCTCAGTAGTTTAGTTATTTCAGTTGTTTTGTTTTGTCTGTTAGGTGTCAACATCATGTGACATCATCAGATGTCACTGTCTTTATATAAGGGCAGTTGACAATCTTGTAATAATGGAAGTTATTGCGATTGAATGAATTATTCCTTTTACAGAATTCTCTCTCTATAACAAACTTGTGCTTTACTGTTTGATTGAATGAACTTTGTTCTTGCTATGATTGTGCTAATTCAACTTTGAATTCCGCTGCTATACTCTATTATTGAATCAATTGAGAACATCTGATCCTACAATTGGTATCAGAGCTGGTTAATCATTGATCGATTAAACAATTGATCTCTGAAACTGCTCAAATTTGTTCTCTAATTGATCGAATTAGCTGATTAAGTAAGAATTTGTTATAGATTGAAGTTTTCTGTTAACTTCTGTTGATTTGTCCTTCAATATTAATTTGTTTTGAATCAATTGATCGAAATTTGCATTAGCTTGTGTCTAATTGCTTGAATCTGTGATCATGACAACTCCAAACAATGATCCGCACAATACAGGCTCCGCAACCAAGCCTCCGATGCTTGTGCGGAGTGAGTACAACATTTGGCAACGTAGAATGCTACATCACCTGTCGATTAACAGCGCAGGATGTTGGAAATCTGTAGTGCATGGTCCATATAAACCCACGATCACTGATCCTGAAACTAAGATCATGATTCCGAAACCGTCTGATATGTATTCGGATGAGGATATCAAACTGTTTGAAATTGATGCGAAAGCTCATGGTATTCTGGCCATGGCTCTGCCTAATGAGATTTATTCAGGCTTGATGCATCATGATACTGCTCATGATCTCTGGGTTGCACTGAAAGAACAATTTGGTGGAACCGATGAGGTTTTAGCAAATACTAGAGAAATCCTTGCTCAGCAGTATGAGACATTTTCTCACAGAAAGGGTGAATCATTGACTCAACAATTTGAGCGGTTCTCATGTTTAATTTCTGAGTTGAAAATGGTTAAGCAAGAATATACTAATAGTAAGATGAATAACAGATTTCTCAGATCACTGCCTGAGAGATGGGACACATACACAATTGTCCTATGCTCTAATGCTAATCTGGAAAATCTATCTCTCACCCAATTACATGGGAAACTCTTAACTTTTGAGAGAGAGGTAGAACAGAAGAGAAAACTGTCTTCATCTGGAAAACTTGCTGATGATTTTGTTCCTGGTAACACTGCTTTGATAGGTCAGGAGTCAGAGTTTAATGGGTCTGAATGTTCTTATGATGAACATATTGATTTTTCTACTAACAATTCTGAACATGCTTTTGTGGGAGTTGATGGTAATGCAGGAAATTATGGTGATAACTTGTGTTTTGTGATGGATGATTTGAAAGGAATCCCGGATGATGATCTAGAGGAGATGGACATTTTGAGTCAAATGGCATTAATCAACATAAGATCACAAAAGTTCTATAAACGAACAGGAAGAAAGTTCCCTGGATTATCTGGCAAAACCAAAGTTGGATTTGACAAAGGGAAGCTGAGGTGCCATAAGTGTCACAGACTTGGTCACTTTGCTAGGGAGTGCAAATCTACTGGTTCTAACTCTGCTGCACCTTTTGTGACTTTTCCAAGCAACAACACATCAAGCAAAGGACCACAATCTTCTGGTACTAGTCAACAACAATTCTATCCAGCTCACTTTGTTCAACAAAATCCTATGCCATAGCCATATCCTTGTTTTTACATGCCTCAACCTACACACACTCCAGCATTAATTCCTTCACAATCACCTGCTCTTCCTGATCCCAGCAAATCTCAAACCAATCAACAGCCACAACAACAACAACATCAGAGCTTTTTCACCCCTGGAGTAGCTGATTGGAGTAGTTTACCTGATGATTTATCTGATTTCAACATGCAGCTGTACTCTGAAGCTAGTCCACATGGAGGAGATAACCCTTTTGGAAATCTTGCATTGATGGCTATTGATTCAACTGACAACTCTTGTCAATCTTCTTCAACATCACAGGTATCTTCTGAATCAAAAGCTAAGTTATGCTCAGAGTCATGTATTTCAGCATTTGCTTCCATTAGGGAAATAAATGTAGAATTGATAAATGAGAAATTTGAAGTAGAGAAGGCTGTGGCTAAAAACAAAACTGAGTTTGAAAAAGCTTTAAATGAAAAAGAGTCTGAAATTTATAAACTCAAATGCTTGTTATCTGATGAAAAAGCTAGAGTGGAAGTCATGCTTGTGAAGCATAATGATTTGAAACAAACACTTGCAGCAACCCAAGTAGAATGTGCAAAATGGGTTGAATCTTGCAAGGGGTTTGAGTTGCTGTTAAACAAGCAAACAGCATCAAATGTGAAGTTTGGTATTGGATACAATCACACTGCTCCTCCAACTGATTATACACCAAAAAATCTTAACTGTGAGTCTGAAGGGGACAGTGTATACCAATCCACCAAATCTTCAGACAAGTCTGATGCTGAAGAATCATTTGAAAGTGATTCAAGTGCCTGCAAATCTGAGTCTGAAACTATTGACATTGAAACTTATTCTTATTCTCTTGGATGTACAAATGTTATCCAGGATGAAACATGTCAGGATAGTGTTTTAATTGAGATTAACCCTGATGAAAAGGTTTCAAATAAATTAAATTTAAAACTGGTTAAGTCAGATGGGCATGGCACTGGAGAGAAAGATGCACGACTTTTAATAAGTCAAAGTCACTCATCAGCAGTTGTTGAAAAAGCTGATACTGCAACAACTGATGTTGGTGAATGTGTTGATACACAAGTGCTGATGCACAACTCTTCAGATGTTGTCAACACATCAGCTGTTGTCAATTTATCTACAAATACTGATGTTCCAAATGTACTGAAGAACAAAAACTCAGTATCTAAGTCATCAGTACTTGTAGATAATCACAAGGGAAAGCAAAAGAGGATGCCTTGTGAAATTTGTAGGCTGTTTAATCATTCTACTGATGATTGCTGGTACAGAAAAGGTTCTAAATTCAACAAAATAAAGCATAAAAACAAAAACATTCTCAAAATGAAAACTGAATTTCGTTCCAAGTTTGTACCAAAATCATCTGTCAGTTCAAAGACTGGAAACACCTCACATGGAACTGAATCAAATAAGTTCAAGAAAGGTAAGGAGGTGGTTCCAGATTCAAAGAAACAACACGTGAATGGTTCTTCATCAGTCAAAGAAACTAAGGTGTTAAAACCCAAAAATCCAAAGTCAGGTCAAAATGTG
Organism: Mikania micrantha; assembly: GCA_009363875.1. NCBI lineage: Eukaryota > Viridiplantae > Streptophyta > Magnoliopsida > Asterales > Asteraceae > Mikania > Mikania micrantha. The sequence goes on from CM018681.1 coordinate 60,173,585, forward strand.
TCTAATGAAATCAAAATCTTGACACAAAATCATAATCAACTGATGTTAATGATGCAACACCTGCTAGGAAGAGTAAATCTAGCAGAGGCATCTGTTGTCTCATTTCAGAAGAAGAAACCAAAAACCAAAGTCAAGGTTAAATCTTCTGATAAGAATGATTCAAGTGTTGCTTCAACTGAAACTGCTCATTTTATTTCTTCATGTGTTGACAGACCCAAAACCAAAATGGTTTGGGTCCCAAAGTCTAACTGAGTGTGTTGGTGTATGCAGGGTCCTTCAGCATGCCAAAATAGCATCTGGTATGTTGACAGTGGAGGATCCATGCATATGACTGGGAGCAGATCTCTCCTTCATAATTATCTTACAGGAAGGAAGGGATTTGTATCCTTTGGAAATGATGCTAAGGGTTACATTATAGGTAAAGGTGTGGTAACAAATGGGGAGATTAGGTTTGATGATGTAAATCATGTTGAGAATCTTAAGTATAATCTTCTGAGTGTTAGTCAAATGTGTGATAAGGGTCATATTTCTCTTTTCACCAAGCAAGATTGTAGGATTTTATCTTCTGATGTGTTGCCTCTGATTGGCAAAGTTTTAGATGAGTATACACTCCTTAAGGCTAACAGAGTAGGAAAGGTATATGCCTTTGATTTATCAAAGAAAATCTCTGTTAAAGGTCATCCTTGTTTATTCTCTAAGGCCTCTTTCAAGGAATCAAATCTGTGGCATAGAAGATTAGGTCATGTGAACATCAACAACATGAATCAATTGGTGAAACATGGTTTGGTTAGAGGTCTTCCTTTAAAGGATTTTAGCTGTGATGAGAATTGTAATGCCTGCTTGAAAGGAAAGCAACACAAAGTCTCTTTTCCTCCAATTGGAGATTCCAAATCCACTGGTTGCCTGCAACTACTGCACATGGATTTGTTTGGTCCAGTGCAGATAATGTCTATGGCAAAGAAGAAGTATTGTCTAGTTATTGTTGATGACTATTCAAAGTTTGTCTGGACTTTCTTCTTACACTCAAAAGGTGAGGTTGCCAAGGCTATTATAAACTTTGTGTTATATGCTGAAAAGCAATATTCTATTCCTATCAAGTGTGTTAGGAGTGATAATGGCACTGAATTCAGAAATCACCTTCTGGATGAATTTTATCTGTCAAAGGGAATTCAGAGACAGTACAGTATTCCCAGAACTCCTGAACAAAATGGAGTTGTAGAAAGGAAAAATAGGACTTTGATTGAAGCTGCCAGAACAATGCTTGCAGATTCTGGTTTGCCACTAACCTTCTGGGCAGAAGCTGTTAACACAGCTTGCTATGTGCAAAACCGGGTTCTAGTAAATCAAAGATGGTTGAAAACTCCATATGAAATACTTCACTCTTTAACTCCTTTGATTTCCTTCTTCAGAGCTTTTGGGTGTCCATGTTATATCCTTAACACCAAAGATCAACTCACAAAGTTTGATTCAAAAGTTGATGCAGGATATTTTGTTGGCTACTCTTCAACTTGCAAGGCTTATAGAGTGTTCAATTGTAGAACAAAGATTGTTGAAGAAACTCTTCATGTTAAATTCAATGAATGTCCCAAAGATTCCATTCCTCAAAATCCTGCTGAAATGTTTGATCTTAACATCTTGCAACATGAATTTCAAGTTGAACCTAATGGTGAAGCACATGAGGTATTTACAGCAGATCCACCAAAAGCTTCTACAGAAACCCCACAAGGAAGTCCTGATGATGAAGATGAAAGTACTCATCTGTTCAGATTTAGTGATAATCTGCCAGTGTCTGCTAAATCTGATGCTCCTCCTGCTCCAGTTGCTCCTCCAAATACAAATGCTGATGAAATTCTGGATTCTTCCACATCATTTGAAATTCCAGCTGAATTGTTCCCTGGTTCTTCATCAACATCTGCAGCAGCTGAACCCCCAGCAAACACTTGCACTGATCTTATTCCCTATCAAGAACTAAAGGATCATCCATTATCTCAAATTCTTGGTGATATTTCTGCTGGTGTTTCAACAAGAAGTCAATTATCAAACTTTTGTCTCTATGCCTTATTTGTCAGTCAACAAGAGCCAAAGAACTATCACACTGCACTCAAAGACAATGGCTGGGTGGAAGCAATGCAGTTGGAGTTGTTGCAGTTCAAGAAACAACAAGTCTGGGAGCTGGTTCCTTTACCCCAAGGTAAGTGTGCAATAGGCACTAAATGGGTGTTTAGGAATAAAACTGATGAAAATGGTCAAATAGTTAAGAACAAGGCCAGACTAGTTGTACAGGGGTTCTCTCAGGAAGAAGGTATTGATTATGATGAGACCTTTGCCCCTGTAGCTAGACTGGAAGCAATTAGATTGTTTTTAGCATATGCTGCCTTACACAAATTAAAAGTTTTTCAAATGGATGTCAAAAGTGCTTTCTTATATGGTAAAATAAAAGAGGAAGTGTATGTGTGTCAACCACCAGGTTTTGAGGACAATAAACATCCTGATTGGGTGTACAAGCTTGATAAAGCTCTTTATGGGCTGAAACAAGCACCTAGAGCCTGGTATGACACTCTATCCACTTTTCTTCTTAAAAATAATTTCACTAGAGGCTCCATTGATAAAACTTTATTCATAAAGAATGTAGGACAGCATAAGCTACTTGTTCAAATTTATGTTGATGACATTATATTTGCTTCATCTGATCTAAAGTTGTGTGATGCTTTTACTGAGCTTATGACCAAACATTTTGAAATGAGTGCCATGGGGGAATTACAGTTTTTCTTGGGTCTTCAAATCAAACAAAGTACTGATGGCATTTTCATTCATCAAGCCAAATACACAAAAGATTTGTTAAAGAAATTTGATTTGCAAAACTGTAAACCATGTTCAAACCCCATGAGCAGCACCACACAACTTGATGCAGATTTGAAAGGTAAATCAGTTGATGAAACTCTTTATAGATGTATGATTGGGTCCTTGATGTATCTAACAGCATCTAGGCCAGACATTATGTTTGCTACATGTGTTTGTGCTAGATTTCAGGCTACACCTAAAGAATCTCACTTAATTGCTGTGAAAAGAATTTTCAGATACTTGCAGGGCACTCAATCTCTGGGAATTTGGTACTCCAATGGGCATTCCTGCAAGCTGGTTGCTTTCTCTGATAGTGACTATGCAGGATGCAAACTTACCAGAAAATCAACCTCTGGTGGTTGTCAGTTTTTGGGAAACTGTCTGGTTTCTTGGCAAAGTAAGAAACAAACATCTGTGGCCACTTCCACTGCTGAAGCCGAGTACATTGCTGCTGCAAGTTGTACTTCACAAATTCTCTGGCTTCAGACTCAACTCTTGGATTATGGCATAAAAGAGTCTAAGACACCATTGTTAATGGACAGTGCCTCAGCTCTTTGTATTGTCAAGAATCCAGTTCAGCACTCTAGGACCAAACATATTGAGATCAGACATCATTTTATAAGAGATTGTTTTGAAAAGGGGCTGATTGATCCAAAGTTTGTTCCTAGTGCTGATGAGCTTGCAGACATCTTTACTAAGCCTTTAGACACCTCAACTTTTCAAAATTTAGTTCTAAGGCTTGGTATGCTGCAACTTGAATAGGTTGGTTTTTCATCAAATACATTTTAATTTCTTTTCAAAAACCCAAAAATATTTTCAATTTTTCTTTTCAAATAAAACTTTTTTACCTTGAAACTTTTTGATATTTTCAGTAAATACTGATACATATCAAAAGTACTGATTCAAGGAAAGATATGACCTTTTCAAATACTCTAAGTTACAAGTACTGATGAGTATTGATTCACTAAGTACTGAAGGTCAAACATTGTTTACAAGTTCTGATGAACAAATTGTTTACAAGTTCTGATGAACAAATTGTTTACAAGTTCTGATGAACACATTGTTCACAAGTTCTGATGAACACAATTTCCACAAAGTCTGATGAACAACTGATGAAAACAACTGCTGAACAAAACTGTCGACAACACCTGATGAGTAATTTTACTCTTCAGTTGTTTTAACCTCTGTTGTTTTCTCTATTTAACTCAACCTTCTTCAGTTGTTTCATTATCACTTTCTCAGAACTTTCCATCTCTTTCAAAAACCTATTTTCCCTCTTCAGTCTTTGCATCCATGGCGTCCATAACCTTGAAACCGCGTCATAACTCCATTGCCTATCTGACCAAATCCTCCTTCTGGTCAAAGTTTGATGAAGCTGTGGATTTGATGAATGCTTCTCAATTCAAAACTGCTTTTCTCATCAATCCAACACTATATGTCGACTCTATTCATCAATTCTGGATGAATGTGGAACTGATCAATGTTGGCACAGGCGTAATCTCTCTTCGATCCACTGTCAATGGTCATAACGTGCACATAAGCCCAGCTGAACTGAGGGACGTTCTTCAGCTTGATGATGCTAATCTGGTCACCCAATTTCCTAAGAGCGCAACTGACCTCTGTTTTACAAGTCATGAATACCAGGGTGACTTGAGTGACTCAACACTTTTCAAGAAGCACTTCAATGACCCAGAGCGCCTGATATTTCATATGATCAACATCTGCTTGGCTCCGAAGTCTTCTTCATGGGACCAAATGTCTTCCAGGTGGCAACAGGTATTGTATTCAATCCTTGAATCTCAAAAATTAAATTTTTCTCAAATCCTGTTTTCTGAATTAACTGAACATGCTGCTAAGCCTGTTTCTTCTAGATGGCTACTCTATCCACGTTTTATCATGGCCATCATAGAGAAACAGCTTCAGCAAAATGGCCTTGTTGGTCAGGGGATCTCTGCTCCAGCAGTTTTGTTGGAAGTATATTCCCGACACAACTCTAACCTTACTCTAAAAGAGGCTGCCCGAAAGCTAAAACCCAAGCATAGGGAACCCACAGCTTCCTCTTCCAAATCAAAATCTAAGGTCCCCACCAAACCCAAATTCACAAAGCCCAAAAAGGCTGCTCAGGGAAATGAGTCCCCTGAGTCTGCCCATGCCTCACCAAGGCACGACATGGCCACTGGGAGTAGTCAACCAGTGGTCCATCAGACTCTACCAGCTCAAACCGCCCAGGTTTCCTCTCAACAGGATCCTGGAGCAACCATTGTAGGGGCAGACACATCTCTAGAACCTCTTTCATTTGAAAAGGTTTCTATTGAACAGCACCAATCTCCCCGGGTGCACTCTCTTTCAAAGCCAATTCCTATGGAAACCACCCCAAATAGTCCAACTTTTGTTATTGAAAACATCCTGGATCAGTTGAACACTCCTATCCCCTCCCAGACACCTATCACTACTGGGATTAGCTCCAACATTGAGGGGGAGGATCAAAGTGTCTCTGATAACCCACAGGATTATGACTACCACATCAGATCTCCTAGTGTGGAAAGAGAGATTCTGATATCTGACAAGGCTGCTACTTCTTCACCTCCATCATTTGGAGTGATTGATAGTGGTACCATTGCTAAGACCTTGTCAGAGGCAACAACTGATGAAGGGGTTACCCCTGAGGTTGGAAGTCCCCAGAACCAAGAAAAAGGGGCACCTGATCATGTTGAGCCACACTCAACTCAGGTAGATCCTGATATTCTCAGGAGGTCAGATGATTTAGCTAAGGCTACTGATGACCAAAGAACACTTGCTGAGGTTCTAAAGCAGAATCAAATCCTTGAGGCTGAGGTATGTAGACTCAATGAGCTACTCACCAAAATGTCCAAGGACAAAAGTCCATCTTCCCCAATTACCCCACAGATGGCACCTTCTCATCCTGAAGGTCACCCAAACACTTCCACCACTACTTCACAATTTCAAATGCCACCAGCCTTTGCTTCAGGAACTAATCCTTTGGGTTCTAGCCCCCCAGAGGCATTAGATGCTGCCCTTCTACATGTCATCCCTCTCATCACTCCTTTACTGAAAACCATCATTGCCCAAGCCCTTGATGAGAGGCTACCCTCCAAATCTCAAATTCAGCAGATGGTAGATGATGCTGTGACTGCCAGACTTACAACTCTTCATACCCCTTCTTCCCCTGCAGCCAAAAAGGGGGAGTTAGGAACAGAGTCAGTCACAACTTCAGCTTCCAAAAGGCAAAGGTCTGACAATGAAGATATTGCTTCTGAAAGGTCTCCTGCCATTCAAGTGACATACAAGAGACAGAAGAAGAATAAAACTGCTGAGGTTGCCAACAGAGCTGAGGAGGAGGTTGAGCAAGAAAATGTAGAAAGTGTGGAAAAGGCTGATAAATAAGTTGAAGTAAGTTTTGAGAAAGTAAGTACTGAACAAGTTACAACCTCTGATGTACAAGAAACTGAACAAGAAGAGATGCAAGAACAAGAAGATCAAACTCAGAGGGGTGAGGTTGAGAAACCTATTGAAAGTGATGAGGTAGGAGCTCCTCTAAAGAAAAGAAGGCAACTGAGAATTCAAGAAGATGAAGATTCTGATGAGGAAGACAGGCTTCCTATCTCTACTGTAATTAAAACAAATGTTCAAAAGCCTGAAACATCAACAACTGGGTTAAATCTGGCCATTCAAAAGAAGAAAGTAACTTTACCTGCCAAATATGTGCCTGATAAGCCACTGGTGTTTGGACAACATCCAAAGCTCACACCAGAATCTCAAATGTTGGCAGTAAAAGTTAAGCTTGAAGAGGAAGAGAACCGGAAACAGCATGATGAGCAAATCTTAAAGATGGTTGACAAGGAATATCCTCAGACATCAACCATTATTGCAATGAAGAAAGAAGCTCAAAGGTTGTATGCTCTGAGGTTCACCTACCAGTATAGGAAGGAACATATTAGAATGTGGCCTGATCCAAGAATCATTCACAGGATACACAAGAGAGAGGCTCCAGCATCTTATGCCAGAAGAATCAGAAGGGTCTTAAGTGCTGACATTATGCTAGGGTCAGTACTTGATCCTTGGGAGATAATCAATGACTTCAAGAGTGTGTACAACTCTGGCTCAAAAGCTCCAAAGTTTATAGAAAACAAAATGATCAAGAAAGGCTTGGTATATAGGAAACTTGAAAATGTTCAACAAAATGAGCTTTCTCTATTTCTGGAAGGGAAACATCCAGATGAATTTGTTTACAGAGAGATAACTAGAGTTGAGCTGAATGATGGGACAATGGCCAGGTACTTGTCTGAGTATTATGGACCTGAGTCTTTCTTTGAAGGTGAACCTGAGAGGCTGACTCCAGAAGAGAAGGTAATACTGCTTGAGGCATATGTCAGGGAGTCCTTCAGGTTAGTATATGATCAATAGCTTTAATGAGAGGGGTTAATGCTCATAGTCCATTTCCCCAATGGAGTTCCCTCTCATATTTTGCTTGTTAGATTTTTAGAAGCTGTTGATTATCAGGCATACACTTAAACTGGTCATTTTGATACTGATCTCAAAGAAAAAGACTTATCTTTCAGCCTGGGAGTAAATAAGTGAGACCATAAATAAATTAGAGGTTTTTGGCTGCATTGGTTCAGGGGGAGTTTGTTGGACTAAAAGAACCAATGAGCCTGATCAGAAAAATCTCTAAGTCTCACAGCACTTATAACAACTGAAGAAGAACACAACGGCTGACATTCAATGTACAGAAGATACAAGATCTGAAGTGATATACAACAGCTGAAGTGTAAGTCATCAGATGTTGTAGTGTGTAGTTTAGTCTTCAGTAGTTTTCTTTCAGTTCTTGTAAAAGTCTGATGAGTAGTTTACTCATCAGATGTTTTAGTTTATTACTTCAGTAGTTTTATTTCTTCAGTAGTTGTAAGAGAATGTCTTCAGATGTTGTAGACATTCTCAGTAGTTTAGTTATTTCAGTTGTTTTGTTTTGTCTGTTAGGTGTCAACATCATGTGACATCATCAGACGTCACTGTCTTTATATAAGGGCAGTTGACAATCTTGTAATAATGGAAGTTATTGCGATTGAATGAATTATTCCTTTTACAGAATTCTCTCTCTATAACAAACTTGTGCTTTACTGTTTGATTGAATGAACTTTGTTCTTGCTATGATTGTGCTAATTCAACTTTGAATTCCGCTGCTATACTCTATTATTGAATCAATTGAGAACATCTGATCCTACAGTTTAGAACGTGAATGATACACTGGAATTTTTGTAATAGCAATAGTAGCCTCGTTATCAACATGAATTGGGGTTTTAAGATAAGTCAAACCATAGTGTCTCATTTGTTGTTGTATCCACAAAACTTGTGAACAACAACTGGAAGCAGCGACATACTCAGCTTCACAAGTTGAAGTAGCCACATATGTTTGCTTTTTACACTACCAAGAAACTAATCGTTCCCCCGAAAATTGTGCACCACCAGTAATGCATTTTGCATCTGTCTTACATCCTCCATAATCGGAGTCTTTGTAGGCATTGAAAGAAAAGTTATCATCCTTAGGATACCACAAACCGGTGTCTGGTGTACCCTTCAGATAACGAAGTATTCTTTTGACTGCAATCAGATGTGACACATTAGGTTTAGATTGATATCTTGCACAGATACTTGTAGCAAAAACAATATCTGGTCATGAGGCAGTCAGATACATCAAACTTCCAATAATTCCATGATAAAGTGTATGATCAATTAACTCCCCCTTAATATCAGGCTCAATCCCGTGATTAGGCTGAATGGGCATGGAAATTGGTTTTGAATCAAGCATGCTAAACCGTTTTAGCACATCTTGAATATACTTTGTCTGATGAATGACAATTCGATTATCAGTTTGATCAACTTGTAAACCCAGAAAAAATTTGATATCTGACATATCACTCATCTCAAATTTATCAATCATCACTTCTTTGAAGTCCAAACACATTTGTTCATCGGTAGATCAAAAAATAATATCATCTACATAAATCTGAACAAGAAGAATGTCCTCGCCCTTTTCCCGAAAGAACAACGTTTTGTCAATCTGACCCCAATTAAACCCGTGTTCAATAAGGTGAGTCGATAGAGTCTCATACCAGGCACGCGGAGCATGATGAAGACCATACAGTGCTTTGTCCAAGAGATAAACCTGATCCCGCTGGATAGGATCCTCAAAGCCCGGTGGCTGACAAACATACACTGTTTCCTTCAACGAACCATATAGAAAAGCAGATTTTACATCCAACTGAAAAACTTTAAACTTCTTATGAGCGGCAAAAGCAAGAAAAAGTCGAATTGCTTCCAATCATGCCACATGTGCAAAAACTTCATCGTAATCAATTCCTTCAACATGTCTAAAACCCTTAACCACTAAACGAGCTTTGTTTCTGACAATTACTCCTCTGTCATCTCGTTTACATCTCAACACCCATCTAGTACCAATATTTTTTCTCTCCTTTTGGCAAATCTACTAAATGCCAAACTCCCAACTTTCGAAATTAATTCAATTCTTCTTGCATCACCTCCACCCAGGCAGGCTCACATAAAGCTTTAGTCACAGTCTTTGGCTCTATTTGTGAAATAAATGCTGAATGCATCCAGAGCTCCTGACTTTCATGAGTTTTCTCTAACTCCGCATACAAACTTTCTTCGTTTGTGACTTGATTGCGTGTTTGTACTCCATCATTTGGATCTCCTATAATTTGAGCAATCGGATGATTAACATGAACACGTGTGACAGGCACTTGCGGTACACCCACATCATGATCCAGATTAGTAATATTCTGATCAGTATCTTGATCATGAGAAATAGCATCTTCAAAAACATCATTATCATCATCAGATGACCAATCATCATTAATTACTTCTGAAATGCCGTCCTCGTGTAATATAGTAATACCATCTTTATATTGATGAGAAATAACTTGTTGTTTTGAATTCTGCAAATCATACAACATTTGTAAAGTTATTTCATCATCAGAAACAGTTGAAGACATATTAAAAGACTCAAAAATTTATTGTAATCAAAAAGCCAATCTGGACCCTTTCCGTCTGGTATATGGTATGTCGTTGAACATCCACATGATACCATAATTCCACAACACCCGTATGTTTATTAAACACACGTTTGTTAGGAAGACTATAACCAAGAAAGAAACCCTCTTCAACTTCAGAATTGAATTTTGAATCTTTCTTTAGCATTGTACAAGGAGCCCCAAAAGGTTCCAAGTGTTCCAAATTGGGCTTTCGATTCTGAAGCAATTCATAACAAGTTTTATTGTGTCTTTTAACAATTAAGACTCTGTTAAGAGTAAAACAAGCTGTAGCCACAGATTCACTCCAAAAAGTAATGGGAAGTTTAGAATAAGCTAGAATTGTCCTTGCAGACTCTATCAAAGTCATGTTTTTTCTTTCAGCTACACCATTTATCTGAGGCTCATAAGGTGCACTAAGTTGTTGCTGAATGCCTTTGGAATTACAAAATTCCTCCATTTGATGATTCTTAAATTCAGTCCCATTGTCAGATCGTACACGTCTCACTCTCAACTTATATAAAGTCTCCAACCTAGTGATCAACAACACAAAATTTTCATAAGTGTCTGATTTGTGCTTTAAAAACATAACTCATGAAAATCTTGAAAAATCATCAGTCATAACAAAACAATAATATTCACCATCTATACTTTTCACATTAATTGGTCCAAAAAAATCCATGTGAAGAAGTTCAAGTGGTATATTAATTGAAAAGATTTTCTTTGTTTTGTGAGACTTCCTTTTCTTATTACCCATTTTACATGACACACACACATCCGGAAGTTTAAAATGTTTAACAGGTACACCCTCAACTAAAAGATTATGCACAAGATGATTCATTTTCCGAATATGAATATGTCCCATTCGTCTGTGCCATGAACGCGTATCCTGTTCAGTAGCTTTGGACACCAGACATGTTTCCACTTTATTTACTGTCTCCGCCTTTGCCATGTCAAGTACATAAAGATCCTTGCTCTGATCAGCTGTCATCAAAATCCACTCACAAGAAATTTGAAATACTTGCTTGAGTACATAACACCTGTCTTTGTCAAACATCACTTTGTAGTCCTTATCACAAATCTGTGAAAGACTCAACAAATTGTTAGTTAATTCTTTACAAAAATTAACATTATCAAAAGAAATTTTCCCATTCGTCAAACTACCAAACCCTGTAATTTGACCTCCTTTATCTCCAGCAAAGTTCACATAACTTTCTTTCACCGACTTAAAATCTCTTAACAAGTTCAACTCTCCAGTCATATGGCGGGAACATCCACTATCAACAATCCAACGATTGTTAATTTGGCCCATGGATGCAACCTTCACAATAAATTAAAAGAAACTTGTCAGTATTGAAAAGGGATGACCCCCGCCATTTCGGCGTCGAGTCTCCCGGAATGGACCCCTTCCATTCTTTTGTGATGATCTGATTGAATATCCATCATCTCTTGTGTCAACCTCTTTCTTAGAAACTTCATCACCTGATCTATTTTTGAGTTTCCAAAATGATTTTGATTTAAAATGTTGATTTGAAAATGATTTTGATAAAAAATTTTCAAATGAATCATTATCATATGAAGTCACAATTTTCACAATCCTTTTAACATTTCTTTTATTCTCAAAAATTCTTTTCTTTTGGTTGTTTTCTTCTTTCACCCAAAAACAATCAGGATTGAATTTTCTATGAACTCTCATCTCATTTTCACTAGGTCTAATTCTCCTAGGACTTCCACCTGAACCATTCACCCGACACTCCTCATCATAACTCTTTCTGATTTTGTTATTTGGACAATTTGTAGAAATATGTCCTTTACCACAACAAGTAAAACACTTTCGTGTTTCTCTTGGTGAAAAAGACTTAAAACTGCTACAGTCACTTGAAATTAAATCCACATTACAATTTGCAATCAAATGACCCATATTACCACATCGGTAACATTTTCTATCTTTAAAATGAATTTTGGATGTGGGTTGATCATAAAAACTTGATAGCCTAAAAGGCTTTGGGACAACCTTTGAAGATGAGATTTTGTTTCTCAAACCAGTTGAATTTGTCTTTGAATTATTCATATGATTTTGAAAAGTCTTTGATTTTACTTTATGTCCAACCCCAAAATTGTCAAAGTAAAAATCCACCTTTTCAACCTTTTTAGAAATCACATTTTTCTTTTGAAAATTTCCACTAGATTCTCCTTGATGTATATTAGATGACCTAACATACACAATCGGTTTAAGAGTAGTGTTTGGTTTGGCTTTAATCACTGGTTTGGAAACTTGAGTGGTTTGAAGCACCACCTTCTCAACTTGTTTAATCTCAGCTTTTGACTTCTGAGATTTGAAACTCTTTTTGTCAACATTTTTAACTTTGTAACCATTTTGTCTCAAAATATTAGATGAATATTCTGACTCAGTGATATCTTCAATGATAGGAGCATCACTGTCAAGTGACACCTTTTCATCAGAAGATGTGGCTCCAGCACTTTCAACAACTTGTTCAGACTCATGTTCATTCAAAAAACTGGATGAACTTCCAAATTTGGATCAATTTGTGGTCTAGGAACATAGCTTGAAGGCGGTGGTACATAATGAAATCCCAAGCCAGTAGTATCATTCGATGATCTTTGCATAGCAGCAAAATAATTGATAACATACTGAGAATTTTGATAATTCTCTAGCTTGCTTTTATTCATTTCTGCTTCTGCTCTTGCTACTGACAATTCAACTTTCAACTTTTGTACTAACTCGAGATGCACAGAAACTGCATGATTGTTTTGCAAAACTTTAATTTTTAATTCTGTATTTTCTTTTCCCAAATCAATGATTTTTTTATCAAAAGCTTTCTCTCTTGAAATCAACTTTTTGTTAGCTTCAGTGCACTCGATCAGTTCATCAGTCAATTGAGCATTCATTTCTTTCAACTTTTCAATGACCTCTTAAAGATCATTATTTACTCAATATTTACCTCTTCAACCCTTTCTTTGCCCTTGCTTGTTTCTTCATCCAGAGAAGCCATAAATGCGCCCATTAAATCATCATATTGTTTTCCCCAGTCATATCCTTCATCTACTTGATTGACTAAAGCTTTTGTTGATTCTTCAGGCTTTTCCTTTTTCTTTTGATAAGCTTCTTTTGGCTTGAAAGGATTCAAGTTTCCTTGCTTCTTTGGATTTTTACACTCTTGACCAAAATGACCCAACTCACCACAATTATAACACTGTGTGGTCTTTGGATTAAATCCAAACTTTGTGTTCCTATCAAAAGTAAACTTCTTTCCTGTTTTCTTATCATATCTGTTAATTATTATTATTGCACTAGCCAAGGCCCACTGAGTATTAATCAATTCCATTTCATCATCATCATCTATCTGCTCATAATCTTCAAAAGTAAGATTTGAATTTCCAATATTTCCAGCTATCTGTTCATCATAAGCACTAACAACACATGACAATATTGACATATGATCTCTGACAGCTTCCACAGTTACTTTTCCCAAATTTGTTGTATTCAATTGAATTGGAGTTGTTGAAGAATCAGACTTTTTCTCATTCACAGGATAAAATGAAGTTGAACTGGTAGATGCAGATGGCACAGAAGTACTATCAGTACTACTTGAAACAATAGCAGTTTGAATCTTTGCAGAAGAAATATGAGGTGTAACCACAGATGCACCATAGAGTGAAGGATCATGTTCTAAATTAACTCTTCTTGCTTTTCTTTTGCCTTTCATTTCCTGTTCTTCTAACTTTTGAATAAACTCAACCAATGTCATTCCAGGAAGATTTCTCTTAAGATCAACACCAATGAATTCCATCTTTCTGGCAAAGCATCAGCAAAACAGTCTATTTTCTCTTCTTCAGTATACTCAATTCCACACTTACGAACTTCGGTCAACAAATGTCTATATCTGGTTATCGAAGCTTTAAGACTTTCATTTCCAATATAATTCAAATTCTCAAACTCTTTTCGTAAATCTGTGGCTTTCATTTTCTTGAGTTTGGTGTTTCCCTCAATTCTTGCCTTTAAAGTATTACATAAAACATATGAAGTTTTATGTTCATCAAATTGATAAAGGATTTGATTAGGAATAACATGACTCAACATCCAATATGCTTTCTTTTCAGAATCATATATCTTTCTTTGTTCAACATCAAGTCTATCAAGAGTTTGATCCAGATCTGTTCCCACCACCTTTGGTCGTTCATATTGTGATAAAATTCTTTCCCAAAGATTTGTATCAGTACCATTGAGATGAGTTTCAAATCGATCTTTCCAATTTTCATAATCAGTCAAATCAAGTAGTTTTGGTACTTTATTTGTGCTCCTCGACTCAGTTTCACTAATCAAAATACTTTGTATCTTAAAATTTTGATTAGCAACAACAGCAAACATATCCGCCATGATTCTAAGTTTTATATCAGCGAACCTCACTTAGATTATAAGCTCACGAACCTAAGTGACAGACGAACCTTCTCCAAACCTTGATTTCACGAACCTTATCCAACGAACCTGAGACAAACCTTGATCTCACGAACCTTATCCAACGAACCTGAGACAAACCTTGATCTCACGAACCTTATTCAACGAATCTGAGACAAACCTTGATCTCATGAACCTCTTCAATAGATCTTGAACCAACGAACCTCAGTCAAACGAACCTTATCAATAGAAAAACCTTGAGACGGACCTCTTCAAAACTTTCTACACGAACCTCAACTGAGGTCTCCTTTTATAGTGAACCTCTACTTCAAACTACAACTAAGATACAACAAGGTTCGGCTCATGAACCTATATGTGAAATTTGAAAATTTTGGAGGGAAAACCTTCAAAATTTTGAAGAAAAACCTTCAAAATCTACATATTTCAGCCTCAAATTTTCTAATTTTAATCAACCAAAAAACAGTAGATGATGATGGCAATATCAACAATCAATCAGATATGGTAATTCAACATTTCATCTATCTCTTGATCTATTGATCTTCAAAATGATTGATAATCTTCAAGAACTTGTATAAAACTCCTCCAAAGCTCTGATACCGCTGTAGATTGCTCTGGATCAATCAATGGAATTCTATTAACAATTCAATCTATGCGAAATCTAGATTAAATCTATATGAATCAAAGATACACAATCTTTAAAATAAACTTCATTGATCAACAATATCTGATTACAATGAAATAAGAACACACAGTTCACAACTCTCACACAGGTTCTTTCCCTCTCTGATCTGTCACACACACAAAATATAGACAAACCTGCTATATATACAGTATACAGTCGAACCTAGCCGAACCATTAGGTTCGCCAGACAAACCTTTAGGTTCGCTGGACGAACCTCTACATAATACAACCATAGGTTCGCCGAACCTTTACAAAACATGCCTAGGTTCATTGGCCAGACGAACCTAGCAAAACCTAACTTAAATTTACAAACTTTTGAAAGCAAGCTATTACAAAATGACCTAGCATGAGTATCCATAAAAACGGTTGCGGAATAGGACGTACCCGATTTGTGAAGATTAAGCAGAACATGAACAGAGAAAGTCTTACAGATGGGTGAAGATGTTGAAGAACATAGCCAAGAACGAATCTGAGATGTAATGTAATGTAATGTAATGACTAACAAAGTAAAGAAAATAGGATTTATTAGTAAACAAGACTACATTACCTACCCCTCACATGCTCTCAAACTCCATTGTTAAAGAATCCATGGAGTTCATGGGGGAGAGCTCTCAAGACTACATCGAAGCACACCCTCACACACTCTCTTGTCTGTGTTATTTTTGCTACAAATGAGAATAATCTCTATTTATAGTGTCACATGACCTAAAACCCAAAAGCAACAAATATAACAAAATGAAAATAAATAATAAATAATAAATTAAGCTCTATCATTTGTTGTGGTCTTCGGGTCTTTTCGTCTTCAAGTGTCATCGTAATCTTGAGTCCTTAGTGGCTCGTGTGGTGACGAGCTGCTCCCTCATCAAAAAATACATAATAATTCTTGTTTACATTCCATCCATCCAAATTAACCGTTGGTCTTGACTTTTCTAGACCCAACAGTCTCCCCTATTTGGTTAGATGAATGTTAGCGAATGCAGAAGTATGATGAAATAAAAATGAATAACAAGATTGAACTTGTGTAGATGCAATTCATGTTTCTTTCATTGCAACAATTGTGAAGCTTTATTTATTCCATTTCTCAAACCCAAAAGAAACATCTTGAAGTTCCATGTCTTCCATTTATCTTCTCTCCTTCTAATAAAGCTCCCCCTACGATTAAACAATCTTAATCTTCAATCCCAACCCAAAAGATTTCCGAATATAGGGTGACAGTTCGAGTATAGGAATCCCAACCTTCCTTGTAATGAACATTTGACAAATAAAGATTCAAAGATAAATATAAACCATATCCCAACAATTTGATTCTTGAGATTCTTTGAAGTAGAAATCAGAAATCTTCACATCAATGAAACCGAAATCTTCACTGATAAACCACTGATAACACACTTGCCATCAGTTTCAATACATCACTCTCCCCCCAAAACTGATGCTAACGATAACTGACGTGTGAAAACCCATCAAGTATTCAAAAACAAGTAGTGTTCTTCGAAACCAATAATTGCTAACCAGTAATATGTGCTTCAAACAATTGGACTTACAAAATAGACACCATTAACTCATTTTAATTTTCTGACCATTATGAGTTTCAGATCTGTTATGCCAAAGTGTTTAGTACTTCCAATGATGAAACCGAACGAGCGAACCAAAGTCTATGGTTTTTCAAAAGTGATGTCATATGTTATCAATTTCTAAAGTGTTGATTTGAAGATGCATTAGCACTTGGACATCACAGAAATAAACACTTAATAAGTGGACATTGCATATCAAGAAAAGACATCACTTATGAAACATTTTGTTAATTTCAAGGTGCTAATTTGTAGATGAATTAGAAATTGGACATCACAAATGAGCACTTAGAAAGTTAACATCTTGTCATACCAAATGAGGGAACCAAAGTCAAATGTGTTTCAGAAGTAAAATCATATGTTGTCAAATTCTAAAGTGTTGATTTGAAGATGCACTAGCACTTGGACATCATCCAAATTAACACTTAGAAAGAAAACATTACATATTAAGAGATGATGTTACTTAAGAAATATTTGGTTAACTTCATAAGTACTGATTTATAGATGCATTAGCACATGGACATCATAAATAAGCACTTAAGAAGCTAACCTCCTTTTATACCAAAAACTTTGGTTCTTTAAACAGTTTAGTTACCTTCAGAGGTATTAATTTGTAGATGCATTAGAACTTGGACATCACAAATTACCACTTAAGAAACTAACTTCTTTACATACCGATAATACCTCTTCTTTTTGTAAGTAACTTTTAGAAGCGATAGTAATTAATTTCGGAAAAAGCTTCACTCATCGGAAGGAGATGTCTTCAGAAGATGCTTTGGAAGCAGTTTCCAATCAGAAGCAACTTATGCTTGGGAAGTAATTTTTTTAATCAAAAGCAACTTATGCTTAGGAAGCAACTTATGCTTAGGAAGCAACTTATGCTTAGGAAGCAAGTTTTATGCTTCGGAAGCAACTTATGCAGGAAGCAACTTGTGCTTCGGAAGCAACTTATGCTTCGGAAACAATTTTTCCAATCGGAAGCAACTTGTTCTCAGGAAGCAATTTCCAATCAAAAGCAATAGCCATAGGAAGCAATAGCCATCAGAAGCTTATAATTTTAAAGAATATCAATGGTAAGCTTCCGAAAACCAATCAACTAAAACCTTCTGAAAACCCTAAATTTAAATAAGCCGCCATCATCATTATGTTCTTTTTTGAAACAAACCCAACTGCCTTGATTTTATTAACAGCCTCCATTGTTACCATATGAAAAAAAATTTGATAGAACATCCGATGATGATCGGATTTAGGTGGGGTTTTGGCTGAAATTAGGGAGAGCCAAAACCCATTTGGGTTTTAACAAATCAAACCACAAAACCCCAAATAAATTGACGAACCCAGAAACAAGAACATCTTCAAAGAACTTTCACAAAATTTCATTAAATCAGGTATTGAGCACAAGTTTGAGAGAATCAATGGTTAGAATGATAATCTGAGGATTTTGGCTTGGATACCAATTGTAAAAAGGGTTGCGGAATAGGACCTTCCCGATTTGTGAAGATTAAGCAGAACATGTATAGACAAAGTCTTGAAGATGGGTGAAGATGTTGAATAACATAGCCAAGAACAAATCTGAGATGTAATGTAATGACTAACAATGTAAAGCAAATAAGATTTATTAGTTAATAAGATTACATTACCTACCCCTCACATGCTTTCAAACTCCATGGATAAAGAATCCATGGAGTTCATGGGAGAGAGCTCTCAAGACTACATTGAAGCACACCCTCACACACTCTCTTGTCTGTGTTATTTTTGCTACAAATGAGAATAATCTCTATTTATAGTGTCACATGACCTAAAACCCTAAAAACAACAAATACAACAAAATGAAAATAAATAATAAATAATAAATTAAGCTCTATCATTTGTTGTGGTCTTCGGGTCTTTTCGTCATCAAGTGTCTTCGTAATCTTAAGTCTTTAGTGGCTCGTGCGGTGACTCGTTGCTCCCTAATTAAAAATACATAATATTTCTTGGTTACATTCCATCTATCCAAATTAACCGTTGGTCTTGACTTTTCTAGACCCAACAGTGTCGTTTCCCTCCTCTTTATCAGTCACCCATGTTCTTAAAAGCCATGAACCCTGAAAGCTCTTCACCACGCTATAAATAAAGACGTTGTGATAGCAATAAACCCACCAAATCTCACAAGTTTCTGGCCTTACTCCTCGCAACTAGAGAGTACGCTGATAGCCCAAATACCGGCAAGAATGAGTTCACCGGAGGCACTCTAGTAGCCTCTTCCCACCCCACTAATCCTCCAACCTTCGATCACCATCCAACAACAAAAACCCACTGCTGCTCTTGCTAAAAAATCGCACCAGTAAACCACCATCTGCGTTGCAAAGGGAGCCTACCTGCCAGCCTCTCGCTGTCGATTGCAACCTGGTCCCAAGATGATCGCACCATTTGAAGTTCAAGCTTCCTTCAATCCTTGCTTGTTTAAGGTAAGTCGCTTTAACTTATTAAAGTGTTGATTGCTGTGGTGATGCCATAAGGCTCGGATGTGTACGTTTACGCACGTATTGGTGGTTAGGAAGAGAGGTTAGTTTTGGAAAATACTTAAACCCGGCAGCCAGTAATAGATCTTATAACGTGTACATAGGATGAAAATAATTCCATGCAAGCGTAAAATCAACTCAAATCTCAAAAAAAAAAAGGAAAGGTTAAGGATAGGTTGTCTAAGGGGTATCAAAACCAACATCAACAAAACTTAGGACCACATAGTAATGAGCCAAAACAAACGGACAAGGGTTCAAAAGATTAGTTATAGGAAGATTCGTTCTCACAAGAGGTTAATAAAAATTAACTCCAAAGGACCTCGTAAAACACTTTCATTATACAAACAACATGTGTGTGTAAAATACTAAAAGAGAGGGATTTGTATAGCTTGAACATAAATCAGAAATACTCAACTTTGGAGCCTATGTATCAACATATAATTTGAATATATATATATATATATATATATATATATAGAGGGGAAGGTTAAAAATATATCCCACTCTTAAAGCGATAACTGTAAATAACCCGTCAAGATCAAGCCAAATTTTCGATTTTTTTAACATCATTGTAAACACATTTAGAACACTATGTTCTTTTATGAGTTTGTGTAAATTTATCACCATATAAGAGATAACATCGTTGTAAGTTTTTGACTTACAGTAAAGTAAGTGTTTTTTGCCTAAAACATACAACGATGTTATCTCTTAAACGGTGATGAATTTACACAAACTCATAAAAGAACATAGTGTTCTAAATGTGTTACAATGATGTTAAAAAACAAAATAAAGATTTGGCTTCATCTTGCCAAAGTTATTTGGGTTAGTACACATTTAGTGGGTTATGTAAAATTCCATGCCATATATATATAGGGAAGTGTTCAAATAATAACCCACCCTTAGATCATTAACCCGAAATAGCCCGTCAAGATGAAGCCAAATCTTGGATTTTTTTAACATCATTGTAACTTGTAAGACATATACAAAACTTTCTTCTTTTATGAGTTTGCGATACCGTTTGAGACGTAACATCGTTGTAAGTTTTTCACAAACTCATAAAAGAAGAATGTGTTGTAGATGTTTTACAATGATGTTAAAAAAATCCTAAGTTTGGCTTTATTTTGACGGGTTATTTCGGGTTAATGCTTTAAGGGTGGGTTATTATTTGTTCACAATCCTATACACACACACACACACACACACACTTATATACGCATTTACTCACATTCCTAAGCCAAAATATAAATAGAATCTTATGTTAAGTGAACCAAACTATTGTAAGACAAGTAATATGGACTAGTGACCTACAAACTAAAATATTAGTGAAAATTTTTATAAACAAAATAATGGGTATAAGAGTTGGGTAAATAATCATAACCTATATAGGTATGTTATTGTATTGAATAGATAATAGATCAAAGAAAATACAAGATGTAACTAAGAAGCCTAACACAAAAGATATGAAAAGGATCAGTTAGTAAAAGACCAAGTGGGACTAGCCCACTTGGTAGAGGCTTTGCATTTTAAAATGGTAGGTCATTGGTTCTAATCCATGAAATGGTATAAGTAATTTGGAGTGGTTTAGGAGGAGATAACCTTTGCCGTTCCAAAAAAAAAGTGAAAGACTAAGTCTAGGCCAAGGGATGTTTTATCATCCTTATATCTATTCCATGGGAAATTGGTTATTTAAGATAGGGAGCAAACACACAATAACATGAAATAAATAAATAAATAAAATATAATGTAATATAATATAATAAGTCTGGATTGCTCTACCTAAAGGAAATGTACATATTAAAGTAAGTCAGAATTAACCAACAAACTTCTAATAATAACGGTAATTTAATGCATGAATAATGTGTAGTCCATTGACCTTAATAAACCTGCTATATTATAAGACTTTAATAGGCCAACCATCCATTATTTCAAGAATCAAGAACAAGTTTCACACCACTATAACGGTGAGTTTTGTAGCCCGTTTGTCTACTATTTTTAAATTCAAATTTTAGGGGTTATGCATGTTACAACATTCATTTAATACAAGAATTTGTTTATTTCATACTTCACATGATCATGATATAATTGCATAACACAAGAATATTTCACACTAAATCCCTGTTTCCCACACAATCATTTAACTCATAGTGTTGAGTCGATTGATTAATATAAGGTAGTACTAGCGGGGTTTGACAAACCTCCATCCATGGTTCGGTAGCACAAACCATAACTACATTGTTAAATGAATGGTATTTATCTACCAAGAGCTAATGTTTGTGATAAGACATTAGAAATAAAGGGTATACAAGAAGTCAAAGGTATGGATGTGGACCTGTGCTGATTGCATCAAAACATTATGATTGAATTGTGAAAAATAATATTATTTGTACTGATTTATTGAGTCGTAAAACCTACGAGCTCACCAATATTTTGTTGACTTTCAATTTAACATGCATTTAGGAAATTAGAAGGTAGAGACTTCCAGAAAGGATAAGCATGCTCTTGGAATATATTCGATGATTTCATTGTATTGTCTCTTTAGGAAAATGCTGTATTATTATGAATCTTCAGAAATGTATCACAACAATTTCATTTTGTGGACATGTTTTAACTGGTAGTGCATGACTTAGAATTCTCTTATACACAATGTGTTCATGATATTGAGTTTCGTTGCATCCTTGCAATTCTGTTGTTGATGAGGTTGTGACAGATTGGTATCAGAGCCATTGGTTATAGAGAATTAAGATAATTTAGAGGATGCCTAGACTATAAATATAAGATCAAAAAAATTACTTATGCAGGTTAAATATTATGACAATTTTCTTGAGCGTCAATGGTGAAAGAGTATAATCGTGACGGTACACTTTACGTCAACCTCACTACGAAAAAGGAGACAGATAGAGACAGTTATACCCGAATCGAGTAACCTGATTCGGACAACGAAATCTCTAGCCAGGCTAGGGCAGACGTCCAACTAGCACAAGAAGCCATGATGACTCCACCCAGTGTGCTTCGAGAGTGGGGACTCATCAAGGGCTTGAGAACTCCCAATGTATGAGGCCATTTGACACCAATCCAAATCGATTTAATTATGGAAAAACCATAAACGTTACAGTCTCCCCTACTTTAGAAAATTTTGTCCCAAAATTTTTTTGGAAGAGATTTTTTACTTAAAGTGATGATTGTTCTTTGTTTTCATTCGAGCTGTTATGTTTTCTAATAAATTTGGTTGTTTATGTTTGATTATAGATAGAATATAATTGTTTATAAGTATGCAGATATGTAAAATGAATGTATTTATTACAGCTTGCAAGTTACTACCCTTTTTCTTTCGAGAACGTTGGAGAATCTTGCACGATGAATTGTTTTAGTACGAGGATAATGGTTTATGCGTTACGAAGGAATAGTATATCGAAACATTAAGTTCTATTGGGATTTATGAACTTTGTTTGTCGTACTTTTGGATGAATCATGATTTAAAATGTTTAGTAGTTAAGTTCCTGACAGTATTTTATTATTTCAAAAACTATGATTTATCAATTTCTCATGAACATATTTGAACTAAATATGAATCAAAATATTCCAAAAGGCCAAAAGGATGAAATCATGAGTTTGTTTAAGTTTGGTTTGTGAAAAGTGTTTCTTTAACTTCAAGAGTTTATGATGAGTAGCAATGATAGTGAATTAATATCGAAGTTATTGTTCTATGGACACGGTTTTATTGTAATGTTTATTATAATTCATGTTTATTAATCGTAACCTGCTTAGAGAGGATTTGAATACCATACTCTTCCCTAGTTTTGTTGACTAACTTTGGTTGTAGGCTTTTGAACGAGGTTTCTCTTATGTTATGGGTTGCTAAACGTTTATTTATTTAAGTTTTTATAATACCAAATTCTCCTAATTTCTGATTAGGGTATTGTATCATAATATTGGCAATGTTTATGCATAGGGTATATGTAGGGCGAACCCATCTAACAACCCATCACATTGTCAGTACCTAATAGTTTTCCCTAGTCAAATCCTATGAAAATTTTCGGTTCTATTAGATGTATTATTTCAATTAATTAGTATTCGTATTGGATTTGATATTTCAAGTTAGCTTGTTGATATAAAGGGGTGATGAATAAGCTTTGATCGTAACGGTTTGAGGGCTTATGATCATAACAAATTGAGTCAAATAATTATGGTAAATAGGGTTGATATTTCTATTTATATAATAACAATTTGAATCCTACAATGTGAAGTTTAATGAATTGTAATAGAAGGTATAGGAATAATGTATTCATCTTTAGAGTTTGTATTCAATGTGTTTTAGTTAATGATGGTTTAGAGGTCTTGATGTAAAAACTCTTGATGGACTTAGTTTATTAATACATGCCGAGTCTTAGTATGTAAGGAGTAATTGATTTAATGACTAGCTTTATCAAGATAACGACTTACTTGTAAACGAATGTTAAATACACGAGTTCAGTTCCTTGGTCAAGCTTTTGGTTCTACGTCCAATGTATTGTTGGTGCTTATTATTGGGTATATCGTAGCCAACCCACCACACCAATAATACTTTGAAGGCATACAAGTCACCTACCAATACTAACACAACTTTAACTATAAACATGAATTTAATTTGAAATTGGGAGATTTGATTTGATGTTAGAATGTATTTGTACATATGTTTTGAATTCTGAATAAGAATTTTGAATAAGTTTAAGATTTAAATTTAAGTGATTTTTTTACAACCATGGTGTCCATTATCTCGTGTTATAGGATTTTCATGTACTGCATATTAACGTTACGTGTGCACCCTCAAAGATAGTTTACCTTGCATGACCACCCTATCATTGAGCTTGGCACACAAAGTTGACTTAGAATTTAATTAAGTGTAAACTGGTCTTGTAAAAAATTATTAGGTTTTTATTGGATGTTTAACTTCGATTGATCAGATTGAAGAAGACTATTCCTTGTTTTTAAATGGATTATTGTGCTTATTGGTGTATGTATGGTTTGAATATTAATGGGTACTGAAGATGGTTATGACATTAAAAGACTTATATTACAATGATAAATAAATATCATGAATCATAAGACTAATATCATAATATTTTGTTTCAAACTAAAGGATATGTGAAATAATATGTTTTAGAATCTTTAGATTAAGATGATAACAGGTATCACCTACATTAAATATCCTAGAGCTTTTGAATTGAAGTCGAAGTACATGAATATGTGAAGTGAAACATTATAGAACTTTATATTAAAATGATAAATAGATATCAATAATCATAAATATAATGTCTTAGAAATTTGGGATTATAGTCCTAAGTGTAAGGATATATGAAAATGGATGTTCTACACAAGTGGTAATGTATATCTTTTGTGCAAGCTTAGTTATTAGTGAGGAGCAGAATATAAGATACATAAGTATGCAACATTCTAACCTTAGATGAATGGGATATATGATCATCACTAATCATAGGAATAATTTCTTAGAATTTTGACAAAATGTGTATAATGTATGCGATATTATAATACCGTAGGTATGATAATGAATCACCATTTCTAATCTTAGGTATAGTATTGTAGAAATATGATAAGATAATATGTATAACATGCGTGAAATTTTTATTATCTTTGATATAATAACGAATAATCATTATAAATCATATAATAGTGTCAACTTTCTTGGCTTGTATTGAATGTATATGTATGTATCATTGTAATACCTTATGTGTAAAAATGAATAGACTTCACTAACCACATGTATAATGTTATAAGATTTCTTTGATTTGTATAACATATATAAGTGAGTGACATTATAGTCTCTTAGATATCATAAGGAATTACCCTCACAAATTATAGATGAAATGTCATGAAATCATAGTATGAGTATTATGAAATTTTTTTAGAACTCGTGACACTATTATACCTTAAATGAAATAAGGAATCACCCTTCCTAATAATAGGTGTAAGGTGCCTAGACTTTGAGGAATGGTATCCCATAGTTGAATACCTTAGAGATATTAGAACATTGTAGCTTGTGAGACATTTGGTATGACATGCTTTGGCCTATAAGTGAAAATACTTTCACCAATAGTCCTAGGAAAATTAAACAGCTTTCCTGGATAGGATTCTCAACTAACTTTATTTCACCCTTCCAATTAATACATGTCCATCTTACAAACTTAGTTTAACGAGAATAAAATCATAAAGGTTTACATATTTATGGGGGTGTAGAAAGAACGAAAGGATCATGAATCCCTAAAGTCTACGAAGAGTCCACTAACTTGCGAGAATGTATAAAGGCTTAGAATATGAGTTTTAAATGAGATTTTGAATTTAGAGTTCACTTAGGTTTATATAGCAAGGTTTGATGTTCACTAAAGGTCCAATAATAAAGTTCATAATGAAGGTTCACTAGCAAAGGTTTATAAATGGGAGTTCACTTAGCAAAGTTCATAATGTAAGTTCACTAAGACAAGGCTCACAATGAAAGTTTACTAACCAAAGGTCATAATAGAGGGTCACTAAGCAAAGTATCATAATGAAGGTTCACTAAAGGTTCACTAATGCATACTATACATATAGGTGAAGCACAAAATAACAAATGAATCATATAACACATAATCATGTAATGGTCCTAAGTTGTAGTATACGATGGCTCATATAAGGGGGGTGACTTAGTTATAGTCTAGGTCACCATTTCTAATAACCCAATTCCCTATAACCATGGCTCTGATACCAATCTGTCACACCCCGACCGACAGCGAATACGTCGGGACACGATTGTGAATGTTCAAAAGCTCATGGTGCTATGTTAAAGTTTACATATTTACACATCTGTCGCATCCCCAAATTACCACTTGCGGCGTCAGTCCGCTGGGTGTGACGTGTCAGGATCGGATACGTTGGTCATATAGAACGACTTTATATGCTTTTGAAAATACGTGGATATTACTTAAAAATATCCAAATAAAATAAATAGTTTGGCAGCGGAAATAAGAAATGTTGCGGAAGCTTGTACAAAATGTTAAAATGTTTACACATAGCATTAACTAACACAAAATGTTCAAAGTGTTATTAATGCATGCTTGACTCTTCTTGAGGCTCCTTAAGTGCAATCCTATGATCTTATGTGTGATGAGTACCTGACAATTACATGCTAAAACGTGTCAATAATAAAATTGGTGAGTTCACAGGTTTATATCAATTGCAAAGTAGAGAAAACCAATTTTCCGTATGTCCTGCTGTTTATTAATGTTTGTTAGGCCCAAGGCCCTAAGTGTCAGTTGCGTCACTACCGAACTAGACTTGTTTGTTCTTGCCTCCGGCATGTCTATCGTACAAACAATGACGATGGGTCGAGTTTACACGCGTCCTGACCTCCAGTCAGCATTGGAGTAGCGTGGGGTTCGTCATACCAAATAGTACTCTGTAAGCTCACCTCGTTGTATACACATTAATGGTATGATTATGCGAGGACTTGTTACGATATACAACACCTAAATGTTTGTTTCCAATAAACCAGCAATCATACAATATGTTCGTACAAATAATTTGCCTAGTTCGTCTGACCCAGATGTTGGTCAAGAATGTTTGCCTAGCTTGTTGACCCAGATGTTGGTCAATAATGTTTGTCGAATGTTTGCACACAATGTTTTTCAAATATGCTTTTCAAATAATTTGTACACAATGTTTGTCAAATGTGTGCGTCCAAAGTGTTTGTCAAATGAGTTTGTCCAAAATGTTTGTCAGAACGTTTGTCGATCCAAAATGTTTGTCAAATGGTTTATACACAATGCTTGTCAAATGTATGTGTCCAAAGTGTTTGTCAACTATGTTTGTCCAAAGCGTTTGTCAAAAACATTTGTTCAAATTGTTTGTCAAAAGCATTTGCATGTAATTCTCCCCCGGTTTAAGTTTATAAACAATTAAGAGAAAAGGGGCCATGAACTCACCTGAGTTGCACTTTTTTTTTGCGTTTTGGGAACTGCTTGTCCCTCGTCACCTGTAACACATAGGTAATATGAATTTGTGTTCGTTTTGTGTTCATGTCCGTGCTGGTCTACTTAGACTGTAACACCCCGACCGATGGCGGAAACGTCGGGATGCCACGAGGGATGTGTAGATTGTTCAAAAGCTCGTGGGCATCTAAATATATAACATCACATATCAATCAAACCAAATAAATGTTTACACAAAAATCATGTTCATCATGAATTAAATACATGAATTACACAAAAGATTTAGCTAAACTAACTAAACTCTAATCGCCAGAATTTCAGTTAATTAGCTAAGTCCAAGAATCCTATATGATGATGTCCAAAATAGAAGAGATCATCCTCCTCAACCTACTTGTCTTCATTTCCTGAAACATGTAAGAAAATCAAGTGTCAACTACGAAGTAGTTGGTGAGTAATCATAAGTTTTTATACTTAAAAGTATTTTATAAAATGAGTATAAAAGTTTATGTTTAAAAGATTTTATAAGAGTTTTGATTAAAATGAGTATAAAAGCTTATGGTCTTTCTGAGAAAATCCACAAGAGTACCTGCGTGAAAATCCAACACATATCCCAACACAACAGTCAAACACATAAACAAACACCTAGTCACATATCTCATATAATCATAGAAAATTATAGATAATCAACCACAATCCATTCAACCAATCACAAACAATCAATATTCTCAAATAGTATATGTGACCATACATGGAATTTATGTAATTAACATAAGTTAAAGACATTCTCCATGGAGTGGAAGCAACCCACGTGACAATACATGAGATCAACACAATTAACCAAAGTTAAAGGCAACGATTCATGGAGTTGTGATAATCCAAGTGGCAATACATATAATCTTTGTTATTGACCGAAGTCAATGACAACGTTACACGGATATATGATAATAAGTGATAATCCATAAATAATGATAATTCCATAATATGAATATCATATTGATAAACAGGTATCATCCATGTGTTATCAAAATAATATTTAAAATTGGTATACATGTTTCACCTCCGAGTTTAAAACAAAACAGTTTCACAGGGAGGTTATGAGAACTCACCTGAATCCTTAGAATCAATGTTCCTGTAATATGCGCGCTCGCGTAAGTGAACTCAAGATCAACTCAACAATCTGTAATTATAGTGTGTTTCATGTTCATAAGTATTCGTGTTTCATCCAAGTCAATTACTCATAAGCGTTAACCTTTAGTCACTAAGTATTAACTTAACTTAGTTTATTTATCCTAAGTTAAAATGTTCGAATCAACATCTTGTAATTAATCAATATTAATTTATAAGTAAAGTTTGTTTGCTCTTTTTATCATCCCATAATAAAGAATAAGTCTTTAGATCTCATGTACCCACTCATAGGTATGCATAGGTAAGGGTGAAAATCCCTAAGCATATACATACTTATACATACATGATTCCATTCAATCAATCACCATAATCTAACTTATTGACATTCACTTTTTTTTTTTAAGAAAATGTGGTTGTGTTATTCACCTGAAATGTTAAGATTTCACCATAAGTTCATTATTTGTAAAACTCTCCATGGTTTTAAGGAAAATTTATGTGAGAGAGAAAAGGTTGTGAGTTATGAAGTTTTCATGCAACCCTAGTACACTCAACCTTCTTGACCATTGTTTCCCCCCTTTAATCCCTTAGTTTAAAAGGATTTAGATTCACCCAACCCAAGACCAGCGAACCTTCGGCCCATTATTCCTATGGTTCGGCTAACAGGTTCGGCCCACACCTAGGGTCCAGGTTCGGCTAAGCTTAGGGCTAGGGTTCGGCCGAGCTTAGTGCTAGGGTTCGGCCCCACCAACTCCATAGGTTCGTTGGCATGGAAGATTCGGCAACAGCAACAGGTGTAATAGGTTCGTTTCCCCTGGGTGTGTGGGGATAAGGTTCGGTTGCATGGTCCTGTCCAAAAGGTTGCATGGCCAAGGTCCGGCCAATAAACAAGGGTTCGTGACAGGTTCGGCTCCCTAAGGTTCGCTCGGTGGCAGAGGGTTCGGCTGGGTGAGAGATCAACAGCCAAAGGTTCGTCCCTTTCCACAAGGGTTCGGCCCCCTGCACTCCTTCCACCCAGGAAAGGTTCGCTGCTCTCCTGGTTCCCAGCTAACAGGTTCGTGAGGCCATCAGACCTGACCATCGGCTCCCTAGTTCACGAACCTAGCGATCTAAGGTTGTTCATCATCATTATTCTCAAGTTTCTTCACTTACAAGCTTTTCCCATGACATACCCATCCTACTAGTAACTCGTTTTTAAGGTTAGGACCTCATTAAATCAATATACAAACCAAAAACATGTATACAATCGTTTTAGAGTGAGAACCGTATTTAACATGCTCAACATACCTACAAGACTTGATCAAACACTTAAAATCTTCGTGGGTTCTTGATCTACTCGGTTGTGTGGTCGATTTGAGACAAGAATCATCCAAAATGGTTGAGAAATGGTGAAGTTCTCTTAGAGAGAAGTTCTAGAGAGAGAAAGGGGCGTGGGTGTGTAATTTAGAGAGAGAATGAAATGGTGAAAGTGAGGGAAAAGATGGAAGGCTTCTTTCATATATCGCGTGTCTTTCCCTCGTTTCCGGTCTCGTTTTTATCGCGATAAAAGTAAATAAATGCTCGGTTTTCATTGTATAATACTTTTAAACATAAAACATTCAAATAAATAAGTTTCGTTTAAACGAAATGATTTTTAAATGAATTTTTTTTTTAAATAAAATACTTCCGTTCATTCTCATTAATTAAATTAGTTATATAAAACAACTTGTCCGGGTTTGTTTTAGGTTGTGATTCCTAATAAATATTTTTAGTTTCTATTTATTAATTTAATATCGTTAGATATTATTTAATTATCTCATCGAAACGCGTTACTCACGTACGTATTCGTAAAGATCGTCACATTTGCGAATTCGACGCTCGTATCGTATTTCGATTTGATTTACAATTTATGGAACATCGTTTCAGAATCTTATTCTCAATAATTATATTCGTGTGAATCGTCACCCACACGAATACATTTATTAAGTTAATATTTCTGAATTAATATTCGTGTTTAAATTGTGTTCGTAACCTCACCATCGCGTAATTAACTCCAATTATTTTATTATCTTTATTATTATCAATCCCAATCCAAAACCCCGCTAAACCATATCATTGACACATCCATGATAGACCGAAATATGCATATGTATAGGGCATATGTAGGGGTCAGTCGCAACTGCCCCAGCCACCGTCCCACCGCTATTTCGGTAAACCATGACCATGTGTCCTTGACTATGTTTAGTAACCAAACCATAAAAACCAACTCCAAATCCCATTCCATTCCATATCAACATTCATAATATGTGAATTGTAACTGAAATAAACCCTCTGGTTATGTTTAGTTGGGTTCCAACTAAACTCACCATGGTTTATGCGTGTCACATTATGTTCTCAATATGTATACCAAATCATAATAATATCAGCAATGAAAATCAATAATTCATAATAATTAATCATTAATACATCTGGTTGTAACAGTAGAGTCGTACATATGTACGGACAACTGAAAGTACAGTGATGTTACATAGACCGTGTTCGTTCCAAACAACTTCAAGTTATTGTGTTTGACTATGTTCGACTATGTTTGACTTGTGTTTGACCGTGTTGACTTAACGACCCGTTGGTGATATGTTTGTAGTTTGTTAATGTTTGTTTAGTGTTTGTCAAGTTTCCTCTATTAACAAATTTTGCACATAAGCATGTCATAGCACATAAAGTTTGCAGATCTGGCACGTATGCATAATATATACATCCTTACAGATCATGTTATGGCAGTTGCACGTATGTTCATCAAACAAGTTTCTATTCATAGTAAGTTTCCTCATTTAGAAAGTATGCAACTGAAAGTCATCTTTTAACAATTTAAGCGTGGTCTTTCCCTAATTGATCATGTTATCACATAACACATTGTCAGAAGTCATCAAATAAGTATACCTTTCCTTTGTAAGTTACTAAATATAACAGGTTTCTATATTTAACACGTTTTGAACCAATAAAGCATGCAAACACTTTCATATCAACATAATGACCATTTACAAGCATTTTTATTCCTTAATCATGTCCATAGACCTTATTGTACAAGGTCCCTAACTAAAGTTTCTATTCTTAGTAAGTGACTTCGCTTATCATGTTTTGACATCAAGAATCATACAATAACCATTATATCATTAAAACAAGATATTTGTATACACCTTTTATCATCTAACAATGTTCGTATGCCTTTAATCACAAAATCCCTAATTCCAAGTACTAATAAATGGAATGTTTACAGGTTTTCATTATTGTAATCATCAATAATTCATTCAAATGTGTTCATAATACCATTAACATCATAAAAATCAACTTAGAACTAACCAAAATAAACATGCACGACAAGTTATTGAATAAAAGTTTCCGTATATAGAAATATATTAACAAGTCATCATGTTCATCAAGTTTACTTAAACTAATGCATCAATAAGATCAACATTAGTCATCAATCAACATCTAAACATACTTATTACTTCCAATTCATCATCTAGCACCATCTCATAGCATACGAGTTATTATTTATAGGAATAGTCATCTAACTTCACAATGTGGCACCAAAACCCATTTTCATGGCAATCAATCATTATGAATCAATCATCAAGACCTCCAATATCAGTTCACAAGATGTGTAAATTCGTGCATGTGAGTGGATCGGCGTTGCATGGTTGTAGATGTACTTGCATGTGTGATCTAATGCAAGATTTGTGCAAAATGACCATAGAACTACCTTTTAAGTCTTCAAAAACACTGAGATGTAGCTTGTGCAGGTCCTAGAGTGGCTGTGGATGGCTTAAAGGCTTTTGAGAAAGAGCAATGGTGGTCTTGGAGCTTCCTCAAGGCTTCAAACCCTTGAATGTGGCTTTAGATAGTTGAGAATGATCTTCTAGAGGTTGCAAGATGGCTTGATAAAGAGTGATGTTCGGGATCATGCCTGGTAGTTAGAGAGAAACAGATGGAAAGGTAACAGATGCAAAGAGGTTGGCTTTTATAAAGTTTTTGCATTCTGGGATGCTTCGCGTACCGCAAAGCATGTCGCTGCATGACCTTGGCGTACAACCACGATTAAAATAATCGGATTCCCTCCCGAGACACGCCGCTTACTGCCAAGGTGGAGGTGATAGGCCGTAGCGTACCGTGAAGGATTTTGGGGAATTCAAATTCCCCGCTCATCATTGCGTACCGTCAAGGGTCTCGCCAGGCCTTTTGGTGTACCGCGATGGGTCCTGAGATGGCCCAATGGCCTATTTTTATTTGTTTGATTCGTTTTTCGTCCATTTTTTCGTCAGTGTTAATCGTTTTTCGATCTTTGCTTTGATATTAGTCCAATTATCATTTGTTACTGTTAGTTTGTTTCAGTTGTTCGATAATTCACCAACGGTCGTGAGTTTTAATACATGTGTGTTCGTTTCCAGTAATTCCTCGAATTAAGATGTGCTTGTTTGTGTTTGAACTATGGTGTCACGTGTCATACTAAATTAAACCAATTCTAGTGCCATGTACGGAATAATAATATAAAATATTATTAAATTAAAGGAATTGCTGACTTGGAATTTACTGGGTGTCACAACATCCATATTAAATCAAATGCAAACATTTATTCATTCCTACCAAATCAAAATATTTAATTACAATCATTGAAATTGAAATAAAAATGAAATAAATAACATTGTTTTAAATTTAGCTGGGTCCTCTAAACCTACACTAAGTCTTCACCATTGTTCTCCATATTATCCTGTTACATATGTAAAATAAAAGGACAACTATTTTCATTGTTGGTGAGCAATTCAAAACAGTTTAAGGAGATACATAAAAAGGATGCAAAACTATTAAACTAAATAGATCTAGATTTGAAACATATGTAAGTTTCAAGTAGCACAAAGAAAGAATCCAAATGAGATATTTTACAAAACTTAAATCAAGACTAGCTAGATTTTTGACTTAAATAGTGTAACTTATAATGTTTATCTTTGCGTACATTTCACCTTTTTGACATAAGACATAAGTCATTGCGAAGAATGTAGTCACATTCTTAGGCTACTATGTACTAGTATATGTTTGATGTATGAAACATCTTCTAACCTAATTCCCACATAGCATTTAACATATAAGTTCACATAGCATCTAAATCATGTCTATAAAGCTTAAGAGTTTGCATCATGTGTATATTTTTTGACTTTAAGAATGTGATTTTGTATAAAGCAAATGTATATAACATCCAAAAAGTTTGCAAAATGTAAAAAGGAAGTAAGAATTAATTCACTTGTTTGTTTAGCTAATCCATAATCCTTCAATATAGAGTAAGGGATTTGAAGCTAGCATACTTCACCCAAATGTTACAATAGCAGTCTTAGTATTCTAGAGAATTTAAGTTTGATGTCTTACAAATATGGAATACTATGGATTTTCCAAAATGGGTTTGTCTAAAAGAAATGGATTAATTGTCCAAGTTTAAGAGGATACTTTAAGATTTTATTTATTAACTTAAATAATTATCCTTCATTTTTTTGTGTGAAGTAAGTAATAATATATGTAGATTACTCTGGATCGATCAATGGAATTCTATTAACAATTCAATCTATGTGGAATCTAGATTAAATCTATATGAATCAAAGATATACAATCATTATGATAAACATCATGTTCATTGATAACAAAATCTGATTACAAGAACATGAAATAAGAACACACAGTTCTTTACAATCACACTAATCACACACAGGTTCTCTCTCTATTTGGTTCTGTCACACACCTACAAACACAGAAAAACCTGCAATATATACAAGGTACAAATGAACCTAGCAAAACCATTAGGTTCGCCAGACGAACCTTTAGGTTCGCTGGACGAACCTTTACAATACAAAGCATTACGTTAGCCGAACTTATACAACTTCTGCCTAGGTTCGTGGGCCAGACAAACCTAGCAAAAACCTAAATTAAACACATACTTTTAAAAGCAAACTATTACAAAATGACTTAACAAACTCCCCCTTAATAGTTGCTTCAAAATTTTCAAAATCTTGATCTTCAACTTTCAATCTGAGTCCCACTCAACGATTGATCTTTACAAACATTTTCTTCAGCACGTATGATCACAGACTTTGGAATCTTTGATAAACTTTCAGCTTCAACCTTTGCATCTCTATCATCAATTTCTTTCTGCAATGCCATCAGCTCAACAAGCAAATAGTTCACATCTTCCAGTCACATCCAGAATGAATCCCTGACGTATAACACATCCTTGCAATCGTCTGAAATTGCAAAGCCATATCTTTATAACTCACCCCAACTTCATGAAATCCTTCCTTTGCATAAATTTCAGCTTCATTGAGAATATCAATATCTTGTTTTGAACAATTCACCAACCAAACAGGATCAAGCAATCTTATAACCCTCCATTTTTCATCTTCTTTCAATAGAATAACTGCTTCAGAATACTTTTCATCATAGAACCAAAACTTGAAATAAGAATTCCAATTTTGTTTTATCTTCCTCAATCTTGGTCTGAATAAACTTTTGGCTTAGGATAAACATATGAATTATTCTTCAGCACTGAAAACTGAGGAACCAACCAATTCCATCCTATCTTTGCTTCCTTTTTCAATAACTTCTCAAATCTTTCATTGTGCTCAGTCTGAATAGGCTTGATAGTCCTTAATCTTGACAACTGCATGCATTCGAATGATGGTAAAGACATAAGATCATATGCTTTTCCAAAATACTGACTTCCATCCGTTCTCTTCACCACATAACATCCTCTATTCTTCAAAATTCAAGGAATATTATGAAAAAATCCATAATTCACAATTCTTCCACGCATTTTTGATTTAGAACCAATCTTGAACCTTGAAAATTGTTTCAAATGATTATCTTGAACTGATTCATCATAAACTTCAACCATCTGTCTAAAAATCATCAAAAGATCAACGATATAATTTTGTTCTTCTTGATTATTTCTCCAAACATCCATATGTGTCTTGATCTTAAATGTATCACTTGATATACCTTGAAATTTCTTATGAGCTTCAATATCAAAAATTTTCTTCAAAGTTTTCAAATTATACAAATTTTCATCACACAATCCATCATGCTCAAACTCAAAAGAACTATCAGATTCTCCAATAATCACCTATCCAAAATCATATGCATTTTGTAGATCATTGACTTTGACTCCAAACAAAACAGCAAGATCTTATTTAGTATATCCATCTTCAATCTCTCCTTCTTCTAATTCTCTAACTTGATTAAGCTCACCAACCATTCTCAGTAATTCTCCATCTCCAGCTTGTTTGAATAATTCTACAAATGTTGGTAATGAGTAATCAATCACAAATTTTGGATACTCTAACTCAGTAAGATCTTCAATTTCCACATCCTCATAATCTTTTGCTTTATCAGGAGAAACAGAAGAAACTGGATTCACATCAAAAGAAATTCCTGATGGTTTGTAAACCACTATTGCTCCAGTTATTCAATTCAATCCACTTGAACCACCAACTCTAGTTACATCACCATCATCATCTCCATCATCATCATTAATTGCATTGAAACCTGGATGTTCATCAAAATCAGAATCTTCATAATCAACTTTTTCTTCCTCATATTCATCATCTATGTTTACATAAACAGGATCAACATCAGCTCCTTCAGAAGTATGTACTCTTTCAGTATCTACAGCCTGTGTCTCAGAATGAACAACTTTATCTTGAATCTCATTAATTCTTTGTTGCAACATCTGATTCTCTTTCTTCAAATCCATAATCTTATCATTTTGTTCCTTAGTCAATCTTTCCAATGATACAATTTTATCATTCATCATCTTCTTATCTTGTAAATCCTCTTCTCTCCACTTTTGTAATTGATCAATAAGACTTTTCATCATTTCCAAATTAGATTGAATTGAAGAAGATTGTTTTTCAGTCTCACCTTTCTCCTTCTGCTTCTTGTATTTATCAAATTCTTGGGAAAAAGTAGAAATCCACCTTCTTAATTAAGAATTATCATAATCCAAAGAGAAATTTAAATCCAGATCATCTAAACCCTCAAACATTGAATCAAATCTAGAAGTAGAAGCTTCTTGAAATGATGTAGTGACTATAGTAGCATTAACAAGTGAAGGCATGAATGATGCAACATTTATATCATGAGCAAAACTAGGCATAGAAGCTTCAGTATACGTAGGAACTTGGGATGTAGAAACAGCAACCTCTGGAACAGATACATCAATAGAAACTGGTATAGAAGAAACAAAAATAGATACAGGTGCTGAAGATGTAGTCACATGAGAAGAAACTATAATTTTTGGAGTCCTTTACTTCTTTCTTTTAGGTATATTAGCCATTTTCTTCTTCTTCTTTGGTCGAGATGTCTCTGGTTCATCAACAATGAAACTAGGGACATTCCTCTCTTCTCTTTCATCTTTGTTTTGTTGCTGTTGCATTGGATTTCTCTTCAATCTTCTCACCATTCTATTTCCATCTTGAACAGTTTCCATTTCAGATTCAGTGGATTCTTCTTCTATTTCAGCATCAACATTCTTAGCCTCAACATGTGGAGATGAAATAGTAGCATCAGCTTGTTCCTGAACATCATGTTGATCAGGATAAATGACTTGAAGAGGAACAAATGTAGTATGAGTTACATTTGAGTCTCTTGTTCTTGTTCTTGTGCTTGTTGATGAGATTGAGATGATTGTGGTTGATTTTGTCTAACTTGTGGATCTTGTGGAGGAGGTGGTGGTGTTTTTGATCATCATCATCACCCATACGTTCACTTGAAAAATTTGAATCATCATGTCTCCATGCATCACCCAGTGGAGCAACATAATTAACTCTTGCACAATGACAAATCATATCCTTTGTCAAAATCACATCACCACTCTTCTGATAAATCTTTACTTAGACCTAAACTTGAATCAGTCATATGCTTCAACTTCATAATATCATATGTAACTGTTGGTAAATTCTGTTCAGGAAACTTCTCATCAATCAACATCTATATAAATCTTGGATACATCAAAAATTTATCTTTTGCCTTAGTAATGTTGTCCAAAAGATATCTGAAGATCATAGCAGAAAAATTGAATGGCTTGTTCGAAATCAAAACAACCATTGCTGATCTCATCAAATCTCTTAGCTTATCAAAAGTGCCTTCTCTCATACTAATGCAATGTAAAAGTACATGTGCAAGAAACTTGTACTGTAGAGGCAACTTCCCTTTCTTGATTGAATACTCACAATAAGCTCCAAAATACTTCATTCTCATAAAGCAACCTTTGATATACCTTTCATGAATCAATGTCATTCCTTCAGGTTCTCCACCAAACTGCAATACTCTTCTCACATCAGCTTCGGATATTTTGATAACCTGTCCCAAAACACTAGCTTCAATCACAAATACATCATCTACAGTAATCAACCTTGCAGATTCCTAGAAGCTCTGAATATGAGATCTATATACGTGACAAGAATTGGAGATAGCATAGTAAATCCTTGATCTTCTCAGAAACTCAATCATCGGTCTAAAATCCTGGCCATTCTTTGTAGTTGGATCCAGATAAGCATATAGATTGTGTTTATCACCAAATGCTAGATTTGCCATACCTACAATTAAAACAAACAACAATTAAAGAAAATTAAAAAAGTTAAAATAATTAAAAAAATAAACTAATAAAAAATTCAAAAGTTCAAAAATTTATAAGTCCAAAACCAGCGAACCCTTTGTGCCGAACCTATTTTAGACGAACCAAAACTCAAGACAAACCTGTTTAGAATCACGAACCTCAAAAAATGAACGAACTTATGAATCTAATGCGAACCTTATGGTCAAACGAACCTTTGACCAATAAAGGTTCGGTTCTAGAATTTGAAAAGGTTCGGCCCGTACCTTTTGAATTCAAACGAACCTGATAAGATCAGCGAACATGTTTGAGTTCAAACGAACCTGTTCAAATTAAAATCAAAATTTAAATCTACGAATTAGACAAATCTAATTATACCCATATGTTCGCCATTAACAGATTAACAACTTTAATAAAGACATTTTGTATCAAACTTTGATTTAAATAGACTTAATCAAATGAGATTAGGTTCGACTAACTTGACTTAAAATTCAAATTTCTACAAATCTAGCTGATAAAAATCCAATCTATTTACCTTTTAAGAATCACAACAAAAATACGAGTCTAATGATATAAGGCAATAATACTGAGAATCACAAAATCAAGAAAATCAAAACAGTCCAAGAAGGTTCGTTTCCGAAAAATCTGATGAAAGTGACGAAGCTATTCCACGAACCTTCGAATTTATACCTTTGTGAGTTTCACACGAACTTATGAACAAACCTTGTTGAACGACCCTCTCACAAACCTATTCAAACGAACCTTCCAGAGAATCTCATGAACGAACCTATCAGCAACATTCTGAACGAACCTATCTTCAAACTACTCATACGAACCTCTCACCAAACCTGATACACGAACCTCCAAACAAACCTATCAAAGGTTCGTCTCAACAATTTTATATTTTCACAAACCAAATTTATTTAAAATTTCAAACAAGACAACATTTTGGCATTTCAGAGTTAAAACAAATAATCAAAAATTATTGATTTAACGTTAGATATATGAAGAAAAATCTTTTTTTGGATTTTTCAAAGTTTATATTAAAACACACCAAAAATATTACATGAAATATGAAAATAAACAAAACAAGCACATATTTTTGGTGAGAAAGATCAAGACATGAGATCATATTGCATTACAATCATCAGTACACTTGATTGAGTTAATGAATATATTCATTAGCAAATTACAATTTAAAGATGATTATCAGTATATGAATCCAATTTAAACTTAATTACTTAGTTAAGATATCAAATGAAGTCAAAATCGTCAAATACTTTATGTTCCTCATTTACTTGAACATATCCCCGTTTTGTGAATAATTAATCAAACAGTAATGTCCTTGAAACAATTTAATTCAAATGTAACTAGTTTGATCATGCAAAAACAAAATAGAATTTCTTTTTGAAAATAAAAAATGTAAAACAATTTGAAATTTTTCAAAATCTTGGAATCAAGGTTGATACTTTCGTATGCTCAGATGACCCAAAAAATGAACGAAACAATAAATTAAGATTAAACTTTTAACAATCAGATCGATATATTCATATACGCAGAGATTGTCCAAAACTTAATCAAACCAAGAAAACAAATTCGAATTGTTTAAAGCTATAACAATCAGGTCGATACATAAGTATTCGCAGAAAATGTTTCAGCTTTAAACTAAAATGAAAGAAAAAGAAACAAAATTTAGAATTTCTTTTAAAATTGAACACATGATCAAAAACTAGCAATTAAGTAATTTTTATTCAAGAAAGACATTGTAAGATTAACAACCACTCATTTAGGACAAAGCTAAGCACTATGTTCTAAGCAACTGTTTCCCGCAAAGTATAATCATAATTTTATCAAATGTTATCTCAACTAAGTTATAAACCTACCAACATATCGTACTAAGTAATTGTAAATGCTCTTTATGTTTAAGTTCTAGTATGATACAAATGTACTTTAGATTGCTGCAATGTACTATCATTTCTCACTAGGTCAAATCAATTTCTCAAAATTTTAATTTTTTAATGTTTTTGTGTTTTTGATTTTTCAAATGTTTTTGATTTTTTAAATTTTCTCCCCCTAAAAACTAAAATACAAAGCAAAAAAAAAAAATCTGATGTCAATTCAACATCCTCACCCATGACCCGAATACCATTTATTTTGAGTAAATACTCAAAACGATTTTTATCAAAAGCCTTGGTGAAAAGGTCTGCACATTGCTCATCTGTATGTATCTTCACCACATCAATAAGTTTCTTTTCATAACAATCGGGTATGAAATGAAACCTAATATCAATGTGTTTGGAACACGAATGATACACTGGATTTTTAGTAATAGCAATGGCAGTCTCATTATCAACATGGATTGGGGTTTTAAGATAATTCAAACCATAGTCTCTCATTTGTTGTTGTATCCACAAAACGTGTGAACAACAACTGGCAGCAGCGACATACTCAGCTTCACAAGTTGAAGTAGCCTCAGATGTTTGCTTTTTTACATTGCCAAGAAACTAACCGTTCCCCCAAAAATTGTGCACCACCAGTTATGGACTTTGCATCTGTCTTACATCCTCTAGAATCAGAGTCATTGTAGGCATTGAAGGACAAGTTATCATCCTTAGGATACCACAGACTGGTGTCTGGTGTACCCTTCAGATAACGAAGAATTCTCTTGACTGCAATCAGATGTGACACCTTTGGTTTAGATTGATATCTTGCACAAATACTTGTAGCAAAAACAATATATGGTCTTGAGGCAGTCAGATACATCAAACTTCCAACAATTCCATGATAAAGTGTAGGATCAATTAACTCCACCTTAATATCAAGCTCAATCCCGTGATTAGGCTGAATTGGCGTGGACATTGGTTTTGAATCAGGCATGCTAAACTGTTTCAACACATCTTGAATATACTTAGTTTGATGAATGAAAATTCCATTATCAGTTTGATCAACTTATAAACCCAGAAAATATTTGATATCTGACATAGCATTCATCTCAAAGTTATCAATCATCACCTCTTTGAAGTCCAAACACATTTGTTCATCGGTAGATCAAAAAATGCTATCATCCACATAAATCTGAACAAGAAGAACGTCCTTTCCCTTTTCCTGAAAGAACAAAGTTTTGTCAATCTGACCCCTATCAAACCCGTGTTCAATAAGGTGAGTCGATAAAGTCTCATACCAGGCACGCGGAGCCTGATGAAGACCATACAATGCTTTGTCCAAAAGGTAAACCTGATCCCGATGGATAGGATCCTCAAAGCCCGGTGGCTGACAAACATACACTGTTTCCTTCAACGAACCGTACAGAAAAGCAGATTTTACATCCAACTGAAAAACTTTAAACTTATTGTGAGCAGCAAAAGCAAGAAAAAGTCGAATTGCTTCCAATCACGCCACATGTGCCAATAATTCATCATAATCAATTCCTTCAACTTGTCTAAAACCCTGAACCACTAAACGAGCTTTGTTTCTGACAATTACACCTCTGTCATCTCGTTTACATCTCAACACCCATCTAGTACCAATCTTTTTTCTCTCCTTTTGGCAAATCTACCAAATGCCAAACTCCCAACTTGCGAAATTGATTCAATTCTTCTTGCATAGCCTCGGCCCAGGCCGGCTCACGTAAAGCTTCAGTCACAGTCTTTGGCTCTATTTGTGAAATAAATGCTGAATGCATCCGGAGCTCTTGACTGCCATGAGTTTTCTCTAACTCCACATACATACTTTCTTCATTTGTGACTTTATTTCGTGTCTGCACTCCTGCAGTTGGATCTCCTATGATCTGAGCAATCGGATGATTAACATGAACACATGTGACAGGCAATTGCGGTACAACCACATCATGTCCAAATTATTGATTTTCTGATCAGTATCTTGATCATGAGAAATAGCATCTTCAAAGACATCATTTTCATCCTCAGATGACTAATCTTCATTAATAACTTCTGAAGTACCTTCTCCATGTGGTGCAATAACTCTATCTTCATATTGATGAAAAATACCTTATTCTTCTGAATTCTGCAAATCATACAAATTAAAAGACTCATACAACTTAATGTAATCGAAAAGTCAAACTGGACACTTCCCGTCTGGTATAGGTGTATGTCGTTGAACATCCACATGTAACCATAATTCCACAACACCCGTATGTTTATTAAACACACGTTTGTTAGGAAGACTATAACCAAGAAAGAAACCCTCTTCAACTTTAGAATTGAATTTTGAATCTTTCTTTAGCATTGTACAAGGAGCCCCAAAAGGTTCTGAGTGTTCCTAATTGGGCTTTCGATTCTGAAGCAATTCATAACAAGTTTTATTGTGTCTTTTAACAATTAAAGCTCAGTTAAGGGTAAAACAAGCAGTAGCCACAGCTTCACTCCAAAAAGTAATAGGAAGTTTAGAATCAGCTAGCATTGTTCTCGCAGACTCAATCAAAGTCCTGTTCTTTCGTTCAGCTACACATTTCATCTGAGGCTCACAAGGTGCACTGAACTGCTGCTGAATGCCTTTGGAATTTCAAAATTCCTCCATTTGGTGATTCTTAAACTCAGTCCCATTATCAGATCGTACACGTCGCACCCTCAACTTATATAATGTCTCCAACCTAGTTATCAACAACACAAAATTTTCACAAGTATCTGATTTATGCTTTAAAAACACAACCCATGAAAATCTTGAAAAGTAATTAGTCACAACAGAACAATAAGATTCACCACCTATACTTTTCACATTAATTGGTCCAAACAAATCCATGTGAAAAAGTTCAAGTGGCATATCAATAGAAAAAAAATTCCTTTGTTTTGTGAGACTTCCTTTTCTGTTTACGCGTTTTACATGGCACACACACATCCGGAAGTTTAAAATGTTTAACAGGTACACCCTCAACTAAATGATTATGCACAAGATGATTCATTTTCCAAATATGTCCCATTCTCCTGTTCCATGAACGTGTATCCTGTTAAGTAGCTTTGGACACCAGACATGTTTCTACTTTATTTACAGTCTCCGCCTTTGCCATGTCAAGCACATAAAGATCCTTGCTTCGATCAGCTATCATCAGTATCCACTCCTCAGAAATTGGAAATCCTTGATTGAGTACATAACACCTTTCTTTGTCAAACATCACATGGTAATCTTTGTCACAAATCTGCGAAACACTCAACAAATTATTAGTTAATTCTTTACAAAAATTAACATTTTCAAACAAAACCTTTCCATTTATTAAACTACCAATTCCTATAATTTGACCTCCTTTATCTCCAGCAAAATTCACATAACTACCTTTCACCAACTTAAAATATCTTAACAAGTTTAATTCTCCAGTCATATGGCGGGAACATCCACTATCAACAATCTAAAGATTGTTAATATGGCCCTTAGATGCAACCTGCACAATAAATTAAAAGAAACCTGTCAGTTTTCAAAAGGGATGACCCTCGCCATTTCGGCGTCGAGTCTCCCAGAATGGACTCCATCCATTCTTTTGTGATGATGTAATTGAATAACCATCATCACTTGTGTCATCCTCTTTCTTTGAAAATTCATCACCTGATCTATCTTTGAGTTTCCAAAATGATTTAGGTTTGATAGGTTTGTTTGAAAATGACCTTGATGTAAAATTTTCAAAGGAATCATCATTAGATGAAGTCATAATTTTCACAACCTTTTTAACATTTCTTTTTAACTAAAAAAGTTTTTTCTTTTGTTTGATTTCTTTTTTCACCCAAAAACATTTAGGATTGAATTTTCTAAGAATTCTCATCTCATCTTCACTAGGTCTATTTTTCCTAGAGCTTCAACCATAAACATTCTCCAGACACTCCACATCAGAACTCTTTCTGATTTTGTTATTTGGACAATTAGCAGAAATATGTCCTTTACCACAACAAGTAAAACACTTTCTGGTTTCTTTTGGTGAAAAAGACTTAAAACTGCTACAATCACTTGAACTGAAATCCACATTACAATTAGCAACCAAATGACCCATATTACAACATCGGTAACATTTTCAATCCTTAATCTGAATTTTGGTTGTGGGTTCATCATAAAAATTTGATGAACCAAAAGGTATTGAGGCAACCTTTGAAGATGAGATTTTGTTTCTCAAACCAGTTGAACTTGTCTTTGAATTGTTCATTTGTTTTTGAAAATTCTTTGATTTAACCTTGCGCCCAACCCCAAAATTGTCAAAGAAAAAAGCCACCTTTTCATCTTTCTTAGAAATCACATTTTTCTTTTGAAAATTTCCACAAGACTCTCCTTGATGTGTATTAGATGATCTCACATACACAATCA
Source organism: Mikania micrantha (assembly GCA_009363875.1). NCBI lineage: Eukaryota > Viridiplantae > Streptophyta > Magnoliopsida > Asterales > Asteraceae > Mikania > Mikania micrantha. The sequence continues at coordinate 60,217,693 of CM018681.1, forward strand.
GTTCAAGAGTAGTGACTGGTTTGGTTCTAGTCACTGGTTTGGAAACCTGAGTGGCTTTAAACACCACCTTCTCAACTTGTTTAATCTCAGATTTTGACTGCTGAGATTCAAAACTCTTTTTCACAACACTTTTTCCTTTGTAACCATTTTCTCTCAAAATATCAGTAACTGCTGCAAACATATCCGCCATGATTTAAATTTTTATCAGCGAACCTATTTCCAATTTATAAGCTCACGAACCTTATCCAACGAACCTTCAACAAACCTTGACCAACAAACCTCAGTCAATGAATCAACAACGAACCTTGACCAACGAACCTCATCAATAGACGAACCTTTGTCAAACTTATTAAACGAACCTCTCCAAAATTTTGAATATACAAATCTCAACTAAAAATCTTCTTCTACGGCGAACCTCTTCTTTAAAATGCAGCTGATAATCAACTAGGTTCGTTTCACGGGCCTATGAGTTGAACCTGAAAATTTTGGAGGGAAAACCTTCAAAATCTGGAGGGAAAATATTCAAAGCTTCAACCTTTTAATCCACTAATTTCAACAAATAATTCTCTGATTTCAACCAACAAAATAACAGTATATGATGATGAAAATGTCAGCAAACAATCAGATACATAAAATCAAACTCCAGCCATCTCTTGATCTTCAAAATGATTGATAATCTTCAAGAACTTGTATAGAACTCCTCTAAATCTCTGTTACCACTGTAGATTACTCTGGATCGAACAATGCAATTCTATTAACAATTCAATCTATGCGGAATCTAGATTAAAATATATGAATCAAAGATATACAATCATTATGATAAACATCATGTTCATTGATAACGAAATCTGATTACAAGAACATGAAATAAGAACACACAGTTCTTTACAATCACACTAATCTCACACAGGTTCTCTCTCTGTCTGGTTCTGTCACACACTTACAAACACAGACAAACCTGCAATATACACAAGGTACAAACGAACCTAGCCGAACCATTAGGTTCGCTAGATGAACCTTTACAATACAAAGCATTAGGTTCGCCGAACCTAGCAAAAACCAAAATTAAATACATACTTTTGAAAGCCAACTATTACAAAATGACCTAACAATATGATATCATCGTAATACCCTATCTATTTATTTGTAAAAAATATAAGAATAATAGTTTTTTTGTGTAAATTAATTATTATTAATATTTCATTTTAATTACTTAGATAAAATGTCTTTCAGGAATTCAAAAAAAATTATTTCAATTTTTATAAAGTTTAGTTTTTTGTTTACAGTGCTCATTTATTTAATTTACAATAATGATTATGAAAAACGACTATCTAATAATTCAGAAATTCTAAAATTATGTATATTAACATAAATGGTAGCATATGATTTATAAAATTTTTGCTTAAAAACAATTACAGTTAAAAATTGTTTGAATTATGTAAAAAAATAAGAAAAATAATAAAACAAAACAAGTAGGGAGCCGCCCGGTAGCTCAGCTGGCTCTTATCATCGGGAGAAATCCAGCACGATAATATGTAACATGTAATCGGTTACTCCCCCAAATATGTTCTTAACCCTTGGTAACCCTAAATCAGTTTTGAGTTTGATGACCTCACTCATTGTTAGGGTAACCATATGGCTTTTGATTGGAGATTAAAAACGAGTAATTTCATATATAAAATGCTTGCATTGTGTTGAGGATTTACGAGTTTTAATAACTTGGCAGATTAAATCCTCAATGAAGTGTGTCTGTGATTTCTTTTTCTTTGCATCGAGAGTTTTGAATGTGTAAAAGGACTTTAACCGATCGATTTAATTGGAATTTTAATACTATTAAGATCGATTTTAGAAATCAAGTCAAGGTTCATATTTTTTAGAACCAATTAGGCGTTAACCAGTTATGGTATGTCTAAATTGATGATCTTAATTGATTGACGCATTCAAAAGATTTCCAAATATGAGTTTTGATTAAATGGAAAACACTTGGGATGATTTTGGAAGAAAACGGGGTTGCGCGATAGTCTTAGGTTGGATCATGTGGGTGGACCGGATAAAGGAGAAAGAGAGTTTAGGAATTTGGCAAAACTACCCCTGTTATTTCATTTTATATGGCTAAACTTTGTTTAATACCAATTATATATATATATATGTATATGTTAATTGTTTACTTTATTAAGATTTAATTAAATTATTAAATCCTAATAAAATGTATATGATTTAACTATAATATATCATATATATATATGTATATATATATTTGTTTGTTTGGAATTTGACACCATTTCAAGTCGGATTTAATTATAGAAAAACCATAAAGGTTACATTGGGAGCCCTGGGAAATCTAGCCCAAGGGAGATCCTTCGTCATCGGGTGAATGAGGCTAGGAATGGCCCGCACGTGGTGACGGGTACATTTTTAGTTAATGATCATTATGCATCTATCTTATTTGACACGAGGGTGATAAAATTTTTGTATCGAATGAATTCAAACCATTACTAGGTAAAGAACTCAAAACACTGAACAAAAATTTCACTATCGTATTAGCAAATGGGAATACCTTAGAGGCAAGAAACATAATTGAGGAATGAACGATGAATGTAAACATGCACTTGCTTTGTTTAGATCTCATTCATATACACCTTGGTAGCTTTGACATAGTTGTTGGTATGGATTGGCTATACAAACACCAAGCCAAAATTTTGTGTCACGAAAAAGTCATCCGAGTACCTTTGGAGAATGGAGAGACCCTCATTATACATGGAGAACGACCCGGGAGAAGCAAGCAATTGATCTCATGCATGAAGGCGAGGAAGTACCTGAAGAAGCAATACATTGCATTCCTAGCTCATGTGGAGCACTAGTGTTGTTTGTGAAGAGGAGATACGGGTCTTTCTGCATGTGTATCGATTACCGAGAGTTGAACAAATTGACGATCAAGAATCATTATCCACTTCCGAGAATTGATGATCTCTTCGATCAATTATAAGGCTTGACTTATTTCTCAAAAATCGACTTAAGATAGGGTTATCATCAACTTAGAATGCAAGAGGATGACGTGCCATATACAGCGCTCAGAACTGGGTATGGACACTATGAGTTTTTGGTTATGCCCTTCAGGTTAACCAATATCTTAGCCATATTCTTGGATTTAAGGAATTAGGTGTGTAAACCATACTTGGATAGATTTTTTATCGTGTTTATTTACGACATTCTAATCTATTTCTCGGGCATGTAATATTTGAGAAGGAAAATTGTATGCCAAATTTTCAAAAATTTAAATTTTGGTTACGAGAAGTACGATTTCTCGGGCATGTAATATTTGAGAAGGAAATTTATGTAAACCCTAGCAAAATTAAGGCCATCAAACAATGGGAAACACCCAAAACTCCCTCCGAAATTTGGCAATTATTGGGATTGGCAGGATATTACAGAGTTTCATTGAAAACTTCTTTAAAATTGCTCAACCATTGACCATGTTGACTTAAAAGGATAAAAAGTTTGATTGGGGAGAGAAAAATGAAAATGCTTTCTAACATTTAAAACAAAAGCTATGTAACGCACCGATATTAACACTACCCGACGATATTGATAACTTTGTAGTGTACTGTGATGCGTCGCATCAAGGTCTGGGTTGTGTGTTAATGCAAAAGGAAAAATTTATCGCATATGCCTCGTGACAACTGAAAATGCACATGAAAGTTACACCACTCACGACATGGAATTAGGAGCAGTCATGTTTGCATTTAAAATTTGGAGACATTATTTGTACGATACAAAATGAGTAGTTTATACTGATCACAAGATCCTACATCACATCTTTGATCAAAAGGATTTAAACATGAGGCAAATATGATGGGTATAACTCTTAAACGATTATGATGTTGAAATACGTTAACACCCAGGCAAGGGAAACGTAGTAGCTGATGCGTTAAGTCGCAAGGAAAAAGTTAAACCACTCAAGTACAAGTTCTTAGCTTGACAATACGATCAAGTCTCAGTCCTCATATATGTGATGCATAGAATAGGGCGTTACAAGAAGAACGCTTTGAAGGTGAAGCATTACGAGGAATGGAGAAGCAATTTGAAGTTAAGATGGATGGAGTATCCTATTTCATAGATAGGACTTGGACACCCACTTTGCATAACCTCAGGGAAATTAGTTTGGATGAGGCTCACAAATCCAAGTACTCCGTCCATCCAGGTGCTGAATAAATGTACCAAGACCTTAGAGGGTACTACTGGTCGCCCGGTATGAAGAAAGGTAGCTATGTATGTTGGGAAATGTTTAAACTATTCAAAGGTTAAAACTAAACATCAGAAACTGTTATACCCCAAAATTACCACTTATGGCGCCAAGCTACTGGGTGTGACGTGGCAGGATCGAATACCTTGGTCATATATAATGACTCTATATGCAATTGAAAGTACGTGGATATACTATGAATATCCCAAAAATCTGTTTAAAAAGGTGCACAATGGAAATTAAATAGTCATGCAGAAGCTTATACAAATATTAAATCGTCTACGTAGTATGATAACATAAATAGTTTCAAAATAATAGTTATGCATGCAGGACTCTTGTGCTCAGCATCCTTAAGTGCAATGTTAGCCTTAGGCATTGCGATTACATGAGAATACATGCAAAAATGTGTCAACATAAAGTTGGTGAGTTCATAGATTTATATAGTAAAAAGTAAAATAGTTTGCATGATATATACTAGTATGTAAGCTCCCAGGCCAAATCCCTCGAGTGTCTGTGATGAGTTACTACCGAACTAGACCGTGAGGCTTCTGCCATGCCTATCGTAGAAACAATAGGGATAGGTCGATATTGCGCTTGTCCTGACCGCCAGTCCGAGTTGTCGTCGAGCGGGGTTGTCAAACCCAATAATACTATTTAATATCGCCTCTTTGTGTTACATTAACAGTATGAATTGTGAGGACATTAAGTACGATATAGCACACTCAAATATGCTTGTGTGGCATAACCAGTAACATCAAAATGGTTTGCAATGTATTCTCCCCCACTTTAAAGCAAAACAGCTAAGATAAGAAAAGGGGCCGTAAACTCACCTGAGTTATGCGTGTACGAATGCTTAGCTTGACCGTTACTTGCTACCTATATCACGTATGATATATAAGTTTGCATTCGTGTTCGTGTTCGTGTTTTTGTCCGTGTTCGGGCCCAACAACTCCAAGTTGTTGTGTTTGCTCATGTTTGACCAAGTTTGTCTGAGTTTGACCAATGTTGACCGTGTTGACTCGACGACCGTTGGTGACTCGTTAGTTTATTATCGTTCGTTTTAATGTTCGTCATTTATCATATGTTGCACGTAAACACGTAAAGCACGTTAAATGGACAACTTACTACTTAAGTAAGTTTCCTTTTTTAGCAGGTTTATATTTTTAGTAAGTTTACATAACTTTTCATTTTACCGTTCTAAGCATGCTTGTTTTCCCTATATGATAATGTTATCACATAGCACATTGTCACAATCATCAAAGAAGGAAACAATCCATTTTAGGTAAACAAAGTTACTAAATACAGTAAGTTTCTATATTTATCATGTTTTGTCATTAATGATCATGCAATTACTTACATAACAACACAAGTAAGCATTCCGTATCATATTTTACTCTTTAGTATGACTATACATCTTCTTTTTACAAAAATCCCCAATTAAAGTTACTGTTTTAGACAAGTTCACTACAAAACTCATTTCGATCAAAATCAAACTATATAATCTTGTCCATATGACCATTTAGTATGACTATACATCTTCTTTTTACAAAAATCCCCAATTAAAGTTACTGTTTTAGACAAGTTCACTACAAAACTCATTTCGATCAAAATCAAACTATATAATCATGTCCATATGACCATTATTATCATCAAAACACTTAAGGATGGTAGGAATCAACATGCATGACCATTTCTCTTGACAAAAATTTCCAAATATAGAAATATATGATCACAATCACCATTTTCCCAAATCTAATCCTTCTAACATACATACAACCTCATTACTAAGCACATATCATCATTTAAACATACATATCAAGTCGAAAACATAATCTAGAATCATCTTGCATCACAAAAGCTTATATTTATAGAAATGAACACAAATGATCATCAAATGACTTCCACATATCAAAAAACCGTTTCAATACATCAAATCAATCATCAAGACTCTCAAATGCTGATTTACAAGCACCCAAGTTCGTGCATGTGGCTGTATTGGTGATACATGTGAGAATTTATGATTGCATGTGTGTGATTTATAGTTGCATGTGTGTTTATAGATAAAATTGACCATTAGAAACTACCTTAATGGAGTTTAAAGGCTGGAATGATGTTAGAACAAATCTTAACAGGTTCTGGAGCTATTGATAGTGGCTCTCCAGCAGCTACAAGGTGTTTGGCGTTGATGGTATGCTCCCCCAAGTTCTCGTCCTTGCTTCTAGCTCCAATGGAGTCCAAGGCCAGCTCTGATTTATAAGGAAAATCAAAAATTATATGAAAATTTGTTATCATAATCAACGATGTGACTTTTTAAAAATATTACACAGTCATTACATACATGTAATCAAACTATATCAGGATTTTTTACCTAAATATAAACATGTAATCAGTCATTACACATCTAATTAGATATACATTTGTTATCACAATTAAAATACGATTGAAATTTATACCCACCGTCAATTATATCTTATAACATGCAACAAAACTTACAAAAAAACCTAAAACATATCCGACTACGAAATGCATTTGGAAGGAATTACAGAACAATCATTGATAACACATGCAATCTTAACTATAACATTACCGGATAAAGATAATAATTGATAATTTCACTAGTCACCTAGAATTACTAACTGCATTGTGCAAAATTTTTTTTTTTTACCAAATGAAGTTCCTATTCCGTAATACACAACTTCACCTTCAACAAATGATGCAAGAGATACACAAGCATTCGTAATCAGACGCACTCGTTAATCATTCACAATCAAAATGTATTCAACCATCATGTTTGAATTCAACGAGGATTCGGCTTTATTTTTTGGGGCAAGTTTCCAAACTTATGAATGCGTATCACATTAATCACGGTAATTAAACTAACCGTTTCTAAACCCACGTATACACTTATTTTCCAATACTACCCTTATGCATTTATTGTACTAATTTACATTGAATAGTAATTATAATAATGTCACTATCCATCTTGTCCATTGATTTGTCTAATTAAGGGTTTTGATCATGGTTTTCTTTGTTTTCTTCATTTGCCTAGTTTTCTTAGGAGCCTCCCCCCCCCCCACACACACACACACACATATATATATATATATATATATATATATATATATAGGGAGAGGATCAAATATTAACCCTTCCTTATTGCGTTAACCGACTAACCACATCTTATTACTTTGGTGCCCACATTAAAGTAAATCTAATGGTGTATGTTTCTTTTTTTTTTAATCAATGCAGGGCCCACTTACATTAATAAAAAAAAAAGAAAAAACCTAAACCTTTAGATTTACTTTAATGTGGGCCCAAAGTAATAAGATGTAGTTATTCGGTTAACGCAATAAAGAATTGTTAACCGATCTTAAAGAGAAAACCCTTAAACCATATGTGGACCGTTAGATCAAACTTTTTACTTTTCTGATTTACTTATTTTAAAAGAGTAGTTTAGTCTTTAACCACTCCTTATATATATACTAATTACCTCTCTCTCCCCCTTATTTTAAAAATCAATGCCTCTCTCTACTATCTCTCTACCGATGAAGAAGGTACTGGGGCCGGCGGATGTTGGGGGTGACAGGAGGAAGGTGGTGATAAACGGTGCTCTCACCAAGAAAATGGAAGGCGGGTGGGTGGTGGTGACCGGCGACGACAACATCGGAGGCAGAGATGGGTTTAGACGGTGATGGGGTGGTGGTTGTGGGTTTAGACGGTGATGGGGTGGTGGTCGTGGGTTTAGACGGTGGTGGTCATGGGTTTAGGCGGCAACGATGGGTTTAGGCAGTGGTTATGGTGGTGGTTGTTCTCTCTCTACTCCCTCTAAATTCGATGATAGTGGTGGTTGATGATGGTGGTGGTAGTTCTCTATCGATGGTGGTGGTGGTCCGGTGGTGGTTGTGGTGCTTTCAAGAGGTGGTGGTCATGGTGGTGTTTCAAATACATGCTTGACCAAGTGTACTAAATGCTTAAAAGCTTGTACATTTTTATTTGTACACATGTGTAGTTTTCTGAGTTTAAAGGCATTGCTTGACCAGGTGTACTTTATGCAGTAAAATTTGGACATTTTTATTACTACACATGTGTAGTTTTTCAGTTGATCAGGTGTACTAAGTGCTTAAAAATTTCTACATTTTTTCCTACACATATGTACTTTTTGATTTTATAGATATTGCTTGACTAGGTGTACTTAATGCAGTAAAAGTTGTACATTTTTATTACTACAAATATGCAGTTTTTCAGTTTGACCATGTGTACTAAATGCTTAAAAACTTGTACATTTTTATTTACACACATGTGTAGTGTTTGTGTTTATGTAATGAAAATTGTGCTTAATACACATTTTGTAGCTTTTTTGATACACATGTGCATATTTTTTCATTTCTTGAAAAAATATTTTTTGCATTAAAATTATACATTTTTGTTGTTGTTTTAATATTATAAAAGCTTTTTTTAACTAAAAAACAATACACATGTGCAATATATGGATAATTTCAAAATATAGAGAGAATAGACATAGAAAGAGACTGACAGACATAGAAAGAGGAGGGAGAGAGGAAAGTATAAATGAGAAAATGACTGTATCACCTTTTTAAGGGATAAAAGTGTTATTTTAACATCAGTTTTTGAAAAAAAATCGCAGAAAAAATATGGATCACAAAAAAGAGCTAATAATAAAAAAAGGATAATCTAATTAAATCTTGATCAATGGTCCACAAATAGTTTAAGGGTTTTCTCTTTAAGATCAGGTTTTCTCAGGTGTCAAACCCTATATTATCTATAATCTTATAACTATATATAAAGCATATTGGAGAGAGACTCTAGAATATCTTAAAAATAAGAAAAGTGCAACCCATGAAGCTTATGATACAACAACCCAATGCGTATATGATATAAGTGTATCCTTCTTTCCTCTCTTTTGAAGACTCTAGCCCTACTTCCCCTTTTCCATCACATTTCGTTGGTCTCTGGTTCTTCTTTCCCCTCAATCAAGAAATCCAAAGGTATGTAACATTCATCTTTGATCAATGTTTTCCTTAATCAGCATATATCTCAACCAAGTGAGATATCTCTTCCGCATAAGTTGAACAACCCATTCATTCTTGATTTCTCAATGAGACGAAAGTGGTAGTATGCTTTTCTTGGCTTCTTCGATTCAAGACCTGTCAGATACGATTCGAGCAATGGAGAAATGGCTCCACATTCAAAATTTGAACTTGAATCTCTCCTTAAAAGCGATATCTTCGTTTCCGTTCCCCGCCTCTTCTTCTTCTGCTTCCCATACCCATCGCTCCTCCATCTGCTTCTGTTGCATTTGCTACTCCTACACTGCTTCTCTTCTATTGGTATGTCTAATCCATTTGTATTCATCGTTTAACCTAATTTCTATTCATCGTTTAACCTAATTTTTTTATCTTAGTTGTTGGCGTTTTTTCGGACGAGCACAGGTCTTCCATCTGGTATGCATCATTATAATTCGTTAACCTCCTTTTTAGTTTCTATGCTTGCATACCTGCTTCATTTGTGTGTATTTATTTATGTTTATGTTCAGTAGTTAAATAATTTTAAAAATTGTAAATGAAATTTTTAAGAGAAACTCGAAAGTTTATATATATATCAGCTGATTTTGTGGTTTGTATCTATGTAGTTCTATTTGTTGATGTATGCAGTTTGTATGTAGGTCTGTATGTATGTAAGCATTTTTTTTCACGTGTGTATGCATTTATGTGTCATTGTTTGTAGTTCTTTATGTATATTATATATGTGTGTATTTTATTAGATATGTATGCAGTTTCGTGTATGTATACAGTTTTGTATATACTTATAACATGTATGCAGTTTTTACCTGTGTTTAAAGTTTAAATAAAGCTAACCTTTATATGGTTAATTAGGTTATTTATAACCAGATGAGTTTTTGGTTTTCTGTATGTATGTTATGTATAAGATGTATGCAATTTGTGTAAAATTTATGCAATTTTTTTATAGTTATAAGATGTATGATGTATGTATTCATTTATGTATAAGATGTATGCAGTTTGTGTTAGATACATGCAGTTTGTATGTAGTTCTCTTCAAAGGTTTGTTTTTTCTCTTATTCTATTTTTTTTAATTAGTTTATATATCTCCTTTAAAGTCAATGTACATCTGAATTAAATTTAATGTTTTGTGAGTTTCTGTGTGTGTTTATGTTAATAGTAGTTAAATTAATTTTTAAAATTTTAAAGCAACATTAAAAGAGGAGCTTGAAAGTTTAAACAAACCAGCTGATTATTTGGTCCGTATGTAGTATCCATTGCATCCGAGTTGACACATTAAAAGCGTCCCCTGCATTGGAATCAACAGGTCTACAAAACAAGACTGGAACATTAGGTATGTATGCTGACGTATACCGGTCATAAAGTTCCATTTTTTAAAATGTTATATGCATTTTATCCATTTTTATATGTTGGTTTTGCGCATTTGGCTACTACACATCTATTTTTATAATTTTAGTTGCTTATAGTTTCTATTTCTTATAGTTTTAGTTGCTTGTTTCATGAAATGTTTGTATCTCTGTTTATATTTTCTTATGTTATAAATTGTTATTTAACATGAATATTTTTCAACCCTTATATAATAACTATATGTGTTTGTATTGGGCTAAATGCTTGAATTTTTTTAACATGAAATATTAAGTAATGTGTTATTTTTTAGTTTTTCTACATCTCCTTTAAAGTCAATCTACATCTGAATTCTCAATAGTAACACCACCATTAAAAACGTTGTTGTTGGGGCTATGATGATCAAATGTATATTGGATCAATATAGAAGTGGCATGTCGTATATTGGCGAGGCAAGCAATTTACAGCCATGTCGTTAGATGCTTTCTTCGGTATAGTAATAAAATATAGAAGAAGGCATGACGTATCTTGGCGAAGCAAGGTTTTTGCAGTCATGGTGTTTTATGCTTTCTTTGTTGTTATATATTTAGTTCACGTTGATCTGAGCCTATCCTTTATTATTTTGTGAGAATCGCTAAACTCTAAATTTTATGAGTTTAGCTCAGTTGTTATTTACGTATGGACATTTCTGTATTTATGTATGTATGTAGTTTTGTTCGTGTGTATGCAGTTGTGTGTGTATAATCTGTATGCTGTTACTAATATGGTTGTTGGAGGCTATGATGATCACATGTATAGTTATAAGATATAAAAGAGGCATTACGTATCTTGGCGAGGCAATCTCTTTGCAGCCATGGCATTATTGTAACATCCCATTTTGGTGAAATACTATAAATTAAACATAATTGGTGTATGATTGTGTTTATTTAATTAATGGGTGTTTTGTGTGATTTAATTATCTTAAATAATATTTGGTGGGTGATTTAAATATGTGTTTGTTAAATTTATTATGTTGGGTGTTTAATAACTTAACTTAGTTAGTTATAACTAGTTAGTGTTAACTAGTAATAGAGGGACCAAAACTGCCAATAGATGAAACTTGGCTTAAAAGAGGGGTTAAATGTTGACTTGGTCAACATTTCACACTTTTATGAGTGTGTGTGTGTGCTGGAAACGTGAAAGAGAGGAGAGGACAAGGAGAAAACTCAAGAACTTCAAGATTTGATCAAATTGGAGGTTGGATGTTGATCTAATCTTGAATGCAAGTTGAAATTGGAGTTCTCCTTGCATCAAACAACATCTAGGTAAGATTTTTGGGTGTTTTTGATGGGATTTTCGTGGGTCACCATGGGGGGTGTGGGTTTGATGGGTAAAACTCTCAAATTTGGTGTTTTGAGAGTGTCAAATGTTGTTAATGATGTTGATAATCATATAGGAACAACTTTTGATTGTTTTCTTTCATGATTTACATGTTATGAAAATGGGGGAATTGGGGTTTTCATGAAGTTGATGAACATGGTGTGTAAAGTAGTGTTTAAAGGTGGGGATTTGATGATATTCACTATATTGTTGTAGTTTGTGGTGAAATTGTTGAGATTGATCATTTTTAAACATAATAATGGAGTTACATAGGTGTCTTAATGATGAATGATCATTAGCACATGAACTTGTGCATACAAGGTGTTTGATGAAATGCCAAGTAGGGTATTTAACTTAAAATTGGTTTAAAACCAATGGTGATGTGAATTATGTGGGTTTATAACATCAATAATGGTGAATTGATATGGTTAGGGGTCAATTGGAAACCAATTAGATTGAAAATGTTGACATTGGGGTGAAAGGGGTGTATGTTGACTAATTGTGGTCAAACTTTATATTAAACCTATTAGTTGTGATAATAGGAATTGATAGTGAAGGTGTGGGTGAAACCAAACGACACGGGAAGGAATTGGTTATAGAGGATAGCGCGTTGGAACAAGGTAAGTCACCTAAATCTTCTATTTATTATGTGTAAAGGTGTGTACATGTATGAAGGTTGTTGAAGATTTGACTTTATTGTGGATAGGTGAACTAGTACTTGTTGTTAGACAATGGTAAGCAATAGGTGATATATGTTGCTTGATTATTGTAAACATGGTGTTTCAATACTAGTTCATGATTGATTTGGTGTTACTTTGTATGTGTGTTGAAGGATTTGAATTATTTCACAAGGTGTGTGAATTGTAATTGAATTCAACTCAAATTGGTGTTTTGAATCACAAGTGGTGTGATCATGACATTGAATTATTCACATGGTGTGTGAATGTTCTTTGTTGGGTGAAATCAAGTTTGTAAAACACAAGTGGTGTGGTTTACTTAACTTGAGAAATCTTGTGGAATAAGATTTCAATGGAGTTTTGAGTGCAAACGACCCGTTAGTAAATCGTTTGATATTATGACTATGATGGTTATAATTTGGTGAATTAAGGTGTTTAATATGATTATATGGTGTTATATAATGTTTATGGGGGTATTGGAACGGTCGTATTTGAGCGAAAGGGGTCAAGATGGCTGAAAACAGCAAAAATGGTTGTGCAGGTGTGCCCCGGCGTATCATACGCCTGGGGGGGGGCGTATGATACGCCTACCTCAGCTCCAGGTCTCAAAATTTCTGTGATACGCCCCCAAATACGCCTACCAATACGCCAGGGGCTGAATTTGACCAAAATTGACTTTTTGGGTCATGTAAGCTCGTGTGGGCGGGCATGGTGATCTTACTTAGTTCTAATGAACTAATGGTGACTTAATTATGGTGTTTCAGGTGAACGGAAGGGTTGAACGCGGTCGTGATCGGATTGCCTCGCAAGGATTCGGATCAAACACGTTTTGGTGGTTTTTCTTTGTTGGTGTTAAACAAAGGTTTTTGGTGATAACTCAAATGTAATTTTTGTTATTGAATGTTTAACTAACATCAATTATTTTGTAAAGTCGTGTGTAAATGAGGTGTTTATGGTGTTAATTACATTTGTGAGTTTGAAAAATCTGGGACCTAAACTTTGATGTCGTTTTAAAACACGTGGCATGTGTTGGTGGGTTTGGGGCTTACAAGTTGGCATCAGAGCCATTGGTTTGAGGGATTCAAGTGCGTCGCGAACACTTGAACTCAAATCGTTGTGCTCTTGATATGGGGAATGTTGTTTGATCCGAGATCCGATCACGAAGCCGGGGGTTTAAGGTAACAAGTTTGTGTATTGTTTACCTTAGTTATATATATTTATTGGTGTTTGGTGTGAATTTGCTTGTTGAACCGAATTTCTTAGTCATGTTATGGGGAGGTGAAGTTAAGGAATTGGATATGTGAAGTGTATAGTGTTATGTCTGGCCAACATAAGATTATATTCTTGACATAGATATGACCTTGATGGAACCAATTCATAATATGGTTATGAGTATTAGGTAAGGTGTTAAGAGATTGATGTTGTGATGCTTTTAAGTTCATATTTCATGGCGTGTTTAGTTGTATGAACTATATAGCAAAACTAATGTATCGCATAACTTGTTTCAGCCGTAGAATGGCTGGTGGTGATAACATTAATGATGGTGGAGGTCATGAAACTAATTTCACTGAATTGCAAACTATGGTGAGAGAAGAGGTGGCAAAAGCATTGGAAGCTTCGATTCCTCACCATATGGAGGGTCTGCAAGCCTCCATGAGAGAATTTATTCAACAGGAGTTTGCAAATCTCAGAGGGGGGCGAGATGGGGAACGAACTCCAAAGAAAGTAACTTATAAGGAGTTTGTAGCTTGCAAGCCAAGCGAATTTAAGGGTGAAGTTGACCCATTACAGAGTCAACGGTGGATAACAGACATGGAGGGCACGTTCGAGACGAGCCATTGTGACCCGGAAGATGAGGTGATCTTTGCGGGGAATCAGTTGCGCGAAAGAGCAAAGGATTGGTGGGAGCTTCTTCGAAAGGAGAAGGGTAGGGATGGCATTAAAAATCTGAAATGGGAGGATTTTAAGGAGTTGTTCCTTAAACGGTTCTGTCCGCAGGCGGCGATTGACAGAATCACTGAAGAGTTTCTCCATATGAGGCATAAGGAGGAAAGTATTGATACGATTACCGCCATCTTCTATGACAAAGCTAGATTTTGTCCTGATTTGTTGCAAACGGAGCGGATGTGGATCAATCGATACCACAGTATGTTGAATGCCAAGTATCGCGAATTTCTTACACCATCAAAGTGTGAGACATTGGCGGAACTTATTGATTGTGCTCGGGAGCGCGAGTTGGAGTTAAAGCGACAGGAAGACCGCGGTGAAAAGCGGAAGGTGGAGAAGGAGATGGGGTCGTCTAAAAAGGGGAAGTTCTCTAACTCACCTACAAAGTTCCACTCAAGTAAGGGAGTTAAGCATTGTACTAAATGTGGGAAAGACCACATGGGTGATTGTTCGGTACGACCCTTATCTTGCTACAAATGTGGGAAGCAAGGTCATCTTGCTAATCAATGCTCGAGTCCGTTGAATTTATGTTATAATTGCTACAAACCGGGGCATATTCGGAGTGAATGTCCGGAACTTAAGGGGGCTGGATTTGGTGGAGGAGAAAATCGATCTTTTAAGGGGCAAGGAAGTGGGAAGAAGGTGGAGGTACCCAAACCCAAGGGTAGGGCCTTTCAAATCACTGCGGAGGAAGCAAAAGTCACACCTGATGTGGTGACAGGTACTTTCTTCATCAATACCTTGCCTGCTTACATTTTATTTGATTCGGGGGCTAGTAGATCATTTGTGTCTACGAATTTTATACACCATTCGTCTTTTGTTGTTGAGAAATTGTCGGTGCCTCTAGAAATAGAAATAGCGGATTCTAAATGCTTTCTAGTTTGTGATATTTATCGAAAATGTAAATTAACAATCGATGGGGAGGATTTTGATATTGATTTGATACCTATGGTATTGGGGGAGTTCGATGCGGTGATTGGGATGGATTGGCTTTCGGCTCACGGGGCCAACATTGTGTGCAAACATAAGATTATTCAATTGATGTCTCCTAGTGGACATGAGGTGTGTATTCGTGGGGAGAAACGTGGTGGCATGATCTTATGTTCTTTAATCGAAGCTATGAAATATTTGAACAATGGTGGACGATCGTTTCTTGCTTATGTTGTGGATTCGGAGAAAGGAGTGAAGTTGATAGAAGACATTCCTATAGTTCGTGATTTTTCGGATGTTTTTCCGGATGAATTACCGGGATTACCTCCCGAAAGGGATGTGGAGTTCCGAATTGACTTGGTGCCAGGGGCTAAACCCATTGCTAAGGCTCCATACCGGTTGGCGCCATCTGAATTGCAAGAGATGATGAGTCAATTGCAAGAACTTCTTGACATGGGTTTTATTCGTCCGAGCATTTCACCTTGGGGTGCACCGGTATTATTTGTCAAGAAGAAAGATGGGAGCTTCAGAATGTGTATAGATTATCGGGAGTTGAACAAGGTCACGGTGAAGAATAGGTATCCATTACCTAGAATTGATGACCTCTTTGATCAATTACAAGGTGCTTCATGGTTTTCTAAGATCGACCTTCGATCGGGATACCATCAGTTGAAGGTGAGAGAGGAAGATATTCCAAAGACGGCTTTTCGTACGAGGTATGGGCATTATGAGTTTCTTGTGATGTCCTTTGGGTTAACTAACGCACCGGCGGCGTTCATGGACTTGATGAATCGGGTGTGTCGTCCAATGTTAGATAGGTCAGTCATTGTGTTCATCGATGACATACTTATCTATTCCAAGAATGAAGCGGATCACGCTTGTCATTTGCGTGAAGTTCTTGAAACACTTCGTAAGGAGAAACTGTATGCTAAGTTCTCCAAGTGTGACTTCTGGTTATGTGAAGTACAATTTTTGGGACATGTGGTTAATGCCCATGGCATACATGTCGATCCTTCCAAAATTCAGGCGGTTATGAAATGGAGTCCACCTAAGACTCCAACTGAGGTTAGAAGTTTTCTTGGTTTAGCCGGTTATTACAGGAGGTTTATTCAAGACTTTGCCAAGATTGCTTCATCTTTGACAAAGCTTACAAAGAAGGATATTAAGTTTGTATGGGGTGACGAACAAGAAAAGGCGTTTCAGGAGTTGAAGACAAGACTAACACAAGCACCGGTGTTAACTTTACCGGATGGACCCGATGATCTTGTGGTCTATTCCGATGCTTCATATGTTGGTCTTGGGTGTGTTCTCATGCAAAGAGGGAAAGTTATTGCTTATGCTTCACGTCAGTTGAAGGTTCATGAGATTAACTATCCCGTCCATGATTTGGAGCTTGCGGCGGTTATTTTTGCATTAAAGATATGGCGTCATTATCTTTATGGGGTGAAATGTACTATTTATACCGACCACAAGAGTTTAAAGTATTTCTTCACACAGAAGGAATTGAATATGAGGCAGAGACGTTGGATGGAGTTACTCAAAGACTACGACTGCGAAATTCTCTATCATCCGGGGAAAGCAAACGTAGTGGCGGATGCTTTGAGTAGAAAGGAAGAACCTTTACTCATTCGAGGAAAGGTAATGAAAATTGTGGTAACTTCGGATCTGGTGAATCAAATTAAAGCTGCTCAAATGGAAGCTTTAAAGGAGGAGAATTGGAAACGTGATAGAATCAAGGGGTTAGCTCATCAATTGGATGAGGATAGTCGGGGTTTAAAGACAAGGTGGGGTCGAGTGTGGATACCACCCACTTGTCCTTTAAAGAAGGCTTTATTGGAGGAATCCCATAAATCGAGATATTCGATTCACCCAGGAGGCACGAAGATGTATCGTGACTTGCGGGTTAACTATTGGTGGCCGGGAATGAAACGAGATATTGTTAAGTATGTTGAAAAATGCTTGACTTGTGCTCAAGTGAAGGCGGAGCATCAAAAACCGTATGGCAAATTGCAACCTTTGGAGATTCCAATGTGGAAGTGGGAGCATATTACGATGGACCTAATCACGAAGCTTCCTAAGACTAGGAACGGTTATGATACGATATGGGTCATCGTAGATCGGTTATCAAAGAGTGCTCACTTTATACCGATCAAGGAGACGTATTCTTCCAAGAAGATGGCTGAAATTTATGTTAAGGAGGTGGTGTCTCGACATGGAGTACCGGTTACTATTGTGTCTGATCGTGACACCCGGTTCACTTCTCATTTTTGGAAGAATTTTCAAGAGGAATTGGGCACGAAACTATTGTTGAGCACAGCGTATCACCCTCAAACGGATGGTCAGAGTGAAAGGACTATTCAAACGCTTGAGGACATGTTACGTGCGTGTATCATTGATTTTGGGGGAAGTTGGGATGATTACTTACCTTTGGCGGAGTTTTCTTACAATAACAGTTATCATTCCAGTCTTGGAATGCATCCTTTTGAGGTTTTGTATGGGAGAAAATGTAGAACTCCCGTGTGTTGGGGAGAAGTGGGACCAAGGGAACTCGCCAGCAAAAAGGTAGTAAAGGTGACAAACGAACGAATCGATCAGATACGAGCTCATTTAAAGGCGGCACAAGACCGTCAGAAATCGTATGCGGATAAACGGAGGAGGCCGATCGAATTCCAAGTGGGAGACTTTGTGTTGTTAAAGGTTTCTCCTTGGAAGGGTGTGATTCGTTTTCGAAAGCGGGGGAAACTTAGTCCACGGTTTATTGGACCATTTAAAATTATAGCTCGGATTGGCGAGGTTGCCTATCGATTAGAGCTACCGGAGGAGTTGAGTGGGATTCACAATACATTCCACGTATCTTATTTGCGAAAGTGCTTGGCGGATGAATCGGCTTATGTGCCATTGGAGGATTTGGTGATTGATGATAAACTCAATTATATTGAGAAACCGGTGGCTATCTTGGATAGAAAAGTCAAGCAACTACGGAATAAGACGATTAACCAAGTAATGGTGCAATGGAAGAACAGACGGGGTTCGGATGCTACGTGGGAGTCCGAGGATGAAATGCGGAAATTTTATCCTTTTCTTTTTGAGGTGTAACGAGGTTTCGGGGACGAAACCTTTGTAAGGAGGGGAGAATTTGTAACATCCCATTTTGGTGAAATACTATAAATTAAACATAATTGGTGTATGATTGTGTTTATTTAATTAATGGGTGTTTTGTGTGATTTAATTATCTTAAATAATATTTGGTGGGTGATTTAAATATGTGTTTGTTAAATTTATTATGTTGGGTGTTTAATAACTTAACTTAGTTAGTTATAACTAGTTAGTGTTAACTAGTAATAGAGGGACCAAAACTGCCAATAGATGAAACTTGGCTTAAAAGAGGGGTTAAATGTTGACTTGGTCAACATTTCACACTTTTATGAGTGTGTGTGTGTGCTGGAAACGTGAAAGAGAGGAGAGGACAAGGAGAAAACTCAAGAACTTCAAGATTTGATCAAATTGGAGGTTGGATGTTGATCTAATCTTGAATGCAAGTTGAAATTGGAGTTCTCCTTGCATCAAACAACATCTAGGTAAGATTTTTGGGTGTTTTTGATGGGATTTTCGTGGGTCACCATGGGGGGTGTGGGTTTGATGGGTAAAACTCTCAAATTTGGTGTTTTGAGAGTGTCAAATGTTGTTAATGATGTTGATAATCATATAGGAACAACTTTTGATTGTTTTCTTTCATGATTTACATGTTATGAAAATGGGGGAATTGGGGTTTTCATGAAGTTGATGAACATGGTGTGTAAAGTAGTGTTTAAAGGTGGGGATTTGATGATATTCACTATATTGTTGTAGTTTGTGGTGAAATTGTTGAGATTGATCATTTTTAAACATAATAATGGAGTTACATAGGTGTCTTAATGATGAATGATCATTAGCACATGAACTTGTGCATACAAGGTGTTTGATGAAATGCCAAGTAGGGTATTTAACTTAAAATTGGTTTAAAACCAATGGTGATGTGAATTATGTGGGTTTATAACATCAATAATGGTGAATTGATATGGTTAGGGGTCAATTGGAAACAAATTAGATTGAAAATGTTGACATTGGGGTGAAAGGGGTGTATGTTGACTAATTGTGGTCAAACTTTATATTAAACCTATTAGTTGTGATAATAGGAATTGATAGTGAAGGTGTGGGTGAAACCAAACGACACGGGAAGGAATTGGTTATAGAGGATAGCGTGTTGGAACAAGGTAAGTCACCTAAATCTTCTATTTATTATGTGTAAAGGTGTGTACATGTATGAAGGTTGTTGAAGATTTGACTTTATTGTGGATAGGTGAACTAGTACTTGTTGTTAGACAATGGTAAGCAATAGGTGATATATGTTGCTTGATTATTGTAAACATGGTGTTTCAATACTAGTTCATGATTGATTTGGTGTTACTTTGTATGTGTGTTGAAGGATTTGAATTATTTCACAAGGTGTGTGAATTGTAATTGAATTCAACTCAAATTGGTGTTTTGAATCACAAGTGGTGTGATCATGACATTGAATTATTCACATGGTGTGTGAATGTTCTTTGTTGGGTGAAATCAAGTTTGTAAAACACAAGTGGTGTGGTTTACTTAACTTGAGAAATCTTGTGGAATAAGATTTCAATGGAGTTTTGGGTGCAAACGACCCGTTAGTAAATCGTTTGATATTATGACTATGATGGTTATAATTTGGTGAATTAAGGTGTTTAATATGATTATATGGTGTTATATAATGTTTATGGGGGTATTGGAACGGTCGTATTTGAGCGAAAGGGGTCAAGATGGCTGAAAACAGCAAAAATGGTTGTGCAGGTGTGCCCCGTCGTATCATACGCCTGGGGGGGGCGTATGATACGCCTACCTCAGCTCCAGGTCTCAAAATTTCTGTGATACGCCCCCAAATACGCCTACCAATACGCCAGGGGCTGAATTTGACCAAAATTGACTTTTTGGGTCATGTAAGCTCGTGTGGGCGGGCATGGTGATCTTACTTAGTTCTAATGAACTAATGGTGACTTAATTATGGTGTTTCAGGTGAACGGAAGGGTTGAACGCGGTCGTGATCGGATTGCCTCGCAAGGATTCGGATCAAACACGTTTTGGTGGTTTTTCTTTGTTGGTGTTAAACAAAGGTTTTTGGTGATAACTCAAATGTAATTTTTGTTATTGAATGTTTAACTAACATCAATTATTTTGTAAAGTCGTGTGTAAATGAGGTGTTTATGGTGTTAATTACATTTGTGAGTTTGAAAAATCTGGGACCTAAACTTTGATGTCGTTTTAAAACACGTGGCATGT
The DNA here is from genome assembly GCA_009363875.1 of Mikania micrantha. Lineage (NCBI taxonomy): Eukaryota > Viridiplantae > Streptophyta > Magnoliopsida > Asterales > Asteraceae > Mikania > Mikania micrantha. The sequence goes on from CM018681.1 coordinate 60,238,569, forward strand.
GTTGGTGGGTTTGGGGCTTACAATTATATGCTTTCTTTACTGTTATATTCTGTAGATATAGATCTGAGCCTATTGTAACAGAAGCATTGGATTGTTGTATCATAGGCTTCATGGGTTGCACTTTTTTTAACTTTAAGTGTTTCTAGATTCTCTCTCCAATATGCTTAATATATAGTTATAAGAAGATAGATATGAGATATATTCGGTCAGTTAAATGGTTCTTGAGGCTATGATGATCCTACGAATACTGAAAAATATATAAGAGGCATGCCATTTATTGGAAAATATAGAAGAAAGCATTTCGTATCTTGGCGAGGCAAGGTCTTTGCAGCCATGGCGTTAGATGCTCTCTTCAATGGTATAATGATTTGATGTAGATCTGAGCCTATCACTTTTCTTTGACATATATTCAACCATTTCGTAGTTAATTTTTTATTTATAAATTGCAGTTTTGACCATTCATAATATATTTGATATGTGTTTACTCTTATGGGTGTCTAATGGTTTAATTGACATTGAATTTGGATAGGATTGACAGAGCAGATCAAAATGAATGTTTCAGTTGTGAATCTGAGTTTTTTTTATCGAATTCACTTGTTCCATCAGGTTCGTTGGTTAGTTTTTACTGTTATTTAGCTTATTTGTTTGCTATATTATTCCAGGAACATAATTATGGTTTATTAATTATCATGAGTTGTTTGAAGATCATAGACAAATAATTATGGATCTTGCATTGCAGTGTTTTTTAAGTGTATTGTTATTCAACCTTTTCATGTATGACCATGTCTAATATGCGAATTCAACTTATATGTGAATTCAATACTTCTGTCCAAGATATTTTGGAGAATGTATTCCAACAAAATCCTTAGAAGAATCCTTTTTTTTAAATATTATTATTTGGTCAAAGTTGAGATTTTTACTGCACGTGATAAAAAGGTAAGTATTGTTTTCAAGCCTTGCTTTGACTTTGAGTCAAGATATCTCTTCTTAAATGTTAGTTGCTTTATATATTTTTTCTTATTGATATAATTTGATTTTCAAGTTATATTATTAGAAAGACTACAACACAGGAACCTTGTAAATTTGGCAGGATCGTGTTCAAAGATGGGACAACATTCACAACACATACTTGTATATTTCTACATAAGCAAAATTTCTCATTTTTATTATACATTAAGTGGTCATGGAGCTTTACTCCAATAATCTAATATGTTCATTTAATTAATACATCATTTAAAAACAGCCATATTATTTTATTACGTTTTCTTTAAAATAGGCCTTTTGTTTCTTGTTTTGCTGTTCATTTTGTGACAATTTTCATAAATTATGTTTTTTAAATTTGTCCGTTTGTGCTTCTTTTGCTGTTCAACTCACTTGGCCCCTTTTCTTTTTTGCTCTACTTTTATTTTATGTATTTCAAATCCATTTTAAGTTAATTGGTTGAAATTGACCCCTCTATTCTTACCCTTTTACTGTCCACATTGCAAGCAGTCAAATTAAAATATGTTTTTTTTCCTAACATAGCTTTTATTACAGGTTGCTGTATACTGTTTTTGTGATTTCAAGTGAGAACTCAACCGTTGTTGAGCTGGCAACAACATTGCAAGATGAACTCTCCCCATTACAGGCTGTTGCATCTTTTTCTTGAATATTTGGATGGGCAGTCAAATAATTGAACGGGGATCTATTCTTCAAGAACTAATAATGCCCTTAATGTTGAAATTGAAAGTTCTCCTACTACCGTTGGCTCTGGAAACACATCGATTGAAGTTGGTTTATTTCAACAGGATAGTTCAGGGACATAAAACCATGAGCTAAGTTCTGCTTATGCACGTTTTGCATTTGTTATTGATGCTAACATAACATCTTATCAGGAGTGTTTCATCTGGTTAGTTTCAATTTTCAGTCTATCTTTCAGCATTCATTTTTAGTGTTATCTGTGTATTATTATTATTTTTATGTAAGTTCACTACACTATTTTCTTTCCCCCCCTTTTTTTCTATTTTTTACAAATTTCATGATCTTGCATATCTATTTAACTAATTATGTTTGTAAGTGGCAATTTCGCCCAAATGCACAAAACTGGTATATTTTTGCTTTATTTTAATCTTTGGTGTGAAATATGTTCAAACGTGTCCAACTTGGCCAAAGCTAAAAAATAAATTAGGTATTTGCATGTCCAAAATGTGTTGGCTTGGGTCTGTTCACACTTTTTTGTTATTTATTTTGAATTTATATATAACTAAACAAATAACATAACTATCAAATTAATAATCAAATTATTTGTAAAAAGAGGTCATTATCCTTTTCTTGATATTTTTTGCAGGCTTAAAATCTCATATAGTAACACTATATAAAGCTGGAAAACTAGGTCATGCTAGCATTGAAGATCTTTGCAATGATCTAAGCACATTGGAAGGAACAAAATTTGTGGGAGAGTTACAGGAATTTGCTTTGTTTATGAGGTGTTTGTTGTGCCTAGAAATTAGAGTAAAAACATGCTCCAAATCTTGTAAGACATGTTATTTTTTTACTTTTGGTTTTTTCTTTTTAGCTTTCCAAGGACATTAGTTCTGCAAAATTAACAATAGTATATAACGTGTTTACTGTTTATCAATTAATTGAACTTTCTTTACAACAGGTTGCCGGGTTTATACAAGAGGCAAAGGGTCGATCAAGGATTCATGACAGGCATTTATCCATTGAAGTTCATTGCATAAATGAAATGAAATGTGTTTTTTGATCGAAATTAATATTTGTTCTATGTTTGATTTATAAATTTGAAAGAAGAGAAGCTAAGAGGAATACGACGCTATGAACATTTAAATGAGCCGCTTCACATATTGATTGATGGAGAGTTAGAAATAAGTAGTGTTGTTATTAGGTTGAGGCAAGCACAAGAAATAATTGAAGAGCTTCTTAAACATGTGGTATGTTTGCCACGTGAATTTTGAACTTTAAATTTCTATGTAGAATGACCAATTTTTGTAATTTGTGTTGGATGTTTTTTCAAGATCACTGTTTATGATGGATTTTTTTTCTTATTTGTGTGCATTATTTTAACGAGATTTGTAAAACTCATTGCATAGATATGCTACACTAATGTTACGAAATGGAAAACTATATGAGAGCACTGTCTATATCACGATAACATTTAAGTTAACAAGTGAACGCCACATTGTATATTGTTGTTGCCGTTGACGCATCGCGCGGGTTTCCAACTAGTACTATATAATGAGTATTAGAGGGAGAAGATTGAAAAGTCATAAAATTAAGAGATGTACACTTGATTAAACACAATGTACAAACACTTTATGCATGAACTTTTAAAACACCAGACCTCAACTTCAAGAGATGTATAGAAGCCCTGCATCTCCTTTCCTTCTGTTTGAATAACACATACACTAAATAGGCAATTTTCTACAGTGTCCAACCCTTGAATTCCACCATTCAAAATTTAAACCCGTCTCCCACTGTACGACTCATTAATGCATCTTATTAACTCCCCAGCCAAATTTTCAATGCCCGCTCCTCTTTTAGAACCCTAGATCTGTCTATCCTTCCTTCATGATACTCAACACAACTTTGAGAAAAAGAAAGAAAGAACATGACGACCACCATCGCTACATCTCCTCATCAAGCTTCATGCTGCTCCAACCACTGCGACAACGACTACAATCTTCTACGGAGGTGACTAGGAGATGGTGGTGTTGTCTGGTGTTGAGAATCTGCTCCCGAGAGTTTGAGTTTGGTGTGAGCTTGCGAGATTCCGACAACAGCTATGGAGGCTAGGGTTTAGCAGCGTAGTCCGGTGACCCAACTCTTCCTTCGGCAAAATTAGGATAAGAAATTTACAACTTAACCCCGATTTATGGGTGCATGGATGAAATTGATGGTTTAAATCATGATTAGGTTGTTGTTTTTGTCATTTGAAAAATTTTAGGAGTGAATTTAGGTAGTCACAGTGGATGCCAGCAATAGAAACAATTACGGGCTTCCCTACAGTAGTGGTAAGAGGTGACGATCTGCTGGGAAATAAATTTGAAATGGTCTTAAACTAAGCTCAATTTTCCTTTTTTTTATTTCTTTTTTGTTTTCATTTTAATCATTTTGTTGATTCTTTTACTTTCCTTTCATTTGAACGTTTGACCTTTCGATAAAAATTCATGAATATGGATTTGAAGTCTTTATAAGGTTTAAATTAATCCTATTCGTCACGCATTGCAATGATAATGCGACCAACAACTTAATGGAAAATAAATCATGACCGACAAAGTTGTTTTATCATACATGTTTCTGTAATAGATTGAACATCTATAGTTGTAACTTTAAACTACTCAATTAACAATGAATATGGTTTGAATGTTCTTTGTTTCTACATATCTCTAAAAACATTAATTTAAGATGATTCAAATGGTTTTTCATATAGTACATACCGTGTTGATCAATGAAGCTGGCTTCTTTATGTTTTAATATTATTATACTTAGTTCTTAAACCAACAAAGTTTTTTACTTGATGCAATTGGTCCAGGAATTTGAGATTTCGCTGCGACAAGATGGCATTGACGGAAAATGATGTTTGTGGAGGGAAAGTTAAGTGCCAAACGTGAAAATAATGGTTTGTTGAAATATTTTGAGTTATCTTAATGTATCACTAATCCTACAACACGTGTTAGTTCAATAGAAAATAGTTTTGAGGGAAAAGATGCAGATGCATTATAAATTTTGACGCACATATTGGCAAAGGAATTTGTTTGCAGATGGAAAATATGGAAAGCAATCTTTTGAAAGCTTTTATGAAGCAGTTAGATTAGATATGCAAAATGCATGTGCACTTACTCATTGTAGTATCTTGTATAAAGACGAAGGTCCATTGGTCGAGGCTGCTGAGGTATTACTGTGTTGATAGAATTACTATCTTAAGAATTCATTACACATTCTAATGATTTAATATGCTCTTGTGATTTTGTTTTTTAGTAAGTTTGCTATTTTTCCATGCTTTAATACCAGAAGGCTCTAGACACATATCCATCATATAAAGCAACAACAGAGTCCATGGCAATTGTGTCAATAGATATTGGAACGAGTTTAAAGCTTGCGGGTAGGGAATTCAAAAGTGTTATGATCTATAAAAGTCAACACACATTGTGCTATAAAAATCAACCCACAGTAAGTGTGAAGCCCCGAAACCGGGCACCTCGCAGAGGTTGATTTCGTCATAACACATAGCTCTTAAACTAAAAACTTTCATAATCATGCAGCGGAAATGTAAACATAGTTTGATAAACAGAATATAATAAAGTGTCTGTATCAAAAACATATCGAATTGCCAAAACCATCGGATTTTCTATCTTGATGCCCGAGCTCCATGCATCCTTTCGCCTTAGCCTTAACCTGACATACATGCTAAATCAAGTCAGCTTACGCTGGTGAGTTCTAGTTTTCAATAAACAACATTAAACAGACTTAACATAACATCATTCCGTTTATACAATCCATAACCTTAGCACATAACATCTCGAACATTATCATCATACATTCCACTGTCACCCTACGAACAGTGGTCTTATGCCGGCACAAGGCTCCATACCCAGTTATAGTCGTGGTTGACTATCATACCCAGTTATAGTCGTGGTTGACTATCTTACCCAGTTATAGTCGTGGTTGAGTATCATACCCAGTTATAGTCATGGTTGACTATCGTACCCAGTTATAGTCATGGTTGACTATCATCTGTACACTTCCCTATAACTCGTATAGGGACATCATTCATTCATCATACATGACATACTAGCATCGTATCATCGTTCATCGTATTCATCATAACATCATAACATTTCATGCTAGTATCTTGTTATCATATCATGTCATGCCAGTAACATTTCATCATATCATCATAACCTCCTAGCAAAGAATACATGTCATGCTATCATCACATCATCATATCCTCCTAGCAATGAATACATGTCATGCTATCATCATATCATCATATCATACATTCTGGCATTCATGAACTTTTCATACTAGCATCTTATCATTCTAGCATTCTGCCCTACTAGCAGAGACACATATCATATCATAACATATTATGCTAGCATCTTTATCATCATGTCATATTATCCTAACAGCTTAGGAATTCATCATAGCATGTTATCTTATGACTATCATCATAAATATGATTATAATAGTTCAGTAACATTCATTCGTCATACATAGCATTTTTCCATACATATTCATCATGCATAACACACATACATACGTATGTAATCATGGCATAGCATCATTCGTTCATCATCATCATAAGCACATAACATCATGGACATAACAATAAGCATGTATGCCAGCCCAAAACATAGTTACACATAACATGTTAAAGTGGGGCATCTAGAACTCACCTGATAATGGCTCCTTGTCTTCTTAACCGAACTCCTTAGTTAAGACTTGGGAACCTACAACATTACGTTATCTTTTCACATTCCATTCTTAGACTTATTCTAAGTCCCCATCACTACTAGCTTCCCCTTTCTAACTTCCAGTTCTCGAAACTTAGCTAAGTATTCGAAACACTTGAAGTTCATTAAGTTCCCATGTACACGCAATTACAGAGTTCACGAAATGGCTGGTACTCGAAACCATCACCTGTATTCGAAATAACCAGTGTATTCGAAATAGCCTGTGTATTCGAAATACCCCTTCGTATTCGAAATAGTCTTTGTACTCGAAATAGGTGTTTACTTCTAGTTATGAATTTCGAGTACCCCTCCGTGCATGATTTCGTGTACTCATCATTTCGTCATTAAACATCTCAGAAATTCATCTAAGCCCATGGGGAGCTAGTTACAGGTTCCTTAGGTTATTACCAACACACTGGAACCTCAAAGTTTCAAACTTTATGCATAAAGGTGTGAGCTTTATGCATAAGTTCACTTTTGTCTAAAAATCCTAACTTTCTAGCTTAGATCACTTACTTGAAGTTAGGTGATCACTCCTGTAGATTCCCGTGCGTTTCTTCCTTTGTTTGGTCGATCAAAAGCTCGATTTCTTGAAGTTCTTGCACCCTACTTCGTGTACTCGAGAGGGAAGGTGCTTTCAGCCAAAGGTCAGCACGTTTCCCAAGGCACCACCATTTATAGGCAAGGATTGGTACTCGAAATCTGGGAAATTTTGAGTACTATTTTCGAGTACAGTGTACTCGAAATCCACTATTGAGTACACGAACTCGAGACCTTAACTTTGTTATTTTTCGTCCATTTTTCCAACAAGTTAATTATCAGTTACGCATTCGTAAGTTCAGATAACTTGTATTTTTAGAGAATTTGGGATGTTACAAGTCTCCCCTCCTTACAATAGGTTTCGTCTCGAAACCTGACTCGTTTACACATCAAACAAATGAGGGTATAACCCCCTCATCTCGTCTTCCGTTTCCCAGGTCGTGTCTGAACCCTTCCGATTCTTCCACTGAACTTTGACTTGACGAACCGTCTTATTACGTAGTTGCTTTTCCTTCGTATCCACAATGGCAACTGGTTCTTCAACGTAGTTCAGTCGGTCATCTGCCTCAATGTCATCCAAAGGAACACGTGCTAGCTCGTCTGCCAGACATTTCCTAAGATGTGACACGTGGAAGGTAGGATGAATCCTGTTCAGCTCCTCTGGTAGGTCCAGTCGATACGCGACTTTCCCTACTCTTGCCTTTTTCTGAAACGGTCCGATGTACCTCGGACTCAAATTTCCCCTCTTTCTGAATCGAATGATTCCCTTCCATGGTGATACTTTCAGCAAAACTCGATCGCCAACATCAAACTCGATCGGTCTCCGACGCTTGTCAGCGTAAGACTTTTGGCGATCTTGTGCAGCTTTCATTCGTGCTTTTATCACCCGTAGCTTTTCTGCCATATCAATCACGGCAGCCTTGTTTCCCATTTCTTTCTGTCCAACTTCACCCCAGCATACCGGGGTTCTACATTGTCTTCCGTACAACGCCTCATATGGGGGCATTTCGATGCTTGAGTGGTAGCTGTTGTTGTATGAAAACTCCACCAATGGCAAGTGATCATCCCAGCTTCCTCCAAACTCGATAATGCACGCCCTAAGCATATCCTCCAACGTTTGAATAGTCCTTTCTGGCTGTCCATCAGTTTGGGGGTGATAGGCGGTACTAATGTTCAGTCTCGTTCCCATAGCATCATGAAACTGCTTCCATAATCTGGAAGTAAACCTCGTATCCCGATCTGACACAATGGAGACAGGAACTCCATGTCGAGTCACAATCTCTTTCACTAACAACTCAGACAACCTTTCAGACGTATACGTTTCCTTGATAGGAAGAAAGTGTGCACTCTTCGTCAGTCGGTCCACAATCACCCATATGGTATCATGTCGTTTAGCTGTTCTCGGTAGCTTGGTGATGAAATCCATAGTGACGTGTTCCCACTTCCATTCCGGTACCTCAAGAGGTTGCACATTACCGTAGGGCTTCTGATGTTCAGCCTTCACTTACGCACAAGTAAGGCACCAGTTCACATACTGCATCACGTTAAACTTCATACCCGGCCACCAATAGTCCTTTCGAAGATCTTGATACATCTTCATCGCATCGGGATGCACCGAATAACGTGATTTGTGGGCTTCATCTAAAATCCTCGATCGAAGGTCCCCATTTCTGGGCACCCACATACGACCGAATCGTATCTTTATACCGTAATCATTGTCTTCCAGGTTCTTCACTTGTCCGAAGACACGTTCAAAACCCACATTCTCTTTTTTCAATCCTTCCTGTTGCGCCTGCTTGAGCTCATTTAGAAAGTCTGGCGTTATCACCACCCTATACGATTTTACTCGTATGGCAGGATGCTCGGTCTTGCGACTTAGGGCATCTGCCACCACATTGGCCTTTCCCGGGTGATATAAAAATATCACAATCATAATCCTTTAACAGCTCAAGCCATCGTCTCTGCCTCATGTTCAAATCCTTTTGCTCAAAGAAATACTTCAAGCTCTTGTGGTCAGTATAGATGGTACTCCTTACTCCATAGAGATAGTGTCTACATATTTTCAATGCAAACACCACTGCAGCGAGTTCCAGGTCATGAGTCGGGTAGTTAGCTTCATGAATCTTTAGCTGGCGCGAAGCATAAGCTATCACCCTTCCTCTTTGCATCAGTACGCATCCCAACCCTTGTCGTGATGCATCAGCATACACAACAAAATCATCATTTCCTTCCGGCAGTGCTAGAATAGGAGCCTGGATAAGTTTCTCCTTTAGCACTGAAAACGCATGTTCTTGGTTCGGGCCCCATTCGTACTTTACATCTTTCCTTGTGAGCTTCGTCAGTGGCGTCGCTATCTTGGAGAAATCATGAATAAATCTCCGATAGTAGCCGGCCAAACCAAGAAAACTGCGTACTTCCGTCGGTGACTTCGGAGGATTCCATTTCATAACCGTTTCAACTTTTGCTGGGTCTACCATAATGCCATCTGGGTTCACCACATGACCCAGAAACTGTACTTCTCGTAACCAGAAGGCGCATTTGGAGATCTTAGCATAAAGTTTCTCTTTCATCAGGATCTCCAATACCTCGCGTACGTGGCAAGCGTGGTCTCCCTCGTTCTTTGAATAAATCAAAATATCATCTATAAACACTATCACCGATCGATCCAACATCGGTCGACATACTCTGTTCATCAAATCCATAAATGCTGCAGGAGCATTCGTCAATCGAAATGACATAACGAGAAACTCGTAATGTCCATAACGCGTATGGAAAGCAGTCTTCGGAATATCCTGCTCTCGAACTTTCAACTGATGGTAACCGGATCGGAGATCTATCTTTGAGAACCAACTCACACCTTGTAATTGATCGAACAAGTCATCAATTCTAGGTAGAGGATACCTGGTCTTTACGGTCAACTTATTCAGTTCCCTGTAATCGATACACATACGCATACTTCCATCTTTCTTCTTAACGAACAGCACCGGTGCTCCCCACGGGGAGACACTTGGTCGTATAAAACCTTTATCGAGGAGTTCTTGTAGCTGGGTCATCATTTCCTTCATCTCAGTTGGAGCTAGACGGTAAGGTTTTTTGGCAACGGGTTGTGCCCCTGGCAGTGGTCGATCTGGAACTCAATTTCCCGCTCAGGTGGTAATCCAAGCAATTCCTCAGGGAATACATCGGGGAAGTTACGCACCACAGGAATATCATCAATCGTCCTCGTATCATTACGTTCCTCAATCACATAGGCCAAGTAGGCACCACACCCCCGCCTCATCATATCATCAGCCAATCATATTGATGATTTTCGGCGCATACATCGCTCTATCACCATAAACCGTTACGGAGCTCCCATCCATCGCACGTAAACATATCATCGTTCGTCGACATACAATGTTAGCCTCATATTTGGCTAACCAGTCCATACCCAAAACTACATCGAAGCCTCCTAAGGTTATCAGAAACAATCGGACAGGGAACCTATGACCTTCTATCTCAACTTAACAATCATCAATAGCCTTAGTCACCCTGGTCATCCTACCAATAGCCGTCTCTACATCAATTACCCGATCTATCTTCTTAACCTTCCCATATAACCCATCACAGAAAGTAGAAGATACAAAACTCATACTGGCACCAGAATCAAACAATACAGACGTAGGAATATTGTTGATAGAAAAGGTACATGTGACCACATCAGGGTCCTCGATCGCATCATCCTTCGTCATCGTAAAGGCTCTTGCTTTAGCCTTCTGCTTCTCCTTTTGTCACACCCCGAGCCGGCGGGGTTGGATCGAAGTCCCCGTCGGGCGGAAGGCTCCCGAGGCGCGATATCGTGAGTGATAATCGGAATGATCAGCTTGTTACATAGCACATGATACTTAAATGAGAAACTTGCTAAAATAAAATAGAATTACAAAGTTAAATTACATCAGTTAAGTTTATAATTTAACAATGTAAATCTACTATCACATCATAAATCTTCTATCTTGTATCTGCACAAGATATCCAAAATAACTGTATAATGATGCTTCAAAATATGCAGGTCCAAAAAGCTAGGTCCTCTATCTGATAACCTAGTCCAAAGAAATAACTCTTCAGTAAACCTGTTCGTCACCTGAGAAGTCATGCAAAAATAAAGTCAACACATGGTTGGTGAGTTCATTAAGTGATCGGTGTCGAAGTACCAACCAAAAATAAGAGTTTTCACTCAAGTCCTACTACCCAAATTAGTTAGGGAAGTCGGGTATCGATCCACGAAGAGTCAAGTGGAAATCACTTTCAACACAAATTAGTTAACTACTTGCACTTGAAAATTAAACTTGAAAATGTTGATTTTAGGTTTGACTTAAGAAACAATTAACTTAACTAAAACAACCGAATTAAAAGAAAGATCTGTAACAATTAATGGAAAATGTGATCACTCCGAGTTTCGAATTAGGAAAACAATTAGGTTTTCATTAATTTGTTAATTGGGAATCACATAGACATGATTCATGCTTTAGTTAATAAACATGTATGGTTTTGAGAACAAAGCAATGATCTTGTTGACAACCAATAACTAGACCGATGTTGTTGACTTGATTGATTACGTGTTCTACAAAAGCCAATCATTTGTAAAAACCTTAAAACCCAATTCCGTTAGTTACCCATTCAATCATACCATGAATGAAAAGAAAGCAACAAATTTGAATTTAGAATTGCAAAGTAAACCTAGAAATCGTAACCATTTACCATCAAGCAATATTGAATCCACGAATCTAAGAGAAACGAATTCAATACCAATGTCTAACAAATCAAATAACAAAACTAATCATCAAACCTAATTCTCTACCCGGAGACGACCACGAGAAGCTTATCCGGACATCTCGACGCTTGAATCTTCAATCTTCATGTAGAATTGCATGTTGTAATCTCGATCTTGATGGTTGAATTGATGTTTCGTGGCCTTCGAACGCTCCAACACTGCCCCAAAATCGCCCAAGAAGTGCCCCAAAAAGTCTCCAATTCGTCCTAGGAAGATCCCCCCATGAAAATAGGCAAATTAGGGTTAAAAAGGAGTTTTCCGCGTTTTGGGCGTAGCCTACGCCCACCCCAGGCGTAGCCTACGCTGGACACATCCGAACGGTGGTAAAATTCTATCAACGCTGCATTTTTGGGAGTAGCCTACGCTAACTTGGGCGTAGCCTACGCCCAGTCTGATCTCACCAACCTCTTCGGCTCGTCGAGAAACTCAGTTTTCATATATTATGGATTCCGTAACTCTTCTTCTAGCTCAAGATATGCGCTTCCGAAGTTCTGAGCTTTTCGCGACTGTTTCTGATCTGTCTATGCCTCATTTTACGTCATTAACACCCCCGGGCATCCATCTAACGCGTCTTTACCTGCAAATCAACATTGTATCTCAAAGTATCATTGTTCCATGTGAAATGCACATAAAAATGCAATTTTAAACGATAAAAACACATGAAAAGCAAACACGCATCATTAAGTTTATAAAATGAATTTGAAAAACCTTAATGACAACCTTAACGTCACCATTAACCACCTATACCATCCAGTTTAGTATGCTTATATATAGGGCATATGTAGGGTCGAACTTACCGCCCGCCCAGCCACCGTCCCACCACATACTAAACCACATGATATATTGTTCCTGGTGATAATTAAGCATTTCATTCCACTACTTTGATTCCATGACATATGATTCATAGCATTTGATTTCCCAGAAAATGTTTACCTTGATTCCCCGAAGTGACAACCTTAACCTCATCAACAACTACCTATGCTATCCAATCAATTATGCTTATATATAGGGCATATGTAGGGTCGAACTTACCGCCCGCCCAGCCACCGTCCCACCACATACCGGACTGCTTAACATATTGTTGTTAATGATAATTAAGCGGTTCACTCCATTCTCCTTTGATTTAGATTACTGATTTCCACAAATAGATTTACCATTTAGTATCTGAGTTCACCATGCATTCATGATTCTCTCAAAGCATTTGTAGAAATATGATATTAAGTGTTTAATTAAATAATTAACAAAACATTTAACTACAACTAAGACATGATGATTGGGCCTTATTTGACTCAATCAATTAGACTTAGTTGTTGGTGGTTGTCCAAGTTGTACCCTCTCACACGTGACCCATATCAGGCTTTACCCACAAGGAGTCAACCTGAGCGTGCCGGGATTTTAATGATGCCCATATCAGCTTGACCCACTGGTCTACTGTACATGCCGGGACTTTACGGATATCCTTTGACTCTTGATCTCTTGATTCTCTTGATTTTGATTTTGATTTGCTAGTTCACGTTATTGCCCATATAGCTTGACTACAAGAGTCTACTATTTATGCTGGGACTTTATGTGTGTTACACGTGGTCTTGATTTCCATACAACTGACATCCACCTTAACTCAAGTATTAATGATTTCATTAGATCTTAATGATTTCATTATTTCAATGATTCACACACATTTATGATTTCTGATTCCTTGAGTCTCTTGATTTGATCTTTAGAATTCCCATGATTTTCACAATGATAATTGATCCACATTGAATTAGATTTCTTTGAACATGACCTTTAGTTTCCTTGATTTCACTTTGAATTTAGGTTCTTGAATTTGAGCTTGATGGACTAAGGTTTTGTTTAAAGTTTAGAGTTAAAGTATTACTCAAAAGAGTGATTTAGTTAACTTGACAATTTGATCTGTATAATATAATTACCTAGACAGGAGTCTAGGAGTACCAACAAGCATAAATATATATAACATATAATGAATAAAAGCATTTAAGTAAACATTTAAATAAAACTGTTTACGCATGCTTCTCAGCCCCGCGTTTTAAAACAAAAATGTTTAGAAAAGGGGCAATGAACTCACCTGTGTTGCTATGTAACTGATCTATCACAAAATGCGCGCTCTTGTTTGTAGCTTAGGTTTCTTCAGTTCCTGAGTTGTTTTATAAGAGTTTGAATACGATAAGTACACGTAATAATCGTCGTACCTAAGGTTTAGTCTTGGTGTGTGTAACTAAGTGTCCTAAGTTACTAAGTGTCTCTATGATCTAATCTAACTTAGTCACCCTTGTTATGACCCCAAATTCCCATATTTAATTACATTATCTAACTTTTAAATTTTTACAAAAATTCAGCAGAGTCTCCTTTGTATTCAGTTCAAATCCAGACAATTATATTGTCCATTTACAACAATTTCCAATCAAAGTAATCATAATAAACCTTTGATCAAAACAATTTATAAATAGATTCCATTTTAATTCAATATTGAGTCAAAATCATTTAATTAAAACTAACAAGTTCATATATAGGTTTCTTTTATTAAAATCTCATGGCTCCTTAAATCAACTAAGCATTTACATATGATGGGCCTTAGTTCTCCCATTGGGTCCCTATCGACCCGCTTAGGAGTCTTTGATTCCGGATTGATAACAAAACTCTGATTTTTGATCCTTATGAGTTCTTGAAAATCTTTCACATTTTAGGCTAAATTAATAGATGTTAACCTTTATATTGAGGTGTTGTCATGTTTCATGAAAACCCATATCCCTTAGTAACCCTACTTCATTGTTTAAAGCTAGAACGAGATCATAACAACCCTACAATCATGCATACATTCATGTGATCTCCCCATGAATACCTAGCCCCATGTACCACATAAGATTATTTCATGCATGCACATTTAAAGTCCAACTCCCATGAAAAAGTTAGGTTTATGGTCACACAACTATTCCCTAAGTTCTGAACACCAGTTTTAGCAACCTTAGATTAAACATTAATCGAATCTGACAACTACTTAGGTTTGAAATCGGGTTGAGGCAGCGAACCTATCCTAATGCAGCTAAGGGTTCGGCCCTCATGAAGTTAGACAAACCTTTAAGGTTCGGTTCATCATGGTTCACTGCATCTGGACTTCTACAAGGGTTCGGTCAGGTGATGTCTAGGTTCGGCCATGCAGATGTTTCGGCAGAAGCTCTAGGGTTCGCCACCCTAGGGTTCGGCTATCCTTGGTTCGGTGGCTAAAGGTTCGTTGTATCCGAAGGTTCGGCTATCAAGATATAGGTTCAAGAGTTCCAAGGTTCGTCACATGCAACGTTCGGCTCAGACTTCATGGCTCGTTGCAGGTTCGTGGTTCAGAACTTCCAGGGTTCGTGACTCAGAATGCATGCTAGTTGCAGGGTTCGGCTCCCTTAAAGGTTCGGCTAACTGAAAAGAAGAAGGGTTCGGATAAGGGCTGTAAGGTGCGGCCCAGGGTTCCTCACGAACCTGTAATTCTTCCACGTTCATCATCCCCATCGTGAAGTCCGAACTTGTTACACATTATTTCTATATTTTCCTAAGCGTTTCTCACAATTTTTCTATGTGTTTGTGGGTGTTAGACCGATTAACCAACGTCAAAACATAAATGGTTTCGTGACACTCTAAAAAACGAATTTAAACTGAATATTTACCTCTAAATCTACGGATGGATGCTTGAAATTCTTGTACTTCCGTGATCTACGTGTAGAGATGAATGTTTTGACACCACATAGGCTTGAAACGATGAAGATTCAAGAGAGGTCTCCTAGAGAGAAGGTGGAGCTTCTTCTTCTTAGAGAGAGAGAGGGAGAAAAACGAAATGATGATAAAAAAATGAGTTGATGGTGGTTACTGGGGCATTCATGTCCACCATAAATGAAACCCAACATACCCGGTGGCTCGGTCTCGATCGGTTTCGCGTATCACGTTGATTCTCCGTAGTTTCTCGTAACGAAACGACTCGAATTATAAAATAGTGTTTATAAAATTATTCTAAGTTGTGATTCCTAATAAATTAACTAATATCTTTTATTTATTTTAACTTTTAAAATATTTAATTAACCGTTTAAATCGAATCGTAAGGTCGTCGCGCGTATTCGTTCGAATCGTCACCCGTACGAACACGGCGATAACTATACTTGTCAATATTGTTTTCTAATTATTGGATATTATTCAGAACGTTAAACCTTCGGATTTATTCGTACAGATCGTTACCTATACGAATAACTCGTCAGTTTAGCATTCACATAACAACATCCGTTCTGTTTTGTTCTATAAAGCCTCACATACGTTTATACATAATAAACCCTAACAAATAATCCCATGATGGTTCTATGTTGCCAGATAATTATCTGACTCAAGAACCATAGTTCTGAACTTTGTTTCTGTTAAATGTTTCTGAACTTGTTGTTTGCTAACACGAAATGATATTGACAACTGATTATGAATATGAAATGCAATAACATGTATATTGTTCATACCCTTTTACTGTTCATGGCACTGTTGAGATCACTGTTCCGGTGACGGTTCCGGCACTGATGTTACAGTCTCCCCATGTTAGAGAAATTTCGTCCCGGAATTTAAACATTGTTATCGGGTACAGCTTCCTCTTCAAACAGTTGGGGATACTTTGTCTTCATGTGATCTTCACGTTCCCAAGGAAACTCGGGCCCGCGTCTTGAGTTCCATCGAACCTTTACAAGCGAAATACGGCTTCGCCTCAGTTGTTTAAGCTTGCGATCCATAATCTCTAAAGGTTACTCAATGAAATGTAGCTGTTCATCCACTTGAATCTCTTCAATTGGAATAACAAGTGAGTCATCAGCAAGACATCTCTTTAAGTTCGAGACGTGAAATACATCATGCACCGCACTGAGTTCATCTGGTAATCTCAGTCTTTTGCCACAGGACCAATACGTTCGATAATCTCGAACGGTCCTACGTACCGTGGTGCTAACTTGCCTTTATTCCCAAAGTGAACTACGCCCTTCCATGGGGATACCTTCAACATAACACGGTCTCCCACTTGGAATTCCAACGGTTTGCGCCATTTGTCTGCGTAGCTCTTTTGCCTGCTTCTAGTAGCTTCTAGTCTCCTTTGAATCTGGGCAATCTTATCAGTGGTTTCCTGAATAAGCTCTAGCCTAGTTATACGATTATCTCCCACTTCGGTCCAACAGATCGGTGATCGACATTTCCGGCCATAAAGAGCCTCGAATGGTGCACACCCGATACTGCTGTGGTAGCTGTTATTGTAGGAGAATTCTATCAGTGGCAAATGAGAGTCCCAATTTCCACCGAAATCCAAAACATAGGTTCTTAGCATATCCTCTAGGGTTTGAATTTTACGTTCGCTTTGACCATCCGTTTGTGGATGGTAAGCTGTGCTCAGATTTAACTGTGTCCCTAGAGATTTCTGTAGTGATTGCCAGAACCTTGATGTAAATCTGCTATCTCTGTCTGAAATAATAGACAATGGCACACCATGACGTACCACTATTTCATTGATGTACAGTTTTGCCAGTTTGTCCATCGTGAAAGTCTCACGCATAGGCAAGAAGTGAGCAGATTTTGTTAAACGATCAATGATCACCCATATCGTATCATGACCACTAAAAGTGCGGGGTAGCTTGGTAATGAAATCCATAGCTATTTGTTCCCACTTCCAGAGTGGAATCTCAGGCTGTTCCAGTAGACCAGACGGTCTCTGGTGTTCCGCCTTTACCTTCGCACACGTTAGACATCGACCAAAATACTCGGCTATGTCTTTCTTCATTCCCGGCCACCAATAAAATCCACGCAAGTCTTGGTACATCTTATCAGATCCGGGATGAACATAATATTTAGTCTTATGTGGTTCATCGAAGATAAGTCTTCTCAATTCGTCTACCGCCGGGATCCATTTACGATCCTGGTAGTAGATCATTACATCAGGCTTAGTCTCAAAGAGTTTCTCTGCCCCACAGTCAAGTTCCTTCTTCAGGTTCCCTCTATCGACTGATTCTTGTTGTGCTTGAATAATCTGATCTCTCAAACTGGTCTGCACAGTCATTCCCATTGCCCTGACTCGTAAGGGTTTGACCCGTTCCTTCCGGGTCAAGGCATCAGCTACAACGTTCGCCTTTCCCGGATGGTACTTGATCACGCAATCGTAATCATTCAGAAGCTCAACCCAACGACACTGTCGCATGTTGAGTTCCTTCTGATCAAAGATATGTTGCAGACTCTTGTGATCAGTGAATATGGTACATTTAGTGCCATATAAGTAATGTCTCCAAATCTTTAACGCGAATATTACAGCTCCCAGTTCAAGATCATGAGTAGTGTAGTTCTTCTCATGAACTTTTAACTGTCTTGATGCATAGGCTATGACTTTGTCTCGTTGCATTAACACGCAACCAAGTCCCTGATGGGAAGCATCACAATAAACCACGAAGTCATCATAGCCTTCTAGAAGAGATAGAATTGGAGCATCACATAATTTCTGTTACAATGTCTGAAAAGCATCTTCGTGTTTCTGCTCCCAGACAAACGGTTCACTTTTCTGAGTTAGTTTGGTAAGAGGCAAAGCTATCTTAGAAAAGTTTGAGATAAACCTTCTGTAATAACCTGCCAATCCCAGAAAAGACCGTATCTCCGTCAGTGTCTTCGGAGTATCCCAGTTCTTTATTGCCTCGATCTTGGCAGGATCAACGTGTATTCCCTCGTTGTTGACCACATGACCCAAAAATTGAACTTTTCTTAGCCAAAATTCACATTTAGAGAATTTGGCATAGAGTTGTTCTTTCTTCAACAGCTCCAATATCTTTCTGAAGTGTTGTTCATGATCTGCTTTGCTCTTAGAATAAATCAGTATGTCATCAATGAAGACAATGACAAAC
Organism: Mikania micrantha; assembly: GCA_009363875.1. Taxonomy (NCBI): domain Eukaryota; kingdom Viridiplantae; phylum Streptophyta; class Magnoliopsida; order Asterales; family Asteraceae; genus Mikania; species Mikania micrantha. Next base: position 60,257,267 of record CM018681.1, read on the forward strand.
TGATCTAAATACGGCTTACACACTCGGTTCATGAGATCCATGAAAACCGCCGGTGCATTTGTCAACCCGAAAGGCATCACCATGAATTCGTAATGCCCGTATCTGGTTCGGAAGGCCGTTTTCGGTATGTCTTTGTCTTGAACTCTAAGCTGATGATAACCAGACCGCAAGTCAATCTTTGAGAAATATTGAGCTCCTTGCAGCTGGTCAAACAAATCATCAATCCTCGGTAATGGATACCGATTCTTGATGGTTAGTTTGTTCAGCTCACGGTAATCTATGCACATTCTGAACGATCCATCTTTCTTCTTCACAAACAAGACCGGAGCTCCCCAAGGTGAGTAGCTCGGTCTGATGAAACCCTTATCAAGTAGCTCCTGTAACTGATTAGACAATTCCTGCATCTCTGAAGGTTCTAACATGTAAGGAGATTTAGCAACAGGAGTTGCTCCAGGAATTAAGTCAATACGAAACTCTACCGATCGCACAGAAGGCAAACCTGGTAGATCTTCAGGAAATACTTCCGGATATTCTTTCACTACTGGTATGTCTTGAATCTTTTTCTTGTCTTTCTCCTTTTCCACCACATGAGCCAGGAACGCCACACACTGATTCTGTAGACACTTACGCGCCTTTATGCAAGAGATTATTTTGACACTGCATTTTGCTTGATCCCCTTTAACTTCCAATATGCGATCACTCGGCAATGGAATTCGAAGCAGCTTTTCAGAACAGATGACTTCTACTCGATTAGAGGAAAGCCAATCCATTCCAACAATGATGTCGAAACTACCCAACTCCATCGGTATTAGATCGATGGTGAATGTATGACCGTTAAGTGTCAATGGGCAATTCCTATAAACCGTACTAACTGTGATCTGTTTCCCGTTAGCTACTTCTATAATATAAGGGGTGTCTAATTGTTCCTCTATAGAATCTAGTTGGCATGCAAAGTCGGTAGAGATAAAACTCTGATCCCCACCAGTATCAAATAGAACAGATGCATAAAAGTCATGTAAGAGAAACGTACCAGTGACCACATTCAGGTCCTGGCGTGTGGATGGTGCTCCAATAACAAAGGCTCTTTCACGAGGAGCTTGAACTGCCTGTTGTGCCTTCTTTGGGCAGTTCTTTGCAAAGTGGCCTTGTTCGCCACAACTGAAGCATCCACCGTTGTTCTGATTGACTGGTGGAGGGAGAGCTAGAGCAGCATTGTTGACTGCTGGATTTGGTGTCAATCTGCACTGTTGGACCCAGTGCCCTTTTCTTCCACAACCCGTGTATTGACGACACTGATTGGTTACGGCATGATGATACTGGCATTTAGTGCACAGAGGATGTGGGCCAGTATACTATTTCTTGGGCACATTTTGTTGTGCCACTGCTACTTGGTTGAGAGGAGTAGCCACTCTATAGTTCTTGATGAATTTCTGCTTCTTCTTCTGGTGTTGTTGATGATGAGGTTTCTTTGAAGACTCTTCCTTGCGTTTGCCGGTGTCAGCCTCTTTCTTTAAAACTCCAGAGGCTACCATTAGATCAGTGAGTTTTCTAGCCAATCTCACTGCAGACTCGACAGTGGTAGGGTTGGCTGAAACAACCATGCCCTGAATGCAGGCGGGAAGTCCACCTACATATCTGTCTATCCTCTTCTCTAAAGTTGGCACCATCTCTGGCACCAAAGCAACTAACTCGTGGTAACGAGTAGTGTACCCCATGTGATCAGCCCCTTTCATCACATGGTTGGACAGTTCAACCTCCAGTTTCTGCAACTCGTTCTTGGGGCAGAACTCTGTTCTCAGTAGTGTCTTGAAATCTTCCCATGGCATGGCCATAGCTTCTTCTCTTGCTCTAGCATTGACTTGACCATTCCACCAAGTCAAAGCCTGTAACACCCCGACCGGCGACGGAATCGTCGGGATGCCACGAGGGATGTGTAGATTGTTCAAAAGCTCGTGGGCATCTAAATCAAATCATCATATATCATTTAATCAACCAAATTAATTACACAAAAATCATGTTCATCATGAATCAAATACATCAGTTACACAAAAGAATTAGTTAAACTACCTAAACTCTAATCACCAGAAATTTAGTTAATTAACTAAGTCCAAGATCCTATATGATGATGTCCAAAATAGAAGAGATCCTCTCTTCATCCCTACTTGTCTCCATCACCTGAAACATGTAAGAAATCAAGTGTCAACTACAAAAGTAGTTGGTGAGAAATCATAAGTTTTTATAATAAAAATTGTTTTAATAAAATGAGTTTAAAGGTTTATGATTAAAATGGTTTTATAAAATGCTTTGTTTAAAACGAGTATAAAACTTATGATCTTCATGAGAAAATCCATATGAATACCTGTATGAGATAATCCAACACACATCCACCAATTCAACAATCAAACACATATACAATCACATAATCACATAACCAAATCAGTCATAGTCAATCACAAATAATCATAATCAAGTATAGATAATCAATCCCCAAACTAATCAACCAATCTCCTCAATCATATTCTCAAATAATGTTCGTGACTATACATGATCATTTTGTAATTAACATAAGTTAATTACATGAGTCATGGAGTGGTCGCTAACCACGTGACAATACCTGAAGTCAAAGCAATTAACCGAAGTTAAAGGCAATACTTCACGGATGTGGAAATCATCCACGTGACATTACACGATGTCAAAGCAATTAACCGAAGTTAAGAGCGATGATTCTCGGGGTTTGTGACAATACTTTTAATCTTTGTTATTGACCGGAGTCAATAACAATGTTTACATGGATATAAAATAATAAGAGACAATCCATAATAAATAATAATTTTATATCATGAATATCATATTGATAAACAGGTATTAGCCTTGAGTTATCAAAATAATATTTGAATTTGGTATACATGCTTCACCTCCGAGTTTTAAAACAGAATAGTTAAAAGAAAGGGAGGTTATGAGAACTCACCTGAAGTCCTAAGAATTTGAATTCTTGTAGTATGCGCGCTCGCGTATGTAAACTCAATGTAACTCAACAATCTGTAAGTATTAAGTATTTGTGCTCATGAGCATAAGTATTCCATTGCCATTTGGTGACCCTACTTGTTTATATTATAAGATCACAAGTATTCATTAACTTAGTTAAATTCTATCTAAGTTAAGATGTTACACTAAAGATTTTATTATTTTATCATTGTGTAAGGGTAATTCCACTTCATTAATATTGATTATCCTATATATATAATGATCTTTAATTCAACTGTGTCACGATCATATCAGTTGTGAAGATATCACCCTTTTAAACCTACTTAGATATATTCTTAGTGCATGCATGCATGATTACACACCTACACCACCATTTAAGTTGTAAGAATCCATTTTTTTTTAAGTTTAATAATCATGTTTACATTGTCTCCATAAGTTATCTTATTACTAAGAAAATCCCATACTTTAACTTATGTGATTATATAAAAGATGGTGGCTATGGTTCATCATGCATACCTATTCATATATATACATACACATGTTCCCTAATTGCTTCTAACCACCTTCAAGTTTGATGAAATTCAATTGAATTGCACCCAAGGGCAGCGAACCTATTTAGTGTAAACCGTAGGTTCGGCCACTTATGTGGGTTCGTGGGTTAAGGCCTCCAATCAACAATAGTTCGGCTCCAATGGCAAGAAAAGGTTCGACTAACTGTTGAGGTTCGGCCAACAAGGTAATACGGTTCGCGAATGAATAGCCTCGTCCAAGGTTTCGAGAGAGCACAAGGTTCGCCGTCCGTATGCTTGGCCGAAGGTTCGTTGGACTGCATGAGAGGGTTCGTCCAAGACCAGGGTTCGGCCACCCTCATGGTTTTCCCGCCCAAAGGAAGGTTCGTTCCCCATGATCAAGGGTTCGTTCCCCATGATCAAGGGTTCGTTCATGTCGGCTGAAAAAGCGTTCGGTCGACCAGGGAAAGTTCGGCCCAGCTACCCCGGCTAGCAAGGACTAAAGGTTCGTTCCCTTAAACCCTGCAACAGGTTCGTTAACCTGTAACAGCTTCGGCCATCAGTGATTTGCAGGGTTCGTCCCAGGCTGTCAGCGAACCAGCCCTTCACACCTCCAAAATCCTCATGCCTCTACTGGTTCATGATCATACCCGACTTCTATATGATTCTATAACCTCGTTTAAGGGTTTTACAATGGATTTATCCGGTTATATCTAAAATCAATTCAATACCCACGATCAAATAACAAAACCGAAAAAGAAAGCTTAGATTTACCTCGAATCAACGGTTAAAAGCGGGGTTTCTTTGTACCTCCTTATAGCTCTCGTTCACGCGATCGTGTAGGTGCCAAGATCTCGTGAATCCACCAAGGAACGAGCTCGTAATCGTAGAGAGAAGGTTATGTGTGTGTTTTTAGGTGAAATAGAGAGAGAGAGAGTGTGTAGGGATAATGAGAGAAAAAGGAAGAGAAATCTTCCTTTTATCGCGTGTAGTACTCCACTGTCCGATCTCGTTTTTATCGTGATAACAAAATAAACTACTCGGTTTTACTTGTTAAACATATTTAATTATATATAGTTTATTTTGTTAAACAAAATAAACTACTCGGTTTCTAAATAATCTTTGTCTCGTAATACATTTCTTTTAATACACGTGAAATGAAATGGTAGGGTCGGTTTTCTAACGTAGCATATTTAGAACAATAAATCATTTTAAATAAGTTAGTTTTGTTTAATTAAAATAAGTTTAAATAAATTGTTTCGTACATCGTTTTCGTTTCATTATCGTTAAATAATTATTTACAAAATTAAATTATTCCGATTTAATTTAAGTTGTGATTCCTAATAAATATTTTTTTTTAATTTACATTTATTAAATTAATATCGTTTGATATTATTTCATTATCTCGTCGAAACACGTCACTCGCGTACGTATTCGTAAAGATCGTCACCTTTGCGAATCCGACGCTCGTATCGTATTTCGATTTGATTTACAGATTGTGGAATATTGTTTCAGAATATTATACTTAATAATTATATTCGTATGAATCGTCACCCACGCGAATTCATTATTAAGTTAATGTTTCTGAATCAATACTCACATTTAAATAAATGTTCGTAACCTCACATCGCGTAATTAACTCCCATTATTTAATAACTTTAATATTATCATTTCCCAAACCAAAATCCCACTAAACCCTAGTCACTGACACATCCATGATAGACCGAAATATGCATATATATAGGGCATATGTAAGGGTCAGTCGCAACTGCCCTAGCCACCGTCCCACCGCTATTTCGATAAACCATGTCCATGGGTCCTTGACTATGTTTAGTAACCAGACTCAAACAAACTCCCAGATCCATCCCAAATCCGTTCTCCAACTAATACTCCATCATCATCAGTAATAAATAACTGCGATAAACACTACGGGTCTGTTTAGTTGAATTACAACTAAACTTCCCGTGGTTTATGCGTATAATAAATGTGCTATAGCATGCATACCAGTACAGTGATAATATCAGTAATGTAAGTCAATAATTTCATAATCATTAATAATTAAAAATCTCCGGTCGTAACAGTACATTCGTACGGATGTACAGACGTACGGACAACCGAAAGTACAGTGATGTTACAGTCTCCCCTAGTTAAAGGAATTTCGTCCCGAAATTCAACTTGGAGCGACCGTAGTGAATAAATGTGGGTACTTAAGCTTCATCTGATCTTCCCGCTCCCATGTGAATTCTGGACCCCGCTTCGATTCCCAACGTACTTTGACAATTGGAATTCTACTGCGTTTAAGCTGTTTAACCTCACGATCCATTATCTCCACTGGTTTTTCAACAAAGTGCATGGTATCATCGATGCGAATGTCATCGAGTGGTACCTGAAGATCCTGATCAGCTAAGCACTTTCTCAGATTGGACACGTGAAACGTCGGGTGCACATTACTAAGTTCGGTAGGAAGTTCTAACTTGTATGCAACCTTCCCGATCCGTTCAAGGATCTTGAAAGGGCCAACGTACCGTGGAGCAAGCTTCCCCTTCTTTCCGAATCGAACAACGCCCTTCCAAGGCGATACTTTGAGCAATACCATATCTCCCACTTCAAACTCTAAAGGTTTTCTTCGTTTATCCGCGTAACTCTTCTGTCTGCTGCGAGCAGCTCACAGATTGTCGCGGATCTGGCGGATCTTGTCAGTCGTTTCCTGAATAATCTCGGGACCAGTGATCTGCGAATCGCCGACTTCGGTCCAACAAATAGGTGACCGACATTTCCTGCCATAAAGAGCTTCGAACGGCACCATACCAATGCTCGCGTGATAACTGTTGTTATACGAGAACTCAACCAATGGTAGATGGCTATCCCAATTGCCCCCGAAATCGATGACACAAGCTCTCAACATGTCTTCCAATGTCTGAATCGTTCGCTCCGTCTGACCATCCGTTTGAGGATGATAGGCAGTGCTAAGATCCAGTCTTGTTCCAAAGGCTTCATGAAGTGATTCCCAAAATCGTGCCGTGAAGCGAGCATCACGGTCCGATATTATGCTTAAGGGAATACCATGTCGGCTGATGATCTCATCAATGTAGATACGCGCTAACTTCCGCACTGGGTATGTTTCGCGTATTGGTAAGAAGTGTGCCGACTTGGTTAATCTATCAACAATCACCCAAATGCTATCTTTACCGTTTGCGGTTCGTGGGAGTTTAGTAATGAAATCCATGGAGATATTCTCCCACTTCCACATCGGTATTTCAGGTTGTATTAACAGTCCCGAAGGTCGCTGGTGTTCCGCCTTGACTTTAGCACAGTTAAGGCACTTAGACACATATTCAGCAATATCCTTCTTCATTCCAGGCCACCAGTACAAGCTCCTAAGGTCTTGGTACATCTTGTCAGAACCTGGATGGACTGAGTAACGAGACTTATGAGCTTCATTCATAATCACCATTCTAAGATCACTCCAGTTCGGTATCCACAACCGGTTCAAGTAATACATCAAACCATCATCCTTAGTTTCCAATAAAATTTCAGCCCCGCAAGACATCTCATTTTCAAGTCATCATGAGCTAATGAGTATTGTTGAGCTGTGAGAACATCATTTCGGAGACTATTGTGCACTCGGACACTATGGATCTGAACTTGACTCTTGCGACTAAGCGCATCTGCTACTACATTCGCTTTACCAGGATGGTAGCGGATTTCACAGTCATAATCATTCAAGAGTTCAACCCATCTCCGTTGTCTCATATTGAGCTCTTTCTGATTCAGAATATGTTGCAAACTTTTATGATCAGTAAAGACTACACACTTCGTGCCATAAAGATAATGTCTCCATATCTTCAAGGCAAACACGACGGCACCAAGTTCCAAGTCGTGTGTAGTGTAGTTCTTCTCGTGAATCTTCAGCTGCCTGGATGCATAAGCCACAACCTTTCCCCGTTGCATGAGAACACAACCGAGACCTAGGTTGGATGCATCACAATAAACCACAAAATCATCATTTCCGTCAGGCAGTGTCAAGACAGGAGCATCACAAAGTTTCTGCTTCAAAGTCTGGAATGCCTCTTCTTGCTTTGGTCCCCACTCATAAGGTTTGTTATTTTGAGTCAAAGAAGTTAGTGGGACAGCAATCCTGGAGAAATTCGAGATGAACCGCCGATAGTAACCGGCAAGTCCAAGAAAAGATCGAATCTCCGTCGGTGTCTTCGGTGTACTCCAATTCTTCACAGCATCGATCTTTGCAGGATCCACGTGAACACCGTATTCGTTGACTATGTGCCCCAAGAATTGAACTTCCTTAAGCCAAAATTCACATTTAGAGAATTTGGCATACAGTCGCTCTTCTCTCAGGATCTCCAAAACCGACTTAAGGTGTTTCTCGTGTTCTTCCTTGGTCTTTGAGTAGATCAGAATATCATCAATGAATACAATCATAAATTTATCCAAGTATGGCCTGCAAACACGGTTCATGAGATCCATGAAAACCGCAGGTGCATTGGTAAGGCCGAAAGGCATTACCAAAAATTCATAATGGCCATATCTGGTTCTACAAGCTGTCTTGGGAATATCATCATCATGTACGCGAAGCTGATGATACCCAGACCTAAGATCGATCTTTGAAAACCATGCCGAGCCTTGAAGCTGATCGAAGAGATCATCGATGCGCAGCAGTGGGTATCGATTCTTGATAGTCAACTTGTTCAATTCGCGGTATTCGATGCACATCCGGAATGACCCGTCCTTTTTCTTGACAAACAGGACCGGTGCACCCCATGGCGAATGGCTCGGGCGAATGAATCCTTTATCGGTAAGTTCTTGCAGTTGACTCGCCAATTCTTGCAACTCCGATGGCGCAAGTCTGTAATGAGCTTTGGCGACTGGGTTCGCACCAGGTACTAGGTTGATTCGGAACTCAACTTGACGTTCTGGTGGAAGACCCGGCAAGTCGTCTGGAAAGACTTCTGGGAAATCTCGTATCACTGGAACATCTTCTATCTTCTTTCCTTTCTCTTTCTTCTCCACAATATGAGCTAAAAATGCTATAAATTTCTTCCTAAGGTACTTGTGAGCTTTAGTGCAAGACATTAGCTTAAGACCTTTACTAGCAGTTTCTCCAAATATTCTCAAAGTTTCACCCGAAAGTAAGGGAATACGAATATACTATTCATGGCATACAATCTCCGCTTTGTGGGTGGCTAACCAATCCATGCCTATGATAACATCAAAGCTACCAAGATGCATAGGTATAAGATCAATTGGGAAAACGTGATCATTTAAGTTCACCGTACATCCAACGATAATAGTGTCAATATCAATAGTGTTTCCGTCAGCCACTTCCACGTTAAACGGTTTATCTAAATATGTACGTGTTCTACCAAGCAAGCATTCAAAATCATATGAAACGAAACTCCTATCGGCACCAGAATCAAACAAGACAGATGCATAAGAGTTGTTGATCAGAAATGTACCGTTGACGACGTCCTGGTTGGCCTGAGCAGCTGGAGCATTCAGTTGAAATGCCCGGCCTCTTGCCACCCTCTGATTATTTCCAGTCAACTTTGGGCACTGATTTCTGAAATGACCCGCTTCACCACATTCATAACAGGCTCTTGCCTGTGCTTGAGGTACCTGGCGAATGGGTACAGCCGGAATAGGTTGTGCATGAGGAGCTGGTAGTGCAAGCGGTGCATGTTGCATCCTTTGTGCTTGCGGTGCACTCCGACAAACATTAGCATAGTGCCCAAACTTGCCACAGTTGTTGCAGACGCGACATGGCAAGTTAGGTGCATGATGATATCTACAAGTATTACATTGGGGAGTGTTCCCAGTGTAATTTCTTGCAGTAGTGTTGTTGGATGACTGCTGCGCAGATTTAGCAGCAGGAGCAGTGACCATAAAGTTTCTGGTCTTTCTCTTCTTGTTGCTGCTTTTGGATGAACTAGCAGCTTCAGACTTGACTTCAGTTTTGACTTCCTTTGTAGCAGTCTTGGTGTCAGTCTTCTTGTATCCTTTCCGAGTGAGTGTTCCATTCCTCACATGATTGTCAGTAAGAGTTGCAGATAATCGGATTGCAGCCTCAAGTGTTTTGGGATTGCTCCCGTAGACTGTATCCTGAATCTGTACCGGCAGTCCGCCAATATATTTCTCAATCGCCCTTTCCAAGGGTGTCACCATGTGAGGTACCAGTAAGCTATACTCATGAAACTGAGTATTATAGATGACGTTCTCGCCACTATCTTGTTTGAGTTCCCAGAACTCAGTTTCCAGTTTCCTCATCTCGCTTCGAGGACAGAATTCAGTAGTTATCAAGTTCTTGACCTCAGTCCACGTCAGTGCAAGTGCAGCATCCACTCCCCTAGTTCGCTTTTCCCCATTCCACCAAGTCAGTGCTCTCTTTTGGAAGACACTGGTGGCATAGCGGACTTTCAGATTCTCGGAACATTCGCTGTTGATGAAGGTGTTCACCATACTCTCGAACCACTGCAGCAGACCAGTGGCCGATTCAGCACCCGTGAATTTCAGGGGGTTGCAGGAATTGAAGTGTTTGAATGTGCAAGTTGGAGGGTTTGCACCACATCTGTTCTGAGTGAGAGACTGATTGGCCTGTGTCAGTTGATTCACCAATCCAGTGATCAGTGTTGCTAACTCTTGTATGCCGGAGTTGGCATTACCGTTGTTAGCATCCCCACTGTTTGAGTCATCTTCGTTGTGACGGCGAGGCGGCATGTTTCTGAGAAATTAGAAACATGTTACTACCGTTTACAACGTAAGTCATACAAACAATGGTCAATTGAGTTTATTTTAAACAGTTAGGATTACATATAGGAACTATATCTCTCTCCTATCTGTCATTAAACTCATAACATTTATGACTTTCCTAATATTATACTAAGTGTCCTAGTTGGTCATAACTAATATTAGCTAGCTATTCCTAAGTCCTATATATTTCCCACCCTATACCAACACTGACAACCTCCCGATGCAACGCAACAAGCTTATATATAGGGCATATGCAGAGGTAGATCGCAATCTCCCCTACACCGTCCCACCACCGTTCCGTTGCACCACGATTATGCCCTTGTTAGTGTTTAGGGTGTCTCATGTATTTCACCATATTCTCACTTCACAAACCTTATCCAAGATAGGATAATTTTGAGTGAAGTGATCTTTAGTTCCCTTGGAAAATTAGGTTCGCCTAATGTCTAAGTTCACCTGACATGTAGGTTTACCTATTTCTAAGTTCACCTAATGTCTAAGTTCACCTGACATTAGAGTTCCCCTAATTGTCTAAGTTCACTAAATTCCATGCTACTCTCAATGTCCATAATCATCAATAAGGGTCCATATCATCACTAAGTGCTCTAATTGTCACTAAGTGTTCATATCCTCCCTATGGTTCATTCTCATCAAGCGTTCATACTATCACTAAGTGTTAGTATCATCACTATGTGTTTATATTATCACCAAGTGTCTATATCATCACCCAAGTCCATATCTCATCACTAATCGCTCATACCGTTCATTAATCCTATGCACCCTACGTGTCCAATCATTATGGTTCATAAGTGAATTTAATAGTGTCCATCAATGTGATCATCAAAATGTCAATCCAACACATTCTCAACCAACATATCATCACCAACCATCAATCATAACCTCGCAGGAGTTCCTAATAATATCCTAAGTTCCTGACACTGACAGACCCCCAATATACTACAAATGGTATATGTATAGGGCATATGTAGGGGTCAGTCGCAACTGCCCCAGCCACCGTCCCACCACCTTTGTAGTATACCACGAGTGTGTCCTTTTCTGGAGTTTATAGATCAAACAAATAATTCCTAAAGCAGATAATTCCTAAGCATTTAATTTCCTAAGCAGGTAATTTCCCAAACGGGTAGTTCCCACATTCTTCAATACTGACATCCACCCAATGTACCGTAAATGGTATATATATAGGGCATATGTAAGGGTCAGTCGCAACTGCCCTAGCCAACGTCCCACCACCTTTACGATACACCACGTGCATGTCCTTATCGAATCATTAGGGCACACGTAAGCAAGAAATACATGCGAATCAGATATATAGCAGGAGTTCAGTTAACATGTAATAAACACATAAGCATGAAATCCTGAATATACTAACTAGTGTATGAAGTAACTTCATACTAGGGTATCCTACGGTTATAGACTAGGTCAACCATTTCTAGTAACATAATTCTCTATAACCCAGGCTCTGATACCAATCTGTAACACCCCGACCGGCGGCGGAATCGTCGGGATACCACGAGGGATGTGTAGATTGTTCAAAAGCTCGTGGGCATCTAAATCAAATCATCATATATCATTTAATCAACCAAATTAATTACACAAAAATCATGTTCATCATGAATCAAATACATCAGTTACACAAAAGAATTAGTTAAACTAACTAAACTCTAATCGCCAGAAATTTAGTTAATTAACTAAGTCCAAGATCCTATATGATGATGTCCAAAATAGAAGAGATCCTCTCTTCATCCCTACTTGTCTCCATCACCTGAAACATGTAAGAAATCAAGTGTCAACTACAAAAGTAGTTGGTGAGAAATCATAAGTTTTTATAATAAAAATTGTTTTAATAAAATGAGTTTAAAGGTTTATGATTAAAATGGTTTTATAAAATGCTTTGTTTAAAACGAGTATAAAACTTATGATCTTCATGAGAAAATCCATATGAATACCTGTATGAGATAATCCAACACACATCCACCAATTCAACAATCAAACACATATACAATCACATAACCACATAACCAAATCAGTCATAGTCAATCACAAATAATCATAATCAAGTATAGATAATCAATCCCCAAACTAATCAACCAATCTCCTCAATCATATTCTCAAATAATGTTCGTGACTATACATGATCATTTTGTAATTAACATAAGTTAATTACATGAGTCATGGAGTGGTCGCTAACCACGTGACAATACCTGAAGTCAAAGCAATTAACCGAAGTTAAAGGCAATACTTCACGGATGTGGAAATCATCCACGTGATATTACACGATGTCAAAGCAATTAACCGAAGTTAAGAGCGATGATTCTCGGGGTTTGTGACAATACTTGTAATCTTTGTTATTGACCGGAGTCAATAACAATGTTTACATGGATATAAAATAATAAGAGACAATCCATAATAAATAATAATTTTATATCGTGAATATCATATTGATAAACAGGTATTAGCCTTGAGTTATCAAAATAATATTTGAATTTGGTATACATGCTTCACCTCCGAGTTTTAAAACAGAATAGTTAAAAGAAAGGGAGGTTATGAGAACTCACCTGAAGTCCTAAGAATTTGAATTCTTGTAGTATGCGCGCTCGCGTATGTAAACTCAATGTAACTCAACAATCTGTAAGTATTAAGTATTTGTGCTCATGAGCATAAGTATTCCATTGCCATTTGGTGACCCTACTTGTTTATATTATAAGATCACAAGTATTCATTAACTTAGTTAAATTCTATCTAAGTTAAGATGTTACACTAAAGATTTTATTATTTTATCATTGTGTAAGGGTAATTCCACTTCATTAATATTGATTATCCTATATATATAATGATCTTTAATTCAACTGTGTCACGATCATATCAGTTGTGAAGATATCACCCTTTTAAACCTACTTAGATATATTCTTAGTGCATGCATGCATGATTACACACCTACACCACCATTTAAGTTGTAAGAATCCATTTTTTTTTAAGTTTAATAATCATGTTTACATTGTCTCCATAAGTTATCTTATTACTAAGAAAATCCCATACTTTAACTTATGTGATTATATAAAAGATGGTGGCTATGGTTCATCATGCATACCTATTCATATATATACATACACATGTTCCCTAATTGCTTCTAACCACCTTCAAGTTTGATGAAATTCAATTGAATTGCACCCAAGGGCAGCGAACCTATTTAGTGTAAACCGTAGGTTCGGCCACTTATGTGGGTTCGTGGGTTAAGGCCTCCAATCAACAATAGTTCGGCTCCAATGGCAAGAAAAGGTTCGACTAACTGTTGAGGTTCGGCCAACAAGGTAATACGGTTCGCGAATGAATAGCCTCGTCCAAGGTTTCGAGAGAGCACAAGGTTCGCCGTCCGTATGCTTGGCCGAAGGTTCGTTGGACTGCATGAGAGGGTTCGTCCAAGACCAGGGTTCGGCCACCCTCATGGTTTTCCCGCCCAAAGGAAGGTTCGTTCCCCATGATCAAGGGTTCGTTCATGTCGGCTGAAAAAGGGTTCGGTCGACCAGGGAAAGTTCGGCCCAGCTACCCCGGCTAGCAAGGACTAAAGGTTCGTTCCCTTAAACCCTGCAACAGGTTCGTTAACCTGTAACAGCTTCGGCCATCAGTGATTTGCAGGGTTCGTCCCAGGCTGTCAGCGAACCAGCCCTTCACACCTCCAAAATCCTCATGCCTCTACTGGTTCATGATCATACCCGACTTCTATATGATTCTATAACCTCGTTTAAGGGTTTTACAATGGATTTATCCGGTTATATCTAAAATCAATTCAATACCCACGATCAAATAACAAAACCGAAAAAGAAAGCTTAGATTTACCTCGAATCAACGGTTAAAAGCGGGGTTTCTTTGTACCTCCTTGTAGCTCTCGTTCACGCGATCGTGTAGGTGCCAAGATCTCGTGAATCCACCAAGGAACGAGCTCGTAATCGTAGAGAGAAGGTTATGTGTGTGTTTTTAGGTGAAATAGAGAGAGAGAGTGTGTAGGGATAATGAGAGAAAAAGGAAGAGAAATCTTCCTTTTATCGCGTGTAGTACTCCACTGTCCGATCTCGTTTTTATCGTGATAACAAAATAAACTACTCGGTTTTACTTGTTAAACATATTTAATTATATATAGTTTATTTTGTTAAACAAAATAAACTACTCGGTTTCTAAATAATCTTTGTCTCGTAATACATTTCTTTTAATACACGTGAAATGAAATGGTAGGGTCGGTTTTCTAACGTAGCATATTTAGAACAATAAATCATTTTAAATAAGTTAGTTTTGTTTAATTAAAATAAGTTTAAATAAATTGTTTCGTACATCGTTTTCGTTTCATTATCGTTAAATAATTATTTACAAAATTAAATTATTCCGATTTAATTTAAGTTGTGATTCCTAATAAATATTTTTTTTAATTTACATTTATTAAATTAATATCGTTTGATATTATTTCATTATCTCGTCGAAACACGTCACTCGCGTACGTATTCGTAAAGATCGTCACCTTTGCGAATCCGACGCTCGTATCGTATTTCGATTTGATTTACAGATTGTGGAATATTGTTTCAGAATATTATACTTAATAATTATATTCGTATGAATCGTCACCCACGCGAATTCATTATTAAGTTAATGTTTCTGAATCAATACTCACATTTAAATAAATGTTCGTAACCTCACATCGCGTAATTAACTCCCATTATTTAATAACTTTAATATTATCATTTCCCAAACCAAAATCCCACTAAACCCTAGTCACTGACACATCCATGATAGACCGAAATATGCATATATATAGGGCATATGTAAGGGTCAATCGCAACTGCCCTAGCCACCGTCCCACCGCTATTTCGATAAACCATGTCCATGGGTCCTTGACTATGTTTAGTAACCAGACTCAAACAAACTCCCAGATCCATCCCAAATCCGTTCTCCAACTAATACTCCATCATCATCAGTAATAAATAACTGCGATAAACACTACGGGTCTGTTTAGTTGAATTACAACTAAACTTCCCGTGGTTTATGCGTATAATAAATGTGCTATAGCATGCATACCAGTACAGTGATAATATCAGTTATGTAAGTCAATAATTTCATAATCATTAATAATTAAAAATCTCCGGTCGTAACAGTACATTCGTACGGATGTACGGACGTACGGACAACCGAAAGTACAGTGATGTTACAAAGCCCGCTAGTTGAATGTTCCAGCTGAATAGCGGACTTTAGGGTGCTCTGGGCAGCTACAATGATCCAGAGTAGCTTCTATCTTTTCAATCCATTGGATTAATCCAACGGCTCCTTCAGAACCGCTAAAGTTGGGTGGCTTACATCCCACAAATGATTTGTAGGAGTAGTGTGATGAACCACCAGTATTTCCACTGGCTTCCCCTGATGAGTTGCTAGTGTTGTTGATTTCGTTGCGGAGACGGAGGAACATCTCCGGTATCGCCTCCTTCATTTGGTTGGTCATCTTGTTACTCAGAAAAGTCATCATGGCGATAGTGGCAGGATCCATCATCGGTGTTGTGTTCGAGCTAGATGGTTGAGTGATCGGAGGTGGAGGAGGTGGCGGTGGTGAATCATTTGGTGACGGTGTGGAGGAGTGTGGAGCCAAGTCTGGTGGTGGTAGAGGTAACAAGGGAGGCTGTCTTCTCGGCGGCATTCTGATCATAACCAATAAAGTTATCGGTTAGTGCATTGATCAAATACAGAAGACAGTATGCAAATATTTCCTAAGTCCTGTTTTCTCTATATGCAGGGTCCCTAGGTTATAGTCTAGGCCAAACCGTTTAAATAAGTGACCTATATTTCTCTATAACCATGGCTCTGATACCAATCTGTCACACCCCGAGCCGGCGGGGTTGGATCGAAGTCCCCGTCGGGCGGAAGGTTCCCGGGGCGCGATATCGTGAGTGATAATCGGAATGATCAGATTGTTACATAGCACATGATCCTTAAATGAGAAACTTGCTAAAATAAAATAGAATTACAAAGTTAAATTACATCAGTTAAGTTTATAATTTAACAATGTAAATCTACTATCACATCATAAATCTTCTATCTTGTATCTGCACAAGATATCCAAAATAACTGTATAATGATGCTTAAAAATATGCAGGTCCAAAAAGCTAGGTACTCTATCTGATAACCTAGTCCAAAGAAATAACTCTTCAGTTAACCTGTTTGTCACCTGAGAAGTCATGCAAAAATAAAGTCAACACATGGTTGGTGAGTTCATTAAGTTTTATAAAATGAATTTGAAAAACCTTAATGACAACCTTAACCTCACCATTAACCACCTATACCATCCAGTTTAGTATGCTTATATATAGGGCATATGTAGGGTCGAACTTACCGCCCGCCCACCCACCGTCCCACCACATACTAAACCACATGATATATTGTTTCTGGTGATAATTAAGCATTTCATTCCACTACTTTGATTCCATGACATATGATTCAGAGCATTTGATTTCCCTGAAAATGTTTACCTTGATTCCCCGAAGTGACAACCTTAACCTCATCAACAACCACCTATGCTATCCAATCAAGTATGCTTTTATATAGGGCATATGTAGGGTCGAACTTACCGCCCACCCAGCCACCGTCCCACCACATACCGGACTGCTTAACATATTGTTGTAAATGATAATTAAGCGGTTCACTCCATTCGCCTTTGATTTAGATTACTGATTTCCACAAATAGATTTACCATTTATTATCTGAGTTCACCATGTATTCATGATTCTCTCAAAGCATTTGTAGAAATATGATATTAAGTGTTTAATTAAATAATTAACAAAACATTTAAGTACAACTAAGATATGATGATTGGGCCTTATTTGACTCAATCAATTAGACTTAGTTGTTGGTGGTTGTCCAAGTTGTATCCTCTCACACGTGACCCATATCAGGCTTGACCCACAAGGAGTCAACCTGAGCATGCCGGGATTTTAATGATACCCATATCAGCTTGACCCACTGGTCTACTGTACATGCCGGGACTTTACGGATATCCTTTGACTCTTGATCTCTTGATTCTCTTGATTTTGATTTTGATTTGCTAGTTCACGTTATTGCCCATATAGCTTGACTACAAGAGTCTACTATTTATACCGGGACTTTATGTGTGTTACACGTGGTCTTGATTTCCATACAACTGACATCCACCTTAACTCAAGTATTAATGATTTCATTAGATCTTAATGATTTCATTATTTCAATGATTCACACACATTTATGATTTCTGATTCCTTGAGTCTCTTGATTTGATCTTTAGAATTCCCATGATTTTCACAATGATAATTGATCCACACTGAATTAGATTTCTTTGAACATGATCTTTAGTTTCCTTGATTTCACTTTGAATTTAGGTTCTTGAATTTGAGCTTGATGGACTAAGGGTTTGTTTAAAGTTTAGAGTTAAAGTATTACTCATAAGAGTGATTTAGTTAACTTGATAATTTGATCTGTATAATATAATTACCTAGACACGAGTCTAGGACTATCAACAAGCATAAATATATATAACATATAATGAATAAAAGCATTTAAGTAAACATTTAAATAAAACAGTTTACGCATGCTTCTCAGCCCTGCGTTTTAAAACAAAAATGTTTAGAAAAGGGGCAATGAACTCACCTGTGTTGCTATGTAACTGATTTATCACAAAATGCGCGCTCTTGTTTGTAGCTTAGGTTTCTTCGGTTCCTGAGTTGTTTTATAAGAGTTTGAATACGATAAGTACACGTAATAATCGTCGTACCTAAGGTTTAGTCTTGGTGTGTGTAACTAAGTGTCCTAAGTTACTAAGTGTCTCTATGATCTAATCTAACTTAGTCACCCTTGTTATGACCCCAAATTCCCATATTTAATTACATTATCTAACTTTTAAATTTTTACAAAAATTCGGCAGAGTCTCCTTTGTATTCAGTTCAAATCCAGACAATTATATTGTCCATTTACAACAATTTCCAATCAAAGTAATCATAATAAACCTTTGATCAAAACAATTTATAAATAGATTCCATTTTAATTCAATATTGAGTCAAAATCATTTAATTAAAACTAACAAGTTCATATATAGGTTTCTTTTATTAAAATCTCATGGCTCCTTAAATCAACTAAGCATTTACATATGATGGGCCTTAGTTGGCCCATTGGGTCCCTATCGACCCGTTTAGGAGTCTTTGATTCCGGATTGATAACAAAACTCTGATTTTTGATCCTTATGAGTTCTTGAAAATCTTTCACATGTTTTAGGCTAAATTAATAGATGTTAACCTTTATATTGAGGTGTTGTCATGTTTCATGAAAACCCATATCCCTTAGTAACCCTACTTCATTGTTTAAAGCTAGAACGAGATCATAACAACCCTACAATCATGCATACATTCATGTGATCTCCCCATGCATACCTAGCCCCATGTACCACATAAGATTATTTCATGCATGCACATTTAAAGTCCAACTCCCATGAAAAAGTTAGGTTTATGGTCACACAACTATTCCCTAAGTTCTGAACACCAGTTTTAGCAACCTTAGATTAAACATTAATCGAATCTGACAACTACTTAGGTTCGAAATCGGGTTGAGGCAGCGAACCTATCCTAATGCAGCTAAGGGTTCGGCCCTAATGAAGTTAGACGAACCTTTAAGGTTCGGTTTATCATGGTTCGCTGCATCTGGACTTCTACAAGGTTTCGGTCAGGTAATGTCTAGGTTCGGCCATGCATATGTTTCGGCAGAAGCTCTAGGGTTCGCCACCCTAGGGTTCGACTATCCTTGGTTCGGTGGCTAAAGGTTCGTTGTATCCGAAGGTTCGGCTATCAAGATATAGGTTCAAGAGTTCCAAGGTTCGTCACATGCAAGGTTCGGCTCAGACTTCATGGTTCGTTGCAGGTTCGTGGTTCAGAACTTCCAGGGTTCGTGACTCAGAGTGCATGTTAGTTGCAGGGTTCGGATCCCTTAAAGGTTCGGCTAACTGGAAAGAAGAAGGGTTCGGCTAAGGGCTGTAAGGTGCGGCCCAGGGTTCCTCACGAACCTGTAATTCTTCCACGTTCATCATCCCCATCGTGAAGTCCGAACCTGTTACACATTATTTCTATATTTTCCTAAGCGTTTATCACAATTTTTCTATGTGTTTGTGGGTGTTAGACCGATTAACCAACATCAAAACATAAAGGGTTTCGTGACACTCTAAAAAACTAGTTTAAACTGAATATTTACCTCTAAATCTACGGATGGATGCTTGAAATTCTTGTACTTCCGTGATCTACGTGTAGAGATGAACGTTTTGACACCAAATAGGCTTGAAACGATGAAGATTCGAGATAGATCTCCTAGAGAGAAGGTGGAGCTTCTTCTTCTTAGAGAGAGAGAGGGAGAAAAACGAAATGATGATAAAAAAATGAGTTGATGGTGGTTGTTGGGGCATTCATGTCCACCATAAATGAAACCCAACATACCCGGTGGCTCGGTCTCGATCGGTTTCGCGTATCACGTTGATTCTCCGTAGTTTCTCGTAACGAAACGACTCAAATTATAAAATAGAATTTATAAAATTATTCTAAGTTGTGATTCCTAATAAATTAACTAATATCTTTTATTTATTTTAACTTTTAAAATATTTATTTAACCGTTTAAATCGAATCGTAAGCGATAACTATACTTGTCAATATTGTTTTCTAATTATTGGATATTATTCAGAACATTAAACCTTCGGATTTATTCGTACAGATCGTCACCTATACGAATAACTCGTCAGTTTAGCATTCACATAACAACATCCGTTCTGTTTTGTTCTATAAAGCCTCACATACGTTTATACATAATAAACCCTAACATATAATTCCATGATGGTTCTGTGTTGCCAGATAATTATCTGACTCAAGAACCATAGTTCTGAACTTTGTTTCTGTTAAATGTTTCTGAACTTGTTGTTTGCTAACACGAAATGATATTGACAACTGATTATGAATATGAAATGCAATAACATGTATATTGTTCGTACATGTTTACTGTTCATGGCTCTGTTGAGATCACTGTTCCGGTGACGGTTCCGGCACTGATGTTACACCTTTTCTTTCTCCTCTTTCTTACCCGAGCCCGAAGCATCAGCCCGTGGTTGTCTGCAATCCTTGGACAGATGTCCAAACCCGTTGTAGTTGTAGCATCTGGTGGCACTCGGGCAGTTGCTGGAAAAATGCCCCGTCTTCCCATATCGAAAACATAAGTTAGTGCCCACCAAGCACTGTCCGACATGAACTTTACCACACTTGTTACATCGGTTCACATCCTCATGCTTAAACTTCTTGCTTGAAAACTTTCATTGGTCTGTTCGACCCCTCTTAGTCCCGGAAGACTCTTTCACTTTTGCTTCCTCTTTGACTGGTTCAACAGACATAACATCATCCCAAACTATCCCACTAAGTTCAACAGTGGAGTCGAAGGTCTTGGGAGCATTGGCCTTGACATGAATTCTGACCTTTGGAGGCAAGCCCTCCATGTACAACTTCACCCTCCTTTCCTCAGTAGCAACTAGATGAGGCACAAGCCTCGCCATCTCATTAAACCGTGAAGTGTACTGCCTGTGATTCAGGCTTCCAGCTTTCAGCACCAGAAACTCTCTTTCAACTTTATCCAGTTCGTTCTTGGGACAGAACTGTTTAGCGACTAGTTTCCTGAGATCGTCCCAAGTCATCTTCTCCATATCAGCTACAGACTTGGACTGCTTAATGGTGTTCCACCAGTGTAGTGCCTCCTCGAAAAAAGAATGAGCTGCAAACTTGACAGCTTGGTCAATTCGGCATTCACTGATGGAGATAACAGCCTCCATAGCAGAAATCCAGTGGCAGGTGGCTACTGCATCCTTTTTCCCATCGAAGGTGGGTGGGTTGCATTTTTTGAAGGATTTGTAGTCACAACCCTTCAGTCTCCCATACATAGAATCGCTGCTCTTTGTCTCGACGATCACAACATCCTCATCTTCCTTGGAGCTTTCCTTGGTTCCCTCAGACTTGCCTTTAAGAGCATCCTTCAGTGCCTTAGCAATCAAGGCTGGTAGCTTCTCATCCATTATCTTGCAGACCTCATCAGAAATAGCCTTCACCACGATAGGCTCAAGAGTGAACTCTTCTTCATTCTCTGGTTGCTCGTTGTGCTCGTGGTCGTCCTCATTGACAGGTTCTTCATTCTCGACACGTGGTTCTTCAAATTCTTGTGGTTGCTTACGTGGTCTACCCTTTTGTCCAGCCATCTAACAATCTACAGGATGCAACAATTGATGAGTAAGTACAGGAATCAGTTTAGCACGGAATAAGCTTTGTAAATCGTTAATGACGTTGATCAGGTGTTATTAACCATTTACCCAACTCATAGGCTCTAAACGTTTCCCATCCCCTTTCCTCAATGTGCATGACACTAACTACCTATCTAACCTTAGATCTACGTCTTAACTCGTACATAATTTTCAGCTCGTGGCATCCGTTCATCCGTGGTTGGCAATCCGCATCCTTTAATCCCATTCTCAGTTTAAGTCTTAGCATTTGGGATGCTAAGATCTCTCAAACTATGTCTCTGATACCAACTTGTGAAGCCCCGAAACCGGGCACCTCGCAGAGGTTGATTTCGTCATAACACATAGCTCTTAAACTAAAAACTTTCATAATCATGCAGCGGAAATGTAAACATAGTTTGATAAACAGAATACAATAAAGTGTCTGTATCAAAAACATATCGAATTGCCAAAACCATCGGATTCTCTATCTTGATGCCCCGAGCTCCATGCATCCTTTCGCCTTAGCCTTAACCTGACATACATGCTAAATCAAGTCAGCTTATGCTGGTGAGTTCTAGTTTTCAATAAACAACATTAAACAGACTTAACATAACATCATTCCGTTTATACAATCCATAACCTTAGCACATAGCATCTCGAACATTATCATCATACATTCCACTGTCACCCTACGAACAGTGGGCTTATGCCGGCACAAGGCTCCATACCCAGTTATAGTCTTGGTTGACTATCATACCTAGTTATAGTCGTGGTTGACTATCATACCCAGTTATAGTCGTGGTTGACTATCATACCCAGTTATAGTCGTGGTTGACTATCGTACCCAGTTATAGTAGTGGTTGACTATTGTACCCAGTTATAGTCGTGGATGACTATCCTACCCAGTTATAGTCATGGTTGACTATCATACCCAGTTATAGTCATGGTTGACTATCATCTGTACACTTCCCTATATATTCATCATACCCAGTAACATTCATTCGTCATACATAGCATTTTTCCATACATATTCATCATGCATAACACACATACATACGTACGTAATAATGGCATAGCATCATTCGTTCATCATCATCATAAGCACATAACATCATGGACATAACAATAAGCATGTATGCCAGCCCAAAACGTAGTTACACATAACATGTTAAAGTGGGGCATCTAGAACTCACCTGATAATGGCTCCTTGTCTTCTTAACCAAACTCCTTAGTTAAGACTTGGGAACCTACATCATTACGTTATCTTTTCACATTCCATTCTTAGACTTATTCTAAGTCCCCATCACTACTAGCTTCCCCTTTCTAACTTCCAGTTCTTGAAACTTGGCTAAGTATTTGAAACACTTAAAGTTCATTAAGTTCCCATGTACACGCAATTACAGAGTTCACTAAATGGCTGGTACTCGAAACCATCACCTGTATTCGAAATAACCAGTGTATTCGAAATAGCCTGTGTATTCGAAATACCCCTTCGTATTCGAAATAGTCTTTGTACTCGAAATAGGTGTTTACTTCTAGTTATGAATTTCGAGTACCCCTCCGTGCATGATTTCGTGTACTCATCATTTCGTCATTAAACATCTCAGAAATTCATCTAAGCCCATGGGGAGCTAGTTACAGGTTCCTTAGGTTATTACCAACACACTGGAACCTCAAAGTTTCAAACTTTATGCATAAAGGTGTGAGCTTTATGCATAAGTTCACTTTTGTCTAAAAATCCTAACTTTCTAGCTTAGATCACTTACTTGAAGTTAGGTGATCACTCCTGTAGATTCCCGTGCGTTTCTTCCTTTGTTTTGGTCGATCAAAAGCTCGATTTTTTGAAGTTCTTGGACCCTACTTCGTGTACTCGAGAGGGAGGTGCTTTCAGCTAAAGGCCAGCACGTTTCCCAAGGCACCACTATTTATAGGCAAGGATTGGTACTCGAAATCTGGAAAATTTCGAGTAGTATTTTCGAGTACAGTGTACTCAAAATCCACTATTGAGTACACGAACTCGAGACCTTAACTTTGTTATTTTTCGTCCATTTTTCCAACAAGTTAATTATCCGTTACGCATTCGTAAGTTCAAATAACTTGTATTTTTAGAGAATTTGGGATGTTACAGTAAGAGGTTGCAAGCATGGGATTTTGGTGGGAATGCAGCTAATAATAAGATGGGAATGATGACTTGCTGCCCTGTACCTCTTCAGGTTATTAATTATTATATTTTTTATTTACCCTTTTAATTAGATATTAAGCTTAGTGAATAGTTAAATATAAATTTTATATTATGTAGCTCTTAGTGGAGTCTATTGCTACCGTATGCCTTGAAATGTTAATTAAGAACTAAAATATTATTTCTAGCCACAAGTTTTTTTATTTTAAAATTGAATTGGAAGTTACTTTCTAAGGAATGATAACTCATATTTTAAAAAAACTTTTACTGTAATATTACAACTTGTTTGAACCATGTTTATTGCAAAGCCAATGTGTTTGAACCAAGTACATAATTAGGTCATTATTTTGTGTTTGGTGTACATTGTCGGGTTTTTCAAGTTGCATTTTTTGGCAAATAGATTTTTTAAAGTTAGAACATCTAACCCCAAGTTCATGCTTGAAGACTATTTTGGGTTCAATAGCACTTTCAAGGTAAGTAATCTTATGGAGCATTAACTTCAAGTTATTTCTTCTATTAAAGTATCTTTAGTGTTTTACTTTATTTATCAACCTTTTGTTCCAAGAATGGATTTGAAAATTGGGTCTGTTAAAATGGACATTGTTCAAAGAAGTGAATTAAAAGTGACCTACTATTTGACAAAAAGATGCTGCAGATTGTTTTATCTTGTCTAATAACTTATAATTAAACTTTGCAAGATGACTTTTGCTCTAAAATTATGTAATTGAAACTGGCATGGTATGCGTTCTTTCAAATAGGTCTCTTTTAACCCAATTGTTGTAATGCAGGTGGGTCCATAGTGAAAGCTTGTAATTTTGCGGTTATGAAAGGTGTTAATGCGGACATATAATGTATCATGAAGAGGTTAAGAGGCAAGGAAGATGGAGACGAGGTAAATCTTTATTAAATTCATTTTTCATGTAAGGTTTTCAACTTTTTTTTGATGTAACATAATTCTTTTCTTGATGTTATTAATATATGACCACAATATATTAGCTGCTTTCGGGTCAGGATTGATGTTTGTTTTTGTTAGTGGCATGAGATATCCTAATCCAGCTACTAATGTTATCACATCTGGTGTTTTCTTTGCATTGGTTCATGGTGGACTCTTCAATTGTGTTTCAAGTAAGATTACTTCAATTTCTTGTTTTGTATTACATATGTTATTATTTGTCTCATTCTTGATCTCAATAAATATAAAAAAGAATTGTTACCTAGATTGATTATGGTAGATTTTTGAAATTTGAATTGTTTTTTTTGATTTATCCATTTGTTAGTTGTTGGTCACAACTTGAACAGAAACAAATGTCACACTTTTTCATGATTTTTTAAACTAATTTCATATTAAATGCAATACAAAAACCAACGTGCAATTTACCACATTTCAATTCCTTGCGTGCAATTTTGTAATGCAGGAAATTGTGGATCCAGGATATGAAAAGTGGACATGAGAAATGAAACTGACTTAAGTGGAAACAAGAATAAAATGAATTATGACTTGATAAATGAAACTTACAAAATCACTTAATTTTTTTCTCTAATTTTCATTAGCAGAACTGCCAGTTGAATAAGCTCAAGAAAATGACTCTAAATGTATGAACATTAAGCATACTCTTGTATCTTGATTATAATTAAAAAAAAATGGTGTTTCAACTTTGTTGGTTACATGTGATTGAACTATAAGAATGTTGTTTGAACTGCACTATGAATGGTTAAATGGAGTTGATTTCTTTGCTCATTTTATGTGGATAGGCAAGCTTAGCATTGGCTTGGTTTTATGGTAGGTCTGGTTAACAAGTCGTTGCTCAAGCATCAAACATATAACTATGAAATTGGAAGTTATTTATAGTTTTGGATTGTTTACTTGGTTGCATAGCAGGTTTTATTGAACACAAGTTTTATTGGGCACGAGTTTTTGTGAATATTTAATTGCTAATTATAGCTTAAGTCTACTCTTTATATTTGTATATTAGCCTTCTATATGGTTTTTAATCACCAAATTGACAGAACTTTTTCTTTGATGTCTCCTGATGTAGATAACCTTTAAGACTTTGGATCAAATTCCATTGTGCTAACAAAAATGAATTAGATACATTTTGTTCACTTTAAAATGTATTCACAAGCTAGTTAACGCTTTTTCCTCAACAGGTCAAGTATTTTATTTGATTTGAATTCACTTCCAAAGCTCATTTGAATCAAGTTAACAAGTTGTTACAAATTGTAGTCATCTATCGCCGCATCGCGCGGGGTTTCGACTAGTATATATATATTGGGGAAGGTTCCGTTGTTAACCCACTGTAATTGTGGTAACCCAGTGAACTTTGATAAAAAATGCCCGAATCTTCGGTTTTTTTTTCATGGTCTTTATTATACATATTTAGTAGGGTCATTTTTATAAAAAAAATAAAAAAAGACCCGACTAGTTTTTTTTTTTTAAAAAAAATTACTAAAAACCGATATAATACAGACATAACATCACTGTACAGGGTTAGAAGAATTAGTTACGTCATTGTTACATTTTTGTTTTATTATTGTTTTTTTAAATTTCTTGTCGGCGTTTTTTTTTTTTTATAAAATGACTCTAATAATGTAAAAAAAGTATAAAAAAATTTCAAAGAATTTTTTTTTTGTTACACAGGGTTTTTTAAGGTTTTTTCAACTAAAGTGGGTTTTCATTTTTTACGTGCCCTATATATATATTATATTTTTGACTCTTTTGTTTTTCTAAAACTTTAAAGATTTTCGGCAAATATTATTTTATGGAATAACTTTACTTATAATGAATCATATGCAAAAAATTAGTTTATTTGATATTTATATAAAAATATCATTAGAAATTCTATTAATCATTTAGTAATTAGACATGTTATAAAAATATATTTATAATGTAAAAGTCTAAATAAAATGTTTTATTTATCATGATAAAAATACATAAATGTTTAAATCCATTAAATCTTAACCTTTGAATAAATTTAAAGTTATAGGCATTGTTATATATTTTTATGAACCTAAAGTGGAATGAGGCCAAAGAATCTTTCCGAACTTTCATTTAATTGAATTTACCACGATTACAAGTTTTAATTATCGTAGCAAAACTTTAGAGGTTATATACACCTTTAGTTGGAATTCATTAAACATCAAGATCCGAAAGTGAAAGACAATTTATGAGTTTAAGCTCTTCGAATGCTTTCCAGATAATAGACTATCGTTCTTGAAACACTAGTTATCGACACTAACCACAAAACTTTTATAACCAAAATCTATATATTACTCACCTTTATATCACTACTACGTTTATACATATATGGATTCAGCTAGTTCGTCACCATCCTCATAGTCCTAAGACACATACTCAATCTTGTTACACTTATAGTACAGTTTCGCAGTCGTCATTGCGGCCTTCGCTCCCAGTGGCGTACCCACTAGAGAAGCACGGGGCAGCCACCCACTTTGAAAAAATTGTTTTTATTAGTACATATATATATTAAAATCACGATCGCCTCCATAAAATTTTGCAATCTTCCCACTTTAACTTCTAATTTTAACTTTTAGTAATAAAACCAAATTGAAAAAGGCTTAAAAAATAATTTAAACCTAATATAAAACCAAGTCTAGTATTAATTTTAATAAGTTAAACTATAACCAGCTCATTTTTTACAACTTCATTATTAATTTTAATAAACTACTAACATAATACTTAAAGTCGGATTTGCATAATCGGATTGATGATAGGAATTTAAGGGATAGTTGCATTTGTTTTGTGAAGAAATAATTACTTAAAAAATTCTCCCTATACATTGTTTGCTGATAGATTTAAAAAAATAAAGCTTCATTGAGAATGACTTAATAAGGATTGTATATTTTATTATGTTTTTGTTTATAAAATTTAATTTAATTGTCTTTTTGTAACATGACCCAACCTAATCGGATCCAACCTGACTTGAACAAAAGAGGAAAAAAATATTATATAGCGATGATCAAACTTAAAAATTTTTGCTTGTCATGAAGAAAAATTATGGTCCGCCACTGATCGCTCCCATAACCATGGATCTTGCTATTTTGTTTTTCATCTTCAAGGCCAACTATCACACATCGTTATAATACCAATAGTATTGTAGTTACACCATGTCCTAGATCTAGAGTTTGATGGCCATTAAAAAATCTTACGTATGACCAGGTTGTCCCTCCTCATCTACGAAACGACGCATACATAATCAATTAAAATATGAAATCTTGATAGATTTTGTACCATGTATTGCCTGATGATACTCTACAAAAGCTTCTTGCCATTGATTGGGTCATAGGAATTTTCTGTTCAACAACTTTTTTTATCTTCGTTCATGACTCTACTAAAGATTTTCCTTCTTTTTTGTTTTTGTCTTTGTCTTTTTGACATGCTCCCACCAAAATGCGGTTGACTTCATCAACTTGATGCCCACCAACTTGAATTTCAACGGATCATGGATATCCTTGATGTCAAAGACTTGCTCAATGGTGCTTATCCAATTAGTTATTAGTTAATTCATCAACTTTAACACTCCCATCAAAATCTGGAATCTCTACCTTGAGACCAAGACCGCAGAATGGATCAGCTCTTGAGAGGAGCAAGACCCACCCCAACGAAAACCCTAAACCTCAAACCCCAAACTAATTCTCGTCTTTGAGATATGTCGTCTCTTCCATGTTATGCCCATCTCCAGCTCTTTCGTTTGACCTTGATTCAATTCCATTTTTCGATTCCTTCTTATACATAACCATGTGAAATCCTCTCATGGGGATTGGGTTCGCTCCTAGTGTTGCCTCCCTCAACGTTTCTACGCAAGGGAGGACGGCCTCTTTCATGTCCAGTTATTTGATTAACTAGATCTCTAATACCACTTGATGGAAACAAAAGTATAATCAAATGGCTAACAAAAACACTTAAAATAGCCTAAAGGTTTATTCTCAAAGATTTAATAAAATTAGAGGATTAGCAACTCGCGTGTTACTTCAAGGATTTCGTCATCAAGTCGAGTGTCAAAATGCATAGCTGATCCATACAAAAACACAAATGAATATCATTTCGACTTAAAATTCTAAAATGTATTCCATTAAAAAGGAAACAGTCTTTCCAACATAAAGCCCAAAAACGTAAACGAACACGTAATGACAAAGACAAGATTAGAAAAAGAAACTAATAATCAGTGTTGGCATCTAGTGCATCTTGAGTCTGGGATTACCTCTTGACCATTGTTTTCATAAAATCGAACCGAAACATTGAACCAGGAATCCTATTAGTTCACTGGTCATGCCGGATTAAAAAACCGAATGATATCATAATTGGTTCAGAGCATAAAACCGGCAAGTTTTAGTCTCGTTTCCCATCTGGCTCACGAAAACACCGGTCAAAACCCTAAGTATCAAAAAATGACATGATTTATAAATATCAAAACATAGATACAATTACACGAACGAATGTCACTCTAATACAGAATTATAAAATAGTTTTCTCATAAAAGTTTCATTTAAACCTTTTGTTTTATAATTTATTTGAACTTTTATTAATGAAGTTTTTTTTTTAAATAACCCTTTTGTTTTATTTAAAACTATTTTAGATTATTTCAAATCATTTTCTTTTTTAAATAATCCTTATATAAAATTTCAAAATCTTAAAGAAGATATTTTTAAGATTTGAGTACTAATTAAAATGTAAAAATATGTTTTTATGAATTTTAAATTTTTTCTTTTAAAATAGTTTACATGTTAAAAAAAATATTTTTAAATTTTGAAATACTAATTAATAAATATGCATTAAAATGTTTTAGAATGTGTTTTTATGAATACTTGAAAAATAGTTTTAAATATACGTTACGATTTTTAAAACATTTATCATGAATTTAATTAGGTGTACAGTATAAAATAATGTAAACAGTTTTCTTAAATGAATTAAACATTTTCAGAATAATTAAGAATGAATTTTCGTATTTTTAAAATTATTTTTATCAAAAATATGAATGGAAAAAGTTGTTATGCTAAAAACTAGTTTTGGCATCGGCTAAGGGATTCCACCCCCCCCCCCCCCTTCTTACTGTTAGGTTGAGGGAGTGGTGTGCTAAAAGGATTGGATTTCATTTAATTTGTAACACCCATGTCACATTATGCCTCATCCGGACATTTAAAAACCAATATTTATAAATTCACGTTCAGGTTCCAGCAAAAACTTTTGTGTTTTAAGTATTAACAAACACACTACGTATCAACCATTAAAAACCAACTTTAAGTATATATACATAGTTTACAGAGCATAAGATATACAAAAAGTTTGGTTATTAACTTCGAAACATCACCCAAGCCTCCACGTTCGATTCCGATCACCTTTACCGCTCACAATATTACTTTGTACCTACAAAACCACAAAAATTATTACCCGTTAGTTCGTTAGAACTAAGTAAGTTCACATGGCTTTTCCCTAAGTTTAAACAACCATTACGGTAGAGTATGACAACAAACCAGGTCAAAAATGGCTACTTTTAACAATTCAGGCGCACTATCATGCGCACCTTAGAACATCCTAGGCGCACTGTGCTCCCAACCAGGCGCACTGTGCTCCGAACCAGGCGCACTAGGCGCCCCAGTGCAGGTCTGCATGTAGGTCCAAATCCGGATCAAGACTTGAGCTTAATACTCTAATCAGCACCAAATGCTTCTAACTAGTGCGGAATCCAAGATACAAGCAGTATAAGAGATGGAAAAATGAATACTTTGATTAAAAACGTGAACTTTACAAGACTAGCCTCAATACGTCTAGAGAGCTATGCCTCGGGAATCGAACCCTAGTGCAATACAAAATGTGTCTATTTATACTACATCTAGGAGCACTCGATCCTATCTACTCGAAATACAAAAGTACATGAAAATTACAAGTACTCGAAATTACAAGTTCATGAAAATCAATAAAACTTGGACTTCATCTGGTCGCTTATTGATTTTGTCAGTCTTCGTCTTTGTATTGGGCTCTACAAACTCCCCCTAAACTGATAAAATCAATCAATGGCAAGTGTAACCGAATGAGGATCAGCACCTGCATAAAGTTTATGAGTCATCACCAATCCAAAACTCGTGTAAATGGCTTCGCCTCTTGATCATAACCTCCATAGGTGCGAATGGGGTTATCGTGTAGTACCTGCATGTCATCTTTTCTGAATTTTAGCAAGTCCATCGGGTCTAGAATGATATCCAACTCTACTGTCTCTGACTCGCCTTTGACTATGACTAATGCACAAGTCTTCTCGTTGAAGTACCAAAAACTGAACTTCTTTAGCGAGTCATCCGAAACCCTTAATGAAACTCGGACTGCTTTTTCGGTCTTTGGTGGAGGATACTTGCAGTAAATCCACGGTTCTTTCTTGACTCGATCAAGTATACACAAAGAAACATATATCCTTCCTTTTTCAGTATTCATTGTGGGAAAGTCCTTATCGCACTGATCCTTTATGAATTTGGCAAACAGATCTGCTTGACTGTCTTTAGAAAGATTATAGAGCACAATATTGTTGTTGCTCCGAATATCAAACTTTGGAAAGGAGCAGAAGTCTTGAGGTCGTTTAAAATACTCTAACTTGCCATTTAGCCTCTTGACGATGTACAACTGCTTCTCCTTATCAAACATCCAGCTAGCAACTTCAGATCTTTCGTTGCGAACTACGAATACGTCTCTGGAGCTAACAGTGTATATGACTTCGCGTTCTTCCTCAACAGGCCCTGGAGCAAGCCAAGACTTTTGCACTTCAACAGGAGCAGGAGTCCAGTCATTTTTCTTATCGAACCAACTCTCGATCACCTTTCCGATCGATGTGACCTCCTGTCCTAGTGATTCGACGTATTTGTGAGCATTCAAATAGTCTATATATGGATCTGTGGGGATGTTTCCGAGTATGATGTTTTCAGGTTCTTCTTCCTTAGATGCTCCCGAGGAAGATCTAGACAACTCTCCACGTTCTTGTCCATAAACTGCATCAAACACGACATCCATAGAAATGTCAGTGAACATGTTGTCGTATCCTTGGTTCTTCATTTCTGCTCCAACCTCCTCAAAGAAGAAATCGTTAGGGAGATCTGAACAAGTCATCGTATTCATTGGGGGGTTTACTGGATGAAGAAGGATTGCCAGTGTTATCACCGCCCTGATCATCATCAGGCTTATCATCTTTCTTGCTAGAGCCATCTTTATCTTAACCATCATGGTCATCACCACCATCATCATCAGCATCATCCTTGTCATCATTTTTCTTTTCCTCCTCCTCCTCGTCATTATCTTTCTTTTCCTCATCTTCCTTTTCAGTTTCCTCAGACTTAGCTCCTTTAAGAGCTTCAAGTTCCTTTCACAACTCGGCATTTTCTTAATTCAATAACTTAATGTTTTTGTGGTTTTTATTGATGTGATCGCAGATCTTCAGCATCCGTTCCCGCATGTTATCAATTATGCGATTCTTGGTGGCTGAGTCTTGTTCAAGAATGAACACCCTCTCTTGCAACCATTCCATGTCAACAAGAACTTTCTCGGGCACATAGGGTGATGGGGTCTAAAGAGGTGCCTTGCCTTTGTCGGCCTTGGCTTTAGGTGAAGGCAAAGAAGTGAATGGGTGTAGGTGAATCAGGAGGTGAAGAGGTTTGTGTGGGTGGAGGTGATGGTGGTCTTGATGGTTGTGGTGATGGTGGTTGGTGGTTTGAGTGGTGGTGGATGTTGATGGTGGTTTGGTGGCTTGGGTGGATGTGGAAGTTTGAGGTGGTTTGGTGATTTAAGGAGTTTGGGTGGATGTGGACGTTTGAGGTGGTTTGGTGATTTGAGGAGTTTGGGTGGTTGAGGATGCTTGTGGTGGTGGATGTTTGTGGTGGTTTGGTGGCTTGGGTGGACGTGGAAGATTTGGTGACTGAGGTGGTTTTGGTGGTTGCTGTGGTGGTTTGAGTGGTGGCTTGAGTGGTGGCTATGGTGACAGGAACGGTTTGGGTAATTGTTGTGGGAGTGGGAATATAATCTGCATCTCTTCAGACAAGGATCCCTTGACCTCCGAGACATCATCTTCAACCTCTTCTTTGGAGTTGCCTCCGGAGAAGGAATATAATCTGCATCTCTATTGTCGGATTCTACTCATGTGCGGGGTGGTGATACAGTCACTTGCTCCTTAACGAGCACAGTCTCACCATCGGATGATTCAGAGGAAGTAGCTTGCTCCGTTTCAGAAGCTTGAGCAGTTATGCTAGAGGGGGCCTGATCATGTTCCTCTTCAACGAAGACCACAAGAGAGCATTGATTTTCAACATCTTCATCTAAACCGGCAAACAGTCTTCCGAACTTCTCTAACAGTCTAACACCAACATAGATCTTTTTCCCTTTCTTTTTCATTGTCATGTATGAGAAGATGTCCTCCTTCATCCTCTTAAAAGGTAATGTCCTGACAATAGGAATAAGATTCTGGTTCCGTTTGTTTATGATGATCTGGATAAATCTAGAAAATGCCAGAAATCTTTCCTTCCACTTCCCCTTGATGTTATAGTGCATATCGCGGAAGATCATCCATGCATAGTTGAAATCTAGACCCAAAGCTATCACCATCATTCATGAACTGAGGGTCTGGTTCAGCACATTGTACCCTCCCTTTCGTCCTAAGAGGCACTATGTAACAGTGTGAGATAGATATCTCCAGAATGGATGTAGGAGCTTTTTCTCGGTAGGAGTGTAAAGACCCTCATAGCCCATCCTCAGAATGGTATTCTAAATGAGATTCTGATCGAGCTCTACCGGTAAGAATCCTTGTCT
Organism: Mikania micrantha; assembly: GCA_009363875.1. Lineage (NCBI taxonomy): Eukaryota > Viridiplantae > Streptophyta > Magnoliopsida > Asterales > Asteraceae > Mikania > Mikania micrantha. The sequence continues at coordinate 60,290,806 of CM018681.1, forward strand.
CCAAATTGTAGACATTCTCTGATGATCTGCTTTGTGATGACCACTGGCTGCCCTTGTGCTTTGCCTATCAGACATACATTTCCATTAGCATCGATGCTTTCGGCGATGGAGTTCCAGAAGTCTTGGATAAAGCTGTAAATAATAAGTAGACACTCCATGATGGAAAAATTGATAGGAGAGAGTATGAGTCCATCTATCATAGGCTTGAACACCATGTGTTTCTCGGGAGGATCACCGAGAAATGCTGTCATGTTATGGTCGGGAACAAACCGTAGCTCAGCCATCTAAAAAAGAAACAAGTTAAGTTAGTTAAAGATTAAACTAAATCAAAAATTAAAAGGTCAAAGTCAAAGTCAAAAATTAAAAGTCAAAGTCAAGATGGAGTTCGCGAAACAACTAAGTTCTCAAAATCTAAGGAGTTCTCGAAATTTATTGATTTCTCGAAATTAAGGGAGTACATGAAGAATAGGAGTTCACGAAATGGAGTTCACGAAACCGTGTTCACGAACAGATGTTCATGAAGACCAGTTCACGAACATCTGTTCTCGAAGACCAGTTCTCCAAATTCAAATTTTGTCAACTCAATTTTCTTCATAACTCCTTCAATTTTGCTCCTTTGAAATCCATTTCGATCTCGAAATGCTCAGAATTGGAAGGCGGCCATCATATCCAAAAATCGTTTTCCAATTTGATGTATTTCTTAGGGATTTGACCAAAAGACTAGCTGTTCACGGAACATAGTACTCGAAATTGGTTTTAGTTCGATAACTTCTTATTCAATGGTCCAAATTGTGTAAAAATATATACCCAGGTTCGCCTATATTATATCTAAAAGATGGTTGGAGTGGTTTCTAAAACAGGTCCAAAAAGTGAGATCGCCTAATAAGGAGCTCTGGGAGTTCTCGAAACAGGTATTCGAAATGAGAGCCATCTCTCAGCTTACATAGCTGAGGTATTTCGTGTACTCCATTTCAAGTACACCATTTCGAGTACCGCCTTTCGAATACTCTAATTCGAATACATCATTTCGAATACCATCTTTATTTAAAAATTCTAAGTAATTAATTAAAATAAAATAAAATAAATTAAATAAAAATAAAATAAATTAAATAAGATAAAATAAAATAAACTCAAGAACTTTGAACCAGTTCAAGGTTAAGTCGGGTCAATTTTATGGGATCAAATCTTTATCAAAAATTTTTCCACCTAAAAATAATTTCTTACACAAACTCAACCTTAAAAATAGTTATACCCCACCAACGATTTCCGTTTGTTTATCCATATTTAAAGATAAGATTTATGATCAAAATTTTTTACCAGTTTTTATGAAAATCCTTTTTGGAGATTTATGGGTAATCAAACATGTAATCTAGATCTACCTGCAACCTATCAATTTTGCAAAATTTTTTGCTTCAAAACTTGATTGTGTTTCAACGAACTTAAAAGCGTTTTGACAGAGTTTTAAGGTGAGAAAAGAAAGAACAGATCTATTAGATTAGAATCAAGAACAAGAAGGGGTTCTATCATCTTTGTGCACATTGGCAAATTTAATTTTATTGATCTGCAGACACATTCGTCTTAATGTCACACATCTAGGTCTTTGCCTACGCAAAACAGAGGATGCTTTAGTATGTGTTTTCCACCTTTTGTTTTCACAAAACATAGAAAATACCTGAGTTTTCTTAAAACGATTTCAAGTTTATCAAAACACAATCTTACTTTGACATGAGGATTTATACAAAAAGTCAAACAGTTGTTGCATTTGTACGGTTATCTGATTTTTCAATACTTCTCACTTATTTATATTTTTAATATTTTTGAATGATCATGTCTAATCCTTTTATTGGAAAACGTGCTTTTACTCCTTTGTGATTTATACTTATCTAAGGCTGTTATTCTTAGGAAATTATACTAAGGTAGAGAAAATCTAAGTGTTAGAAATCATTTCACTTCCCATTGAATCACTTCACCTGACTGTCCAAATTAAAATCTTTTTGTATTTTTCTTAAATTTTGAAAAGATAAAATCTTTTTGTCGTTTTCTTAAAATCCACCCCCCTCAACTTATAGGCCTACTTAGAAATCCAAAAATCATTTTGTTCTTTTTTTAATTTTTCTAAACTTATAAACAGACTCAAAAACCAAAATCTTTTTGTTCTTTTTTTAAATTATCTCCCCTAAATTTGTGATCTAAAAATTAAACTTAAAACAAAACACAATTTACAATGTATTTATAAAAATTGTTTTAATCAAAACTTATTAGTTTGAGTGAGACAAGTAAATAGTGGAAGCGAGCTGTATCGAACGGTTTGGTGAAAAGATCCGCCAGATTGTCATCTGTGTGGACCTTTTCAAGGTGGATCAGCTTACGTTCGAAACAGTCCCGGGTAAAGGTCATTGGAACAAGTCTCCACAATTCTCTACCTTTAATAAATATACAAAAAGATTTTAATTTGGTTAGTCAGGTGAAATGATTTAATGGGAAGTGAAATGATTTCTGACACTCAAATTCTCTACCTTAGTATAATTTTTAAGAATAACAGCCTTAGATAAGTATAACTCACAAAGGAATAAAAGCACGTTTTCCAATAAAAGGATTAGACATGATCATTCAAAAATATTAAAATATAAATAAGTGAAAAGTATTGGAAAATTAGATTACCAGAAAAATGCAACAACTGTTTGACTTTTTGTATAAATCCTTAAGTCAAAGTAATATTGTATTTTGATAAACTTGAAATCATTTTGAGACAACTCGGGTATTTTCTATGTTTTGTGAAAACAAAGAGTGAAAAATACTTAGTGAAGCATCCTTTGTTTTGCGTCTGAGGTTTCACCTTAGGCATGGAGGATTGATTGGTCCTCACATATTTACTGATTGGTTTTGCCTTAGGTATGACCTTCCGATTCTTCCCATTGAAGAACTTATTGGGTCTGCGCAGATAATGTCTTGCTATGTGGCATGGTTTCCCACTTGCATAGGAGCATGCGAGCATACCTTTTGGTGAAATTATTGAGGTTCAAATGGCTTTACATCACAATCACTTTGACCATGGGATGAACTTGTGGAGACATGTTACGATGACCCATTTGGAACATAAGGTTCAAAATTAAGGTTTAACTTTGAACCCGTCTCACTTGTGATTGTGGAATGAGCCATGTTTACCATTTCTATCAAAGGAGAAGCATTTGATTTTAAGACACTTTGTTTTTAACATCAACATCAGTTTTAACAAACACACTCTTAAAATTCTTAAACATGTCATTTGGCTTAATGTTAATTGTTTCATATTTTCCAACAAAATCAACACTTGGAACTGAAAACTGTGATTTGTTAGACGAAACAGAACAATCTGTGCTCCTCCTAGAACTTCTTTCTTCATTCTCCTCACTCTGACATGAAACACTTAAACTTTCTGCACAAATCTCAGAATCATCGATATCACTCAAATAAGATAAAATACGGTCAGTTGTGAGAGAAACTGGTTAAGTTGGAAATTCAAAAGCATGATCAGACTGTTTAACTAAGACATCAACAGACGTGTTGATTCTTGGCATTCTTGAGTAATTATGGTTAAAGGGAGGCTCACACTCCTGATAATCAAAACCCTTACCCTTTTTCTCACGATACTTAATGCTGACCATTTTTTCTAATAACTTACTTGAATAGTCATATTTTTCACATTTGACTAAGGTTTTAGAAAGTTCAGTTTTGACCTGACTCAATTCTAAGGAAACTCATTGATTTTGCGCCTGGCATCTCAATAGTTTGACACTTTATCACACAAAAGTTCCTTTAATTTAGAAATATCACGACCCTCAGCCTCAAGTTTTCTTTTAAAAATATTTTCATTTATAAGAAATTCAGAGTTAAAGTATTTAAGTTTAGTAACTTCTTTAATCAGTAAATCATTGTGTGATCTGTACCAAAACACTTTATCAATGCAAGAGGTAGAACAAAGATTTTCAGTTACCTCATTTCGCTTTTTATTCACCTTAGCCATGAATGCATGGCTCAACGTCATCTCTAGCTCTTGCATTGATCACTCCAGTCATAAGAATCAGTCTCTTGCGTAACCAGTGCCTTTGATGTACCAACTCCTGCTCCTGCCTTCTCTTCAGGCTTCTTATCTGCCTCTTTCACAGTCTTGGGTAGCTTGCATTCACGAGAAAAGTGACTCGATTTGTAACAGTTGTAACATCTGAGCTTGGACTTGTCAAACCTGAGCTTCTTTCTAGGGTTGTTCCCGAAGCTATTTGTAACAACCGAAGATTTAGCACATTTGAACATGCTTGAAATCCATGTTGATTTGACAAACGAAATTATTACAGGATGATAGTATGTGAGAAATGGTGAACGTGGGCGAAAACCGTGCGCGAAACGGAGTTACGGATTTTCTGGAATCGCGAAATGAAGAAAAAAATCGAAAAGTGGAAAAAAATTGCCTGGGGCGGTACGGCCCGCGCCACTCAACCACTTGGGGCGTTACGCCCGGGGCTTACGAAGAAGTCTGGCCGTCTTACCTCCCGCGCGCTACGCCCCAGCTCAAGGTTCGGCCTGGGGCGATGCGCCTGATGTCATCTGATCGCAACTTTTGCTTAAAAAGTCAGTTTTTCATCTAGAAGGTATATTTCCTTCTTATCCTCCACGATTCAGCACCCCACACGAAAAATCCACTCCTTCAATCCATAAAACATTCATTTTGAAGCCTCTAGATCATGTGGATCGCACTAGGGAACGTTTCTGCAAGTCCTGATCGTCTTTTTACACGCAGAACTCCGTCTGAATAGGTAACGGTTCATTTTAACCTTCTAGATTGATAATGATTGATTAAATCTTGTTCTTGAACGTAATGATATAGTTATGGTTGTTGATTATTGCCTAGATGATGGCTAGGATTGATTATAAATGACAAACTCGAATTGTTAACGGGTAAATCCTTGTTTTGATCCGTTGTAATGCCCGGTTTGCATGAAATCATAACAATGGTTATAACGGTTTAAACCATTTGATTATGAAACTCTAGGTGATTAGTTTGATTAATCCTTGACATGCAACGTGGAATCCAGGTGTTTCAAACTAATCACAACCATTAACATACTCATTGTAACGATTATCTGATGTTTATGGTAACATACAGATTAGTATGTTAAACTTGGTTGTTAAACCTATTCTAGTACCACGTTGTGATATTTCATGATACCTGGGTAATCAATAACAAGGATTGATCATTTCTAAGCCATTAATCTGTCTAGGAATCTGTTTTAGCGTTATAATCAACAACATGAACTATTTCATTAATCTGAGATTATTCCGACTATCAAGGCAATGTCGTTGACATTGGACGTTCAGAAAGATTTAATCTGTAAGTTAAGATATATATAACTTATTAAACGTAAACCAATGCAGAATTATACCGGTAGTACCAGTTTGCGAGGGATCTTGCTACCGTAAGATATCAAGTGAGTTCTTATCGCCCTGTTTTAAATATTTTATCAGTTTCGGCTGATATGCATGTTATAAAGTTATTGTATGAAAGTGAATTTTAACCTGATTATGGTCAGGTAAAGCATGTTTTCAGGAAAAATATGTTTTCAAATAAAGAATGTTTTTAGGTCTCAACTGCGGTTGAGAAGTAAATGATTTTTAGAGTCTCAGCTGAGATATAAAGAATGTTTTTAAGTCTCAACGATGGTTGAGAAGGAAATGATTTTGTTTTTGTAAGACACTCGGCCGAGGTCGAGTAGGAAATGAAGTTTTGCTTGCTGCGGTTGGGCAAAACTTGAGCACAGCGGTGAAAGGAGCCGTTTATGATATGTAAAGAAGTCTTGTACATGTATGAGCCGTCAACTTCGGTTGATGGTTAAAGAGTCATGTGGAAACACATGCCTGTCGAATGTGTGTCGCCAGTTCAGTTAAAGAAATCTTATGCATGCACGAGTTATCAGCTGCGGGTTGATAGTTTTAGAGTCTTGTATTGATACAAGCCTGTCGACTTCGGTAGACAGTGTTATAGAGCCTTGTGTTGCACAAGCCTGTTTGACTTCAGGTCAGCAGTTGACGTCGAAGTTCCTTCACCGTTTGAATGATGTTATGATGATATGTATGTTATGTAATTATGTTATAAGAATAGGTATGCTATGTATTTGAATTATGTTATGTGATGATATGAACGATTAAAAGATTTATTTAAAAATCTAACTTAGAACTCACCAGCATAAAGCTGACTTGTTTTACATGCATATCAGGTTGAATAGTTTCAGAAATGAGAACAGAATGGCTCGTGGCATACCTTGAGGACTACCCTGGCATTATCTGGTTGTGTTATAATACTATAGAGACTTGGGTTATATGTAAATGTTTGTTTAAATTTGTATAATATTTTATGTAAGCACCTTAAATTCCGCTGCAATAGTAATGAAATCATGGTTTAAGGACTATGGGTTTGATGTTTGCCAACCGAGAGGACTCCCGGGACTCGGGGCCTCTCAAGTTGGTATCAGAGCCATAGTTTGAGATATCCGGTCATTCCTAATGCCTAGACTTAAACTGAAAATGGGACAGAATGATAAGAATGCCAGTCAAGGGTAGTCTGATGCCACGAGCTGAATGTTATGTATGCGTTAAGACGTAGGTGCAAGGTTAGGAATGTAGTTAGTGTCATGCACGTTGGGATAATGGGATGGGAAATGTTTAGAGCCTATGAGTTAGGTAAATGGTTAATAACACCTGATCAACGTCATTAACGATTTACAAAGCTTATTTCGTGCTAAACTGATCCTGTACTGACTCATCAATTGTTGCATCATGTAGGTAGTTAGATGGCTGGACAAAAGGGTAGACCACGTAAGCAACCACAGGAACCTGAAGGACTACTTATCGAGAATGAAGAACCTGTCAACGAGGACGACCACGAGCACAACGAGCAATCCGAGAATGAAGAGGAGTTTACTCTGGAGCATATCGTAGTGAAGGCTATTTCTGATGAGGTCTCCAAAGTTTTGGATGAGAAGCTACCAGCCTTGATTACAAAGGCACTGAAGGATACTTTGAAAGACAAGTCTGAAGGAACTAAGGAGAGCACCAAAGAAGATGAAGTTGTGATCACCGAGACTAGGAACGGTGATTCTAAGTCAGAGAAACTGAAGGGTTGTGACTATAAGGCCTTTAAAGGATGCAGTCCACCCTCATTTGATGGTAAGAAAGATGCGGTGGCTACCTGCCACTGGGTTTCGGCTATGGAGGCGGTTATCGCTATCAGTGAATGCCGGGAAGACCAGGTTGTGAAATTTGCAGCTCATTCATTTACTGAAGAAGCTCTACATTGGTGGAACACCGTTAAGCAGTCAAAGACCACTACTGATGTGGAAGGCCTGAAATGGGAAGACTTGAAGGAATTAGTTATGAAACACTTTTGTCCGAAGAATGAAATTGATAAAATTTAGCGGGAAATGTTAAAAAGATAGAACATGTCTTTAACATAGAAACTGCTCTTGGTAAATTGACTAGAGTAACGGAAGCCATTGAGGATGATTGTTACATTGACATAGAAGGTCATAGATTCCCTGTTAAGTTGTTTCTGATTACGTTAGGAGGTTTTGATATAGTCTTGGGCATGGATTGGTTGGCCAAATACGAGGCTAACATTGTTTGCCGACGAAATATGATTTTCTTAACGACTCTTGATGGGAGTTCAGTAACGGTTTACGGGGATAAAGTGTTTAACGTGCCTAAAGTCATTTCTATGATTAAGGCTAGTGAATTTATGAGGCGAGGGTGTGGGGCTTATCTGGCCTATGTTATCGATATAGAATCTAGGGTAAAGGAATTGGAAGACGTACCCGTGGTGTGTAACTTTCCCGATGTATTTCCTGAGGAGTTTCCAGGAATTCTTCCTGATCGGGAAATCGAATTCCAAATTGATGTTGTGCCAGGAGCTTAACCTGTCGCCAAGGCACCGTACCGTCTGGCTCCAATAGAGATGAAAGAATTAATGACCCAACTACAAGACCTTCTAGACAAGGGTTTTATACGACCAAGTGTGTCACCTTGGGGTGCACCAGTGTTGTTTGTCAAGAAAAAGGACGGAAACATGAGAATGTGCATAGATTATAGAGAATTGAATAAGCTTACGATAAAGAACAAGTATCCGTTACCAAGAATTGATGATCTGTTTGACCAATTGCTAGGGGCAAGTTGGTTTTCTAAAATCGATCTCAGATCAGGGTATCATCAACTAAAGGTAAGAGAACAAGACATTCCGAAGACATCATTTCGCACACGATATGGACATTATGAGTTTCTTGTAATGTCTTTTGGGTTAACTAACGCTCCTGCAGCGTTTATGGATTTGATGAATCGGGTGTGCGGACCCATGCTAGACCGATCAGTGATTGTGTTCATTGATGATATCTTAGTATACTCAAAGAGTGAAAATGATCATGCGTGTCATCTTCAGGAAGTACTTGAAATGCTAAGAAGAGAAAAGCTGTATGCCAAATTCTCCAAATGTGTCTTTTAGTTACGAGAAGTGCAGTTCCTAGGTCATGTTATTAGTCCAGATGGTATAATGGTGGACCCAGCTAAAGTAGAAGCAGTAATGAAATAGAGTCCTCCGAAAACACCAACGGAAGTTCGTAGCTTTCTCGGATTAGCAGGTTATTACAGAAGATTTATTCAGGATTTCTCTCGGATCGCTACACCGTTGACAAAATTGACTAGGAAAGAAGTAAAATACGATTGGGGTCCAACTCAGGTCCAAGCTTTTGAAGAACTAAAGAAGAGATTAACCGAAGTTCCTATTTTAGCATTGCCGGATGGTAATGAAGACATGGTGGTATACTCAGATGCGTCTTATCTGGGCTTGGGTTGTGTACTTATGCAAAGGGGAAAGGTAATAGCATATGCCTCAATAAAATTGAAAAGCCACGAGTTTAATTATCCAACACATTATTTGGAATTGGCTGCTGTGGTATTTGCTTTAAAAATTTGGATGCACTATTTATATGGAGTCAAGTGTACAATTTACACAGATCATAAAAGTCTAAAATACATCTTTGAATAGAAAGATTTGAATATGAGACAAAGAAGATGGCTTGAGCTGCTCAAGGATTATGACTGTGAGATTTTGTATCACCCGGGCAAGGCCAATGTGGTGGCTGATGCTCTATGTCGTGTAGGACCTCGTAGGAGCTCGGAAACAACCCGGTTCCAAGGGAAATCTACTTGACAGCCTCTGGAATAGTGCGGAATCCTATTCCAGGGTTTTCCAATCGAAATCAACAGCAACCGTGGTGAATCGAGTGAGTAGAATCAACGTGCGAGTGAGAATCGATCACCACGGATTGAGAATCGAAGTTGGACGGGAAGAATCGCTCAAAACTTCAAGGGTTTGACACTGGAGTGCACTGGGAAGAATGAGGACTCAGAAAAAAGTTAGGTTACAAATGATTTGAAGTGGTATTTATAGACTGTAGTCATTCGGCCGAATGAGTGGCCGAAGCAGCTCATTCGGCGAATGACTATGTCGAATGGACATGTCATTCGAATGAGACATTCGACGAATGACTCATTCGATTTCCTGTCATTCTCCATTGCGTTCATTCGGCGAATGACTTCGTTCGTAGAGCCATTCGCCCGAATGGTCAGAATTGATACTTAAACATTAATAAACCATATCAAACAATCATATAATCAATAGTAAACATAAAGAGCAATATATAAAGACAACTTCCATTAATATAACTTTGAACTTTACATTATGATTAACACAAAACTGAACTAGGGACATAAAATGCATCTACAAACTCCCCCTTGGACCTAGTTCACTCTTTGAAAGTGTCTTTCATGAAGTACTTTTCTGAAATGGCTTTCCAGTCATCTCCAGCATGAATGTTGAATATACTGCAGAGACGGACAACCCTCATAAACTGTAGCGCCTGTACCATGTCCTGTACATCAAAGAAGATCTGATGACGATAAAGTGCTAGGACATCTTTGTGGGACAAGTTAGTCAACCACATCGGCTCAAAAATCCGTACTGTCTCCCACTTCTTATCCTTGCATAGAACTATCACTGCCTCTCCAGTCCGTCCATCATAATACCACCATCGGAAGCCCTCCATAAAATCTTGTCGCATCTTCCTTAACAGAATCTTTTTCAAAACATTAGAAGGAAGCCACTTCAGGATAACTTTATGTTTCTGGGTATCTCCATCTATCTCAGGTAAGTAATATCTTTCAGGTTCTTGAGGCCTGAAGTTCACCCACCTCTTTCTGTACTCGTACTTCAGCTGTCGGGAGAACCATGCTGACATCCCAGAGTCTTCACTATAAAGCATCCTCAGACGTGCAAGCTGATTTACTTCGAATCCCGGCAACGTCTTGAAGTCATGAGGATGCTTAAAGTAGTCTATCCCTCTTTCCCTCTTCACTGCATAACATCCCAAATCATGAAAGTATGCCCAGCTCAGTATCTGACCTCCAGCTTTGTAGCCTTTGGTTCTGTAGACCTTTTTGTGAGTTGCTGGCATCTTTGCAGTGCTTTCTTTCTTCAGGATCTCCCAATAAGACTTCCATTCTTCTTTCGTTTGTTTGAGATCATCAGCTTCAGACTTACTCCTTTCGGCTTGTTCTTCCAGGTACCTGATAAGTAGATCTTCAGTAGCTTGCTCAAACTGATCAGTGAATGTATGCAGTTCATCTTCAGCTGATGTATACTTTGGATACTCCTCATCTGTAATGTCCTCCAGAATGACCTCATCAATGTCATCGAAAGTTTCTGGAGTTGGCTCATCAACAATAGGAACTGAGGCATCATCAGCAATAACCTCATCAGGGTTTAACTTGAACAACTCAGCTATTTGCTCCTTTGATAAGCAGTGTATAATCTCTCCCTCCTCCTTGTCGTAGCTAACTGAGTGCTGTATGATGCCTTGAACGTCAAGAATCATAGTAAGAGTCTCGTCCAGTTGACGTCTCACAGGCACAGCATCTACTTCCTCAGTAGCATCTGGTTCAACAGTCTGTGTGGGAGAAGATGGAGGAGGAGCCTTCTTCTTCTTGTCATTTGCCTTCTTGGACCGGATCTCAGATGTAGAAGTGGCTTGATCATCATCATCATCATCATCAGAACATGATGAACCAGAAGACCCACTTCCTGATCCGTCCTGATCATCATCTTTATCAGAATCTTCATAATCTACTTTCTCCTCATCAGATTCTTCTTCCTCTTCTTCCTGTTCTTCCTCTTCCTTTTCTTTCTTAGAATCTGAATCATCGGAGTGAGCAACAGTGCCTTCAATCCTGGGGGTGCTATCCTTGAGACTCTCAAGCTGATCAGCTAGCCTAGCATTCTCAGTCTCTAGGGACAGGATCCGGTCACTGAAATCAGTGACAGTTAATGCCAACTGATGATGCTCATCAATATACTTCAGCAGCTGCTCCTCTTGCTGAGCAGAACGAGCCCGTAGATCAGCTCTCTGGTCTGCAGCTTAAAGAAGCAAGGTATCCTGCTCCTCTACCCGCTGTGTGAGTTGAGCAATAATCAGTTCCTGCTCTTTATTCTTCTTTTCTTGTTGCATGCTCCTCTCCATTAATCTAAGTACCATACTGTTCAGTGTGCTCAACTGATCCACAACTGAAACAGTAGGTATGAACGTGTCAGCTCGTGTAATGGAGGGACCAGCAGAAGCAGCAGAAAATATGGGAGTCTGGGCTATGGAGGTGGTCAGAGGGGCCACAGTAGTACGAATCGAAATGGCCCTTGACCTGGTCAGTGAAGAAACTGAGACAGCTGCTACTGATGTAACAGTAGTTGTAGCAGCTGCAGTCAGTTCTGACCTCCTCTGGAATGAAAATCTGGATCTCTTTCATCTCCCAGCCGGAGAGGATGTAGACTGAACAGCCGCAACAGATACAACTGCAGTGATAGGAGTAGAGGAACGAGGAGGTGGAGAAATATCAAACTCAGGAATAAATGAAGGATCAGTAATCTCCTCCATCTCAGCTTCACTCCTCTTCCTCTTCCTTTTCGATAACCTCCCACCAAGCCAAACACTCTCATATTACTCATCTGGTGTATCCTCTGAATCAGAACCATCAGCTTCATCAGCACCAGCTTCACCCTCATCATCACTTGAGTCCTCTGACTCTTCTCCATCAGCAGCAGATGTTGTGCCAGTAATATCAAGAGTAGTCACTGTGGAGGTAGTAGTAGGCATGAAGTCTAGCTCCAACAGTGAATCAACATCTACATCCTCATCATCTGCCACAAATGTACTCACACCTACACCAGCAGTCACACCAACATCCTCAACTAAGCTAACATCAGCAGTGGTAATAACATCACCAGCAACAGTACTCACAATCATACTAGCACTTGCACCATCACCACCTGCACCAGCTCCACTATCACCATCATCCCCATCATCACCAGGCACAACTATGTCCTCCACCTCAGAGTCTGAGTCATCATGCCTCCATCTTCGACCAGGTGGAGCAATGTAATCAGGCCTCGAAAGATGACCAAACAATGACCGTAGAGTTGGCTTCCTGTCTTTCTCTATGTATGACATTACTCTGTTGAGAGTAGTGTCGTTCATGTGTTTCAGCTTGATGATATCAGCATCGATCTTCGGTAAGTCGGGCAACTGAGCATCAATCAACTGCTGTAGAAACCTGGGATACATCAAGAACTTCTTGTCTCCCTTCAGTGCTACATTCTCTTTCATATGAGTGAAGATCATCTCAGAGAAGTTGAATGGCCTGTTAAGTACCAATGCAACAAAGGCACACTGTATAGTCTCCCGCATGTCGTCGAATCCACCTCTCCTCGACCCGAGACAGTGAATCAGAACATAAGCAAGATACTTGAACTGCGGAGACATATATGCCTTGTTGAGAATCCCTGCTCCTAGATCGCCCTCATACTTACATCTCATAAAGCAGCCGTGAACTAAGTAGCGATCTAACAAATATGGCTGATCAGGTGAATCTTGGAAACCACAAACTCTCTTGATGTGCTCAGCTGATATAACTACATCGTGTCCCAACACCTTGCCTCTAATAACAGGAGGCTCAACCTCACAATCAATATCTGCAGAAGCCCAGAAATCTTGTTGGTGAGAGTGATATGGCACATGTATAGTAGAAATGGATGTAAAGATCCTTGAACGCCTCAGAAATGTGATGATCTCTGTGTAGTGTTTGGCATTCGGAGTGGTGAGATCCAAATGAGCACAAATGTTGTTCTTCGTCACTGACTTGTATCCAGCCATTCTGAACATCAGATAAAGACATGTTAGAACAGTTCAATAGCTTAAAATATTGAAATCAGATGAAAAACCAGAACACAGAATCAGTTTAAACTGATATGCCGAATGAAGTGTATCTGGACGAATGAACACTTTGGTCGAATGAGTCATTTGCCGAATGAACTACATTTGCCAAACAAATCTCATTCGTCGAATGAGCTATGTGCTGAATTAGCCATTCGCCGAATGAGCCATTCGTCGAATGAGTCATTCGCCGAATGAGTCATTAGCTATTTTGGCTATTCGTCGAATGACGACATTCGGCTATCAGTTCAAATTCAAATCCCTCTTTTCAAAATCTTCAAATCAGTTCGTAAAAACCACATATTCACACTCAGAAATGACCGACTAACACATTTAAAATAGGTTGAATGAGGTTTTAGGTCCATTTCGATCATTTATTGCAAGAGCGAAATGAAGAACCCTAACAAATTTGTTCATTTTTTGATGATTTCACGGTCAGAATTTGACGATATTCGATCCCAATGTACCTGAGATGACAATAAAGAAGATTATCAATGGCTGGGTGAGTAGGAGTCACGAGAAAAAGATCGACCGAACAGAGAAGTTTTTCGGGCGAATGTGAACACACAGTAACGGCGAAAGAAGTTTTTTGTCGAATGAGGTAGTTCGCCCGAATTACTGTTTATATAGGGTCACTCATTCGCCGAATGTGAATGGCGAATAGGTCATTCGACATTAGGTCATTCATCGAATGAGACTGACTAATGAGTCATTCAACATGAGTCATTCGCCGAATGAGACTGACTAATGAGTCATTCGACATGAGTCATTCGCCGAATGAGTTTCATTCGGTCGAATGAGACATACTCAACGGAAAACACAACCAATTTCAAGATTTAACATTTTGATCAGTAAAACAGATGCCATTTATGAAGATATGTCTGGTTGGTTCATGATTCAGATAAGACAAACATCTGAACCTACAAATGATCATCTAAACTGAAGTTGAACATGTAAAATCTTTTTGTAATTTTCTGAAACAAAATACGACTGTACAACTAGCAACTAATACAAAGAAACACATGTTTTTGTGAGAAGTCTATTGAGAAACTAACACATACACCTAATCACATCAAATCAGCTTCACTGAATGTTTCACTTCAAACACACTTGTCCTATAATCATGATTACTTCTTAAGCCTGACTTTACATAACTTCTAAACAAGATTTATGATCACTCATTTTTTCTGATTGCGTTACCCATTTCATTTAACCATTTAAAGATCAAAATCAGTTTATAACTCATTTCAGCATATCTTAATACCAGTCATCATAAATTCTATAAGATTCCACTTTTTATTATCTTTTTGTATTTTTCTTGTTCTATCCAAATGGACGGCTTTAGCTAGGTTCGTCCCAGCAATGTGGCACGTGTATGGAATCGAACTTATTTTGTTTAAGTATTTCTCAAGCTTAATACCAACTTGCTTTAATTTTTCTTCAAGCTTAATACCAGCTTGTTTTTGTTTCTCTTCAAGCTTAATACCAGCTTGTTCTTCTTTTTCTTCAAGCTTAATACCAGCTTGTTTATGTTTGAAACCTCATTTGATTCTATGATGACCGGTGTATGCTTGATTTAAGTCAAAAACTATTTCTCACTCAACTGGTTTTCTAAAACAGATCCCACCAATCAAACTTTCAAAGTCATCACAAATTGTCTATTCATTTTGTAAAATAGGCCTATCAGTACATCACATTATAATTCTCATGTTTTTTCAGCTTTGACATTTACTTTAGCTTCTATGGCATGATAGATTAATGTATTACTTTCTTAAAGAAGACTTTCTGTTTTTTTTACTTTTTCAACTGTTTTTGTATTTTAGAATTTTTTTTAAATGTTTTTGGTTTTTCAATTAGCAACTATCTCCCCCTAAAAACCTAAAACAGAAAATCTTTTTGTGTTTTTGATGAAGAAAAGAAGCTATACAATAAAACTTGAATAAAACAAATAGACAAAACAAAAACTACCTAAGAAAGGCGATGATCATTTGTTAGATTCAGATGAAGGTAGGACTTCATCCTTTTGGAAAACACCATTAGCCGATAACAGATATAAAAATCTGGGTTTATCAAAAGCTTTTGTGAAATTATCGGCTTTCTGGTGATCAGTGTGAATTTTAACAACATCGATTAGTTTCTTTTCAAAACAATCACCTATGAAGTGATATTTAATGTCGATGTGTTTTGTTTTCGAGTGCTGAACATGATTTTTAGTGACAGCTATGGCGGCAGTGTTATCAACATATATAGGAGTGTTAGAAAAGTCTAACCCATAGTCCCTGAGTTGCTGTTGGATCCAGATGATCTGAGAACAACAACTAGCAGCAGCAATGTATTCAGCTTCACAGGTTGAAGTAGACACCGACGTCTGCTTCTTGCACCGCTAGGTAACTAATCGAGTTCCAAAGAACTGACATCCTGCAGATGTTGACTTGAAATCTCTCTTGCAGCCACCATAATCTGAGTCACTGTATGCAGTAAGTTCAAAATTATCATCATTAGGGTACCATAAACCAAGATCCGGTGTACCTTTCAGCTAACGCATAATCCATTTCACAGCAATCAGATGAGACACTCTTGGTTTTGATTGATAACGTGCACACAAGCATGTGGCGAACATGATGTCTGGCCGAGAAGCAGTAAGATACATAAGAGAACCAATCATTCCTCGGTACATAGTGGCATCAATTAACTCCCCCTTTTCATCTGGTGTAATCCCGTGATTGACAGCCAGTGGGGTACCAGCAGGCTTTGCATCTGACATACTGAACCGGCTCAGTATGTCACCAACGTATTTGGTTTGATGAATGAATATTCCTGCCTCAGACTGATCCACTTGTAATCCCAGAAAAAATTTCATCTCTCCCATTGAGCTCATCTCGAACTTCTCTTTCATAACCTTTTCAAACTCTTTGCACAGACCATCATTTGTTGAACCGAAGATGATGTCATCCACATAGACTTGCACCAAGAGTAAATCACCATCCTTTTCTCGAATAAACAGTGTACAGTCAATGACACCTCTTCTGAACCCGTTGTTCAGAAGGTGAGTAGACAGTGTCTCATACCATGCTCACGGCGCTTGATGTAATCCATATAAGGCCTTGTCTAACTTGTAGACTTGGTCTCTATGCAATGGATCCTCAAACCCGGGAGGTTGACTGACATACACTATTTCATTTATCACACCATGAAGAAATGCGCTCTTTACATCCATTTGATAAACTTTAAACTTTTTGAAGGATGCATAAGCCAAGAAAATACGAATGGCTTCAAGTCGAGCAACTGGTGCAAATACTTCATTATAGTCCAAACCTTCAACTTGTCTAAATCCTTGAACAACCAGGCGTGCCTTGTTTCGCACAATGATCCCATGATCATCCTTCTTGCAACGAAGAACCCATCTGGTGCCTATGACTTTCACACCTTTTGGTCTGTCAACCAGTTGCCAGACACCTAACTTCTTGAATTGTAGGAGTTCTTCTTGCATTGCATCTACCCACGATTCTTCCTTGAGAGCTTCAGTAACAGTACGTGGCTCAACTTGGGAGATAAAACATGAATGGGCACAAA
Source organism: Mikania micrantha (assembly GCA_009363875.1). Taxonomy (NCBI): domain Eukaryota; kingdom Viridiplantae; phylum Streptophyta; class Magnoliopsida; order Asterales; family Asteraceae; genus Mikania; species Mikania micrantha. Next base: position 60,307,716 of record CM018681.1, read on the forward strand.
AGTTTACATCTGCAAAATCAAGAATGTCTGCAAGTCTCCCTGAAGAAAGTTGGTTTCTTGTTTTAACCCCATCTAATGGACTTCCAATAATGTTTTCTTGAGGATGAATCCGATTAATTCTTCCAATAGGATGAGCGGGAACTTCAACCTATGGATCAAGATTATTCAGATTCAGATCTTCAAGTCCTGGCACAAGATTGTCAACAGTTGGTTCAGGGGCAGTAGGAGGAACTGAGTTGTCGTCTGTGTCTGAGCTGTCATCATGTGTCTGTCCTGTAGGAATTGAATTGGATGAAGGTTGCACTGGTTCATCAGGTGCATTTTGTACATCATACATCATCTAAACAACAACATCTTCATCAGTATATATGGGAGACATATTGAAGGAGTCAAATAGATCAGAATAGTTGAACATCCAATCAGGACCCTTCCCAGGTGGGGGCATAGAATATTTCTGAACATCAACATGGTACCACTCTTCCACATTTTGAGTTGATCTGTTATAAACTCTTTTATTTGGAGTGCTGTACCCAAGAAAATACCCTTCTTCCACCTTTTCATTAAACTTGCCTTGCTCATGTTTCTTAAGCATAACGCATGGTGCACCAAATGGTTCAAGATACTTAAGATTTGGCTTTCTGTTATGGAGCAATTCGAAACAAGTTTTCCCATGTCTCTTCACTATCAACACCCGATTTAGAGTGTAACAAGCATTTGCTACATCTTCATTCCAGAATTAAACTGGAAGAGACGAATCTGCAAGCATAGTCCTAGCAGCCTCAATCAAAGTCCTGTTCTTTCGCTCAGCAACACCGTTCATTTGGGGAACATATGGGGCACTAAATTGTTGAACAATACCTCGTTCATTACAAAAGTTCTCCATGTTGTGATTTTTGAACTCTGTCCCATTGTCGGTTCTGAGTATGCGAATCTTGAGCTTATAAAGAGATTCAAGTTTGGTAACCAACACTTGAATGCAGTCAAACGTTTCAGATTTCTCCTTTAGAAAGAAAACCTAAGAGTATCTGGAATATTCATCAGTGATGACAAGACAGTATTGATCCCCAGCAATACTCTTGCGGTTAACAGGACCAAAAAGATCCATATGGAGCAGCTCAAGTGGAACAGTGATTGAGTGATACTTCTTTGGTTTGTGAGACTGCTTGACTTGCTTGCCCTTTTTGCAAGATACACAGACATCAGACAGCTTGAAATTCTTCAGACTAACCCCTTCAAGCAGATTGTTGTGTACCAGGTGATTCATCTTGCGTAGACTCAAATGACCCATCGTCTTATGCAAAAGAATTGAATCTTTCTCTGTTGCCCTTGACATAAAACATGAAGCTGTGGAGGATGTAGTTGAAGCTGTGGCCATATTAAGTACATACAAGTCTTGCTTCCTTGGGGCAGACCTCAAGATCCAATCTTCAGGGATAACAACACCTTGCTTTAGAAGCATTTGGATTCATCAAAAAGAACCTTGTTGTTTTTATCACAAATCTGTGATACAGAAAGAAGATTATTCTCCAATTGCTTGACATATCTGACTTTGTCAAATGAAACTTGCCGATTTGATAAAATTTCCTCTCCCGTTATAAAACCACCTTTGTCACCGGCAAAAGCTACATATCCACCATGAACAGATTGAACGTTTGAGAGCAGAGAGATATTTCCGGTCATATGCCTTGAAGCCCCACTATCGACAATCCAAGAGCTGTTTAGAGCAGCTGTTGGGGCATTCTGCACAAAAATAAAACAATTAGTTCAATTTGGGAACCCAAGCCTTTACAGTCTTGGGTTGACCCAATGAGTCTCGGATCATAACATCGATCCATTTACCATCTGAAACAGCGTTGTCTGAAGTGGGTGGAACTGAAGTCTCAGACTTTACTTTCCAGACTGCATTTTTACTGAAAGAATTTTTCAGATAAATGGATGATGATTTAACTTGATCAACATTAACCATCTTGGGAACATTCAAGTTCACCAGTTTCCCTTTACCCTTGTCCAAAGATTTAACCAGATTTGGTTGTTTGGGTTTTGCCTGAATTGACTTGGATTCAGATTTGACAGGTTTAACAAAAATCTGATTTTGTTTTCTGGGTGGTGCAACCTTTGGTCTGATCAACTGTGGGCAAGATCTAACAAAGTGCCCAGGTGCACCACACTCGAAGCAAACCGGGTCTCCCTTTTTATGAAAATGTTTTAATTCAGAAAAAGATTGCCTTTTTGGTTTGAAAACATTTGTTTTAGGCATGTTCTGACTAAAACTCAAACCCTTTTTCCCATTTGGAACAAGATTGTCAATCTTGTTACATACACAAGCTTCATTTTCTTTTGAAGCTTTCAGAAAACCTAAGGCTTGATAAATTTTTGAGGATGAGATTGGGTCACCCTTTTTGATAAGAGGGATTGGATTCTGAGTAATAACACAATCAGATGAATCATTAGATGAATCATCAGATTCATCCTCAGAATCGGAAACCCAATCCTCTACAAGTCCATCCACCGAAGATTACTTTGACAAAGAGGATCCCTCATCCGTAATCATCCCAATCGGATCAATTACTAATGGAGTTATAACTTGAAAATCTTTAACATCTTTGTCATTCGGTGAATTGACAAAGCTGTTTAAGATTGGTGGAGGACATCTTTGATAACTCATTGTTCCCTTACCCTTATTATCAGCTCCTTTGCTGATCATGTGCTCAATGATATAAGATGCACTCTTATAGCTCTTGAGCTTTTGTCCTAGGGTCTCATAATCACACTCAACTATTGCTAACTTCTTCTTTACCTCATTAATGGTATTGAGATAAGAAGTTATAGCATCTTGCTTGTTAAGAACAGCAATCTCAGCCTCATGAAGTTGTCTATTTAAAAGTTCAATTTTAGCTTGAAAATACTTTTCATTAGCTTTTAAAACTTTGTTAGCATCAATACACTGGTTGAGATCATTGATCAAAGCAGCATTGTGATTTTGATAGGAAAGGACCTTGCTTTTAAGGTCAACACAATTAAAACAAATAGAACAAGAAGATGAACAATCATCAGATACCTGATCAGACTGTGAAGTTGCAGCAGGAGTAGCAGATGAGTTTATCATCAATGCAAACTGAGTAGGAGATTCTTCAATATCAGCATCAGAATCAGATTCAGTGTCAGAATCAGTCAAGGTTTCAGACTCTGATCCAGATGTTTCTTCTATCTTGAGTTGTGCTCCTTCAAAAGTAATCTCTTCATGTTGATCATCTAACGTCTGGATCTTAGCTACACATGCTTTATCTTGTCCCCTTGTTTCAGAATTGAATCTGAAATCCCAATTTTCACCTTCATCCTGCTATACCATCAAAGCTTTGCCTATATTTGAAGGACTAGTCTGAGCAGGAGAATAAATAGGGACAAGTCTTCTTTCTGTATTTGCTGCAGAAGACTTTTGATGATGAAAAGGATTCTTATTTCATGCTTTCTTTGGATGTTTGCATTGTTTGGCAAAGTGACCTTTCTCCCCACAATTGTAACAGGTGACTGAGGCCATGTCAAAACCAAACTTAGACTCCTTGTTCAAGTTAATGTCTTTGCCAGTCCTTTTAACAAACTCCTTAGCTCTCCTCACAGCACTTTCCAAAGCCCACATGATGTCAATCCTTTCCATGTCATCTGGATCTATCTGAGAATAGTCATCATTTGTCAGATACGGATTGCCAATTTGTCCTGCCACCAGTCCATCATAAGAACTAACCAAGGTAGAAAATAGACCCATATGCTCTTTAGCAATCTCAACTGTAACTTTATCAAAATTCTCTGTCTTTAGACTTGTGACTGGCTGATGATGTTCTTTCTAAGAACTTGAAGAGGAGGATGACTGACTGAAATGAATGTGATTAGAAGATGGAGCTTCAGTAGTCTGAGAAACAAAGCAGTCTTCAATGGAGCATGTGAAGAAGCTTTCTCTACAGTAGGTGTAGAATAGTACAATGAAGGATCCTGAACTTGAGCAACCCTCTTAGCTTTCCACTTGTTCTCAATTTCCTGCCACTTCAATTTCTGGATAAAATCATTGATATCCATATGTGCCATCATCTCATTCTGCTTAAGTACCATCAAAAATGACTCCCATTTTGGAGGAAGAGCATCTGCAAAACACTGAATCCTCTCCTGATAGTAGTCTTGACTTCATGATTAAACAACTCACTTAACAGATGATAGAATCTGGCAATCAAATCATCCAATGATTCATTCCCCACATACATAAAGCTGTTGAATTCCTTCCTTAATGCCTTTGACTTGATGTTCTTCAAAGCATCATTTCCCTCATAACGCTGTTGCAAAGCATCCCACAAATATTTAGAAGATGTGAACTGTCTGAATTGATGAAAAATATCAGTAGCAATAGACTGAGATAAAATAGCATAAGCCTTCTTCTCATAATCATAAAGCTTCCTTTGAGGCTCAGTCATCCGTGTGACTAGCATAGGAGTTCCATCCTCATTCAGAGGCCTCAGATAACCTCCTTCAATCATCATCCACAAGTTAGTATCCACTCCATTGATGTGAATCTCAAATCTATATTTCCAGTGTGGATAATCATCTAAAGAAAGCAGCTTGGGAGCTTTGTTGGAATTTCCTGTCTCAGTTTCAGTTAACAGTAGAGTCTGAATGTGATGATTCTGATTAGCCATTAGTGCTAAATCCTCCATTTAGTTAGGAACAACAAGATTCAACACTTAGAAAAATTTGCAGACTGATGGCCGAATGAAGTTGTTTGTGGCGAATGTCGGGGCCCGAATGAACTGATTCTGGCGAATGAGGATCTGAGTATGACTATAAGGGCGAAAGAACCTATTCGGCGAATGAAGGGTCGAATGAGCCTATTCGCCGAATAAGAGTTGAGAATGAAGCTATTCGCCGAATGTGGGTTGAGTATTAAGCTATTCGGCGAATGTGGGTTGAGTATGAGGCTATTCGGCGAATGACACTGGCGAATGGTGCTATTCGGCGAATGAGACTTATTCGGCCAAACTTATTCGGCCGCCATGCTCATTCGGCCGATCTAAGGGTTTTAGCAACAAAAATCGCAATAACTTTCGATTTAGACCAGATCTAAGTACCAAATTTGGTACAGAACATCATGATATGATTATGAACAAATTGGGATTGAAGTTTGGACAAAAACACCACAAAAATCCACGGATTTGGAATGTAACAGTAACTTTTTGGCCAAGGCAATCAGGGTTTTGTGGGTTTCGAAAATACAGACTGAGATCTGATCATTTTGAGTGGAAATCAAGCAGAATCAAGAGCCAAAGCTTTGATACCACTTTGTAGGACCTCGTAGGAGCTCGAAAACAACCCGGTTCCAAGGGAAATCTGCTTGACAGCCTCTGGAATAGTTCGGAATCCTATTCCAGGGTTTTCCAATCGAAATCAACAGCAACCGTGGTGAATCGAGTGAGTAGAATCAACGTGCGAGTGAGAATTGATCACCACGGATTGAGAATCGAAGTTGGACGGGAAGAATCGCTCAAAACTTCAAGGGTTTGACACTGGAGTGCACTGGGAAGAATGAGGACTCGGAAAAAAGTTAGGTTACAAATGATTTGAAGTGGTATTTATAGACTGTAGTCATTCGGCCGAATGAGTGGCCGAAGCAGCTCATTCGGCGAATGACTATGTCGAATGGACATGTCATTCGAATGAGACATTCGGCGAATGACTCATTCAATTGCCTGTCATTCGCTATTGCGTTCATTCGGCAAATGACTTCTTTCGTAGAGCCATTCGCCCGAATGGTCAGAATTGATACTTAAACATTAATAAACCATATCAAACAATCATATAATCATATAATCAATAATAAACATTAAGAGCAATATATAAAGACAACTTCCATTAATATAACTTTGAACTTTACATTATGATTAACACAAAACTGAACTAGGGACATAAAATGCATCTACAAGTCGCAAGACCGAACACTCTACAATACGAGTTAAGTCGTATAGTTTGGTGATAACATTAGATTTCCTGAGTGAGCTCAAGGATGCACAGAAGGAAGGACTAAAGGAATAAAATTTTGGATTCGAAAGAATCTTTGGTCAAGTTAAGAATTTAGAAGAAAATGAATTTGGTGTTAAGATCCGATTTGGTCGAATGTGGGTTCCACGAAACGGGGACATCAGGTCAAGGATTCTAGACGAAGCACATAAGTCACGGTAGTCTATTCATCCTGGTGCAACAAAAATGTATCAAGACCTTCGAAAGGATTACTGGTGGCCAGGTATGAAGTTTAATGTGATGCAGTACGTAAACAAATGTTTGCATGTGCGCAAGTAAAAGCTGAACATCAGAAACCTTATGGTTATGTGCAACCTCTAGAAGTTCCAGAATGGAAGTGGGAACACATCACCATGGATTTTATTACCAAGTTGCCACTTACGGCGAAATTTCATGATGCTATTTGGGTGATTGTAGACAGGTTAACGAAAAGTGCTCATTTCTTACCTATACGTGAGACCTATACGTCGGAGAGACTGTCTGAATTATTTTTGAAAGAAATAATTACCAGACATTGAGTTCCAGTTTCTATAGTGTCAGATCGTAACACGCGATTCGTTTCAAGATTCTGGAAATAGTTTCATGAATCAATGGGCACAAGACTAAATATTAGCACTGCGTATCATCCCAAGACCGACGGACAGTCTGAAAGGACTATCCAAACTTTAGAGGACATGCTCAGGGCCTGTATTATTGATTTTGGTGGTAGTTGGGATGATCACTTACCACTAGTGGAATTCTCGTACAACAATAGCTATCATGCTAGTATTGGCATGCCACCATACGAGGCATTGTACGGACGGCGTTGTAGGACACCTGTGTGTTGGGGAGGTGTAGGACAGAAAGAAGTGGGAAGTAAAGTAGCAGTATTAGAGTTGACAGAAAAGCTTCAATTAGTTAAGGCGCGAATGAAAGCTGCACAAGATCGACAAAAGTCTTATGCCAATAAAAGACGGAGACCAATAGAGTTTGAAGTAGGTGATCAAGTACTGTTAAAAGTTTCACCATGGAAGGGAGTTATTCGATTCAGGAAAAGAGGAAAGTTGAGTCCGAGATTTATTGGACCTTTTCGAATAACGGCACGGGTCAGTAAGGTAGCCTACCGGTTAGATCTGCCAGATGAACTGAGTGGAATTCATCCGACATTTCACGTTTCACATCTGAGAAAATGTCTAGCAGATGATGTAGCATATGTGCCTTTAAATGATATTGAAGTTGATGAAAGGTTGAACTACATAGAAGAACCAGTTGCAATCCTTGACACGAAAGAAAAACAATTACGTAACAAGATGATTAGACTAGTTAAGGTTCAATGGAAACACCGAAAAGGATCCGAGGCTACATGGGAGGTTGAAAAAGAGATGAAACGATTCTACCCACATTTGTTTGAAACGTAATAGGTTTCGAGGACGAAACCTATTGTAAGGAGGGTAGATTTGTAACAACCGAAGATTTAGCACATTTGAACGTGCTTGAAATCCATGTTGATTTGAAAAACGAAGTTATTATAGGATGATAGTATGCGAGAAATGGTGAACGTGGGCGAAAACCGTGCGCGAAACGGAGTTACGGATTTTCCGGAATCGCGAAATGAAGAAAAAAATCGAAAAGTGGAAAAAATTGCCTGGGCCGGTACGCCCCGTGCCACTCAACCACTTGGGGCGGTACGCCCGGGGCTTACAAAGAAGTCTAGCCGCCCTACCTCCCGCGCGCTACTCCCCAACTCAAGGTTCGGCCTGGGGCGATGCGCCTGATGTCATCTGATCGCAACTTTTGCTTAAAAAGTCAGTTTTTCATCTAGAAGGTATATTTCCTTCTTATCCTCGACGATTCAGCACCCCACACGAAAAATCCACTCCTTCAATCCATAAAACATTCATTTTGAAGCCTCTAGATCACGTGGATCGCACCAGGGAACAGTTTTGCAAGTCCTAATTGTCTTTTTACACGCAGAACTCCATCTGAATAGGTAACGGTTCATTTTAACCTTCTAGATTGATAATGATTGATTAAATCTTGTAATTGAATGTAATGATATAGTTAGGGTTGTTGATTATTGCCTAGATGATGGCTAGGATTGATTATAAATGACAAACTCGAATTGTTAACGGGTAAATCCTTGTTTTGATACGTTGTAATGCCCGGTTTGCATGAAATCATAACAATGGTTATAATGGTTTAAACCATTTGATTATGACACTGTAGGTGATTAGTTTGATTAATCCTTGACATGCAACGTGTAATCCAGGTGTTTCAAACTAATCACAACCATTAACATACTCATTGTAACGATTATCTTATGTTTATGGTAACATACAGATTAGTATGCTAAACATGGTTGTTAAACCTATTCTAGTACCACGTTGTGATATTTCATGATACCTGGGTAATCAATAACAAGGATTGATCATTTCTAAGCCATTAATCTGTCTAGGAATCTGTTTTAGCGTTATAATCAACAACATGAACTATTTCATTAATGTGAGATTATTCCGACTATCAAGGCAATGTCTTTGACATTGGACGTTCAGAAAGATTTAATCAGTAAGTTAAGACATAAATAACTTATTAAACGTTAACCAATGCAGAATTATACCGGTAGTACCAGTTTGCGAGGGATCTTCCTACCGTAAGATATCAAGTGAGTTCTTATCGCCCTGTTTTAAATATTTTATCATTTTGGGTTGATATGCATGTTATAAAGTTATTGTATGAAAGTGAATTTTAACCTGATTATGGTCAGGTAAAGCATGTTTTCAGGAAAAGTATGTTTTCAAATAAAGAATGATTTTAGGTCTCAACTGCGGTTGAGAAGTAAATGATTTTTAGAGTCTCAGCTGAGATATAAAGAATGTTTTTAAGTCTCAACGATGGTTGAGAAGGAAATGATTTTGTTTTTGTAAGACACTCGGTTGAGGTCGAGGAGGAAATGAAGTTTTGCTTGCTGCGGTTGGGCAAAACTTGAGCACAGTGGTGAAAGGAGCCGTTTATGATATGTAAAGAAGTCTTGCACATGTATGAGCCGTCAACTTCGGTTGATGGTTAAAGAGTCCTGTGGAAACACATGCCTGTCGACTGTGTGTCGCCAGTTCAGTTAAAGAAAACTTATGCATGCACGAGTTATCAGCTGCGGGTTGATAGTTATAGAGTCTTGTATTGATACAAGCCTGTCGACTTCGGTAGACAGTGTTATAGAGCCTTGTGTTGCACAAGCCTGTTTGACTTCAGGTCAGCAGTTGACGGTGAAGTTCCTTCACCGTTTGAATGATGTTATGATGATATGTATGTTATGTAATTATGTTATAAGAATAGGTATGCTATGTATTTGAATTAAGTTATGTGATGATATGAACGATTAAAAGATTTATTTAAAAATCTAACTTAGAACTCACCAGCATAAAGCTGACTTGTTTTACATGCATATCAGGTTGAATAGTTTCAGAAATGAGAATAGAATGCCTCGTGGCATACCTTGAGGACTACCCTGGCATTATCTGGCTGTGTTATAATACTATAGAGACTTGGGTTATATGTAAATGTTTGTTTAAATCTGTATAATACTTTATGTAAACACCTTAAATTCTGCTGCAATAGTAATGAAATAATGGTTTAAGGACTATGGGTTTGATGTTTGCCAAGCGAGGGGACTCCCGGGACTCGGGGCCTTTCACTATTCTTCTCGTATTTCCTGATAAATTTCTTGGCTCGGAAGACTGGCATGGCCATCTGCGATACAATGTCCATCTCTTCAACACCAGCAGGATTAATCTGCTCTAGATTATCCTGTGTCAGATTGGTCGGTACCAATTCTCCTTCAATAAAAGCATTATAGCTGTTCATGAACCCCTTGAACAGAAGCAGGTTTTCTTCACTTTCAGGACTGATCATTGGCAATGAATGAGCTTGCCAAATGGAGAGGAATGCAGTCTCATAGGGAACTGACTGAGATGTTGAAGCCTGGTATGTGTGAGAACCAGAGGCTTGGTAGTTAATTGTAGACAGAACTGCAGCATTCTCAGTGGCTAGATGACGCCCGTGAAGCTGGCGTGATTGAGTGCCCTTTGTTTATCATCCATGTCATACGAGTTGATGATGGATATCAGCTCACTAAGGGTAGTCTTGTACATGTCCTTAGTCCTCTTGATCGCCGTACATTTTGAGTTCCGATTGTACGGTAAAGAGTTCAAGAGCTTCTTGTCGACTTACCTTTTTGTCATTTTAATCTTGTAATGACCCATTTTTGGGAAATATTATAAAACGAACATAATTGGTGTATAATTATGTTTATTTTAATTATTGGGTGTTTTATAAGATTTAATTATTTTAAATATTATTTGATGGGTGTTTTAATTATATTTCATCCTTTTGAAATTATGGTGGGTGCTAACTAACTTAACTTAGTTAGTAATAACTAGTTAGATTTAACTAGTAGTTGGAGGGCTAAAATTGTAATGAGCTAGAAGTTTAATTAAAAGGGGGTTTTATAGGAAAAGGGTGGTCAAAATTGGTCATAAGACCTTTCCTCGTGGGTGTCGACGAGTAGGGAGAAAGGAGCAAAGGAGAAAGCTCAAAATTTCAGAAATTGATGCTTGATTTGTGCCTTGACCTTGAATGCAAGTATAAACTTGAGTTATCCTTGTTTCAAACTACATCTAGGTATGTAATTTTTGGGTTTTTGTTGAGATTTACGTGGGTCTTCCATGGGGTGTGGGTTTGATGGGTCAAATCTGAAATTGGAGGTTTAGATGGTGTTATATGTTGTAAATCATCATGTAGATCATCTAAGAACAACATTTTGGTCATTTTATGGAGTTTGGCAAAGGTTGATGAAATTTGTGTTTTTATGGTTCATGAAGAAGATGAACTAGGAGGTTTAAAATGGGTGTTTGATAGTGGCTGATATGATTACATGATTTTTTTCTAACATTTGAAGTTGTATAACATAACTAAATTGTGTGATTATTGAACTTGGTTGATTACAAACAAAAATGGGAGATTGTTGGAGTTTAGAAGCAATTGAAATGTGTAGGTGGAATTTCTCCACACAAGTTGTTTGATGAAATTTCAACAATTTGAATTTTCACCTAAGAATGGGTTTAAATGGATGGGTGATGTCAATTGGTTTCTATGATCATAAAAGATGAAAATTTTTTGATTAGGATGTCATTTGACTATGATCTAGGTGTAATTGGTGATAATGGGTCAATTGGATGTAATTTGACTAGTTATAGTCAACCTTTGTATTAAACCTGTTAGTTGTGATAATAGGAAGCGTTAAACGAGGTGTTAGTGTAAGAAAACGACCCGGAAAAGGAGATTGTGGTGGTGGATAACTTGTCGGGGCAAGGTAAGTCACCCACCTATTATACTTGATATCGTTAAATGGTGTTATGTACATATATGTAGATGTATGTGGAATATACATGGAATGTTTAATTTTGGTGAATTGGTGTTTGTACATTTGTTGTATGACAATAACATGCAATAGGTGTTATAATTGATTAGTTATTTTATGTAGAATGTTTACTTTTGATGTGGCACAATAAGGAGGATTCACAAGAGGTGTGAACTTCTTATTGAAGGTTGACCGAAATTGGTCAAACAATTCACAAGATGTGTGAATATGTAAATTGGGAGAATTGGCTTGTATGATTGGTGTTTGACAATAATATGCAATATGTGTTACATTTACTTAGTTATTGTAAAATTTGTATGTTTACAAGTGGTGTGTAGAAGTATGAATGATTCACAAGAGGTGTGAACTTCATATTTGAAATTTGACTGAAATTGGTCAAATGATACATAAGAGGTGCGAAGGTGAAATTAATTGGTGTTAGATTACTTGGTGTTGACAATAACATGCAATAGGTGTTTTAATTGCTTAGTTATTGTGATTTTCTTATGTTTATAATGGGGTGTGGTGAAATAAGAATGATTCACAAGGTGTGTGAACTTCTTATTTGAAGTTTGACTAAAAAGTAGTCAAACAATACGCATGATGTGTAAATGTGAAATGGGTTGAATCACAAGTGGTGTGATCTTCCCTTGGTGAATTTATGGAGCTTAGGTAAATCACAAGTGGTGTGATTACCTATCTTGAGAATCCTTGGTGAAAAAGGAAGTCGCAAGGGAATGAAGAATAATTTGACTTTATTTGGAGATTTATATGTTCTAACACTTTGAATTTTGTTTTTGAGGTGCTATGAACATGATTTTCATATGTTAAATATGTTGATAATTTTGTACAAATGAGAATCCCTTGGTGGAAAGGAAGTCTCATTTGGTTTGGGTGAGAAATGGTGGTGTTAATAGGTTTAGGTGAAAACGACCCGTTTAACAAATCACCCGATATTAAACATAATGATATCATTAAATTATGTATGGATATTGGTTTTTATGTCCTTACGGTGTTATGTGATGTATTTGGAGGTAACAAAAGGGTTAAAACGATCCGGGGTGGTTACGGGAGTGTAAAACGCGATATTTGATATGTGCAGGGAGCATAAGCTACGCCCTGGGCATAGCCTATGGTTGGAGGGTTCTGTTTAAAATGACCATAGCCTACGGTCAGGCCATAAGTTAGGGTTGGAAGGTTCTGTTTAGAATGACCATAGCCTACAGTCAGCCCATAAGCTACGGCTGGAGGTGTCCAAAATCACTCGTTTTGATCGTTTAATCGCGTTTTAGGATGTAATAACCTTCCGTTATGAAAAAAAGAGTATACATAGGTGTTCTTACTTAGTTCTAATGAACTAATGGTGATTTAATTGTGGTGTTTTGTAGGTGAACATCAAGGGTGATGGCGCGCGTGATAGGGAATAGAATGAAGGATCAGATCGAACCTTTTTTGATTGAAACCCAATAACTTTTGAGAATTGTTGTTAATGTTGTAATTGGGTTTTCAAAGGTAGAATCAACCTAACTTTATATCTTTTGGTGAAAACTTGGGTTATTTTGGATGAAGAAAATGATGTTTATTTTGAAAAATCTGGGATCTATTTTGATATGTTGTTTTAAAACACGTGTCATGCGTGTGGGAATTTTGGGCCTTACAAATCCTTGCACTTGTAAGATCAGTCATCAGGTGGGTGAATCGGTTAAGTTGAGCTTCCAGAGATTCTCCTTTGGTATGGATGAACTTGTTGAACCGTTGTCTCAACATGTCTTTTCTGTTGTCTCGCATGTCTTCATTCCCTTTAAAGCGTTCAACCAAAGCATCCCATAATTGTTTGGCAGTCTTGTGCTCCTTAAACATGTGAGCAACATCAGTAGACAGTGCCATAGTGATGGAGGCATAAGCCTTGTCTTCCTTCTCTCGCAGCAAAATGTCGTTCTCAGGGAACAACTCCGTGTCCTTAGGAATCAACCCATTCAACTCACTTTCGTACATAGGCACGTAAGGCCCTTCCTCAATTGACCTCCATAGCTTTGGGTCAGTATATTTGATGAATGATTGAAACCTGAACTTCCAGTCCTGAAAGTTATCACCTGACAAAAGCCAATACCTTGGTGTTAAAAAGAGCCTCCAAGCTCTGATACCACTTGTAGGTCCAAATCTGGATCAAGACTTGAGCTTTAATACTCTAATCAGCACCAAATGCTTCTAACGAGTGCGGAATCCAAGATAGAAGCAACAGAAGAGATGGGAAAATGAATGCTTTGATTAAAAACATGAACTTTACAAGACTAGACTCAATACGTCTAGAGAGCTATGCCTCGGGAATCCAACCCTAGTGCAGTACAAAATGCATCTGTTTATACTACATCTATGAGTACTCGAACCTATGTGCTCGAAATACAAAAGTACACGAAAATTACAAGTACTTGAAATTACAAGTTCACAAAAATTAATAAAACTTGGTTTTAATCTGGTCACGTATTGATTTTGTTAGCCTTTGTGAGGCCCTAATCCTGGGTACCCCACGGAGGTTGGTTTTAATCATAACACATATCTCTTAAACCAAAAACTTTCATAATCATGTAACGAAAATTTTGAAACATTGTCAAATGCACAGAGATACAACTAAATGTCTGTATCTTTAACATAAATGATTGCCAAACACCATCGGATTCTCTATCTTGATGCCCGAGCACCATGCTTCCTTTTACCTTAGCTTTAACCTGACATACATGCTAAAATGTCAGCTTACGCTTGTGAGTTCTAGTTTTCATAAAACATCGTAACGTTTTGGTAGGTTAAAAAATACTTAACATAAAACATCATTACGTTCACATAATCCATAACCTTATCACATAACATCATAAACATCATCACCAGACATCCACTGTCATCAACATGAATGGTGGGCTTATGTCGGCACAAGGCTCCATACCCTGTTATAGTCAGGTTGACTTTCATACCCTGTTATAGTCAGGTTGACTCTCATACCCTGTTATAGTCAGGTTGACTCTCATACCCTGTTATAGTCAGGTTGACTCTCATACCCTGTTATAGTCAGGTTGACTCTCATACCCTGTTATAGTCAGGTTGACTGTCATACCTTGTTATAGTCAGGTTGACTCTCATACCCTGTTATAGTCAGGTTGACTCTCATACCCAGTTATAGTCAGGTTGACTGTCATACCTTGTTATAGTCAGGTTGACTCTCATACCCTGTTATAGACATGTTGACTCTCATACCCTGTTATAGTCAGGTTGACTGTCATACTTTGTTATAGTCAGGTTGACTCTCATACCCTGTTATTTTCAGGTTGACTTTCATACCTTGTTATAGTCAGGTTGACCCTCATACCCTGTTATAGTCAGGTTGACTTTTATATCTACCAGTACAAGTACCGGTGCATCATTCATGCATATCCCATGACAAGTATGGGAACATCATCCATTCATCATACATGATAAGCGAGCATCATATCGTCATTCGTCATAATCATCAAGGCATCATTACATTCGATGCTAGCATCATAACATCGTTCATCATAATCATCATGGCATTATAAACATGTCATGCTAGCATCATTTCATCATAACGTCCTAGCATTGTACATATGGCATGCTAGCATCATATCATCAAATTATAACATCATACTTTCACCCTAGCAACCTAGGATCTCATCATAACATCTTATAACTATCATCACAGTTATCATCATAATGCATGTCATTATACAGTCATCATAATATTATATCATCATACTATTCATGATCATAACTCATTTATCATGCATTCATCATACTTAGCATATTCTCATGCATATTACATCATACATTAATCATTCATTCTCATAGCGTAGGAACATAGAATCATAAAACATCATAAACATATTAACAACATGTACGTCAGCCCAAAACTGAAGTACACATAAATTGCTAAAACGGGGCATCTAGAACTCACCTAACAGCAGCTCCTTTTCTTTTTAGCCGAACTCCTTAGCTAAGACTCAAGAACCTACACCATTAAATCGTCTCATTACATTCCATTCTTAGGCTTAGAATTTATTCTAAGTCCCCATAGCTACCAGTCCCCATTTTTAAGTTCAAGTTCTCGAAACATAGCTAAGTATTCGAAACCCTTGAAGTCCACTAGCTATCATTGTACACAAAATTTCTAGAGTTCACGAAATCCTTAGAGTTCACGAACTCTCTAGGTTCACGAAACAAGGTTCTTGAACTAGTGTTCTCGAAAGAAGGTTCTCGAACAAGAGTTCATGAAACAGTGTTTTCGAACCAAGCATAGTTTCAAGTACTTCCTTTCGTGTATATTTTCGAGTACACATCTTTTCTGCATAAACATCTCAGAAACCCATCCTAGGCTTTGGGGAGCTAGTTCTAGATTCCTTATGGCATTACCAACACCTTGTACCAAAAAGTATCGAGCTTTATGCATAAAGGTGTGAGCTTTATGTATAAGTTCACTTTTCTATAAAAATCCTAACTTTCTCGTTTAAAACATTTACTTGGTGTTAGATGATCCTTCTGGAGGCTTCTCGTGTGTTCCCTCTCCTTCCTGAGCGATCTACAGTCGTTTATTTGAATTCTTGAAACCAAATTCGTGTACTTGAGAGAGAGTGTGTTTCCAGCCAAAGTTGTGCACACTTCCCAAGGAACTTATATATAGGCTGCAAATTTTGAGTACTGTATTTCGAGAACTTAGGGTTCTCGAAATAAAATTCGAGTACTCTATTTCAAGATTTTAACTTAGTATATTTTTCATCTACTTTCCCACATGTTTATTATTCGTTACGCATTCAAAAATTTTCACATAACTCGTATTAGAAAATTCGGGATGTTACAAGTCTCCCCTCCTTACAATAGGTTTAGTCTCGAAACCTTTTTTGCTACATATCAAACAAATGAGGATACACCTTCCTCATTTCCTCTTCCATTTCCCATGTAGTGTCTGACCCCTTCCGATGCTTCCACTAAACTCTGACTTGCCGAACCTATTTGTTCTGTAGTTGCTTTTCCTTCGTATCCACAATTGCGACTGGTTCTTCAATATAGTTCAGTCTGTCATCTACCTCGATGTCATCCAAAGGAACATGTGCTTGCTCGTCTGCCAAACACTTCCTCATGTGTGACATGTGGTAGGCAGGATGAATCCCATTTAGCTCATCCGGTAGGTCCAGTCGGTACGCGACCTTCCCTCGCTGTACCTCGGACTCAACTTTCCTCGCTTTCTGAATTGAATGATTCCCTTCCATGTGGATACTTTCAGCAACACTCGATTGCCAACATTAAACTCGATCGCCAACATTAAACTCGATCGGTTATCGGCGCTTGTCAGCATAGGATTTCTGGCGATCTTGTGCTGCCTTCATTCGTGCTTTTATCACCCACAACTTTTCTACTATATCGATCACGACAGCCTTGTTTCCTATCCTTCTATCCCACTTCACCCCAACATACCGGGGTTCTACATCGTGTTCCGTACAACGCCTCATATGGGGTAATTCTGATACTAGAGTGGCAGCTGTTATAATATGAAAACTCCACCAATGGCAAGTGCTCATCCCAGTTTCCTACAAAATCGATAATGCACGCCCTAAGCATATCCTCCGATGTTTGAATAGTCATTTCAGACTGTCCATATGTCTGGAGTGATAGGCGGTACTGATGTTCAGTCTCGTTCCCATCGCATCTTGAAACTGCTTCCAGAATCTAGAAGTAAACCTCGTATCCCAATCTGAGACAATGGGGACAGGAAGTCCATGTCGGCTCACAATCTCTTTAACGAACAACTCAGGCAGCCTTTCAGACGTATATGTTTACCTGATCGAGAGGAAGTGAGCACTTTTCGTCAGCCGGTCCACGATCACCCTTATGGTATCATGTCGTTTAGTTGTTCTTGGTATCTTGGTGATGAAATCCATGGTGATGTGTTCCCATTTTCATTTCGGTACCTCAATAGGTTGCGCATATCCTTAGGGCTTATGATGTTCAGCCTTCACTTGCGCACAAGTGAGGCACTTGTTCACGTACTGCATCACATTAAACTTCATACCCGGTCACCAATAATCCTTTCGAAGATCTTATAGTCATGTTGCACTGGGATGCACCAAATAACGTGATTTGTGGGCTTCATCTAGGATTTCGGTTGAATGTCCCCATTTTTGGGCACCCACATACGATCGAATCATACCTTCACACGAATCATACCTTCACACTGTGGTCATTGTCTTCCAAGTTCTTGACTTGTCCAAAGACACGTTCGAAACCCACATTCTCTTCTTTCAGTCCTTCCTGTTGTGCCTGCTTGAGCTCATTCAGAACGTTTGGCGCTTTCACCAAACTATACGATTTTACTCATATGGTAAGATGATCAGTCTTGCGACTCAAAGCATCCGACACCACATTGGCCTTTCCCGGGTGATATAAGATATCACAATCATAATCCTTTCACAGCTCAAGCCACCGTCTCTAACTCATGTTCAAATCTTTTTGCTCGAAGAAGTAATTCAAGCTTTTATGGTCGGTATATATGGTACTCTTTACTCCATACAAATAGTGCCTCCATATTTTCAGTGCAAACACCACTGCTGCGAGTTCAAGATTGTGAGTTGAGTAGTTAGCCATATAAATCTTTAGCTGGCGCAAAGCATAAGCTATCACCCTTCCCCTTTGCATAAGTACTCCCAACCCTTGTCGTGATACATCAGCATACACAACAAAATCATCATTTCCATCCGGCAGTGCTAACACAGGAGCTTGGGTAAGTTTCTCTTTTAGCACTGAAAACGCTTGTTCTTGGTTTGGATCCCATTCGTACTTTATACCTTTCTTCGCGATCTTTGTCAGTGTCATCGCTATCTTGGAGAAGTCTTGAATAAATCTCCAATAATAGCTGGCCAAACCAAGAAAACTGTGTACTTTTGTTGGTGACTTTGGAGGGCTCCATTTCATAACCGTTTCAACTTTAGCTGGATCTACCATAATGCCTTCTGGGTTCACCACGTGACCCAGAAACTGTACTTCTTGTAACCAGAGGGCGTTTGGAGAACTTCGCATAAATTTTCTCTTCCCTCAGGATCTCCAATACCTCTCGTACATGGCAAGCATGGTCTCCCTCATTCTTTGAATAAATCAAAATATCATTAATAAACATTATCACCGATTGGTCCAGCACTGGTCGACATACCCTGTTCATCAAATCCATAAATGTTGCAAGAGCATTCGTCAAACCAAATGACGTAACGAGAAACTCGTAGTGTCCATAACGTGTCTGGAATGCAGTCTTTGGAATGCCCTGCTCCCAAACTTTCAACTGATGGTAACTGGATCGGAGATCTATCTTAGAGAACCATCTTGCACCTTGCAACTGATCAAACAAGTCATCAATTCTAGGTAGAGGATACATGTTCTTTACGGTCAACTTATTCAGTTCCCTGTAGTCGATACACATACGCATACTTCCATCTTTCTTTTTAACAAAAAACACCGGTGCTCCCAATGTAGAGACCCTCGGTCATATAAAACCTTTATCAAGGAGTTCTTGTAGCTAGGTTATCATTACCTTCATTTCAGTGGGAGCCAAGCGGTAAGGTGTTTTGGCGACGGGTTGTGCCGCACTAAGTCGATTTGGAACTCAATTTTCCATTCCGGTGATAATCTAGGCAATTCCTCGGGAAATACATCGAGGAAGTTACGCACCACGGGTACATCATCAATCGTCCTCATATCCGTACGTTCCTCTATCATGTAGGCCAAGTAGGCTACACACCCTCGCCTCATCAAAACATCAGCCTTGACCATTGAAATGACCTTCGGTATACATCGCTTTATCACCATGAACCGTTAGGGAGCTCCCATCCATCGCACGTAAACATATCATCTTTCGTCGACATATATTGTTAGCCTCATATTTGGCTAACCAGTCCATACCCAAGACTACATTGAACCCTCCCAAGGTTATAAGAAACAATCATACTTGGAACTTATGACCTTCTATCTCAACATAACAATCATCTATAGCCTCAGTCACCCTGGTCATCTTACCAATAGTAGTCTCTACATAAAATACCCGATCTATCTTCTTAACTTTCCCAGATAACCCATCACAGAAAGCAGAAGATACAAAACTCATACTGGCACATGAATCAAACAATACAGAAGCAGGAATATTGTTGATAGAAAAGGTGCATGTGACCACGTCCGGGTCCTCAATAGCACCATCCTTTGTCTTCATGAAGGCTTGTGCTTTAGCCTTCTGCTTCTCCTTTCCTTTCTCCTCTTTCTTACCAGAGCCCAAAGCATCGGCCCGCGGTTTCCTGCAGTCCTTGGACAAATGTCCAAACCCGTTGCAGTCGTAGCATCCGGTGGCACTCGGGCAATTGCTGGAGAAATGTCCCGTCTTTCCGCATCGAAAACATAAGTTAATGTCCACCAAGAACTATCCGGTGTGGATTTTACCACATTTGTTTCATCGGTTCACATACTCACGCTTCACCTTCTTGATCAAAAACCTTCGTTGATCTATTCGACCCCTCTTAGTCCCAGAGGACTGGTTCACCCTTATTTCCTCTTTCACTGGCTCATCAGCCATCACATCATCCCATACAATGTCACTGAGTTCAACAGTGGAGTCAAAGGTCTTGGGAGCATTTGCTTTCACATGGATTTAAACCTTTGGAGGCAAACCCTCCATATAAAGTTTCACCCAGCTTTACTCGGAACCAATCAAGTGAAGAACCAGTCTTGCCATTTCATGAAACTTTGATATATATTGTCGATGATTCATACTCCCAGCTGTCAAGACCAGATACTCTCGTTCCACCTTGTCCAACTCATTCTTTGTACAGAACTACTTCATGACCAACTCCTTCAGTTCGACCCAAGTCATCTTCTCTATATCAGATGTAGTCTTTGATTACTTGATGGTGTTCCACTAGTGAAGTGCCTCCTCAACAAAAGAGTGAGTTGCAAACTTTACAGCTTGGTTGACTAGGCACTCACTGATCGAGATAACAGCCTCCATAGTCGATACCCAGTGGCAGGTGGCCACATCATCTTTCTTTCCATCAATGGTTGGTGGGTTGCACCCTTTGAAGGCCTTGTAGTCACAGCCTTTCATCAATCCTCGGTGGGAATCACCGCTCTTTGTCTCGAGGATCACAACCTCATCGTCCTCTTTGGTGCTTTCCTTTGTGCCTTCATACTTTTCCTTCAATGCATCCTTTAATGCCTTAGCAATCATTGTCGGTATCTTCTCATCCGTGATTTTGAATACCTCATCAGAAATAACCTCTATCACGGTAGGCTCTAGTGTGAATTCTCATTCATTTTTCAGTCGTTCGATGGTCTCGTTTTCTCCTTCATGTTCGTTGGCGTGCACTTCAAAAGGTGGTTCCTCGGTCTCCTGAGTTTGCTTGAGGGGTCGACCTATCTTTCTAGCCATCTTAATTATCTACATGACGCAACAATTGACGAGTCAGTACAGGAATCAGTTGAGCACGAAATAAGTGTTGTAAATCTTTAATGACGATGATCAGGTGTTATTAACCATTTACCCAACTCATAGGCTCTAAACGTTTACCTTCCCATCTCCTCAATGTGCATGACATCAACTACCTTTCTAACCTTGCATCTATTTCTTAGCTCATACATATCATTCAGCTCGTGGCATTCTTTCATCCGTGGTTGGCAATCCGCATTACTTAATCCCGTTCTCAGTTTAAGTCTTGGCAATTGGGATGCCAAGATCTCTCAAACTATGGCTCTGATACCGACTTGTGAGACCCCGATCCTAGACACCTCACATCGGTTGATTTTCATCATAAAACATAACTCTTAAACCAAAAACTTTCGTAATCATGCATTGGAAAATTTAAAACATTGTCAAATACACAGAGATACAACTAAGTTTCTGTATCTATAACATAAACGATTGCCAACACCATCGTGTTCTCTATCATGATGCCCGAGCTCCATGCATCCTCTTACCTTAGGTTTAACCTGACATACATGCTAAAATGTCAGCTTACGCTGGTGAGTTCTAGTTTTCATAAAACATCTTAACGTTTTGGTAAGTTAAAAGATACTTAACATAAAACATCATTACGTTCACATACTCCATAACCCTATCACATAACATCATAAACATCATCATCATACATTCACTGTCATCAATAAGAACGGTGGGCTTATGCCGGCACAAGGCTCCATACCCTGTTATAGCCAAGTTGACTCTCATACCCTATTATACTTTCACCCTAGCAACCTAGGATCTCATCGTAATATCTTATAACTATCATCATAGTTATCATCATAATGCATGTCATTATATAGTCATCATCATATTATATCATCATACTATTCATGATCATAACTCATTTATCATGCATTCATCATACTTAGCATATTCTCATGCATATTAAATCATACATTAATCATTCACTATCATAGAGTAGGAACATAGAATCATAATGCATCATAAACATATTAACAACATGTATGTCAGCCCAAAACATAAGTACACGTAAATTGCTAAAACGGGGCATCTAGAACTCACCTAACAGCAGCTCCTTTTCTTTTTAGCCGAACTCCTTAGCTAAGACTCAATAACCTACACCATTAAATCATCTCATTACATTCCATTCTTAGTCTTAGAATTTATTCTAAGTCCCCATAGCTACTAGTCCCCATTTGTAAGTTCAAGTTCTCGAAACATAGCTAAGTATTCGAAACGCTTAAAGTCCACTAGCTATCATTGTACACGAAATTTCTAGAGTTCACGAAATCCTTAGAGTTCATGAACTCTCTAGGTTCACGAAACAGGGTTCTTGAACTAGACTTCTCGAAAGAAGGTTCTTGAACAAGAGTTCATGAAACAGTGTTTTCGAACCAAGCATAGTTTCGAGATTCCTTATGGCATTACCAACACCATGGAACCAAAGAGTATCGAGCTTTATGCATAAAGGTGTGAGCTTTATTCATAAGTTCACTTTTCTATAAAAATCCTAACTTTCTCGTTTAAAACACTTACTTGGTGTTAGATGATCCTTCTGGAGGCTACTCGTGTGTTCCCTCTCCTTCCTGAGCGATCTACAATCGTTTCTTTAAATTCTCGAAACCAAATTCGTGTACTTGAGGGAGAGTGTCTTTCCAGCCAAAGGTGTGCACACTTCCCAAGGAACTTATATATATAGGTTATGTTCTTGAATTCTGGTACTCGAAATTGGGCAAATTTCGAGTACTGTATTTCGAGAACTTAGGGTTCTCAAAAACAAATTCGATTCTTCTATTTCGAGATCTTAACTTAGTATATTTTTCATCAATTTTCCCACAAGTTTATTTTTCGTTACGCATTTGAAAATTTTCAAATAACTCGTATTAGAAAATTCGGGATGTTACAGTTTTCGTCTTTGGATTGGTCTCTACACTACACGCATTTTTTTCCTGTTTCAGACCTCGAAACTATTTCTAATCATTTTTGACCATTCCTTTAACCCAAATACAATCCCGTAACACTACACAAACATATTAATCGATTCTCCAAGCATATATGTGCACACTAACAAGATTATGTATCAATTTCTCATAATGGGTCAAAATACAAAATTTAACACCCAACTATATTTAACCATTTTACCCACATTATTAATTTTTTCCAAACTTATGTGAATCATTATTGTTTGTTTTGCATCTCCCAAGTTCACACCATTATGATTCAAGGCATGCACATACAGCATACCAATGCCTACACTTTTGTAAATCATTGGTCATGTTCAAGGTAATCAAAGATCACACTTTTGTGATTACTCAACTATTTGGTCAAATTGAATGTCCACAACTTTTGTGAATCATCATATTTCATGTTTACTTTGAATGTTCTCACCCTTGAGAATCATTCTCAGTTCATAATTAGATTGTATTCACATTTTAAACTACCAATAATGACCACAATATTGTGGTTTTAGTTAAAGATCACCCTATTGTGATTCTAAAGAAAACACTCTTGTGTTTACAATCAAATTCAATACTAGTATAGATTTATCATATAATACTCCAAACATTTTATGGATCATTTATTCATTCCAACAATATAAAGAAAACAATTATCATCAAATTCACTAATTTAACATTATATATATGCTTTAACCTTACTATCATAGACTCAATCAATCCTTGCAATAACAAGTTAAATTTAAACATGGCTAACTTATACACAATTTGAACACATTCACTTGTGTTTACATCAAATACATTCCCTATTCATATGTTCACAAACATGTGAAATATTTAACTACACTTCAACACACTAAATGTTCACTCTCAAGTGAATCAACCAAATTTGCGTACACACTTGTATATCATCAAATACAATTCTTTCTAACTACCAAATAGGTATCACACCATTAAAATTCGAAACAACACACTTATGTGTCTCATTGGGTTTTCACACTTTTGTGAATCACTAAAACTTTCACTAATCTAATTATGTTCTCACCATTGAGAATCCACCAAATCAAATTTTGCAAAATGTGTTATTTACACATAATTAACATTAGACACAAACAACATATAGTCACACATTTGTGATTCAAAATAACATATATTGTTGTCTAACTTCAAATTCAACTTAAAACCTATCACCCATACATATGTTCACACACCTTGTGAATCATTTAAATGCAAAACAACCACAAGTTGTTCACATCCAAGTGAACCAATTATACATACATATCAAATACTATCAAGCATTTGTATACATCATTGTAGATCAACTAGGTTGTCTACCATTATCCTTAGCTGATTTTCAAATGAGCTATTTAACATGATTTCACAAAACATTATCCACATCAATTCTAGCATATATAAATGCCTAAAAATTTGTAGGTCATCACTAAAATCACAATCCCCACATGGTTTATATTCATGTGAATCATCAATTGTGTTTTGCTCCTATGATCACAATACTTTTCATTCATTATTTGTGATTCCTTATCACAACATTAAACAAAATCAACAGTAATTGGGTGACTTACCTTAAGTCTGATGAATATGATCATTTAGCTAGCTTCCTCCCAGGTCTATGCATGTCCTCTTCATCAAGACTTCATATGATCATAACACAATTCGTTCAATACACAAATATTCTATGTAGTTGTTAGGTCATTTTGTAATAGATTGCATTCAAATGTTTGTAATTAAGTTAAGTTTTTGCTAGGTTCGTCTGGCCCACGAACCTAGGAAAGTGTTATAAAGGTTCGGCGAACCTATTGATGTGTAACGTAGAGGTTCGTCCAGCGAACCTAAACGTTCGTCAAGCGAACCTAATGGTTCGGCTAGGTTCGGTTGACTCTTGTATATATAGCAGGTTTGTCTATATTTTTGTGTGTGTGACAGAACAGAGAGAAGGAGAGAACCTGTGTGAAGTTATTATGATTGTAAAGAACTGAGTGTTCTTATTTCATGTTCTTGTAATCTGATTTCTTTATCAATGGACATGAGGTTTATCATAATGATTGTGTATCTTTGATTCATATAGATTTAATCTAGATTCCGCATATAGATTGAATTGTTAATAGAATTCCATTAAACGATCCAGAGAAATCTACAGTGGTATCAGAGAATTGGAGGAGTTCTATACAAGTTCTTGAAGATTATCAATCATTTTGAAGATCAAGAGATCAAGAGATGGCTGAAAGTTTGATTTTCTATATCTGATTGTTTGCTGACATTGTCATCATCATTTACTGCTATTTGGTTGATAGAGATCAGCAAATTCTTGGTTGAAATCTGTGGATTTTGAAGATTTTTCCTCCAAATTTTGAAGGTTTTCCCTCGAAAATTTTCAAGTTTAACTGATAGGTTCGTGAGTCGAACCTTGTTGTATCTCAGTTGTAGTTTAAAGAAGAGGTTCGGAGTAGAAGAAGATTTTAGTTGAGGTTCATGTAGTAAGATTTTGGAGAGGTTCGTTTCATATGTTTGACAAAGGTTCGTCTATTGATGAGGTTCGTTGGTTAAGGTTCAGTGCTGATTCGTTGACTAAGGTTCGTTGGTCAAAGGTCTGTTAAAGAGGTTCGCTGAGTAAGGTTTGTTACAGGTTCGTGAATAAGATTCATGAGATTATAATCTAAGAAGAGGTTCGCTGATATAAAAAGTTGGAATTATGGCGGATATGTTTTCTGCTGTTGCTAATCAAAATTTTTAAGATTCAAAGTATTTTGATTAGTGAAACTGAGTCGGGAAGCACAAATAAAGTACCAAAATTACTTTATTTGTCTGATTATGAAAACTGGAAAGTTTGGTTTGAGACACATCTCAATGGTACTGATACAAATCTTTGGGAAAGAATCTTATCACCATATGAACGGCCAAAGGTGGTTGGAACAGATCTGGATCAAACTCTTGATAGACTGGATGTTGAACAAAGAAAGAAAGATGATTCTGAAAAGAAAGCATATTGGATGTTGAGTCAAGCTATTCCTAATCAAATTCTTCATCAATTTGATAAACATAAAGCATCATATGGTTTATGGAATGCTTTAAAGGCAAGAATTGAGGGAAACACCAAACTCAAGAAAATGAAAGCCACTGCTTTACGAAAAGATTTTGAGAATTTCAATTATATTGGAAATGAGAGTCTTGAAGCTTTGATAACGAGATATAGACATTTGTTGACTGAAGTTCGTAAGGGTGGAATTAAATATTTTGAAGAAGAGAAAATAGATTGTTTTGCAGATGCTTTGCCAGAAAGATGGAATTCATTGGAGTTGATTTTAAGAAAAAATCTTCCTGGAATGACATTGGTTGAATTTATTCAGAAGTTAGAAGAACAGGAAATGAAAGACAAAAGAAAAGCAAGAATTATTAATGTAACACAGATCCTTCACTTTATGGTGCATCTGTGGTACACCTCCTATTCCCTCTGCAAGAGTTCATCTTATTATGGGAATGAGAAAAAGTCTGATTCTTCATCTACTCTAATTCAATTGAATACAACTAATCTGGGAAAGGTGTCTGTAGAGGCGGTCAGAGGTCATATGTTGATATTGTCATGTGTTGTTAGTGCCTATGATGAACAAATAGCTGGAAGGATAGGAAATTCCAATCTTACTTTTGAGGACTACGAGCAGATGGATGATGATGAGATGGAATTGATTGATACTCAGTGGGCTTTGGCTAGTGCAATAAGAAGAATTAACATATATGAAAAGAAAACAGGAAAGAAGTTTACTTTTGATAGGAACACAAAGTTTGGATTCAATCCAAAGGCCACACAATGTTACAATTGTGGTGAGTTGGGTCATTTTGCTCGAGAATGTAAAAATCCAAAGAAGCAAGGAAATTTGAATCCTTTAAAGCCAAAAGAAGCTTATCAAAAGAAAAAGGAGAAGCCAAAAGAATCAACAAAAGCTTTAGTCAGTCAACCAGATGAAGGATATGACTGGGGAAAACAATATGATGATTTAATGGGCGCGTTTATGGCTTCTATGGATGAATAAAACAAGCAAGGGCAAAGAAAAGGCTGCAGAAGTAAATAATGATCTTTTAGAGGTCATTGAAAAGTTGAAATAAATGAATACTCAATTGACTGCTGAACTGATCGAGTGCACTGAAGCTAACAAAAAATTGATTTCAAGAGAGAAAGCTTTTGATAAGAAGATCATTGATTTGGGAAAAGAAAATGAAGAATTAAAAATTAATGTTTTGCAAAATAATCATGCAGTTTCTGTGCATCTCGAGTCAGTACAAAAGTTGAAAGTTGAATTGTCAGCACCCAGAGCAGAAGCAAAAATGAATAAGAGCAAGCTAGAGAATTATCAGAATTCTCAGTATGTTATCGCTTACTTTGCTGCTATGCAAAGATCATCGAATGATACTGCTGGCTTGGGATTTCATGTTGTACCCCCTCCTTCAAGCTATGTTCCTAGACCACAAATTGATCCAAATTTGGAAGTTCATCCAGTTTCTTTGAATGAACATGAGTCTGAACATGTTGTTGAAAATGCTGGGGTTTCATCTTCTGATGAAAAGGTGTCAATTGACAGTGATGCTCCAATCATTGAAGATATCACTGAGTCAGAATATTCTTCTGATAATCATGTAGTTTCTGTGCATCTCGAGTCAGTACAAAAGTTGAAAGTTGAACTGTCAGCAGCCAGAACAGAAGCAGAAATGAATAAGAGCAAGCTAGAGAATTATCCGAATTCTTAGTATGTTATAGCTTACTTTGCTGCTATGCAAAGATCATCGAATGACACTACTGTCTTGGGATTTCATGATGTACCCCCTCCTTCAAGCTATGTTCCTAGACCACAAATTGATCCAAATTTGGAAGTTCATCTAGTTTCTTTCAATGAACATGAGTCTGAACATGTTGTTGAAAATGTTGGGTTTCATTTTCTGCTAAAGAGGTGTCAATTAACAGTGATGCTCCAATCATTGAAGATATCATTGAGTCAGAATATTCTTCTGATATTTTTAGATAAAATGGTTACAAAGTAAAAAAAAATGTTGAGAAAAAGAGTTTGGAATCTCAGAAGTCAAAATCTGAGATTAAACAAGTTGAGAAAGTGGTGCTTAAAACCACTCAAGTTTCCAAACCAATGATTAAAACAAACCAACCACTATTCTTAAACAGATTGTGTATGTTAGATCATCTAATACACATCAAGGAGAGTCTAGTGGAAATTTTCAAAAGTAAAATGTTATTTCTAAGAAAGTTGAAAAGGTGGATTTTTTCTTTGACAACTTTGGGGTTGGTCATAAGGCTAAATCAAAGAATTTTCAAAAACAAATGAATAATTCAAAGACAAATTCAACTGGTTTGAGAAACAAAATCTCATCTTCAAAGATTGTGTCAAAACCTTTTGTTTCATCAAGTTTTTATGATGAACCCACACCAAAAATGCATATTAAAGATAGAAAATGTTTCCGATGTGGTAATATGGGTCATTTGGTTGCTAGTTGTAATGTGGATTTCAGTTCAACTGATTGTAGCAGTTTTAAGTCTTTTTCACCAAGAGAAACACGAAAGTGTTTTACTTGTTGTGGTAAAGGACATATTTCTGCTAATTGTGCAAATAACAAAATCAGAAAGAGTTCTGATGAGGAGTATTGGGTGAATGGTTCAGGTGGAAGTCCTAGGAAAAATAGACCTAGTGAAGATGAGATGAAAGTTCTTAGAAAATTCAATCCTGATTGTTTTTAGGTGAAAGAAGATATCAACCAAAATAAAATATTTTTTTGATAATAAAATAAATGTTAAAAGGATTGTGAAAATTGTGACTTCATCTGATGATGATTCATTTGAAAATGTTTCATCAAAATCATTTTCAAAGCAACATCTTAAATCTAAATCATTTTGGAAACTCAAAGATAGATCAGGTGATGAAGTTTCTAAGAAAGAGGATGACACAAGTGATGATGGGTATTTGATCAGATTATCACAAAAGAATGGAAGGGCTGCATCCCAGGAGACTCGACAACGAAATGGCGGGGTCATCCCTTTTGAATACTGACAGGTTTCTTTTAATTTATTGTGCAGGTTGCACCCATGGGCCATAGTAACAATCGTTGGATTGTTGATAGTGGATGTTCCCGCCATATGACTGGAGAATTGAACTTGTTAAGAGATTTCAAGTTGGTGAAAGGAAGTTATGTGAATTTTGCTGGAGATAAAGGAGGTCAAATTACAGGGTTTGGTAGTTTGACAAATGGAAAGGTTTCGTTTGATAATGTTAATTTTTGTAAGGAATTAACTAACAATTTGTTGAGTGTTTCGTAGATTTGTGATAAGGATTACAAAGTGATGTTTGACAAAGATAGGTGTTATGTACTCAAGCAAGGATTTCAAATTTATGAGGAGTGGATACTGATGACAGCTAATAGGAGCAAGGATCTTTATGTGCTTCACATGGCAAAGGCGGAGACAGTAAATAAAGTGGAAACATGTTTGGTGTCCAAAGCTACTGAACATGATACACGTTCATGGCACAGGAGAATGGGACATATTCATATTCGGAAAATGAATCATCTTGTGCATAATCATTTAGTTGAGGGTGTACCTGTTAAACATTTTAAACTTTCGGATGTGTGTGTATCATGTAAAATGGGTAAACAGAAAAGGAAGTCTAACAAAACAAAGAAAATCTTCTCTATTGATATGCCATTTGAACTTCTTCACATGGATTTGCTTGGACCAATTAATGTGAAAAGTATAGGTGGTGAATCTTATTGTTTTGTTGTGACTAATGACTTTTCAAGATTTTCATGGGTTATGTTTTTAAAGCATAAATCAGATACTTATGAAAATTTTGTGTTGTTAATAAATAGGTTGGAGACTTTATATAAATTGAGGGTGAGACGTGTATGATCTGATAATGGGACTGAGTTGAAGAATCATCAAATAGAGGAATTTTGTAATTCCAAAGAAATTCAGCAGCAGTTCAGTGCACCTTATGAGCCTCAGATGAATGGTGTAGCTGAACGAAAGAACATGACCTTGATTGAGTCTGCAAGGACAATGCTAGCTGATTCTAAACTTCCCATTACTTTTTGGAGTGAAGCTGTGGCTAAAGCTTGTTTTACCCTTAACAGAGTCTTGATTGTTAAAAGACACAATAAAACTTGCTATGAATTGCTTCAGAATCGAAAACCTAATTTGGAACACTTGGAACCTTTTGGGGCTCCTTGTAAAATGCTAAAGAAAGATTCAAAATTTAATTCTAAAGTTGAAGAGGGTTTCTTTCTTGGCTATAGTCTTCCTAACAAACGTGGTTTAATAAACGTACGGGTGTTGTGGAATTATGGTATCATGTGGATGTTCAACGGCATAGACCTATACCAGATGGGAAGGGTCCAGATTGGCTTTTTGATTACAATAAGTTGTTTGAGTCTTTTAATATGTCTTTAAATGTTTTTAATGATGAAATAACTTTACAAATGTTGTATGATTTGTAGAATTCAGAAGAACAAGGTATTTCTCATCGATTTGACGATGGAATTACTACATCACATGAAGAAGGCACTTCAGAAGTTATTAATGATGATTGGTCATCTGATGATGATAATGATGTTTTTGACGATGCTATTTCTCATGATCAAGATGCTGATTAGAATATTACTAATTTGGATCATGATGTAGTTGTACCATAATTGCCTGTCACACGTGTTCATGTTAACCATCCGATTGCTCAGATTATAGGAGATCCAACTGCAAGAGTACAGACACGAAATCAAGTCACAAATGAAGAAAGTATGTATGTGGAGTTAGAGAAAACTCATGGCAGTCAAGAGCTCTGGATGCATTCAGCGTTTATTTCACAAATAGAGCCAAATACTGAGACTGAAGCTTTACGTAAGCATGCCTGGGTGGATGCTATGCAAGAAGAATTGAATTAATTTCGAAAGTTGGGAGTTTGGCATTTAGTAGATTTGCCAAAAGGAGAGAAAAAAATTGGTACTAGATGGGTGTTGAGATGTAAACGAGATGACAGAGGTGTAATTGTCAGAAACAAAGCCCGTTTAGTGGTTCAGGGTTTTAGACAAGTTGAAGGAATTGATTATGATGAAGTTTTTGCACCTTTGGCGCGATTTGAAGCAATTCGACTTTTTCTTGCTTTTGCCGCTCATAAGAAGTTTAAAGTTTTTCAGTTGGATGTAAAATCTGCTTTTCTGTATGGTTTGTTGAAGGAAACAATGTATGTTTGTCAGCCATCAGGCTTTGAGGATCCTATCCATCGGGTCAGGTTTACCTCTTGGACAAAGCACTATATGGTTTTCATCAGGCTCCGCGTGCCTGGTATGAGACTTTATCGACTCACCTTATTGAACACGGGTTCAATATGGGTCCGATTGACAAAAATTTGTTTTTTCGGGAAAAGGGCAAGGACATTCTTCTTGTTCAGATTTATGTGGATGATATCATTTTTGGATCTACCAATGAACAAATGTGTTTGGATTTCAAAGAGGTGGTTATTGATAAATTTGAGATGAGTGCTATGTCAGATATCACATTTTTTCTGGGTTTACAAGTTGATCAAACTGATAATGGAATTTTCATTCATCTGACAAAGTATATTCAAGATGTGCTAAAACGGTTTAGCATGCTTTACTCAAAACCAATTTCCACGCCCATTCAGCCTAATCACGGGATTGAGCCTGATCTTAAGGGGGGGTGATTGATCCTACACTTTATCGTGGAATTATTGGAAGTTTGATGTATCTGGCTGCCTCAAGACCAGATATTGCTTTTGCTACAAGTATATTTGTGCAAGATATCAATCTAAACCTAAGGTGTCACATCTGATTACAGTCAAGAGAATACTTCGTTATTTGAAGGGTACACCAGACACCGGCCTGTGGTATCCTAAGGATGATAACTTCTCCTTCAATTCCTACAGTGACTCCGATTATGGAGGATGTAAGACAGATGCAAAATCCACAACTAGTGGGGCACAATTTTTGGGGGAACCGTTAGTTTCTTGGCAGTGTAAAAAGCAAACATCTGTGGCTACTTCAACTTGTGAAGCTAAGTATGTTGCTGCTTCCAGTTGTTGTTCACAAGTATTGTGGATGCAACAACAAATGAGAGACTATGGTTTGAATTATCTTAAAACCCCAATTCATGTTAATAATGAGGCTGCTATTGCTATTACTAAAAATCCAGTGTATCATTCGCGTTCTAAACACATTGATATTAGGTTTCATTTCATACGCGATTGCTATGAAAAGAAACTTATTGATGTGGTGAAGATACATACAAATGAGCAACGACCAGACCTTCTCACCAAGGCTTTTGATAAAAATCGTTTTGAGTATTTACTCAAATTAAATGGCATTCGGGTCATGGGTCAGGTTATTTCAAATCAACTTCCTTCATAATCGATTTCATTGAATTAACTTCAGATATTTTTTATTTGTTTTGTGTTTTAGTTTTTAGGGGGAGAAAATTTTGAAAAATCAAAAACAGAAAAACATTAAAAAATTAAAAAATTAAAATTTTGAGAAATTGATTCGACCTAGTGAGAGATGATAGTACATTGTAGCAATTAGAAGCACATTTGTATCATACTAGAATTTAAACATAAAGAGCATTTACAATTACTTAGTATGATATGTTGGTAGGTTTATAACTTAGTTGAGATAACATGTAACATCAGTACCGGAAACGTCACCGGAACAGTGATCTCAACAGTAACTTGAACCGTAATCAGGTACAAACTATACGTGTTTCATTGTATGTCATGTTCATATCATATACCATTATCATTTTGTGTTATCAAAGAGCAAAATCAGAATCAGTTCAGAAAACAAAGCTCAGAACTACGATTCATCAGTCAAAAAATTATCTGGCGTTACAGAACCATCACGTGATTATTTGTTAGGATTTTATTACGTATAATCGTATGTGAGGCTTTACAGAACAAAACAACACGAATGTCGTTATGTGAATGCTAAATCGACGGATTATTCGTATAGGTGACGATCTGTACGGATATATCTGAAGGTTTAACGTTCTGAATGATATCCGATAATTAAAAAACCATATTGAAAAGTATAGTTATCGTCGTGTTCATACGGGTGACGATTCGAACGAATACGCCCGACGACTATACGATTCGATTTTAAATAGTAAATTAAATATTTTCGTAAATTTAAAATAAATGGAAGATATTTCGTTAATTTACTAGGAATAATCACCTAAAATAATTTTATAAACTCTTGTTTTAAAACCAAGAAGTTTCGTTACGAAAACAACGAAAATCCGACGCATCTACGCGAAACCAAGCGGAACCAAATGAGACCGAACATCCAGGTATGTGAAAGCCTTTAATGAGGCTTTAATTCCTCATCTTCTTCCCCAACTACCCATCCTTTCTCCTCACCACCGTCACTTTCTCTCTCTTATTTCTCTCTCTAGAGTTTCAAACCATAACACCTTTAAAACTTCACGAAATATAACGCTTTTGGTGTCTAAACGACTAGAACTCAAAAGTACAACATATCTAAGCTTCTAGCCGGTAGATTAGAGGTAAAACCATGATTTATGTTCGGTTTTTAGGGTTTTGAAACCCTCTTGGTCGCCCAACCCTTTAGACGATTCTAAGCCTTCAAAACTTAGGAAAAACACCTCACAACCACTTAGGAAGTTTTAGGAAACAAATATCATTCGAATCTTGGTCATTTGGGGTGAGATTTAGGCTACCATGGTGGGTGAGTTCGAAGGCCCAAATGGGTTTCTGCCGAGCTCGCCGAATGGCTCTCAACCGAAGCAATATCCTCATTCGCCGGATGGCTTGGGAACGAACTATCCCTCATTCGATCGGCTAACACTTCATTCGGCCGGCCCAATCATCACCCCATTCGGCCTAAGGGCTTGATTCAATCGGCCATCCCCATTCGACTAGACCATTTTCGGTTAAACCCATTCAGTCGGGACTCATTCTGTCGGTCAAGTGTTTCGGCCAAAGAGCCCTTCGATCGGGTGTTGTGTAAGCCCCAAAACTCCCACACGTATGACACGTGTTTTAAAACGACATCAAAGTTTAGGTCCCAGATTTTTCAAACAGACAATTGTAATTAACACCATAAACACCCGATTTGAATGGACTTTACAAAATAATTGATGTTAATTAAACATTCAACAACCAAAAACTACATTAGAGTTGTTCACAAAAATCTTTGTTTAACACCAACAAAGAAAAACCCCAAAAGATGTTTGACCCGAATCCTTGCGAGGCAACCTGATCACGACCGCTGTTAACCCTTCTGTTCACCTGAAAACATGTTAATTAAGTCACCATTAGTTCATTAGAACTAAGTAAGATCACCATGCCCACCCACATGAGCTTACATGACCCAAAAAGTCAATTTTGGTCAAATTCTACACTAGGCGTATGGTTTGGGCGTATTTGAGGCGTATCACAGAAAATTTGTGTGGTGGGCGTATCCATAGGCGTATCCCCCGGCGTATGATACTCCAGCACCACCTGAACGACCAATTTTTCTGTTTTTCGCCATCTCGACTCATTCCACTCAAATACGACCATTCCAATACCCCCATAAACATTATATAACACCATATAATCATAATAAACACCTTAATTCACCAAATTATAACCATCATGGTCATAATATCAAACGATTTACTAACGGGTCGTTTGCACCCAAAACTCCTTTGAAATCTTATTCCACAAGATTTCTCAAGTTAAGTAAACCACACCACTTGTGTTTTACTAACTTGATTACACCCAACAAAGGACATTCACACACCATGTGAATAATCCAAGGTCATGATCACACCACTTGTGATTCAAAACACCAAATTAAGTCAATTTCAACTATAAGTTCACACACCTTGTGAACTATTTTCATTCAATCACCACACACACAAATAAACACTAAGTCAATCATGGACTAGCATTAAAGCACCATACCAACAACAATCAAGCAACATATATCACCTATTGCTTATTATTGTATATCAACAAACACCAATATCATCAATTCATCATAAAGTCAATCTTCTACAACATATTTATTTATGCATAACACCATTACACATAATAAATAGAAGATTGGGTGACTTACCTTGTTCCAACGCGCTATCCTCTATAACAACTTCCTTCCCGGGTCGTTTGGTGCCACTTACACCTTCACTATCAATTCCTATTATCACAACTAATAGGTTTAATATAAAGTTTGACCATAATTAGTCAAAATACACCAATTCACCCCAATGTCACCATTTTAACTTAATTACTTCCAATTGACCCTTAACCATAACAATTCACCTTTGTTAAGTTCATACACCCACCTATTTCATATCACCATAGGTTTTAAACTAATTTTTAAGTTAATTACCCTACTTGGCATTTCATCAAACACCATGTATGCACAATTTCTTCTCCTAATGATCATTCATCATTAACACATCCATGTAACACCCATTATTTTGTTTAAAAAATGATCAATCTCAACATTTTCACCACAAACTACAACAATATAGTAATAATCATCAAATCCCCACCTTTAAACACTAACTTTACACACCATAGTCATCAACTCCATGAAAACCCCATTTCCCCCATTTTCATAACATGTAAATCATGAAAGAAAACAATTAAAAGTTGTTCCTACATGATTATCAACATCATTAACAACATTTAACACTCTCAAAACACCAAATTTGAGAGTTTTACCGATCAAACTCACACCCCCCATGGTGACCCACGAAAATCCCATCAAAACCCCCAAAATTTCATACCTAGATGTAGCTTGATGCAAGAAGAACTCCAATTTATGGTTGCATTAGAGTTTAGACCAAAACCCAAGCACCAATTTGATCAAACTTTGAAGTTTCTTGAGTTTTCTCCTCCTCCCTTCCCTTGGTTCACGTTTCCAGCCAAAACACACACACATGAATGTGAAATGTTGACCAAGTCAACATTAAACCCCTCTTGTAATTCAAGTTTCACCTATTGTCAATTCTAGCCCCTCAATTACTAGTTAAATCAAACTAGTTATAACTAACTAAGTTAAGTTAGTAAACACTCACCATATAATTGTAGCTAACAATTATTATTAGAACACCCACCAAATAATATTTAAGATAATTAAATCTTATAAAACACCCTTATATTAAAACAAACACAATTCATACACCAATTATGTTTATTTATAATATTTCCCCAAAATGGGTTGTTACAAATTCTACCCTCCTTACAAAGGTTTCGTCCCCGAAACCTAATTACACCTCAAAAAGGAAAGGATAAAATTTCCGCATTTCATCCTCGGACTCCCACGTAGCATCCGAACCCCACCTGTTCTTCCATTGCACCATTACTTGGTTAATCGTCTTATTCCGAAGTTGCTTGACTTTTCTATCCAAGATAGCCACCGATTTCTCAATATAATTGAGCTTATCATCAATCACCAAATCCTCCAATGGCACATAAGCCGGTTCATCCGCCAAGCACTTTCGCAAATAAGATACGTTGAATGTATTGTGAATCTCACTCAACTCCTCCGGTAGCTCGAAGCGATAGGCAACCTCACAAATCCGAGCTATAATCTTGAACGGTCCAATAAATCTTGGACTAAGTTTCCCCCGCTTTCGAAAACGATTTAAAGCCCTTCCCGGAGAAACCTTTAGTAACACAAAGTCTCCCACTTGGAATTCAATCGGTCTCCTTCGCACGTACACATCCCATTTATATGGTCTTAAACCGCCTTCAAATGAATTTAGATTACATCAATCCATTCATTTATCATTTTAACCACCTACTTAACTACATGTTCTTGTTATCCATCCTCTTCCCAACTCCTGGAATATACTATATACTCCATATAGTATTTCTTACAGAATCATTACACACCTGGAATGATAATCGTTCTTAAACAAGAACTCCTTCAAGGGTAGACAGTCATCGCAACTACCCCCAATCACCAACTATGCACACCCATAACATATCCTCACAGGCCTGAATGGTTCTTTATCTTTGACCATCAGTGTGAAGATAATACGTCATGCACAACAACAGTTTCGTGTACATTCTTAATATAATAGAATTCCTGGGTAAACACGAAACGAACGCTATTAGTCAACCTGCCCATGATGGCCAATAATACCAAATAGTACCATTAAGCATTGATAAGGTTCACACCACATGTGAATCCTCATCAAATCATCCTTCCTGTTTAATTACCTAAACATGCTAATAACACCTTTCTTTCACCAAAATTCCCACCTTAAGAAATCACACTACTTGTGATTACCAACATAAATTCAACCACCATAAGTTAACATCTTAACAATCAAGTTTAGATTGGTTATTAGTTCATTTGCACCAAACTCCTCTTACTTATAATTACCACAAACATCTCCAATATTTAGACATTACACACCCTTGTACTTTATCTATTAGCACACAAATGTTATAGAGGTTCACACCGCTAGTGAATTATCAACATCAATTTACACTCGACAATAACCATAATTTATGTTTGAATCTAGTTTACAAACTAACAGATTCATTTCTCCCAACCATGAACTCCTAAATAATGTCCATAATCTTATGGATCATCCCCAAGCATTCTCCTATATTTTTAAAAGATAAACTCAACCATCTGTAATATCAACACACGCATACAGGTCATTTTTACCTCTTTCTGTTCAAACATTACAACACATACACATCTATATATAATCATAGATGTTCACACCAATCTATAAACATATATCATTTACCACATATTTCAAACAGGCACACCAGTTAACATAATCAAATGTTTATAGTCACCACTCCCTAGTTAAGACACTCTTGTCAAAACCTTTAACATTTCATAACGACACTATGTGTCAAAACCCTAGACATCATGTCTAAACCGTTAAACTTTTATAAATGACAGCTTGTCATTACCAAGTTTTATTCTCCCCATGGCATTCATGCCAAATTGTTTACAATTCTTTTCTCACCATCCCCCGTCCTTTGCCCAAGTCTATACACCTTTACTTTCTTGTTGCATCGAAGAAGCTTATATATAGGGTATACGTAAGGCATACACCCAGCCACCAACCCAACACCTCTTCAGTACAACATGATCATGGCATTGTTAGTTTCTTGGTTTTAGAGAAATATATTCCTCCTAACCATACAATTTGTCCAAAGTTTTCACTCACATGAAACGTATTCATTAACTTAGGACTAAACTCCACCCCATGTACTTCACACCCATAGTACACGCATATAAGAAATTATGACACATCATACAATACATACTTGTAGAGTGTACACTTTCTTAACAGTTTAATTAAGGATAATCAACATATCCTATTACGCCTATCTTTCATTATTTACACCAAACAACATGTGACTCGTATTTTCAACAAGTCATCACACACAT
This sequence comes from Mikania micrantha, assembly GCA_009363875.1. NCBI lineage: Eukaryota > Viridiplantae > Streptophyta > Magnoliopsida > Asterales > Asteraceae > Mikania > Mikania micrantha. The sequence goes on from CM018681.1 coordinate 60,346,087, forward strand.
GCGATTCAATTTACGACCACCAAATTCGCACGACATGCGGTTTTTTTAACACCACACCAAACACAAACACGCCTTTCTGGCTCAATATAACATACACAAGTGTGGTCATACATTCTCCTATTGTCAATCAATATACTAATTTCACCTAGTATTAACTTGATTAACTACACATTTTAACACCACAATCATATAAAAATGTCTACACCACTTGTAGATCATCTAAATCAGAATTTAATTTTTACAAGGTTTATACAACAAACCATTGCCAACATATAAAACCACCCAAATTTTATAGTTTCACCCAAAATTAGCTCCCAACCGCATGTGAATGACCCTTTATGCCACATGAATGTGGAATTATACACCAAACCCAATGCCATTCCAAATGGACTTACATGCCACACTCAAATTCACATAATAATGCATATTCCACATGCGTAATAACAACTACCATGTTTTAACACCATTTACTCCATATCATTACTACCAAGACTCACAAATCTTTGGTCTTACACGATAATTTCAATGCCCCTCACCAGTGATCTTACATGATATTCCATGAGAATGTGGATTTTTCCCCCAATGCCACACAGCTGTGAACTAACATGTAATTCCACACATCTGTGGATTCACCCCTATTCTAGTGTCAGTTGTCAATTAACATACAAGGACACTAATTCTAGTTATGCATACAACACATAACAATAAACTACCACAACACATGAAAATCATATTCATAGCTCTTTAAAACACCAATAAAGTGTTAGAACATAAAATCACCAAGTAAAATGTCAAATTTCACCCAATCTCCTTGACACAATCTTTTTCTCCAAAGATTCTCAAGGTAGGTAACCACATCACTTGTGATTTACCTAATAAAATTCACCATGGAAAGTTCTCACCACTTGTGAATCAACCCGTCTCCAAATTCATACCACTTGTGAATTGTTTGACCAATCTCAGTCAACTTCAAATAAGAAGTTCACGCCACCTGTGAATCATTCTTATTTCTCCACACCATTGGAACACATTCAAATTTACAATAACTAAGCAAATGTAACACCTATTGCACGTTATTCACAAACAACAAATACACAGATACAGTTCGAATTGTTTGACCAATTTCAGTCAAACTTCTAATAAGAAGTTCACACCCCTTATGAAACATTCTTATTTCACCACACCATTTGTAAACTAACTCCATTACAATAACTAAGCAAATATAACACCTATTGCATGTTATTGTCACACACTCAATATGCAAACACCAATTCACCGGATTTCAACATCTAATGTATATTCCACATACATTACATACACATATACACCTATATGCATAAAACCAAATAATCATATCAAGTATACTAGGTGGGTGACTTACATGCCAAATCCCACACCACACAACCATGGATTCATTAATTTTCATCCGAAGGTGAACTTTCCCCATTGCCACACACCTGTGGACTTTCATAAGTTTTCACCCGAAGGTGAATTCTCACCAATGCCACACACTTGTGGACTTACATAAATTTTCACACGAAGGTGAATTTTCACCAATGCCACACACCAGTGGACTTACATGAATTTTCACCAGAAGGTGAAGTCTCCCAATGCCACACACCCGTGGACTTACAAGAATTTTCACCCGAAGGTGAAGTCTCCCAATGCCACACACCCGTGGTCTTACAAGAATTTTCACCCGAAGGTGAAGTCTCCCAATGCCACACACCCGTGGACTTACAAGAATTTTCACCCGAAGGTGAATTTTCAACAATGCCACACACCAGTGGACTTACATGAATTTAACATCACATATCTCAACTAATCAATTTCAAACACCATTATAAGTATCTACAACATACTTATACATTCTTTGGTTAATTAGTAAACAAGTTACTACTCCCTTACCTCCTATTCCATAACCAGATTTGAGTTGACTCTGTTAAAGTCATGTTCATGTAATGAGGGTAATATTATACTGGCCAGGCATAATAATACAATCATCCCCTGCTCATTTCCATAACTTCATCAACCCACATCATGATCATGAATGTTATTAACACAAAATAATCACAACAAAACACCAATGTACAAAATATTAAGGTAATCATATCACCTAATGTTACCTTAACTCCATCTCACCATATTATATCTAAGAATTTTGGTTTAACAACAAATTCACACCAATCACCAATAAACATACACAACTAAGGTAAACAATTCACAAACTTGTTACCTTAAACCCCCGGTTTCGTGATCGGATCTCGGATCAAAAAATATTCCTCATATCAAAAGCACAACGATTTGAGTTCAAGTGTTCGCGACGCACTTGAATCCCTCAAACCAATGGCTCTGATACCAACTTGTAAGCCCCAAAACTCCCACACGTATGACACGTGTTTTAAAATGACATCAAAGTTTAGGTCCCAGATTTTTCAAACAGACAATTGTAATTAACACCATAAACACCCGATTTGAATGGACTTTACAAAATAATTGATGTTAATTAAACATTCAACAACCAAAAACTACATTAGAGTTGTTCACAAAAATCTTTGTTTAACACCAACAAAGAAAAACCCCAAAAGATGTTTGACCCGAATCCTTGCGAGGCAACCTGATCACGACCGCTGTTAACCCTTCTGTTCACCTGAAAACATGTTAATTAAGTCACCATTAGTTCATTAGAACTAAGTAAGATCACCATGCCCACCCACATGAGCTTACATGACCCAAAAAGTCAATTTTGGTCAAATTCTACACTAGGCGTATGATTTGGGCGTATTTGAGGCGTATCACAGAAAATTTGTGTGGTGGGCGTATCCATAGGCGTATCCCTCGGCGTATGATACTCCAGCACCACCTGAACGACCAATTTTTCTGTTTTTCGCCATCTCGACTCATTCCACTCAAATACGACCATTCCAATACCCCCATAAACATTATATAACACCATATAATCATAATAAACACCTTAATTCACCAAATTATAACCATCATGGTCATAATATCAAACGATTTACTAACGGGTCGTTTGCACCCAAAACTCCTTTGAAATCTTATTCCACAAGATTTCTCAAGTTAAGTAAACCACACCACTTGTGTTTTACTAACTTGATTACACCCAACCAAGGACATTCACACACCATGTGAATAATCCAAGGTCATGATCACACCACTTGTGATTCAAAACACCAAATTAAGTCAATTTCAACTATAAGTTCACACACCTTGTGAACTATTTTCATTCAATCACCACACACACAAATAAACACTAAGTCAATCATGGACTAGCATTAAAGCACCATACCAACAACAATCAAGCAACATATATCACCTATTGCTTATTATTGTATATCAACAAACACCAATATCATCAATTCATCATAAAGTCAATCTTCTACAACATATTTATTTATGCATAACACCATTACACATAATAAATAGAAGATTGGGTGACTTACCTTGTTCCAACGCGCTATCCTCTATAACAACTTCCTTCCCGGGTCGTTTGGTGCCACTTACACCTTCACTATCAATTCCTATTATCACAACTAATAGGTTTAATATAAAGTTTGACCATAATTAGTCAAAGTACACCAATTCACCCCAATGTCACCATTTTAACTTAATTACTTCCAATTGACCCTTAACCATAACAATTCACCTTTGTTAAGTTCATACACCCACCTATTTCATATCACCATAGGTTTTAAACTAATTTTTAAGTTAATTACCCTACTTGGCATTTCATCAAACACCATGTATGCACAATTTCTTCTCCTAATGATCATTCATCATTAACACATCCATGTAACACCCATTATTTTGTTTAAAAAATGATCAATCTCAACATTTTCACCACAAACTACAACAATATAGTAATAATCATCAAATCCCCACCTTTAAACACTAACTTTACACACCATAGTCATCAACTCCATGAAAACCCCATTTCCCCCATTTTCATAACATGTAAATCATGAAAGAAAACAATTAAAAGTTGTTCCTACATGATTATCAACATCATTAACAACATTTAACACTCTCAAAACACCAAATTTGAGAGTTTTACCCATCAAACTCACACCCCCCATGGTGACCCACGAAAATCCCATCAAAACCCCCAAAATTTCATACCTAGATGTAGCTTGATGCAAGAAGAACTCCAATTTATGGTTGCATTAGAGTTTAGACCAAAACCCAAGCACCAATTTGATCAAACTTTGAAGTTTCTTGAGTTTTCTCCTCCTCCCTTCCCTTGGTTCACGTTTCCAGCCAAAACACACACACATGAATGTGAAATGTTGACCAAGTCAACATTAAACCCCTCTTGTAATTCAAGTTTCACCTATTGTCAATTCTAGCCCCTCAATTACTAGTTAAATCAAACTAGTTATAACTAACTAAGTTAAGTTAGTAAACACTCACCATATAATTGTAGCTAACAATTATTATTAGAACACCCACCAAATAATATTTAAGATAATTAAATCTTATAAAACACCCTTATATTAAAACAAACACAATTCATACACCAATTATGTTTATTTATAATATTTCCCCAAAATGGGTTGTTACATGTTGTTCTTCAGCCGAGCCACCACCAACTATGGCCACCCTACTCGGTCGATCCATCAAATAGTATACATGGGATGGGTGTGTACGTATGGGAAACCATGTGAGTGCATGGGATTCATGTATTGCATGCATTTGTGTGTGTGAGAGAGAAGACCTGTTAGGGTTTCTTTGATAGGAAATCAACTCATAACTCCTAAGGGTCAAACCTAAGTTATAACTATCTAGATGTGTTAAGATCAACAAAGTATGGTCAGGATTTCAATAACAAGGGTGTTACATAAAGCATATTATAAAATCTAAACAAGGGGTTAGGGTTTTCTAAAGAAAATGGATTTTCTTTATCAAGCACACAACTAAGTATGGATTGTTAATATCCATTAATTAAGTTAGCACACTTGAAAATCCATCATGAAATCATGCGGGTCAAACAATAATCTAAAATTTAGAGTGTTAATTAAATTGTTAACACATAAACCCTATGAAAATCCATAAAGATATGTAACTAACCTAGATGGTTTATCTAAATTATCTAGTCGTAGTTAATCGAAGTATTGAAAAGAAATCACTTGGAAGATCAAAGTCTAATAAATGGGCCTGAGGTTGGCCCAATGGGCTTAACCGAAGCCCATCATGGTAAGTATACTTATCTTATAAAACTCATTATGTTTAATAAAAGAAAAATGATTTATAAACTTTGCTAAATTAAAATAAATGATTTTAATCTAATGTTTAATTTAAAGTAAATTAAATTGGAAACGTTTTAAATTAAGAACTTGTAATAATGAATCATGGGAATAGGGTTACTAATGGGTATAAGCTAGACTAGTTAGATGAAATCTTAGAAACACATTAGTACATAGGACACTTAGTTGCACGCTGAGACCAAACCCTAGATGCGACTATTATAAATACTTATCGTCTTCGAATTCTTTTAAAACAACTCAGGGACTGAAGAAATATAGTCTACAACAACGAGCGCGCATTTTGTGATAATTCAAATACAGAGCAACACAAGTGAGTTCATTGCCCCTTTTCTAAACATTTTGTTTTCAAACGTGGGGCTGAGAAGCATGTGTAAACATTTTTATATAAATTGTTTTACGTAAATGCTTTTACTTATTATATGCGTTATATATGGTTGTTTATACACCTAGACTCCTGTCTAGGTAATTACTATGCAGAATTAACTAACAAGTTAATTAATTACTCATATGAGTAATACCAAAATTCTAAAATCTAAACAAACCCTTAGTCCATCGAGTTCAAATTGAAGAATCTAAATTCAAAGTGAAATCAAAAGAACTAAAGCTAAAGGTCAAATGTAATGGAATCTAATTCAGTGTGTGATCAGTAAACTAAGGATCCTAATCAAGAATCTATAATCATTGTGGAAATCATGGAATTCTAAAGATCGAAATCAAGAGAATCAAGAGAATCATGGGAATCCTAACCGTGTGTGAATCATTGAAATAATGAAATCATTAAGATCTAATGAAATCATTAATTACTTAAGTTAAGGTTGATGTTAGTTGTATGTAAATCAAGACCACGTGTAACACACGGAAAGTCCCGTCACAGTAGTAGACTCTTGTAGTCAAGCTACATGGCATAACTTAAACTATCAAACGAAATCAAGAGAATCAAGACCAAGAATCAAAGGATATTGTCACACCCCAAGCCGGCGGGGTTGGATCGGAGTCCCCGTCGGGCGGAAGGTTCCCGGGGCGTGATATCGCGGGTGATAATCAAGATGATCAGATTGTTTTCATAGCATCAATGTTTAAGAATAACTAAGCACAATCAAGTAATAACTAGGATTACAAAGTTAAATTACAATATCAATGTTCTGCAATTTAACTAAGTAAACCTAACAAAAGAATCAAATGTTTATACCTTGTATATGTACAAGATATCAAAAGTAATGTATATCATCAACAAAAGATTTGCTTCCCAAAAGTCTACTAGGTCCTCTATCTGGGCAGCCTAGTATGCATATTCTGAAGCCTTAGCTTATACCTGTTCATCACCTGAGAATGCATGTAAGAAAAAAGGTCAACACAATGGTTGGTGAGTTCATAAAGTTTATAAGTTTAAAATAGTTTTAACAAACCTCCTTCGGTAAAACCTTAACCTCATTAACTCCACATGTAATATCCAAATCGGTATGCTTATATATAGGGCATACCCCTGGGTCGAGCCTACAACCCGCCCAGACGCCATCCCACCACATACTAATCCGGATATGACACTGTTGTTAATAATAATTAAGCATTTTACCTACCAATCAACCCACTCCTCATCAAAGCTTTTGTTTTCTGTTTCAAAGTTTACAAGTCTATAATGTTCACAAGTGTTAGTTTCAATGTATGTTTATCAAGCATCAAAGTTTCACACGCACATAGTTTAGATGTCCCTAATCTCATGCGTGAGTACAAGCTCTGCACTAGCAGTCGTTTAGCAATTACGTAGCTCACGGATAGATACAAGCTCTGCACTAGCAGTCGTTTAGCAATTACGTATCTCATACATAGACACAAGCCATGCATACACAAGTAATCCAGAAATTACATATCTCATATAAGCAGACAAAAGCTCTGCACTAGCAGCCGTTTAGCAATTACATGTCTCTTATATAGATAATAGCTTAGCATCGTTATGTTTATGTTTAGCAATTACATACCTCATATAAGCAGGCAATAGCTCTGCACTAGCAGTTGTTTAGCAATTACATGTCTCCTATATAAGTAATAGCTTAGCCTCGTTACGGTTATGTTTTACATGTATCTCAATCCATAGGTATAAGCTCTGCACTAGCAGTCGTTTAGCAATTACGTGGCCTATGATTAGATACATGTACAATGTTTCATGCGCAAGTAGTAGTTTCAAGCATAAAGTTTCCAAATGTCCACACATTGTTTCATCATGAATTCCATAGGTTTGCATCAAGTCTCATGTTTAAGCATGTAGTTTCATAAGCATAAAGGCTCACGTTCAAGCATATAGTTTCATAAGAATAAAGTCTCACGTTCAAGTATATAGATTTATAAGTATCAAGTCTCAAGCATATAGTATCATAAGCATCAAGTCTCATAAGCATCCAACATATGGTTTCAAGCATCAAGTTTAAAGTATAAGTTTCAAGTCTATTGTTCTCCAAAGAATACTAAGTTCCACACATAAGTTTCAACATAAGTATCATGTTTATGTTTAAAGTATTAAATAACATTTCAATAGTTTTATGAAAATGTTTAACATGCTTCTCAGTCCCGAAGTAAAACAAATAAGTTTAAAAAGGGACAAATGAACTCACCTTGTGTCCTTAGTGATTGACTATGTAGAATATGAATGCACGCACTCTTTGTTTGCACTTGTTATGGTATTCGCGGTCATGTATTTATTTCATAGTATTGTAGTTTATAAGTATAAGTTTATAAGGATTTGTTGTGTGTGTAAGTGTTAGTCCTAAAGTTGACTAACACTTACGAATCTTGTTTGTTATCCGGCTCCAATTCTTCTTTGTTAAAGATGTCCTACTTGTTCGTAAATCACAAGTTGTCATTTATTTAAGACTTTTCAACTTTCATGTAACTTGTTTAAAACTTGTTATCGTTTCATAACAAACAAAATGTTTATTTCATCAACATGTTTGTTCATTGTTTTCATCGTTTACATTGCTTATTCATAAGTTTTCATTGGTTTATAATCAATTGGGCCGGATAACCCATTGGACTATTTATGATACTATTGGGCCTACAAATGATGGTGTTGGTCAATTATGTGGATTGGGCCAAAAGCAAAAGAGTTGGGCCTATTGTCTTTGCCCTGGGGCCGAAAGACTTCTCATGGGCCGATTGGGTGTTGGGCCACATAGGATAAGACGGATCCAATAGTTGAGTTGTGCCGAAACAAACAAAGTTGGATCTTGTTTTGGGCCGAGTGAGGTTTGGACCTATGCATCCATCATGGGCCGAAGGTGCCAAGATTGGGCCGTTCAGCATCTGTTCTGGGCCGAAACAATTAAATGGGCCGGCTGATTGGGCTGCTACACATCTCGGTTATAAGAAAGAAGAAAAGAAAGATGGTCCGACTGGCACACAGCGAACCTATCGGTGCTGGTGGTTGGATTCGGCCCAGCTTTGGTCTCCACGAACCTAAAGGTTCGTTCAAGTCACTACACCAATGGTTCGGCAAGAGGGACTTGGAGGTTCGTTAGTGGTGACAGCAATAAGGGTTCGGCTACAATGGTTCCAGATGGTTCGGCTAGCTACAAGGCTGAGGGTTCGTGGCTTCATGAAAGGTTCGGTACTCCTAATGGTTCGCCTATAGGTTCGTGGCAGCAGGTAGGTTCGTCATTCCATGGGTTCGTTGATCATGAAAGGTTCGTGAGACCCAATAGTTTGTCGCATAGCATGAAGGTTTGCAGGAGTTACAAGGGTTCGTGACTAATGTTAGCATGAAGGTTCGGGAATCACAGGTTCGCAGCCATGGATAGTTCGGCCCTTTCCCGCCCAACATGGTTCGGCTAGGTTTGAAGATAGGTTTGCGTGGGGGTGTAGGTTCGTCCACATGCATGATGGTTCGCCATTCTTGGTATAATGCACGAAAAAGGTTCGGCAGTCACCTAAAGGTTCGGCTTGCATGTGCCCTACGAACCTGCATATGCTCATCCCTATCAACAGCTCGTGCCTTTGTTTTAACCACCCCAACAGTGTTATCACATGTAGATCATACCTCGAGAGGGTTAGATTCGAGCAGAAAGGGTCGAAGTAACCGGCTATTAAACTGTGTCAAAATCCAAATACAAAACCCTATTTTTCGTGACATTTCAAGCATCATACCTCAGAATCGATCGAACTAAAGCTCAGATGAGTTGTACTTCCTTGTAGAGGGCTTCAAGATCTTCGCGTGGGCGCAAGAATCACTCGATTTCGTTAAGAATCGAGTGAGATATGGGATTTCAAAGGTTGAAAATGGTGTTGAAGTGTTAAAACCGAAAATGGAGAGTAGAGAGAGAGAGATGAGGTTGAAAATGAAATAAATGTGGTCATTTAGGGTTTATATACCCCGTGGGTGTTCGGGTTCGTTTCGGTTGCTCGGTTCGTATTTTCGTCGCGTTTCCGTATCGTATGCGCGTGTTTTTCGTAACTTAAATAAAAAGGACTATTTTAAACTACTTGGATAGTATTTATTTGTAAAAATTATTTTAAATTTCGTTGCGTTTATTTATTTATCGAATCATAATATTTTACGCGTTTTATTAATTCATTCGCGATTTAATTAAATAGTTTAATTTAATTTATTTATGATGAGTTTCAAAATTGTAAAATAGGAAATATTATATTTCCTTAAATTTATGATCGTTCGTATCGTTATTCGTTTACGTTTTCGTTCCGTCAAATCGCGTCGCCATCGCGCGTATTCGTTCGAATCGTCATTCAAACGAACACTTCGATGGTTTGGCTTTCTGATTCTCGTTTTCTACTGTTAATTTATTATTTCAGAATATTAAGCTATCAGAATCATTCGTACAGATCGTCACCTATACGAATAACTCGTCGGTTTAGCATTCCGTAACAACAACTGTTATAATTTTGTTTTGTTTAACCTCACATACGTTTACACCAAATAATATCACATCAAGTATTTGTGTTTCAACACTGTGTTGTCTGACATGTTTCTGACTGTTAAACCCTAAGGTTTCAGTCAGATTCAGGCAATCGTATAATAGTTTCGTATCACGTATAAAGCATCAATAGAATAAACATAGTTTCACGTAATGTGTACCTGAGTTACTGTACAAGTTTACTGTTGCGATCACTGTTCCGGCACGCGTCCGGCACTGATGTTACAGTCTCCCCTTGTTAGAGAAATTTCGTCCCGAAATTTAAGACTCGTTATTCGGTACGACTTCCTCGGCAAAGAGTTGGGGATACTTGTTCTTCATGTGATCTTCACGTTCCCAAGTAAACTCGGGTCCGCGCCTTGAGTTCCAACGAACTTTAACGATAGGAATACGGCTTCGCCTCAGTTTCTTAACTTTGCGATCCATAATCTCTAAAGGTTCTTCCACAAAACGTAAGTGTTCATCCAATTGAATTTCTTCAAATGGTATGATAAGAGTTTCATCCGCAAGGCATTTCTTCAAGTTTGAGACATGAAACACATCATGTACACCACTAAGTTCATCCGGTAAGCTTAATCTGTACGCCACAAGACCAATGCGTTCGATGATCTCGAACGGTCCGACGTATCGTGGTGTTAGTTTGCCTTTCTTTGCAAAACGAACTACACCCTTCCATGGAGAAACCTTCAACATGACACGGTCTCCCACTTGGAATTCCAACGGCTTGCGCCGTTTATCGGCATAGCTCTTTTGTCTGCTTCGTGTTGCTTGTAGTCTTTGTTGTCTCTGAGCAATCTTGTCTGTAGTTTCTTGAATAAGTTCGGGCCCTGTTATTCGATTATCTCCCACTTCCGACCAACAGATCGGTGACCGACATTTCCGACCATAAAGAGCCTCGAATGGGGCGCAACCGATGCTGCTGTGATAACTGTTGTTGTATGAGAACTCAATTAGTGGCAAGTGAGAGTCCCAATTACCGCCGAAGTCTAGAACACAAGTTCTTAACATGTCCTCCAGGGTCTGAATAGTACGTTCGCTTTGACCATCCGTTTGTGGATGATAAGCTGTACTCAAGTTTAATTGCGTCCCCAGAGATTTCTGCAATGACTGCCAGAACCTTGATGTAAATCTGCTATCACGATTTGATATGATAGACAATGGCACCCCATGGCGTACCAGTATCTCATTGATGTAAAGCTTCGCTAGTTTATCCATCGAGTATGTTTCTCGCATCGGCAAGAAATGAGCAGATTTGGTTAATCGATCAACGATAACCCAAATAGTGTCGTGTCCACTGGAAGTGCGGGGTAGCTTGGTAACAAAGTCCATAGCTATCTGTTCCCACTTCCAAAGTGGAATTTCAGGCTGTTCCAGTAAACCTGACGGTCTCTGGTGTTCCGCTTTCACCTTAGCACACGTAAGGCATCGACCAACATACTCAGCTATGTCTTTCTTCATACCCGGCCACCAATAATATGCACGTAAGTCTTGGTACATTTTATCAGCACTGGGATGCACAGAGTATTTGGTTTTGTGTGCTTCATCAAAAATAAGTTTCCTTAACTCATCTACTGCAGGAATCCAGATACGATCCTTGAAGTAAACAAGTCCATCGGGTTTTGTTTCCAAATGTTTCTCCACACCACAATCAAGTTCTTTCTTCAAGTTTTCACGTTCAATAACCTCTTGTTGTGCTTGTATGATGTTGTCATGTAAGCTTGTCTGCACAGTCATTCCCATTGCTCTGACTCGCAAGGGTTTGACTCGTTCCTTCTGGCTCAAGGCATCAGCTACAACGTTTGCCTTGCCCGGATGGTATTTGATTACACAGTCGTAATCATTCAGAAGCTCAACCCAACGTCATTGTCGCATGTTGAGTTCCTTCTGATCGAATATGTGTTGCAGACTCTTGTGAACAGTGAATATGGTACACTTGGTGCCATACAAGTAATGCCTCTAGATCTTCAGTGCAAATATCACAGCTCCCAGTTCCAGATCATGAGTAGTGTAGTTCTTCTCATGAATCTTGAGTTGTCTTAAAGCATACGCAATAACTTTGTCCCGCTGCATAAGTACACAGCCAAGTCCCTGATGGGATGCATCACAATACACAACAAAGTCATCACAACCGTCTGGGAGAGATAAGATCGGGGCATCACATGACTTTTGCTTCAAAGTCTGAAAGGCTTCTTCTTGCTTCTGTTCCCAAACAAACGGCTCGCTTTTCTGTGTTAGTTTCGTGAGTGGCAGAGCTATCTTAGAAAAGTTCGAGATGAACCTCCTGTAATAACCTGCTAAGCCTAGAAAGGAACGTATCTCCGTAGGTGTCTTCGGAGTGTCCCAATCTTTTATTGCCTCGATCTTGGCAGGATCAACGTGTATTCCCTCACTGTTAACAACGTGGCCTAGGAATTGAACCTTCTTTAGCGAAAATTCACACTTAGAGAATTTGGCATAGAGCTTCTCTTCCTTTAACAGTTCCAAGATCGTTCTAAGATGTTGCTCGTGTTCTGCCTTGCTTTTGGAATAGATCAATATGTCATCAATGAAAACAATAACAAATTGATCTAAATACGGCTTACACACACGGTTCATGAGATCCATGAAAACCGCAGGTGCATTCATCAAACCAAAAGGCATCACCATGAACTCGTAATGCCTGTATCTGGTACGAAACGCCGTCTTCGGTATGTCTTCATCTTGTACTCTGAGCTGGTGGTATCCGGAACGCAGATCGATCTTCAAAAAGTATTGAGCTCCTTGAAATTGATCAAACAAATCATCAATCCTCGGTAATGGATACCGATTCTTGATGGTAAGTTTGTTTAACTCTCTGTAGTCTATGCACATATGAAAAGATCCATCCTTCTTTTTCACGAACAAAACCGGAGCTCCCCAAGGTGAGTAGCTCGGTCGGATGAAACCTTTATCAAGTAGCTCCTGTAGTTGATTAGATAGTTCCTGCATCTCCGAAGGTGCTAACCTGTAAGGAGATTTAGCAACAGGTGTTGATCCAGGAATCAGATCAATACGAAACTCTACCGGTAGCACAGGTGGCAAACCAGGTAGATCTTCAGGAAACACTTCAGGGTATTCCTTCACTATTGGTACGTCTTGTATTGTTTTCTTGTCTTTCTCCTTCTCCACCACGTGAGCCAAGAAAGCCACGCACTTCTTTTGCAGACACTTACGCGCTTTTATGCATGATATGATCTTTACGTTTCGTTTTGCTTTATCCCCACGAACTTCCAATACACGATCATCCGTTACTGGTATCCGAAGTAGCTTTTCTGAACAGATGACTTCAACTCTGTTGAGTGATAGCCAATCCATCCCCACGATGATGTCGAAACTGCCCAACTCCATCGGCAACAAGTCGATGGTAAATGTGTGATCTACGAGTGTAAGTGGGCAGTTCCTAAGTATAGTGCTAACTGTAACTTGTTTCCCATTCGCTACTTCGATAATGTAAGGGGAGTCTAACGTTTCCTCAGTAAGACTAAGTTGTGCAAAATCAGATGAAATAAAACTCTGGTCTGCACCAGTATCAAATAGTATAGATGCATAAGAGTCATGTAAAAGAAATGTACCAGTGACCACATTAGGGTCTTGGCGTGCAGCATTGGCTCCGATGACAAAGCTCGTCCACGAGGTGCTTGTGCTCCTGGTTGCACTCTCTTAGGATAGTCGCGGGAGAAATGACCCATTTCCCTGCATTTGTAGCATCCTCTGTTGTTGTTGTTGTTGTCTGGATTCTGTGGTGGTGGTGGTGGAGGTAATGCTCTTGCTGCAGTGTTGGTAGCCTGATTTACAGCAACGCGGCATTTGGTAACCCAGTGGCCTAACCGACCACAATTAGTGCACTTCCTACATTGAGCAGCAGGAGGATGATGATACTTACAGTTAGTGCACTGAGGATGTTCTCCCCCATATCCCCTAGTAGCAGGATTAACAGGTGCTGCAGGTGCCTGTCTCAGAGGGGTAACGGCCGCATAGTTCTTTACGACCTTCTGTTTCTTCTTTTGGTGGTACTCTGGTTTCTTCGATGTTGTTTCCTTGGATTTCCCCGTGTCATCTTTCAGAACTCCCGACTTCACCATCACATTGGTGAGTTTAGCTGAAAGGGAGATAGCAGACTCCAAGGTAGCAGGATATGCAGCCAACACAATGCTTTGAATGCAAGAAGGTAATCCCGCCACATAACGTTCAATCAGCTTTTCCAATGTTGGCACCATCTCTGGTACCAAAGCTACCAACTCATGATAGCGGGTGGTGAAGGTCATATGGTCAGCTCCCTTCATTACATGGTTCGAGAGCTCAATCTCCAGTTGTTGCAGTTCATGCTTCGGGGAGAACTCGTTCCTCCGAAGGAGTTTGAATTTTGACCATGGCATTGCCATTGCTTCATCTCTTCCCTTAGCCCTGATCTGTGCGTTCCACCATGTTAGAGCTCGCTTGCTGAATGAACCGGCTGCATAGCGAACCTTATGGTGTTCTGGACAACTGCTAATGTCCAGAGTGTTCTCCATTTTCTCTAGCCATTGGATTAATCCAACAGCGCCTTCAACTCCAGTAAAGCTTTGGGGTTTGCATCCTACAAAAGACTTGTAGGAGCACTCAGAAGTATGACTAGTGTTTCCACTAGCTTCCCCGGTGGTATGGCCAGAAGTGTTGCCATGTCCCTGAATCCGGTTTATCATCTCTGGGATGACATCTTTCAGTTGGCTTGTCAGTTGGGTACTCAGCAGTGTCGCCAAGGCGATGGTAGTAGGGTCTAGTGTCTGAGCATTGCTTGAGCCTAGTGGTGGAGAGTGTGGAGGAGGTGGAGGTGGCGGTGGTGAATCAGGTGGCGTAGGAGTCGAAGAGTGAGGTGCAGAGACTTGCGGGGTCGGTTGTTTCCTTGGCGGCATTCTGATCATAACCAAAAGAATTTGGTTAGTGCAGTGATCGAATGCAGAAAACATAATGCAAGCTTTAGTCTTAAGTTCTCTACATGAGGGTCCCTAAGTTATAGTATAGGCCAAACCGTTTAAGTAAATGACCTATTATTCTCTATAACCTTGAGCTCTGATACCAATCTGTCACACCCCGAGCCGGCGGGGTTGGATCGGAGTCCCCGTCGGGCGGAAGGTTCTCGGGGCGTGATATCGCGGGTGATAATCAAGATGATCAGATTGTTTTCATAGCATCAATGTTTAAGAATAACTAAGCACAATCAAGTAATAACTAGGATTACAAAGTTAAATTACAATATCAATGTTCTGCAATTTAACTAAGTAAACCTAACAAAAGAATCAAATGTTTATATCTTGTATATGTACAAGATATCAAAGGTAATGTATATCATCAACAAAAGATGTGCTTCCCAAAAGTCTACTAGGTCCTCTATCTGGGCAGCCTAGTATGAATATCCTGAAGCCTTAGCTTATACCAGTTCATCACCTGAGAATGCATGTAAGAAAACAAGGTCAACACAATGGTTGGTGAATTCATAAAGTTTATAAGTTTAAAATAGTTTTAACAAACCTCCTTCGGTAAAACCTTAACCTCATTAACTCCACATGTAATATCCAAATCGGTATGCTTATATATAGGGCATACCCCTGGGTCGAGCCTACAACCCGCCCAGACGCCATCCCACCACATATTAATCCGGATATGACACTGTTGTTAATAATAATTAAGCATTTTACCTACCAATCAACCCATTCCTCATCAAAGCTTTTGTTTTCTGTTTCAAAGTTTACAAGTCTATAACGTTCACAAGTGTTAGTTTCAATGTATGTTTATCAAGCATCAAAGTTTCACACGCACATAGTTTAGATGTCCCTAATCTCATACGTGAGTACAAGCTCTGCACTAGCAATCGTTAAGCAATTATGTAGCTCACGGATAGATGCAAGCTCTGCACTAGCAGTCGTTTAGCAATTACGTATCTCATGAATTAGTTAAGCTTAGTCTAGCAATTACGTATCTCCTATACAAGATACAAGCTCTGCACTAGTAGTCGTTTAGCAATTACGTATCTCATACATAGACACAAGCCATGCATACACAAGTAATCCAGCAATTACATATCTCATATAAGCAGACAAAAGCTCTGCACTAGCAGCCGTTTAGCAATTACATGTCTCTTATATAGATAATAGCTTAGCATCGTTATGTTTATGTTTAGCAATTACATACCTCATATAAGCAGGCAATAGCTCTGCACTAGCAGTCGTTTAGCAATTACATGTCTCTTATATAGGTAATAGCTTAGCCTCGTTACGGTTATGTTTTACATGTATCTCAATCCATAGGTACAAGCTCTGTACTAGCAGTCGTTTAGCAATTACGTGGCCTATGATTAGATACATGTACAATGTTTCATGCGCAAGTAGTAGTTTCAAGCATAAAGTTTCCAAATGTCCACACATTGTTTCATCATGAATTCCATAGGTTTGCATCAAGTCTCATGTTTAAGCATGTAGTTTCATAAGCATAAAGGCTCACGTTCAAGCATATAGTTTCATAAGAATAAAGTCTCACGTTCAAGTATATAGATTTATAAGTATCAAGTCTCAAGCATATAGTATCATAAGCATCAAGTCTCATAAGCATCCAACATATGGTTTCAAGTATCAAGTTTAAAGTATAAGTTTCAAGTCTATTGTTCTCCAAAGAATACTAAGTTCCACACGTAAGTTTCAACATAAGTATCATGTTTATGTTTAAAGTGTTAAATAACATTTCAATAGGTTTATGAAAATGTTTAACATGCTTCTCAGTCCCGAAGTAAAACAAATAAGTTTAAAAAGGGACAAATGAACTCACCTTGTGTCCTTAGTGATTGACTATGTAGAATATGAATGCACGCACTCTTTGTTTGCACTTGTTATGGTATTCGCGGTCCTGTATTTATTTCATAGTATTGTAGTTTATAAGTATAAGTTTATAAGGATTTGTTGTGCGTGTAAGTGTTAGTCCTCAAGTTGACTAACACTTACGAATCTTGTTTGTTATCCAGCTCCAATTCTTCTTTGTTAAAGATGTCCTACTTGTTCGTAAATCACAAGTTGTCATTTATTTAAGACTTTTCAACTTTCATGTAACTTGTTTAAAACTTGTTATCGTTTCATAACAAACAAAATATTTATTTCATCAACATGTTTGTTCATTGTTTTCATCGTTTACATTGCTTATTCATAAGTTTTCATTGGTTTATAATCAATTGGGCCGGATAACCCATTGGACTATTTATGATACTATTGGGCCTACAAATGATGGTGTTGGTCAATTATGTGTATTGGGCCAAAAGCAAAAGAGTTGGGCCTATTGTCTTTGCCCTGGGGCCGAAAGACTTCTCATGGGCCGATTGGGTGTTGGGCCACATAGGATAAGACGGATCCAATAGTTGAGTTGTGCCGAAACAAACAAAGTTGGATCTTGTTTTGGGCCGAGTGAGGTTTGGACCTATGCATCCATCATGGGCCGAAGGTGCCAAGATTGGGCCGTTCAGCATCTGTTCTGGGCCGAAACAATTAAATGGGCCGACTGATTGGGCTGCTACACATCTCGGTTATAAGAAAGAAGAAAAGAAAGATGGTCCGGCTGGCACACAGCGAACCTATCGGTGCTGGTGGTTGGATTCGGCCCAGCTTTGGTCTCCACGAACCTAAAGGTTCGTTCAAGTCACTACACCAATGGTTCGGCAAGAGGGACTTGGAGGTTCGTTAGTGGTGACAGCAATAAGGGTTCGGCTACAATGGTTCCAGATGGTTCGGCTAGCTACAAGGCTGAGGGTTCGTGGCTTCATGAAAGGTTCGGTACTCCTAATGGTTCGCCTATAGGTTCGTGGCAGCAGGTAGGTTCGTCATTCCATGGGTTCGTTGATCATGAAAGGTTCGTGAGACCCAATAGTTCGTCGCATAGCATGAAGGTTTGCAGGAGTTACAAGGGTTCGTGACTAATGTTAGCATGAAGGTTCGGGAATCACAGGTTCGCAGCCATGGATAGTTCGGCCCTTTCCCGCCCAACATGGTTCGGCTAGGTTTGAAGATAGGTTTGCGTGGGGGTGTAGGTTCGTCCACATGCATGATGGTTCGCCATTCTTGGTATAATGCACGAAAAAGGTTCGGCAGTCACCTAAAGGTTCGGCTTGCATGTGCCCTACGAACCTGCATATGCTCATCCCTATCAACAGCTCGTGCCTTTGTTTTAACCACCCCAACAGTGTTATCACATGTAGATCGTACCTCGAGAGGGTTAGATTCGAGCAGAAAGGGTCGAAGTAACCGGCTATTAAAGTGTGTCAAAATCCAAATACAAAACCCTATTTTTCGTGACATTTCAAGCATCATACCTCAGAATCGATCGAACTAAAGCTCAGATGAGTTGTACTTCCTTGTAGAGGGCTTCAAGATCTTCGCGTGGGCGCAAGAATCACTCGATTTCGTTAAGAATCGAGTGAGATATGGGATTTCAAAGGTTGAAAATGGTGTTGAAGTGTTAAAACCGAAAATGGAGAGTAGAGAGAGAGAGATGAGGTTGAAAATGAAATAAATGTGGTCATTTAGGGTTTATATACCCCGTGGGTGTTCGGGTTCGTTTCGGTTGCTCGGTTCGTATTTTCGGCGCGTTTCCGTATCGTACGCGCGTGTTTTTCGTAACTTAAATAAAAAGGACTATTTTAAACTACTTGGATAGTATTTATTTCTAAAAATTATTTTAAATTTCGTTGCGTTTATTTATTTATCGAATCATAATATTTTACGCGTTTTATTAATTCATTCGCGATTTAATTAAATAGTTTAATTTAATTTATTTATGATGAGTTTCAAAATTGTAAAATAGGAAATATTATATTTCCTTAAATTTATGATCGTTCGTATCGTTATTCGTTTACGTTTTCGTTCCGTCAAATCGCGTCGCCATCGCGCGTATTCGTTCGAATCGTCATTCAAACGAACACTTCGATGGTTTGGCTTTCTGATTCTTGTTTTCTACTGTTAAGTTATTGTTTCAGAATATTAAGCTATCAAAATCATTCGTACAGATCGTCACCTATACGAATAACTCGTCGGTTTAGCATTCCGCAACAACAACTGTTATAATTTTGTTTTGTTTAACCTCACATACGTTTACACCAAATAATATCACATCAAGTATTTATGTTTCAACACTGTGTTGTCTGACATGTTTCTGACTGTTAAACCCTAAGGTTTCAGTCAGATTCAGGCAATCGTATAATAGTTTCGTATCAAGTATAAAGCATCAATAGAATAAACATAGTTTCACGTAATGTGTACCTGAGTTACTGTACAAGTTTACTGTTGCGATCACTGTTCCGGCACGCGTCCGGCACTGATGTTACAGATATCCTTAAAGTCCCGACATGTACAGTAAGACAACGGGTCAAGCTGATATGGGCATCATGAAAGTCCCGACTCATACAGGAAGACTCCTTGTGGGTCATGCCTGATATGGGCCACGTGTGAGAGGGTACAACTTGGACAACCACCAACAACTAAGACTAATTGATTGAGTCAAATAAGGCCCAATCATCATTGTAACATCAGTGCCGGAAGCATTACAGGAACAGTGATCTGAACAGTAACTTGCACAGTAACTCAGGTACAAACTACGTGAACTACTTATATGCTATTAACATTTTGATGCTTGACACTAAACTATTATGCTATCGTTTCTGAAATCTGATTAAATCTCACGGTTTAACAGTCAGAAACACATCAGACAACACTGAACTGACACACAAATGCTTGATTTAATGTTATTATGTATAAACATAAGCAAGGTTAAACAGAACAAAACCATAACGGATGTCGTTACATAATGCTAAACCGACAAATTATTCGTATAGGTGACGATCTGTACGAATAAATATGAAAGTTTAATGTTCTGAAATGATGACTGAAAAGTAGAAAACAAGAATCAGTAAGTGAAACCAACGTCGTGTTCGTTCGGGTGACGATTCGAACGAATACGCGCGAAGGTGACGCGTTCTGATAAACGCTTAAAATAATCAATTTCGATAAAAATAATTCAAGGAAAGTTGATTTAAAAGATTTACTAGAAATAACCACCTTCCAAACATTGGAAAATAAATTCTTTTTATTTTATTATAAAACACGCGCGTAACATGCCAGAAAAACGACGAAAACGAGAACCGAGCAAACAAAACGAAACCGAATACCCTCGGGGTATATATACCCTAAATGAGACCTTTTTCTCATTTATTACACACACTCTCTCTCTAAACTCTCCCACCGTTTTCCTCTCTCTCTCTAGAAAAATCCATCTTCACATCTCCATAACTTGCTCATTCGTGGATGAAATCAAGCATTCTTGGTGTCTAAACGAAGCTCTCGACCTCCTCTACAAGAAAGTACAACGGATCTGAATATTCATCCACTGAAACTCGAGGTATTTGGCTAAGAATATCACGAAAATTAGGGTTTTCGTCACCCTAGTTCGACCCATCAACTTTGACCGGTTCTAGCCCAACCCCTTCGAGTCTTACACCCTCGAGAACTCATTAGGGCATACCACTACCATGGGAACGATCTGGACAACCGAGATTCGAAGGTGATGATGAAGCATGTTGCAGGTCGCAAGGTGGGTGGGTCAGTCGAACCTGCGAATGGCCGAACCTGGACTAAACGAGCCTTAGGCCGGGCGAACCTTCCTGTTGCCACGAACCTGTGTGAGCCACGAACCAACCTCACCGAACCTTCTCATCATCGACGAACCTGGGATTGACACGAAGCTGTTACCACGAACCTAGGAAGGACCAGTCTCTACTCAGCCGAACCTACATAGTCACGAACCATCTTTCACGAACCTGCATGGCGAACCCGCATGGCGAACCCACTTTTGGCTGAACCTTCCATCCCTACGAACCCTGCACTTGTCCGAACCAAAGGACCACCGAACCCTAGTATGAGGCGAACCTTAGGATGGCCGAACCAGAGGACAACCGAACCAATAGTAGGGCCGAACCCCAGCCAATTGAACCATGAGGTTCGCTGGAAAACTTAAACCGAACTCAGATCATCTATTCGGACAAGCATATCCTTCGGCCAAACAGAGTTAGCCGGCCCAGACCCTTTTCATTCAGCCCCGCTTGATCATTTTGGCCTAACACAACCGTTTGACCAGACCACCCTTTCGGCCCAACAATGCGGCCCACACACCTACACGACCCAAACACTTCAGTTGGCCTAAGCCCATATAATTGTTTCGGCCCATATTCGTATTGTTCGGCCCAACCTATCATTCGGCCCATATGCATTAAATGGAAACAAATACATAAACCAACTCGTTGTTGATAACATATATGGATGATAATCGATATTTTACTACAAGGGTGGTGAAGGAATTATGAAACAATGATGAAACAAATGAAGTGAATAACCACATGTTTAGCTTGAAGTATAAATCTAAGTGTTATACTTAGAAAATGTGGAAACTCTAACTTTCACAATTATGATGCAATAAACTACTAAGAGTGCAATGATGGCAACCAGTAAACTTAACATACAATATGAAGACATATCATAGAAACATAAGTGATAACAAGTAAATCAGGGCCGAATGAAGCCCGAGACTCACAAATGTTAGCCAACTTTAGGGCTAACACATACACGTACACAAACCACTACGACTTATACTTATAAGTTACAACAACATGAAATCAATACAGGATCGTGAATACAACAACAAATACTACAACGAGCACGTGCATTCTAGTTTAGGGTAAATCAACCACATCAACACAAGGTGAGTTCATTTGTCCCTTTTCAAACACATTTATTTTTTCCTCGGGACTGAGAAGCATGTTATCCATTTTAAACAAGTATTGAAATGTTTTATAAGTGCTTACGCTTGTTACATTTATTCTAAAATCTAGAAGCTAAGATTTCAACTTAAGTGCTAATGATAATGACTACATGCTACAACTAGATGCTAATGCTAATGCTATAAACTACATGCTACAACTAGATGCTAATGCTAATGCTACAAGCTACATGCTCAAACTATATGCTAAGGCTAATGCTACAAACCATATGCTCAAACTATATGCTAATGCTAATGCTAATGCTACAAGCTACATGCTAAACTATATGCTAATGCTAATGCTACAAGCTACATGCTAAACTATATGCTGATGCGAATGCTATGAACTATATGCTCGAACTATGTGCTAATACTGGATGCTAAATGCTACAAGCTATGATTATATGTTAAATGCTAAGCTTGTATCTACGCATGAGATACGTGAATGCCAAACTATGCTATTGCAAGCTGGTATCTATGCAGGAGATACGTGAATGCGAAACTATGCTAATGCAAAGCTTGTATCTATATATGAGATACGTGAATGCCAAACTATGCTAGAGCAAGGCTTGTATCTATATATATGAGATACGTGAATGCTAAACTATTCTGATGCAAAGCTAGAATCAATTCATGAGATACGTAATGGCTAAACTATGCTAGAGCAAAGCTTGTATCTAATCATGGGCTACGTTAATGCTAAACTATGCTAGAGCAAAACTTGTACCCATGCATGAGATTCATAAATGCTTAACTACGATTCTATGAAGCTATTATCCTTGTACAGTATACTTAAAGGCCAAGCTATATGAACGCTATAAACTTTTAAACTTTTAAACAATATGCAAAAGCTATGATGAAGTCGGGATTAAGTTGTAGCTAAAATGCTTAATTATCATTAACAACAATGCCATATGTGATTTAGTATGTGGTGGCACGGTGCCTGGGCGGGAGGTAAGTTAGACCCTACATATGCCCTATAAATAAGCATACCGAATTGGATATTACAGATGATGTTAATGAGATTAAGGTTGTTACCGAAAGAGGTTTGCTAAATCTATTTTTCAACTATTAAACTATATGAACTCACCAACCATTGTGTTGACTTTGTTTTCTTACATGCTTTCTCAGGTGACGTACAGGAATAAGCTAAGGCTAAAGAATGCATGCTAGGATGCCCAGTTAGAGGACCTAGTAGATTTTGAAAAGCACATGTTTTGAAGAACGTTGTGTAGCTATTTTGATATCTTGTACATATACAAGATAGAAAACATTTGATTCTTTTGATAGGTTTACTTAGTTAAATTATCAAACATTAACAGTTGTGATTTTAACTTTGTAATCCTAGTTAAATGTTATTTGTGCTTTAGTTATTCTCGCTGTTGATGCTATGTAAACAATCTGATCATCACGATTATCACCCGCGATATCGCACCCCAGGAACCTTCCGCCCGACGAGAAAGTCGATGCGTCCCGCTGACTCGGGGTGTGACAATCATGTCTTAGTTGTGTTTAAATGCCTAATTATTAATTTAATTAAACATTTAATATTATATTTTTACAAGTGCTTTGGGGTAATCATGAATACATGGTGAACTCAAGAGATCAGAGTTGAATCTTTTTATGGAAATCAAATTCTAAATTGAAGGTGAATGGAGTGAAACACTTAATTATCATTAACAACAATATGCTAAGCAGTCCGGTATGTGGTGGGACGGTGGCTGGGGCTTGTCTCCTACATATGCCCTATATATAAACATACTTGATTGGATAGCATAGGTGGTCGTTGAAGAGGTTAAGGTTGTCATTTTGGGCAATCAAGGTAAACACTTTCAGGGTAATCAAAGGCTAAGAATCAAATGTTATGGAATCAAAGAAGTGGGATGAAAAGCTTAATTATCACCAGGAACAATATATCATGTGGTTTGGTATCTGGTGGGACGGTGGCTGGGCGAGCGGTAAGTTTGACCCTACATATGCCCTATATATAAGCATATTGAACTGGATGGTATAGGTGGTTAATGGTGAGGTTAAGGTTGTCATCCAAAGGTTATTCAAATTCTTTTTATAAAACTACATGAACTCACCAACCATGTGTTGTGTTGATCTTTTTGCATGACTTCTCAAGTGACGAATAAGTCAACTAAGGAGTTATTACTTTTGGACTAGGATACCAGTTAGAGGACCTAGCTTTTTGGACCTACATACTTTTGGACATCATTTTACAATTTATTTTGTATATCTTGTGTAGATACAAGATAGAAGAATTATGATGTTGATAGTAGATTTACATTGTTAAATTATGAACTAAACTGATGTAATTTAACATTGTAATTCTATTTTCATTTAGCAAGTTTCTCATTTATATATCATGTGCAATGTAAACAATCTGATCATTCCGATTATCATTCCCGATATCGAGCCATGGGAACCTTCCGCCCGACGGGAAAGTCGATCCAACCCGCTGGCTCGGGGTGTGACAGATTGGTATCAGAGCCATAGTTATAGAGAAATATAGGTCACTTAATTAAACGGTTTGGCCTAGACTATAACCTAGGGACCCTGCATGTAGAGAACACAGGACTTAAGACTTTATTTGCATTTTGTCTTCAGCATTTGATCACTGCACTATCCGATAACTTTATTGGTTATGATCAGAATGCCGCCAAGGAGACAACTTCCCTAGTTACCTCCACCACCACAAGATTCGGCTCCACATTCGTCAACGCCATCACCAGCTGACTCACCTCTACCACCTCCTCCTCCTACACTTAATCCTCCTCCAAACCCGATCGCGACACAGATTCTGGATCCTGCTACCGTTGCATTGGCAACTTTACTGAGCAGTCAGCTGACTAACCAGCTGAAGGAAGTGATACCAGATATGCTTAACCGTATTTGGAACGACGGCAACAACACCGGGAACTCTTCAAGGGAAGATTGTGGGAACACTAGGAATGCATCACACTACTCCTACAAGTCTTTTGTGGGATGTAAGCCACCAAGCTTTAGCGGTACTGAAGGAGCCGTTGGATTAATCCAATTGATTGAGAAGATGGAGACCACTCTGCACATTAACAGTTGTCTGGAGCACCACAAAGTTCGCTACTTCGCTGGATCATTCAACAAGCAGTCTTTAACTTGGTGGAACTCTCATATCAAGGCTAGAGGAAGAGAAGAAGCTATGGCAATGCCGTGGGAAGAATTCAATACCTTGCTGAGAAATGAATTTTGTCCATAGAACGATCTGCAAAGATTGGAGGTCAAACTGTCCAATCATGTGATGAAAGGAGCTGATCATCTGGGGTACACTACCCGCTATCATGAGTTGGTAGCCTTGGTGCCAGACATGGTACCAATCCTGGAGAAAAGAATTGATCAATATGCAGGTGGACTTTCCGCCTGCATTCAGGGTTTAGTTGTTGCAGCAAACCTTGTTACCTTGGAGCCTACTGTGAGTTTGTCTGGGAAACTCAATGATCTGACGGTAGCCCCAGGAACTCTGAAGAAAGAGGCTAACACTGCCAAGCCAAGGGAAGAGTCTTCCAAGAAACCCCATCACCACCAGCATCCAAAGAAGAAGCAGAAGACTATAAAGAACTACACAATGGCTACTCCACTTAACCAAGTAGCCATGGCACCTCAGGATGTGCACAAGAAACAGTACATTGGCCCACACCCCCTGTGTAACAAGTGCCAGTACCATCATGCTGCAAGCAATCCCTGCCGTCACTGCATGGGATGTGGAAGACAAGGATACTGGGTCCAGAATTGCAGGATGACTCCCAATCAAGCAGTCAACAATGTTGTTTTAGCTCTCCCTCCACCCAACAACCAGAATGACAATGGATGCTATAACTGTGGTGAACAGGGCCATTTTGCAAAGAACTGCCCGAAGAAGGCACAACAGGCAGTTCCAGCACCCCGTGGAAGAGCTTTTGCCATAGGAGCTCCAGCTACACGCCAAGACCCGAATGTGGTCACTGGTACATTTCTCTTACATGACTTTTATGCATCTGTTCTATTTGACACTGGTGAGGATCAGAGTTTTATCTCTACCGATTTTGCATGCCAACCAGACTCTATAGAGGAACAGTTAGAATCCCCTTACGTCATAGAAGTAGCTAACGGGAAACAAATCACAGTTAGTACAGTATACAGGAATTGCCCATTGACACTTAATGGTCATACATTCACCATCGATTTGATACCGATGGAGTTGGGTAGTTTCGACATCATTGTTGGAATGGATTGGCTTTCTTCTAATCGAGTGGAAGTCATCTGTTCTGAAAAGCTGCTTCGAGTTCCATTGACGGATGATCGTGTATTGGAAGTCAGAGGGGATCAAGCAAAACGAAGTGTCAAAATCATTTCTTGCATAAAGGCGCGTAAGTGTTTACAGAAGCAGTGCGTAGCTTTCCTGGCTCATGTAGTGGAGAAGGACAAGGACAAGAAGAAGATACAAGACGTACCAATAGTGAAAGAATATCCGGAAGTATTTCGTGAAGACCTACCAGGTTTCCGAATTGACTTAGTTCCTGGAGAAACACCTGTTGCTAAATCTCCTTACAGGTTGACACCTTCAGAGATGCAGGAATTGTCAAACCAACTGCAGGAGCTACTTGATAAAGGGTTCATCAGACCGAGCTACTCACCTTGGGGAGCTCCGGTTCTGTTCATGAAGAAGAAAGATGGATCATTTCGGATGTGCATAGACTATCGAGAGCTGAACAAGTTAATTATCAAGAATCGGTATCCGTTACCGAGGATTGATGACTTGTTTGACCAGTTGCAAGGCTCAGTACTTTTCGAAGATTGATCTATGGTCCGGATATCATCAACTCAGAGTGCAAGACGAAGACGTACCGATGACGGCGTTCCAAACCAGATACGGGCATTACGAATTCATGGTGATGCCTTTCGGATTGACGAATGCACCAACGGTTTTCATGGACCTCATGAACCGAGTGTCCAAGTCGTATTTGGATCAGTTTGTCATTGTCTTTATCGATGACATACTGATTTATTCGAAGAGCAAAACAGAACACGAGCAACATCTCAGAAAGATCTTGGAGCTGTTGAAAGAAGAGACACTTTATGCCAAATTCCCTAAGTGTGAATTTTGGCTAAGAGAAGTTCAGTTTCTAGGTCATGTAGTCAACAGCGAGGGAATACACGTAGATCCTGCCAAGATCGAGGCGATAAAGAACTGAGATACTTCGAAGACACCGACGGAGATACGGTCTTTTCTGGGATTGGCAGGTTATTATAGAAGGTTTATCCCAAACTTTTCTAAGATAGATCTGCCTCTCACTAAGTTAACTCAGAAAAGTAAGCCGTTTGTCGGGGAGCAGAAACAAGAAGATGTGTTTCAGACATTGAAGCAAAAGTTATGTGATGCTCCAATCCTATCTCTCCCAGAAGGCTGTGATGACTTTGTTGTCTATTGTGATGCCTCCCATCAGGGACTTGGTTGTGTACTAATGCAATGGGACAAAGTTATCGCTTATGCATCAAGACAGTTAAAGATTCATCAGAATAACTACACTACTCATGATCATGAACTAGGAGCTGTAATCTTCGCGTTGAAGATTTGGAGACATTACTTATATGACACCAAGTGTACCATATTTACTAATCACAAGAGTCTGCAGTATATCTTTGATCAGAAGGAACTCATCATGCGACAGCGACGTTGGGTAGAGCTCCTAAATGATTACGACTGTGTAATCAAGTACCATCCAGGAAAGGCGAACGTTGTAGCTGATGCCTTGAGCCGGAAGGAACGAGCCAAACCTTTGTGCGTCAGAGCAATGGGAATGACTGTGCAGACTAGCCTACGAGACAAGATTATCCAGGCACAACAAGAATCAGTTGACCGAGGAAATCTGAAGAAAGAACTCGAATGCGGAGCAGAGAAACAATTTGAGTCTAAGCCTGATGGAGTGATCTATTACGAGGATCATATATGGATTTCGGCAGTAGACGAATTTAGAAGACTTATCTTCGATGACGGACACAAGACTAAGTACTCTGTGCATCCGGGCGCCGATAAGATCTAGCAAGTCTTATGGGGATTTTATTGGTGGCCGGGAATGAAGAAAGACATAGCCGAGTACGTCGATCGATTTCTTACATTTGTAAAGGTAAAGGCGGAACACCGGAAACCATCAGGTTTACTGGAACAGCCTGAAATTCCGCTCTGGAAGTTGGAACAAATAGCTATGGACTTCATTACCAAGCTACCCCGCACTTCCAGTGGTCACGATACGATTTGGGTTATCATCGATCGTTTGACGAAATCTGCTCATTTCTTGCCAATGCGTGAGACCTTCACGATGGATAAAGTGGCAAGACTGTACATCAATGAGATAGTGGTACGTCATGGTGTGCCATTGTCCATTATTTCTGATAGAGACAGCAGATTCACATCGAGGTTCTGGCAATCATTACAGAAGTCTCTAGGGGCGCACTTAAATCTGAGTACCACTTACCATCCACAAACGGACGGTCAAAGCGAACCTACGATTCAGACCCTGGAGGATGTGCTGAGAACCTGTGTGTTAGATTTCAGTGGAAATTGGGACTCTCATTTGCCACTGATTGAATTCTCCTACAACAACAGTTATCATAGTCACATCGGATACTCGCCATACGAAGCTTTGTATGGTCAAAAATGTCGATCACCGATCTGTTGGACTGAAGTTGGAGATAATCGTATACCGGGCCAGAGCTTATACAAGAGACTACCGACAAGATTGCTCAGATTCAACAAAGGTTACAAGCTACAAGGAGCAGACAAAAGAGCTACGCCGACAAACGACGCAAGCTGTTGGAATTTCAAGTGGGAGACCGTGTCATGTTAAAGGTATCCCCATGGAAAGGTGTAGTACGCTTTGGAAAGAAAGGCAAGTTGGCACCATGGTACATGGGACCGTTCGAGATCATCAAGTGTATTGGTTCTGTGGCGTATAGGCCATCCCCATTCGACTAGACCATTGTCAGTTAAACCCATTCGGTCGGGACTCATTCTGTTGGTCAAGTGTTTCGGCCAAAGAGCCCTTCGATCGGGTGTTGTTCTTCAGCTGAGCCACCACTAAGTATGGGCACCCTACTCGGTCAAGGGAGTCATTCAATCGGCCTAAAGGCTAACTCGGTCGATCCATCAAATAGTATACATTGGGTGGGTGTGTACGTATGGGAAACCATGTCAATGCATGGGATTCATGTATTGCATGCATGTGTGTGTGTGTGTGTGAGAGAGAGAGAGAGAAGACCTATTAGGGTTTCTTTGATAGGAAATTGTAACATCAGTGCCGGAAGCATTGCCGGAACAGTGATTGCTACAGTAACTCAGGTACACATTACGTGAAACTATGTTTATAATATTGACACTTGATGCTTGACACTAAACTATTATGCGATTGTCTGAAATCTGATTAAAACCTTAGGGTTTAACAGTCAGAAACACATCAGACAACACAGAACTGACACACAGCTGCTTGATTTGATGCTATTATGTATAAACGTATGTGAGGTTAAACAGAACGAAACCATAACGGTTGTTGTTACAGAATGCTAAACCGATGAATTATCCGTATAGGTGACGATCAGCACGAATAAATCTGAAAGTTTAAAGTTCTGAAATAATGACTGGAAAGTAGAAAACAAGAATCAGAAAGCCAAACCATTGTCGTGTTCATTCGAATGACGATTCAAACGAATACGCGCGATGGTGACGTGTTCTGACGAAACGAAAACAAAAACGATACGAACAATAATAAATTTAAGGAAATATAATATTTCCTGTTTTACAATTTTGAAACTCATCAGAAATAAATTAAAAGAAACTAATTTAAATTAAAATATGTAAATTCGCGAAAGAATTAACGAAACACGTAAAAGTAATGAATTTCGATAAATAATCCAAGAAAACTAGTATTTAAAACATTTACTAGAAATAACCACCTTCCAAACATTTAAAATAAAGCCTTTCATTTAAACTACTAAAAACGCGCGTAACGTGCCGGAAACGCGACGAAAATGAGAACCAAGCAATCGAAACGAACCCGAATACCCACGGGGTATATAAACATCAAATGACCTCATTTAATTCATTTTCTACCATCTCTCTCTCTCTCACTAAACACTCCCAACCGTCACTCTCTCTCTCTAGGATTTCCAACTTCAAACCAGAAGATCTCTCTCATTTGTGGATGAAATCAAGCAAGTTTGGTGTCTAAACGAAGGTCTCGAGCACCTTTATCAAGAAGTACAACCGATCTATTGTTTTGACCAGCCATTATTGAGATATGAAGCCACGAAGTTTCTGAAAATTAGGGTTTTCTAAACCCATTTCCGATCACCACCTTAACGCCGGCCATAGACCATGAACTTCGGACCCCCGCACCCTGAGGACCTTCGATAGTGTATCTTTGACCATGGAGATGGGCTGGAATTGGTTGAGTCGATGAAGATGATGCTGTGAAACTTGGGTTCATGGAAAAAGTGTAAGAGCCGAACCATGGTCGGCCGAACCTGTGTAGACCATGGCCGAACCTTATTACTCTCACACCAGGCGAACCTATCATCAACATCCAACTACTGCACGAACCTTTCCTTTGGCGAACCCTATCCCTATCCACGAACCAAGCTAGCCGAGCCTTCTGCCACGAACCTCCTTCTTTGCGAACCTCTACACTTGAACGAACCTTCGATTTCATGGCGAACCCTCAGGTGGTACGTGGAATAGAGCCGAACCTATCTTCATGGTTGCTGCGAACCTATTACAACAAACGAACCTATGGACTTGGGCAACCTATTCTATTACCGAACCTATGCGCAACCCACCTCCATGTTGGCCAAACCTAGTTGAGTCAAGAAGGTTCGCTGAACAAGTGTTGAGTGATTCCAGCATGAATTGAATCAGCCCACATCATCGGTCCAGTACCCATTCAAAATCGATTTGTTCAGCCACACCCATCTCATTTGTGGCTCACACCCTCGGCTCAAGCAGAACCTAGTCAGCCCAACCAGGGGACCACCAGCCCAGCCCATAAGCCGTATACGGCCTAAGTAATTTTGTTGGGGTCCAAGAACAAATAGATAGGCCATTAAATAGATTCGGCCCAATAGTTGGCCCAATTCTTTTATTCCAATTGACTCATAATCGTTGGGCCCAATATCAAGGGATCAGGCCCAAGCGAACACAAGTGAATCATGATCTAGTTCGGCCCAAATACCTAAAGAAGTAATGAGCATATATAGTAATAACATACACGGAATTAGAAAGGTTGGGTAAATTACCACAAAGGAGGTTATGGTTTTGATCTAAAGAACATGACAATCTCAAAACATTAAGCTTATACAAGGATTATTACTTGAGTCTATCTTTGGGTTAATTATTAAACCTCATACCAACACAAATGACTAACACTTAATAACCAGGTTTATAGATTTTCAAGAGTGAATCAAGTCTAAACACACAACATAAAGTCACATAGTAATAAACATTTATGACACTTGAAATACGGCCGAATCAAGACCGTGACTCATGAGTGTTAGCCAAATTTAGGGCTAACACATACATTCACACAGTTCACTACAACTTATACTTATAAAGTACAACAACATGAAGTCAATACAGGATCGTGAACACAACATATACTACAACGAGCGTGCGCATTCTTGATTTTACTTAGTCAACCACTTCGAACACAAGGTAAGTTCATTTGTCCCTTTTCAAACATATTTGTTTTACTTCGGGACTGAGAAGCATGTTATACATTTTAATAAAATATTGAAATGGCTACTTATTGCTTTTAAACATATGCTTGATGCTTATTCTAATGCTTATGTCTGAAACTCTATTTGGGAAGCTAAAGACTAAGACTTAAACTATATGTTTGATGTTATGTTACAAACTCTATGCTCAGACTATATGCTTGATGCTTATTCAATAAACTTGAAGCTTAAACTAGATGCTTAATGCTTAATGCTTATGCTTTAAACTCAATGCTCATACTATATGCTCAAGACTTATGCTGTAAACATTATGCTTAAACTATATACGCAATGCTAATGTTATGGATTATGTGCTAAAATTATATGTTAATGCTTGAACGATATGCTCGAAACTATGATTGTGTGCGAAATGCTAAGCTTGTATCTAATCATGGACTACGTAATTGCTAAACACTGCTAGAGCAGAGCTTGTACACATGCATTGAGTACGTGGAAGCTAAACTATGACGATGCTAAGCTGTTATCTATATAAGAGACATGTAATTGCCAAACACTGCTAGAGCAGGGCTTGTATCTGCTTATATGAGATATGTAAATGCTAAAATATATGTGTGTGCACGGCTTGTGTCTATGTATGAGATACATAATTGCCAAACGACTGCTAGAGCAGGGCTTGTATCTTTATATAGAAGACACGTAATTGCTAGACTATTCGGAAGCTAAGCTTAAACCAATTCATGATATACGTAATGGCTAAACACTGCTAGAGCAGAGCTTGTATCTAGCCGTGGACTACGTAATTGCTAAACACTGCTAGAGCAGAGCTTGTACCCACGCATGAGATTGATGAAAGCTAAAATATGGTGTGTGAAACAATGATGCTTATTCAAAAGAGACTAAAGCTAATTTACATAAATGCTATACACTTATAAACTTTGAAGCAGTATACTAAAGCTATGGCGAGGACTGGATTGAATGGTATGTAAAATGCTTAATTATTATTAACAACAGTGTCATATGCGAATTAGTATGTGGTGGGATGGCGTCTGGGCGGGTTGTAGGCTCAACTCAGGGGTATGCCCTATATATAAGCATACCGATTTGGATATTACATGTGAAGTTAATGAGGTTAAGGTTTTACCGAAAAGAGGTTTGCTAAAGCTATTTTAAACTTATAAACTATATGAACTCACCAACCATTGTGTTGACTTTGTTTCTTACATGCTTTCTCAGGTGACGCACAGTAATAGGCTTAAGCTTTTGGATTGCATGCTAGGCTGCCCAGATAGAGGACCTAGTTGATTTTGGAAGCACATCGTTTGTTATTAATACGAATCACTTTTGGATGTCTTGTACAGTTACAAGATAGAAAACATTTGATTCTTTTGATAGGTTTACCGTGTTAAATTACAGAACATTGATATTGTAATTTAACTTTGTAATCCTAGTTTAATGTTTATTGTGCTTTAGATATTCTCAACATTGATGCTATGTAAACAATCTGATCATCACGATTATCACACACGATATCGTGCCCCGAGAACCTTCCGCCCGGCGGGGAACACGATCCGTCCCGCCGGCTCGGGGTGTGACAGAAATCAACTAATAACTCCTAAGGGTCAAAGCTAAGTTATAACTATCTAGACGGGAAAGTCGATCCAACCTGCCGGCTCGGGGTGTGACATAACATTTGACAAAATTATGATTATACAATGCAGGAAACAGTTGCTTAGAACACAGTGTTTAGCTTTGTACTTAATTAGTGGTTGTTAATCTTACAATATGTTTCTTGAATACAAATTACTAAATTGCTAGTTTTTGATCATGTGTTCAATTTTAAAAGAAATTCTAAATTTTGTTTTTTTATTATTGATTTTAGTTTAAAGATGAAGCATTCTCATCGTATACTTACGTATCGACCTGATTTTTATAGCTTTAAACAATTCCAAAATTGTTTTCTTGGTTTGATTAAGTTTTGGCAGTCTCTGTGTATATGAGAATATCGATCTGATTGTTAAAAGCATGGTTGTAAAAATCAGCCTAGGCGGCCGCCTAGGCGCTAGGCGCCCGAGAACTGTCTAATTTTTGGCCTAGGCGGTGCCAGGCGGCCTAGGCGGGGTCTAGGCGACCTAGGTGGGGTCTAGGCGACCTAGGTGGCTTAGGCAGATTTTTATTTTTTTTTTACTTTTTTGACTTTTTTTTTACTTTTTCGACTTTTTTCTTGTAAAAAGGGACCAATTTCATGATTATTTAGACATTTCTCAACCAAAAATTATTAATATGTCTCTGAAACATCGAATCCAGCCAGTTAACATCGAAATTCATCTCTAAACTTTGAACTCAGTGTTTAAGTTTGCACTTTAAAGTACTTTATTTCCTATATTTAAGTTTATTTTTTAAATTATTTGAAGTATTATATTAAATTATTGATATTAATGTGTGTATATAATATATATTTGTAAAATTACATATAAAAATTCCAATCCGCCTTGCGCCGATTAATCCTGATTAATCCCTAGGCGGTCCCTCGCCGCCCGACTAGCGCCTAGCGACTTCTACAACCATTGTTAAAAGCTTAATCTTCAATTATTGTTTCGTTCATTTTCTGGATCATCTGAACATCAGTGCCGGAACCGTCACCGGAACAGTGATCTCTACAGTACATTAACAGTAAATCAGGTACATGTTTCTGTTATCATTTGTATATCATTTTCATTTCATGGTATCATAGTTCAGTTCATATTCAATTCAGAAACAAAGTTCAGAACAATGGTTCTTGAGTCAGATAATAATCTGGCAACATAGAACCATCATGGATTTATTTGTTAAGATTTTACTGTGTATAAACGTATGTGAGGCTTTACAGAACAAAACAACACGGATGTCGTTATGTGAATGCTAAACCGACAGATTATTCGTATAGGTGACGATCTGTACGAATAATTATGGAAGTTTAACGTTCTGAATGATGTCCAGTAATTAGAAAACAACATCGAAAAGTATAGTTATCGCCGTGTTTCGTTCGGGTGACGATTCGAACAAATACGCGCGATGACCGTGCGATTCGATTTAAACGTTAATTAATTATTTTCTTAAAACTTAAAATTTAAAAGTTATTTAGTTAATTTATTAGGAATCACAACTTAAAATAATTTTATAACTTCTATTTCTAAAACTGAGTCGTTTCGTAACGAAAACGACAAGAAACCGACGTTCTTACGCGAAACCACGCGAAACCGAACAAACCCGAACATACCCGGGTAAAACCAAGCCATTTATTATGGCAATTAATGCCATAATCACAGCCAACCACCACCCACCAACACCCATTTTCGTCCCTTTCACTCTCAAGCTCTCTCTCTCTAGAATCCTCCCCCTTCTCTCTAAGATTTCTCTCTAGTTTCTTCACGAAATCTTGCTATCTTGGTGTCAAAATCACCACCATTACTTGTAGAACACAGAAGTACAACCGATCTAAGGTCGTATCCAGCCAAATCGAGGTAAAGATCATGTTTTTGTGCGTTTAAGGGTTTTGAAAACCCTAACCGCGAAACCACCATCTAAACCGGTTTTGACCTATCTTAAACCCATAGAATACTCACAAAAACACCTTAGAAGGTTAAAGGAACAAGTACCCACTAGATCTTGGTCAATGGGAGTGGATTGTGGACTGCCATGGTGATTAGGTTCGATGGCCGAGTGGGCGTTTCCCAAGTCGACGAATGACTACAGGCCGAATGGCCTTAGCCACACCACACCCTCCATTCGCCGAATGACCTTAGCCCAACTCCCTCTTTCGCCGAATGGCTCTCAGCCGAAGCAAGCTTCATTCGCCGAATGGCTTAGAGCCGAACCAGCCCTTATCCGAATGGGGTTGAGTCATTCGACCACTGCTCATTCGATCGTTCAGCTTCATTCGGCCAAGCCTAGATCGGTCAAGGGACTCTTTCGGAAAACCCTTGATTCGACTAATCCTGTCCCCTTTCGGCCCATGGCCATTCGATCGGGGCTTGCCTCAGTCGGCCACACCATCATTCGGTTGAGGACTCATACGGCCGAGGGATTTAGTGGGTGTATGCATAGGAAATGTATGTGTGTGTGCATGGAATTTGACCTTGTGAGTGCATGGGAATAACATTAGGGTTTGGTAATCATGCAACCTACTAAATATGGATTGTTAACATTCATTTCTTAAGTCTAATACATCGGGAACTTCCTTGTAAAGTCATATGGATCAAGACAATAATCTAAGATTCGAGTGTTGACTTAAATAATAACACCTAAACCATCGGAAATCTATAAAGACTTAGGACTAACCTAAATGGTTTACTTAAAACCATCAAGGATTAGAAATCATTGAGGTAACAAGAAATCGTTGAAACTAAAAGTCGAGTAATGGGCCTTAAATTGGCCCAATGGGCTTCATCTAAGCCCTTCCTGTGTAAACGATATTTTTTTTCACTTAATTATGTTATTTTAAAAAAAGGAATTAAAATGATTTTCTAAACAAGTGTTTACTATAAAATGGATTAACTTAAAATAAATTATATTAATGATGTGTTAAATAAAGATTTGTGATGTAATTAAAATAAACCCTAACCATCTAGGGTTTAAGAGTTAATAATATTGGGACATGGGTCTATTACGGGTAATACAATTAGACTAGTTAAGGGAAATCCTAGAAACACCTTAGTAATGTAGGACACTTAGTTGCACACCGAGACCAAACCCTAGTTACAACAACTACCGTATGTACTTATCGTATTCGAGTTCTTTTAAAACAACTCAGGAACTGAAGACACCTAGGCAACAATCAAAGAGAGCGCATATCTTTTGTGGTAATTCATTTCAGAGCAACACAGGTGAGTTCATTGCCCCTTTTCTAACATTTTTGTTTAAAAACACGGGGCTGAGAAGCATGCGTAAACTGTTTTTATTTAAACTGTTTATTTAAATGCTTGTATTATTATATGTTTTTACATATATATGTTTGTTGATACTCCTAGACTCCTGTCTAGGAAACTAGTAAACTGACCAAATTATCAAATTAATTAAAGCACTCTTATGAGTAATACTTTAATTCTAAACACTAAACAAACCCCTAGTCCATTCAGTTCAAGTTCAATAATCTAAATTCAAAGTGAAATCATACGAACAAAATCAAAAGATCATATTCAAAGTAAATTTAACTCAGTGTGTGATCTGAGAACAAAGAATCATAATCAAGAATCAATTATCATTGTGAATCATGGGAATTCTAAAGATCAAGATCAAGAGGCTCAAGGAATCAGAAATCATAAATGTGTGTGAATCATTGAAATAATAAAATCATTATGATCTAATGAAATCATTAATACTCAAGTTAAGGTGGATGTCAGTTGTATAGGGAATCAAGACCACGTGTAACACACATATAAAGTCCCTTTCAGGTATAGAAGACTCTTGTAGTCAGACTATACGGGCAATAACATTAACGATCAATTGAAATCAATATCAAAGTCAAATCAAGAGAATCAAGAGATCAAGAATCAAAGGATATCCTTAAAGTCCCACTCAAATGCAGAAGACCATTGGGTCAGGCTGTAACGGGCTAAACATTAAAATCCCGCTCAGTTCAGGTGTACTCTTTGTGAGTTATGCCTGACATGGGTCACGTGTGAGAGGTTACAACTTGGAAAACCACCAACAACTAAGTCTAATTGATTGAGTTAAATAAGGCCCAATCATCATGTCTTAGTTGCATTTAAATGTTTTATTTAATTATTTAATTAAATATTTAACATTATATTTCTATCACTGACTTTTGGGAAATCATATACATATGAGGAACTCAAGAGGATCAAAGGTATATCAAGTTTTGGAAAATCATAATTCAAATCAGAGGTTGTAGGGTAAAAATGCTTAATTATCATTAACAACAGTGTCATATGCATATTAGTATGTGGTAGGATGTTGGCTAGGGTTTTTCCCTTACATATGCCCTATAGATAAGCATACCGATGTGGATATTACATGTGGAGTTAATGAGGTTAGGGTCTTTACCAAAGGAGGTTTCAAATCATTTGCAAATCATTTTCAAATCATTTTCAAACATTAAACTATATGAACTCACCAACCATGTGTTGACCTTTATTTTTGCATGACTTCTCAGGTGACGAACAGGTCAATTAAGAAGTCATTCCTTTTGGACTAGGACTTCATATAGAAGACTTAGTATTTTGGACCTGCATACTTTTGAAGACATCACTATACAATTTATTTTGTATATCTTGTGTGAATACAAGATAGTCATTTTATGATGTTTACAATAGATTTACATTGTTAAATTATAAACGACACTGATGTAATTTAACTTTGTAATTCTATTATATTTAGCATTTCTCATTTATATCATGTGCAATGTAAACAATTTGATCACTTTCGATTATCACTCACGATATCGCGCCCCGGGAACCTTCCGCCCGACGGGGACTCCGATCCTACCCCGCCGGCTCGGGGTGTGACAGATTGGTATCAGAGCCATGGTTATAGAGAAATATAGGTCACTTAATTAAATGGTTTGGCCTAGGCTATAACCTAGGGACCCTGCATGTAGAGAACTTAGGATTTAAGACTTATTGCATTGTGTCTTCTGCATTCGATCATTGCACTAACCAATATTCATTTGGTTATGATCAGAATGCCGCCATGAAGACAACCCCCGATGTTGACATCAACACAAGACCAAGCTCCACACTCCTCAACGCCATCACCAAATGACTCACCACCGCCACCACCGCCACCGCCTCCACCTCCTCCCCCACTGATCACACAGGCATCAGGTTCAGGCACGACTCCCATACTGGATCCTACCACCATCGCTTTGGTGACTCTACTGAGCAGTCAGATGACCAATCAGATGAAGGAAGCGATACCGGAGATGTTCAACCTTCTCCGTAATGAGATCAACAACACTGGTAATTCATCTAGGGAAGCCAGTGGTAATACGGGCGGTACTTCTCACTACTCCTACAAGTCATTCGTAGGATGCAAACCGCCTAGATTTAGCGGATCTGAAGGAGCCGTTGGATTAATCCAATGGATTGAAAAGATCGAGACAACATTGGATCTCTGCAGCTGCCCCGAACATCACAAAGTTCGTTACTCAGCGGGAACATTCAACAAACGGGCTCTGACCTGGTGGAATGGTCAGATCAACGCCCGAGGAAGAGAGGAAGCTATGGCAATGCCATGGGAAGATTTCAAAACACTGCTGCGAACAGAATTCTGCCCCAAGAATGAGCTGCAGAAACTGGAGGTTGAATTATCCAACCATGTGATGAAGGGGGCTGATCACATGGGGTATACAACTCGTTATCATGAGTTGGTTGCTTTGGTACCTGACATGGTACCAACTTTGGAGAAAAGGATAGACAGATATATGGGTGGACTTCCCGCCTGCATTCAGGGTATGGTTGTTTCAGCCAACCCTACTACTGTCGAATCAGCAGTGAGACTGTCTGGAAAACTCACTGATCTGATGGTTGCCTCTGGAGTTCTAATGAAAGAGGCTGACACTGGTAAGAGAAAGGAAGAGTCTTCAAAGAAACCTCATCACCAGCAACATCCGAAGAAGAAACAGAAATTCATCAAGAACTACACTGTGGCTACTCCCCTCAACCAAGTAGCTGTGGCACAACAAAATGTGCCCAAGAAACAGTATACTGGCCCACATCCTCTGTGTGCCAAGTGTCAGTATCATCACCTTGCTAACACTCCCTGCAAACAATGCACTGGGTGTGGAAGAAAGGGCCATTGGGTCCAACACTGCCGGATGACACCTAACCAAGCAGTCAACAATGCTGCTTTGGCTCTCCCTCCACCCGCCAATCAGAACAACGGTGGATGCTTCAACTGTGGCGAACAAGTCCACTTTGCAAAGAACTGCCCGAAGAAGGCACAACAGGCAGTTCAAGCTCCTCGTGGAAGAGCTTTTGTTATTGGAGCACCAGCTGCACGCCAGGACCCAAACGTGGTCACTGGTACGTTTCTCTTACATGACTTTTATGCATCTGTTCTATTTGAAACTGGTGCGGATCAGAGTTTTATCTCTGCCGATTTTGCATGCCAACTAGATTCTATAGAAGAACAGTTAGACTCCCCTTACATTATAGAAGTAGCTAACGGAAAACAGATCACGGTTAGTACAGTATACAGGAATTGCCTGTTGACACTTAATGGTCATACATTTGCCATCGACTTGATACCGATTGAGCTGGGTAGTTTCGACATCATCGTCGGGATGGATTGGCTTTCCTCTAAACGAGTGGAAGTCATCTGTTCTGAGAAGCTGCTTCGAGTTCCATTAACAAATGATCGTGTGTTGGAAGTTAGAGGGGATCAAGCAAAACGAAGTGTCAAAATCATTTCTTGCATAAAGGCGCGTAAGTGCTTACAGAAGCAGTGTGTAGCTTTCCTGGCTCATGTGGTGAAAAAGGAGAAAGACAAGAAAGAAATTCAAGACGTGCCCGTAGTGAAAGAGTATCCAGAGGTATTCCCTGAAGATCTACCAGGTTTGCCACCTGTGCGACCGATAGAGTTTCGCATTGACTTAGTTCCTGGAGCAACTCCTGTTGCTAAATCTCCTTACAGGCTAGCACCTTCGGAGATGCAGGAATTGTCGAACCAGCTACAAGAACTACTGAATAAAGGATTCATCAGGCCGAGTTACTCACCTTGGGGAGCTCCGGTCTTGTTCGTGAAGAAGAAAGACGGATCGTTTCGAATGTGCATCGACTATCGGGAACTGAACAAGTTGACTATCAAGAATCGGTATCCATTGCCGAGGATTGACGACTTGTTTGATCAGTTGCAAGGAGCCCAGTATTTCTCAAAGATCGATCTACGGTCCGGGTATCACCAACTTAGAGTTCAAGATGAAGACATACCGAAGACGGCTTTCCGAACCAGATACGGGCATTACGAATTCCTAGTGATGCCTTTCGGATTGACGAATGCACCAGCGATTTTCATGGATCTCATGAACTGAGTGTGCAAGCCGTATTTAAATCAGTTTGTCATTGTCTTCATTGATGACATACTGATTTATTCCAAGAACAAAGCAGAGCACGAGCAACATCTCAGGAAGATCTAGGAGCTGTTGAAGGAAAAGAAACTTTATGCCAAATTCTCAAAATGTGAATTTTGGTTAAAAGAAGTTCAGTTTCTTAGTCACGTAGTCAACAGCGAGGGAATACATGTAGATCCAGCCAAGATTGAAGCAATAAAGAACTGGGACACTCCGAGGACACCAACGGAGATACGGTCTTTTCTGGGATTGGCGGGTTATTATAGAAGGTTCATCTCGAACTTTTCTAAGATAGCTTTGCCTCTCGCTAAGTTAACTCAGAAGAATGAACCGTTTGTCTGGGAGCAGAAACAAGAAGATGCTTTTCAGACATTGAAACAGAAATTGTGTGATGCTCCAATCCTATCTCTCCCAGAAGGCTGTGATGACTTTGTTGTGTATTGTGATGCATCCCATCAGGGACTTGGTTACGTATTGATGCAATGGGACAAAGTGATCGCTTATGCATCAAGACAGTTGAAAGTTCATGAGAAGAACTACACTACTCATGATCTTGAACTGGGAGCTGTAATCTTCGCTCTGAAGATTTGGAGACATTACTTATATGGCACTAAGTGTACCATATTTATAGATCACAAGAGTCAGCAACATATCTTTGATCAGAAGGAACTCAACATGCGACAACGCAGTTGGGTAGAACTTCTGAATGATTACGATTGTGTGATCAAGTACCATCCGGGAAAGGCGAACGTTGTAGCTGATGCCTTGAGCCGGAAGGAACGGGTCAAACCCTTGCGCGTCAGAGCAATGGGAATGACTATGCAGACAAGCTTGCGAGACAAGATTATTCAAGCACAGCAAGAATCAGTTGATAGAGGAAATTTGAAGAAAGAACTCGACTGTGGAGCAGAGAAATAGTTGGATACAAAGTCTGATGGAATCATTTACTATAAGGATCGTGTATGGATTTCTGCGGTAGACGAATTAAGAAGACTAATCCTTGATGAAGCACACAAGACTAAATACTCCGTTCACCCAGGCGCTGATAAAATGTACCAAGACTTGCGTGGATTTTATTGGTGGCCGGGGATGAAGAAAGACATAGCCGAGTATGTCGGTCAGTGTCTTACGTGTGCAAAGGTAAAGGCGGAACACCAGAAACCGTCTGGGTTACTGGTACAGCCTGAAATTCCGCTCTGGAAGTGGGAACAAATAGCTATGGATTTCATTACCAAGCTACCCCGTACTTCCAGTGGTCACGATACAATTTGGGTAATCATTGACCGTTTAACCAAATCTGCTCACTTTTTGCCCATGCGTGAGAACTTCACCATGTATAAACAGGCAAGATTAAACATCAATGAGATAGTGGTACGCCACGGTGTGCCATTGTCTATCATTTCTGATAGAGATAGCAGATTTACATCCAGGTTCTGGCAATCATTACAGAAATATCTAGGGACACAATTAAATCTGAGTACAGCTTACCATCCACAAACGGACGGTCAAAGTGAACGTACTATCCAAACCCTGGAGGATATGTTAAGAACCTGTATTTTGGATTTTGGTGGGAATTGGGATTCCCATTTGCCACTGATCGAATTCTCCTACAATAACAGTTATCACAGCAGTATCGGATGTGCACCATTCGAGGCTCTCTATGGACGGAAATGCCGATCACCGATCTGTTGGACTGAAGCTGGAGATAATCGCATAACTGGGCCAGAGCTTATTCAGGAAACCACTGACAAGATTGCTCAAATTCAGAGAAGATTGCAAGCAACAAGAAGCAGACAGAAAAGCTACACTGACAAACGACGTAAGCCGTTGGAATTCCAACTGGGAGATCGTGTCATGTTGAAGGTTTCTCCAAGGAAAGGTGTAGTACGCTTTGGAAAGAAAGGCAAGTTAGCACCACGATACGTGGGACCGTTCGAAATCATCGAACGTATTGGTCCTGTAGCGTATAGACTGAGATTACCGGATGAACTCAGTGGTGTGCATGATGTGTTTCACGTCTCAAACTTAAAGAAATGCCTTGCTGACGAGTCTCTCGTCATTCCAATCGAAGAAATTCAAGTCGACGAACAGTTACACTTTATTGAGGAACCTTTAGAGATTATTGATCGCAAGGTTAAGCAACTGAGGCGAAGCCGTATTCCGATTGTTAAGGTTCGTTGGAACTCGAGACGCGGACCCGAGTTTACTTGGGAACGTGAAGATCACATGAAGTTAAAGTATCCTCAACTGTTTGAAGAGGAAGCTGTACCCGATAACAACTCTTAAATTTCGGGACGAAATTTCTCCAACAAGGGGAGACTGTAACATCAGTGCCGGAACCGTCACCGGAACAGTGATCTCTACAGTACATGAACAGTAAATCAGGTACATGTTTCAGTTATCATTTGTATATCATTTTCATTTCATGGTATCATAGTTCAGTTCATATTCAATTCAGAAACAAAGTTCAGAACAATGGTTCTTAAGTCAGATAATAATCTGGCAACATAGAACCATCATGGATTTATTTGTTAAGATTTTACTATGTATAAACGTATGTGAGGCTTTACAGAACAAAACAACACGGATGTCGTTATGTGAATGCTAAACCGACAGATTATTCGTATAGGTGACGATCTGTACGAATAATTCTGGAAGTTTAACGTTCTGAATGATGTCCAGTAATTAGAAAACAACATCGAAAAGTATAGTTATCGCCGTGTTTCGTTCGGGTGACGATTCGAACAAATACGCGCGATGACCGCGCGATTCGATTTAAACGTTAATTAATTATTTTCTTAAAACTTTAAATTTAAAAGTTATTTAGTTAATTTATTAGGAATCACAACTTCAAATAATTTTATAACTTCTATTTCTAAAACTGAGTCGTTTCGTAACGAAAACGACAAGAAACCGACGTTCTTACGCGAAACCACCCGAAACCGAACAAACCCGGACATACCCGGGTAAAACCAAGCCATTTATTGTGACAATTAATGCCATAATCACAGCCAACCACCACCCACCAACACCCATTTTCGTCCCTTTCACTCTCAAGCTCTCTCTCTCTAGAATCCCCCCCCTTCTCTCTAAGATTTCTCTCTAGTTTCTTCACGAAATCTTGCTATCTTGGTGTCAAAATCACCACCATTACTTGTAGAACACAGAAGTACAACCAATCTAAGGTCGTATCCAGCCAAATCGAGGTAAAGATCATGTTTTTGTGCGTTTAAGGGTTTTGAAAACCCTAACCGCGAAACCACCATCTAAACCGGTTTTGACCTATCTTAAACCCATAGAATACTCACAAAAACACCTTAGAAGGTTGAAGGAACAAGTACCCACAATAGATCTTGGTCATTGGGAGTGGATTGTGGACTGCCATGGTGATTAGGTTCGATGGCCGAATGGGCGTTTCCCAAGTCGACGAATGACTACAGGCCGAATGGCCTTAGCCACACCACACCCTCCATTCGCCGAATGACCTTAGCCCAACTCCCTCTTTCGCCGAATGGCTCTCAGCCGAAGCAAGCTTCATTCGCCGAATGGCTTAGAGCCGAACCAGCCCTTATCCGAATGGGGTTGAGTCATTCGACCACTGCTCATTCGATCGTTCAGCTTCATTCGGCCAAGCCTAGATCGGTC
Organism: Mikania micrantha; assembly: GCA_009363875.1. NCBI lineage: Eukaryota > Viridiplantae > Streptophyta > Magnoliopsida > Asterales > Asteraceae > Mikania > Mikania micrantha. Next base: position 60,390,585 of record CM018681.1, read on the forward strand.
AAGGGACTCTTTCGGAAAACCCTTGATTCGACTCATCATGTCCCCTTTCGGCCCATGGCCATTCGATCGGGGTTGCCTCAGTCGGCCACATCATCATTTGGTTGAGGACTCATACGGCCGAGGGATTTAGTGGGTGTATGCATAGGAAATGTATGTGTGTGTGCATGGAATTTGACCTTGTGAGTGCATGGGAATAACATTAGGGTTTGGTAATCATGCAATGTAACATCAGTGCCGGACGTGTGCCGGAACAGTGATCGTAACAGTAAACGTGAACAGTGGTTCAGGTACACATTTCGTTAAACTATGTTTAGACTATTTATACATATTGATTAGCATGAAACTATTAAACGATTGTCTGAATCTGACTAAAACCTTAGGGTTTAACAGTCAGAAAACATGTCAGACAACACAGTGTTGAAACACGAATACATGATGTGATATTAGTTGTATAAACGTATGTGAGGTTTAACAAAACAAAACCTTTACAGTTATTGTTGCGGAATGCTAAACCGATGAGTTATTCGTATAGGTGACGATCTGTACGAATGATTCTGATAGTTTAACGTTCTGAAATAATAACTTAACAGTAGAAAACAAGAATCAGAAAGCCAAACCATCGACGTGTTCGTTGGAATGACGATTCGAACGAATACGCGCGATGGTGACGCAATCTGATTAAACGATTACGAAAACAAATAACGACACGAACGATCATAAATTTAAAGAAATATTATATTTCTTATTTTACAATTTTGAAACTCATCATAAAATAATTTAAATTTTATTATGTTATTATATCGCGAATAAATTTAACGAAACGCTAAAATTAATTAAACGCGTAAAAAAAGAATTAAATACGACAAATAAAATATCACAACGATAATTAAATTTAACTTTAGAAATAAATATCATTCGAATCGTAAAAACAAACTTATTTTATTTGAGTTACGAAAAACACGCGTAAAGTGCCGGATACGCGACGAGATTACGAACCGAGCAACCGAAACGAACCCGAATACCCGCGTGGTATATAAACCTTAAGTAATGGCATTCAATTCATTTTTCACACTCATCTCTCTCTCTCAAGAACCCTAGCCGTCACCCTCCTTCTCTCTCTAAGTTCACATCTTCAATCTTCCATAACTTGTTCAAAACTTGATGAAATCGCGCAATCTTGGTATCCACACGAAGCTCTAGTCATTCTCCACACAAAAGTACAGCAGATCTGAAGAGGGGTCCAGCCAAATCTGAGTTAAAGAGACTCAAAGGTTCGAAAACTAGGGTTTTCATGTTGAAATTGTTAAACAAAAACCCTTGGCCGGTCAAGAACGTACCCTCATGAGTTAACCATTCACGTCGGTTGATCCTTTAGCATCTAATCCAACCATAGAACAACCTAGGAACTCACAGATTCGATGTTGAGTTTGAGATGCAGCGGCTGAATGAACAGGTTCGTGAGGGCTGAACTTTCGCTCATCATCTTGCGAACCTTCTGCCTTTAGACGAAGCTTTTCCAGCCGAACGAACCAGGGGACTACCCCGAACCTTGCTATGGCATGCTACGAACCCTTTTGCACAACCTCAGGCGAGCCATGACACTAGGAGCCGAATCCTTAGGGTTTTCCCGAACCCAGCTGGACCACGAACTATCTTCCAGAACCGCCGAGCCTTCATGCAGCGAACCAACATGGGAAGCGAACTTAACATGGCCGAACCCTCTATGCCGAACCCTGCTCCTCTACTTCGCGAACCCTGCAAGATGTCACGAACCCTAGCTGGGTCAAGTCTCACAGTCGAACCCTCCTGCATCAGCCACGAACCATAGCAACAGCCGAACCATTTGGACAACGCCGAACCCTACACGTGTTTAAGCTAGCCGAACTTTTGATTTAACACCAATGATGCCGAACCCTCTTGCATGGTCTCACGAACCCATGTGGTGAAGCCACAGCCACCGAACCAGGGACTAACCTCAACTTCGGTGAGGCTGGGTCTTAGTCGGATTCTATCCTTGCAGCCGAACCCAATGACAAATTATAGGAAGGTTCGCTGGTTGATGCGAAGACACATAGATACGTAATATACTTCCATTACCTCGGCCCAATATCATTTTGAAATCAAATTAACAGTTTAAGCCCAAGTGATCCCAACGGCCCAAATGTAAACCGGTCATGTTTTGCCCATGCCACTTTTGTTCAGCCCAACAGCCCTTTGCCTTCGGCCCAGCCCAATTAAGTTGTTTCGGCCCATGATCACACCACCGGTTCACCCTTTGTACACTAGGTCCAAACCCATTTAATCCGGCCCACATTGGTGCACGAGGCCCAACTGGTTCTTAGGCCCAAAGGGATTAATTTGAAATCCCAATCACAATGTACAAGATCATCATTTGACTCAATTGTGAAAAGGAATTCATTAAGGATTAAGCACTAAGCGTCACATAAAAACAAATGGCTCAATAACAACTTATTAAAATTTCAATAGTTGTTAGGGCTAAAAGTTTAACATGAAAGCTTCAAACAATAGAAACTAAAGTGATAAAATGGGAATGAAATCCTTAACTAACAGTGGAGTCAAATGATGATCAACAACACTAAGTGCTAGCACCTATTAGAGCTAACACTAACGCTTATATGAGCAACAAAATCTTACAAACATATGCTTACAAACTACAATATTACGAAATCAATACAGGAACGTGAACATCAAATCAAGTACAAACAAAGAGCGAGCGTATACTTATTCTACTTAGTCAAGCATTTCGGACCTAAGGTGAGTTCATTTGTCCCCTTTCAAACTTATTTGTTTTAAATTCGGGACTGAGAAGCATGTTAAACATTTTTATCAAAATGTTATTTAATGCTTTAAACATAAACATGAATGCTTATGATTGAAACCTTTACTTTAAGCTTGATGCTTAAAATCAATTGTTGATTACTTGATACGATTACATGATTCTTGATACAATTACATGAGACTTGATTCAATTACATGAGATGTGATTCAAATACATGAGACACGATACAAATACATGATACTTGATTCAATTACATGCGATGTGATTCAATTACATGAGACATGATACAAATACATGATACTTGATTCAATTACATGCGATGTGATTCAATTACATGAGACATGATACAAATACATGATACTGGATACAAATACATGATACTTGATTCAATTACATGAGACTTGATACTATTACATGCTACTAGGCCATCATACATGTATCTAACCATAGACTACGTAATTGCTGAACGTCTGGTATTCCAGAGCTTGTACCTATGGGGTGAGATACATGTAATAACATAAACGTAATGATACTCAGCTATTACCTGGTTATAAGTGACATGTAATTGCTGAACGTCTGGTATTCCAGAGCTTTTGTCAGCTTATATGAGGTATGTAAAGGCTAAACATGAAAGTATCGATTCTAAGCTATTACCTGGTTATAAGGGACACGTAATTGCTGAACGTCTGGTATTCCAGAGCTTGTGTCGGCTTATATGAGGTATGTAAAGGCTAAACATAAACGTAACGTTACGGAGCTATTACCTGGTTATAAGGGACATGTAATTGCTGAACGTCTGGTATTCCAGAGCTTTTGTCCGCTTATAAGAGGTATGTAAAGGCTAAACATGATCTTGTTGAATGCTAAGCTGTTATCTATATAAGAGACATGTAATTGCTAAACTACTGGTATTCCAGAGCTTTTGTCTGCTTATAGGAGATATGTAATTGCTAAACTATGTGTGTGCGAATCTATGATGCTTGATAAACATGATGAGAAACTAACACTTACGAATACATTAGACATGAAAACGTTGAAACAGATAACAAAGGCTTGATGAGGATTGAGTTGTGTGGTAGGTAAAATGCTTAATTATTATTAACAACAGTGTCATATCCGGATTAGTATGTGGTGGGATGGCGTCTGGGCGGGTCGTAGGCTCGACTCAGGGGTATGCCCTATATATAAGCATACCGATTTGGATATTACATGTGGAGTTAATGAGATTAAGGTTTTTACCGAAAGAGGTTTGTGAAACTATTTTTAAACTTATAAACTATATGAACTCACCAACCGTTGTGTTGACTTGATCTTTTTACATGCTTTCTCAGGTGAAGAACAGGTTTAAGCATAAGCTCTTGGATATGCATACTAGGCTGCCCAGATAGAGGACCTAGTAGACTTTTGGAAGAAGCACATATTTTGTTGATGACACATGTTACTCTTGATATCTTGTACATATACAAGATATATACATTATTCTTTTGGTTAGGTTTACTTGGTTAAATTGCAGAACATTGCTATTGTAATTTAACTTTGTAATCCTACATATCATTTGATTGTGCTTTAGATATTCTTAAACGTTGATGCTATGTAAACAATCTGATCATCATGATTATCATCCGCGATATCACGCCCCGGGAACCTTCCGCCCGGCGGGGACTCCGATCCAACCCCGCCGGCTCGGGGTGTGACAGATTGGTATCAGAGCTCAAGGTTATAGAGAATAATAGGTCATTTACTAAAACGGTTTGGCCTAGACTATAACTTAGGGACCCTCATGTAGAGAACTTAAGACTTAAGTTTGCATCATGTTTTCTGCATTCGATCATTGCACTAACCAAATTCTTTTGGTTATGATCAGAATGCCGCCAAGAAAACAACCTACTCCGCAAGTCTCTGCTCCTCACTCATCGACTCCTACACCACCGGATTCACCACCGCCACCTCCTCCTCCTCCGCACTCTCCACCACCAGGCTCAAGCAATACACCGACACTGGATCCTGCTACTATCGCGTTGGCTACGCTACTGAGTACTCAACTGACAAGCCAACTGAAAGAGGTCATCCCAGAGATGATAAACAGGATTCAAGGACAAGGCAACACTTCTGGTCACACTACAGGCGAGGCTAGTGGAAACACTGGTCATACTTCGGATTGCTCCTACAAGTCCTTTGTAGGATGCAAACCCCCGAGCTTTACCGGAGTTGAAGGAGCTGTTGGACTGATCCAATGGCTTGAGAAAATGGAAAATACTTTGGACATCAGCGGTTGTCCAGAACATCACAAAGTTCGCTATGCAGCTGGTTCTTTCAGCAAGCGAGCTTTGACTTGGTGGAACGCACAGATAAGAGCCAAGGGAAGAGATGAAGCAATGGCGATGCCCTGGGCAGAATTTAAGCTTCTTTTGAGGAATGAATTTTGCCCGAAACATGAACTCCAACAACTGGAGATTGAGCTCTCGAATCATGAGATGAAGGGAGCTGATCATATGACTTTTACCAACCGCTATCATGAACTGGTAGCCCTGGTGCCAGAAATGGTACCGACCTTGGAGAAACTAATTGATCGCTATGTGGCAGGACTACCTTCATGTATACAGAGCGTTGTACTGGGTTCATATCCTGCTACTTTGAAGTCAGCCATTTCCCTCTCTGCTAAGCTTACCAAAGTAATGGTAAAGTCTGGAGTTTTAAAAGATGAAGCTGGAAAAGCCAAGGAGACAACATCAAAGAAGCCCGAGTACCACCAGAAAAAGAAACAGAAGGTCGTAAAGAACTATGCGGCCGTCACCCCCCTGAGACAGGCAACTGCAGCACCTGTCAACCCTGCTATTAGGGGTTATGGAGGAGAATATCCCCAGTGCGCAAACTGCAAGTATCATCATCCTGTTGGTGCTCAATGCAGGAAGTGCACGAATTGTGGCCGGTTTGGCCACTGGGTTAACAAGTGCCGAGTTGCTGTAAACCAGGCCACTAACACCGCAGCAAGAGCACTACCTCCACCACCACCACAGGACCCAGTCAACAACAACAGAGGATGCTACAACTGCGGGGAAATGGGTCATTTCTCTCGCAACTGTCCTAAGAAGGTGCAAGCTGGAGCACAAGCACCTCGTGGACGAGCTTTTGTCATTGGAGCTAATGCTGCACGTCAGGACCCTAATGTGGTCACTGGTACATTTCTTTTACATGACTCTTATGCATCCATATTATTTGATACTGGTGCAGACCAGAGTTTTATTTCATCTGATTTTGCACGACAACTTAGTCTTACTGAGGACACTTTAGACTCCCCTTACATTATTGAAGTAGCTAATGGGAAACAAGTTACGGTTAGCACTATACTTAGGAACTGCCCACTTACACTTATAGATCATACATTTTCCATCGACTTGTTGCCGATGGAGTTGGGCAGTTTCGATATCATTGTGGGGATGGATTGGCTCTCACTCAATCGAGTTGAAGTCATCTGTTCCGAGAAGCTACTTCGGATTCCAGTAACGGATGATCGTGTATTGGAAGTTCGTGGGGATCAAGCCAAGAGAAACGTAAAGATCATATCATGCATAAAAGCGCGTAAGTGTCTGCAAAAGAAGTGCATAGCATTCTTGGCTCATGTGGTGGAGAAAGACAAAGACAAGAAAACATTACAAGACGTACCGATAGTGAGAGAATATCCTGAGGTGTTTCCTGACGATCTACCTGGTTTGCCTCCTGTGCGACCGGTAGAGTTTCGTATCGATCTGATTCCTGGAGCAACGCCTGTTGCTAAATCCCCTTATAGGTTAGCACCTTCGGAGATGCAGGAATTATCTAACCAATTACAGGAATTACTTGATAAAGGTTTCATCCGACCGAGCTACTCACCTTGGGGAGCTCCGGTTTTATTCGTGAAAAAGAAGGATGGATCCTTTCGGATGTGCATAGACTACAGAGAGCTAAACAAATTAACCATCAAGAATCGGTATCCATTACCGAGGATTGATGATTTATTTGATCAGTTGCAAGGAGCTCAGTACTTTTCGAAGATCGATCTGCGTTCCGGATACCATCAGCTTAGAGTACAAGACGAAGACATACCCAAGACGGCGTTTCGTACCAGGTACGGGCATTACGAGTTCATGGTGATGCCTTTTGGTTTGACGAATGCACCTGCGGTTTTCATGGACCTCATGAACCGTGTGTGTAAGCCGTACTTAGATCAATTTGTTATTGTTTTCATTGATGACATATTGATCTATTCTAAAAGCAAAGCAGAACACGAGCAACATCTGAGAACGATCTTGGAACTGTTAAAGGAAGAGAAACTCTATGCCAAATTCTCTAAGTGTGAGTTTTGGTTAAAAGAGGTTCAATTCCTAGGCCACGTTGTTAACAGTGAGGGAATTCACGTTGATCCTGCCAAGATCGAAGCAATAAAAGATTGGGACACTCCGAAGACACCTACGGAGATACGTTCTTTTCTAGGCTTAGCAGGCTATTACAGAAGGTTTATCTCGAACTTTTCTAAGATAGCTCTGCCACTCACGAAGCTAACACAGAAAAGCGAACCGTTCATTTGGGAACAAAAACAAGAAGAAGCCTTTCAGACATTGAAACAAAAGCTATGTGATGCTCCGATCTTATCTCTCCCAGATGGTTGTGATGACTTTGTTGTTTATTGTGATGCATCCCATCAGGGACTTGGCTGTGTGCTTATGCAGCAGGACAAAGTCATTGCCTACGCTTCGAGACAATTAAAGATTCATGAGAAGAACTACACAACTCATGATCTGGAATTGGGAGCAGTGGTGTTTGCACTGAAGATCTGGAGGCATTACTTATATGGAACCAAGTGTACCATATTTACAGACCACAAAAGTCTACAACACATATTCGATCAGAAGGAACTCAATATGCGACAGCGACGTTGGGTTGAGCTTCTGAATGACTATGACTGTGTAATTAAATACCATCCGGGCAAGGCAAACGTTGTTGCTGATGCCTTGAGCCGGAAGGAACGAGTCAAACCCTTGCGCGTCAGAGCAATGGGAATGACTGTGCAGACAAGTTTACACGATCATATTAGTCAAGCACAACAGGAAGCAATTGAACGAGGAAACTTGAAGAAAGACTTAGATTGCGGTGTGGAGAAACAATTGGAAACAAAACCCGATGGACTTGTTTACTTCAAGGATCGTATCTGGATTCCTGCAGTAGATGAGTTAAGGAAACTTATTTTTGATGAAGCACACAAGACCAAGTACTCTGTGCATCCCGGTGCTGATAAAATGTACCAAGACCTACGTGCATTCTATTGGTGGCCGGGTATGAAGAAAGACATCGCTGAGTATGTTGGTAGATGCCTTACGTGTGCTAAGGTGAAGGCGGAACACCAGAAACCATCTGGTTTGCTGGAACAGCCTGAAATACCACTATGGAAGTGGGAACAGATAGCTATGGACTTTGTTACCAAGCTACCCCGCACTTCCAGTGGACATGATACCATTTGGGTTATCGTTGATCGATTAACCAAGTCTGCTCATTTCTTGCCAATGCGAGAAACGTACACGATGGATAAACTAGCAAAGCTTTACATCAACGAGATAGTGGTACGCCACGGTGTGCCATTGTCTATCATTTCAGATCGTGATAGCAGATTTACATCAAGGTTCTGGCAATCATTGCAGAGATCTCTAGGGACGCAATTAAACTTGAGTACGGCTTATCATCCACAAACGGATGGTCAAAGCGAACGTACTATTCAAACCCTGGAGGATATGTTAAGAACTTGTGTTCTAGACTTCGGTGGTAATTGGGATTCCCACTTGCCACTAATCGAGTTCTCCCACAACAACAGTTATCACAGCAGCATCGGTTGTGCCCCATTCGAGGCTCTTTATGGTCGCAAATGTCGGTCACCGATCTGCTGGTCAGAAGTGGGAGACAATCGTATCACCGGGCCAGAACTTATTCAAGAAACTACAGACAAGATTGCTCAGATACAACAAAGACTACAAGCGACACGAAGCAGACAAAAGAGCTATGCTGATAAACGGCGTAAGCCGTTGGAATTCCAAGTGGGAGATCGTGTTATGCTTAAGGTTTCTCCTTGGAAAGGCGTAGTCCGTTTTGCAAAGAAAGGCAAACTAACACCACGATACGTAGGACCGTTCGAAATCATCGAACGTATTGGTCCTGTAGCATACAGATTGAACTTACCGGATGAACTTAGTGGTGTACATGACGTGTTTCACGTCTCAAACTTGAAGAAATGCCTTGCTGATGAAACACTTATCATACCAGTTGAAGAAATTCAATTGGATGAACACTTACGTTTTGTTGAGGAACCGTTGGAAATCATGGACCGTAAAGTCAAACAATTGAGACGAAGTCGAATTCCTATCGTTAAAGTTCGTTGGAACTCAAAGCGCGGACCCGAGTTTACTTGGGAACGTGAAGATCACATGAGAAACAAGTATCCCCAACTCTTTGCCGAGGAAGTCGTACCGAATAACGAGTCTTAAATTTCGGGACGAAATTTCTCTAACAAGGGGAGACTGTAACATCAGTGCCGGACGTGTGCCGGAACAGTGATCGTAACAGTAAACGTGAACAGTGGTTCAGGTACACATTTCGTTAAACTATGTTTAGACTATTTATACATATTGATTAGCATGAAACTATTAAACGATTGTCTGAATCTGACTAAAACCTTAGGGTTTAACAGTCAGAAAACATGTCAGACAACACAGTGTTGAAACACGAATACATGATGTGATATTAGTTGTATAAACGTATGTGAGGTTTAACAAAACAAAACCTTTACAGTTATTGTTGCGGAATGCTAAACCGATGAGTTATTCGTATAGGTGACGATCTGTACGAATGATTCTGATAGTTTAACGTTCTGAAATAATAACTTAACAGTAGAAAACAAGAATCAGAAAGCCAAACCATCGACGTGTTCGTTGGAATGACGATTCGAACGAATACGCGCGATGGTGACGCAATCTGATTAAACGATTACGAAAACAAATAACGACACGAACGATCATAAATTTAAAGAAATATTATATTTCTTATTTTACAATTTTGAAACTCATCATAAAATAATTTAAATTTTATTATGTTATTATATCGCGAATAAATTTAACGAAACGCTAAAATTAATTAAACGCGTAAAAAAAGAATTAAATACGACAAATAAAATATCACAACGATAATTAAATTTAACTTTAGAAATAAATATCATTCGAATCGTAAAAACAAACTTATTTTATTTGAGTTACGAAAAACACGCGTAAAGTGCCGGATACGCGACGAGATTACGAACCGAGCAACCGAAACGAACCCGAATACCCGCGTGGTATATAAACCTTAAGTAATGGCATTCAATTCATTTTTCACACTCATCTCTCTCTCTCAAGAACCCTAGCCGTCACCCTCCTTCTCTCTCTAAGTTCACATCTTCAATCTTCCATAACTTGTTCAAAACTTGATGAAATCGCGCAATCTTGGTATCCACACGAAGCTCTAGTCATTCTCCACACAAAAGTACAGCAGATCTGAAGAGGGGTCCAGCCAAATCTGAGTTAAAGAGACTCAAAGGTTCGAAAACTAGGGTTTTCATGTTGAAATTGTTAAACAAAAACCCTTGGCCGGTCAAGAACGTACCCTCATGAGTTAACCATTCACGTCGGTTGATCCTTTAGCATCTAATCCAACCATAGAACAACCTAGGAACTCACAGATTCGATGTTGAGTTTGAGATGCAGCGGCTGAATGAACAGGTTCGTGAGGGCTGAACTTTCGCTCATCATCTTGCGAACCTTCTGCCTTTAGACGAAGCTTTTCCAGCCGAACGAACCAGGGGACTACCCCGAACCTTGCTATGGCATGCTACGAACCCTTTTGCACAACCTCAGGCGAGCCATGACACTAGGAGCCGAATCCTTAGGGTTTTCCCGAACCCAGCTGGACCACGAACTATCTTCCAGAACCGCCGAGCCTTCATGCAGCGAACCAACATGGGAAGCGAACTTAACATGGCCGAACCCTCTATGCCGAACCCTGCTCCTCTACTTCGCGAACCCTGCAAGATGTCACGAACCCTAGCTGGGTCAAGTCTCACAGTCGAACCCTCCTGCATCAGCCACGAACCATAGCAACAGCCGAACCATTTGGACAACGCCGAACCCTACACGTGTTTAAGCTAGCCGAACTTTTGATTTAACACCAATGATGCCGAACCCTCTTGCATGGTCTCACGAACCCATGTGGTGAAGCCACAGCCACCGAACCAGGGACTAACCTCAACTTCGGTGAGGCTGGGTCTTAGTCGGATTCTATCCTTGCAGCCGAACCCAATGACAAATTATAGGAAGGTTCGCTGGTTGATGCGAAGACACATAGATACGTAATATACTTCCATTACCTCGGCCCAATATCATTTTGAAATCAAATTAACAGTTTAAGCCCAAGTGATCCCAACGGCCCAAATGTAAACCGGTCATGTTTTGCCCATGCCACTTTTGTTCAGCCCAACAGCCCTTTGCCTTCGGCCCAGCCCAATTAAGTTGTTTCGGCCCATGATCACACCACCGGTTCACCCTTTGTACACTAGGTCCAAACCCATTTAATCCGGCCCACATTGGTGCACGAGGCCCAACTGGTTCTTAGGCCCAAAGGGATTAATTTGAAATCCCAATCACAATGTACAAGATCATCATTTGACTCAATTGTGAAAAGGAATTCATTAAGGATTAAGCACTAAGCGTCACATAAAAACAAATGGCTCAATAACAACTTATTAAAATTTCAATAGTTGTTAGGGCTAAAAGTTTAACATGAAAGCTTCAAACAATAGAAACTAAAGTGATAAAATGGGAATGAAATCCTTAACTAACAGTGGAGTCAAATGATGATCAACAACACTAAGTGCTAGCACCTATTAGAGCTAACACTAACGCTTATATGAGCAACAAAATCTTACAAACATATGCTTACAAACTACAATATTACGAAATCAATACAGGAACGTGAACATCAAATCAAGTACAAACAAAGAGCGAGCGTATACTTATTCTACTTAGTCAAGCATTTCGGACCTAAGGTGAGTTCATTTGTCCCCTTTCAAACTTATTTGTTTTAAATTCGGGACTGAGAAGCATGTTAAACATTTTTATCAAAATGTTATTTAATGCTTTAAACATAAACATGAATGCTTATGATTGAAACCTTTACTTTAAGCTTGATGCTTAAAATCAATTGTTGATTACTTGATACGATTACATGATTCTTGATACAATTACATGAGACTTGATTCAATTACATGAGATGTGATTCAAATACATGAGACACGATACAAATACATGATACTTGATTCAATTACATGCGATGTGATTCAATTACATGAGACATGATACAAATACATGATACTTGATTCAATTACATGCGATGTGATTCAATTACATGAGACATGATACAAATACATGATACTGGATACAAATACATGATACTTGATTCAATTACATGAGACTTGATACTATTACATGCTACTAGGCCATCATACATGTATCTAACCATAGACTACGTAATTGCTGAACGTCTGGTATTCCAGAGCTTGTACCTATGGGGTGAGATACATGTAATAACATAAACGTAATGATACTCAGCTATTACCTGGTTATAAGTGACATGTAATTGCTGAACGTCTGGTATTCCAGAGCTTTTGTCAGCTTATATGAGGTATGTAAAGGCTAAACATGAAAGTATCGATTCTAAGCTATTACCTGGTTATAAGGGACACGTAATTGCTGAACGTCTGGTATTCCAGAGCTTGTGTCGGCTTATATGAGGTATGTAAAGGCTAAACATAAACGTAACGTTACGGAGCTATTACCTGGTTATAAGGGACATGTAATTGCTGAACGTCTGGTATTCCAGAGCTTTTGTCCGCTTATAAGAGGTATGTAAAGGCTAAACATGATCTTGTTGAATGCTAAGCTGTTATCTATATAAGAGACATGTAATTGCTAAACTACTGGTATTCCAGAGCTTTTGTCTGCTTATAGGAGATATGTAATTGCTAAACTATGTGTGTGCGAATCTATGATGCTTGATAAACATGATGAGAAACTAACACTTACGAATACATTAGACATGAAAACGTTGAAACAGATAACAAAGGCTTGATGAGGATTGAGTTGTGTGGTAGGTAAAATGCTTAATTATTATTAACAACAGTGTCATATCCGGATTAGTATGTGGTGGGATGGCGTCTGGGCGGGTCGTAGGCTCGACTCAGGGGTATGCCCTATATATAAGCATACCGATTTGGATATTACATGTGGAGTTAATGAGATTAAGGTTTTTACCGAAAGAGGTTTGTGAAACTATTTTTAAACTTATAAACTATATGAACTCACCAACCGTTGTGTTGACTTGATCTTTTTACATGCTTTCTCAGGTGAAGAACAGGTTTAAGCATAAGCTCTTGGATATGCATACTAGGCTGCCCAGATAGAGGACCTAGTAGACTTTTGGAAGAAGCACATATTTTGTTGATGACACATGTTACTCTTGATATCTTGTACATATACAAGATATATACATTATTCTTTTGGTTAGGTTTACTTGGTTAAATTGCAGAACATTGCTATTGTAATTTAACTTTGTAATCCTACATATCATTTGATTGTGCTTTAGATATTCTTAAACGTTGATGCTATGTAAACAATCTGATCATCATGATTATCATCCGCGATATCACGCCCCGGGAACCTTCCGCCCGGCGGGGACTCCGATCCAACCCCGCCGGCTCGGGGTGTGACATGCAACCTACTAAATATGGATTGTTAACATTCATTTCTTAAGTCTAATACATCGGGAACTTCCTTGTAAAGTCAAATGGATCAAGACAATAATCTAAGATTCGAGTGTTGACTTAAATAATAACACCTAAACCATCGGAAATCTATAAAGACTTAGGACTAACCTAAATGGTTTACTTAAAACCATCAAGGATTAGAAATCATTGAGGTAACAAGAAATCGTTGTAACTAAAAGTCGAGTAATGGGCCTTAAATTGGCCCAATGGGCTTCCTCTAAGCCCTTCCTGTGTAAACGATATTTTTTTTTCACTTAATTATGTTATTTTAATAAAAGGAATTAAAATGATTTTCTAAACAAGTGTTTACTATAAAATGGATTAACTTAAAATAAATTATATTAATGATGTGTTAAATAAAGATTTGTGATGTAATTAAAATAAACCCTAACCATCTAGGGTTTAAGAGTTAATAATATTGGGACATGGGTCTATTACGGGTAATACAATTAGACTAGTTAAGGGAAATCCTAGAAACACCTTAGTAATGTAGGACACTTAGTTGCACACCGAGACCAAACCCTAGTTACAACAACTACCGTATGTACTTATCGTATTCGAGTTCTTTTAAAACAACTCAGGAACTGAAGACACCTAGGCAACAATCAAAGAGAGCGCATATCTTTTGTGGTAATTCATTTCAGAGCAACACAGGTGAGTTCATTGCCCCTTTTCTAACATTTTTGTTTAAAAACGCGGGGCTGAGAAGCATGCGTAAACTGTTTTTATTTAAACTGTTTATTTAAATGCTTGTATTATTATATGTTTTTACATATATATGTTTGTTGATACTCCTAGACTCCTGTCTAGGAAACTAGTAAACTGATCAAATTATCAAATTAATTAAAGCACTCTTATGAGTAATACTTTAATTCTAAACACTAAACAAACCCCTAGTCCATTCAGTTCAAGTTCAATAATCTAAATTCAAAGTGAAATCATACGAACAAAATCAAAAGATCATATTCAAAGTAAATTTAACTCAGTGTGTGATCTGAGAACAAAGAATCATAATCAAGAATCAATTATCATTGTGAATCATGGGAATTCTAAAGATCAAGATCAAGAGGCTCAAGGAATCAGAAATCATAAATGTGTGTGAATCATTGAAATAATAAAATCATTATGATCTAATGAAATCATTAATACTCAAGTTAAGGTGGATGTCAGTTGTATAGGGAATCAAGACCACATGTAACACACATATAAAGTCCCTTTCAGGTATAGAAGACTCTTGTAGTCAGACTATACGGGCAATAACATTAACGATCAATTGAAATCAATATCAAAGTCAAATCAAGAGAATCAAGAGATCAAGAATCAAAGGATATCCTTAAAGTCCCACTCAGATGCAGAAGACCATTGGGTCAGGCTGTAACGGGCTAAACATTAAAATCCCGCTCAGTTCAGGTGTACTCTTTGTGAGTTATGCCTGACATGGGTCACGTGTGAGAGGTTACAACTTGGACAACCACCAACAACTAAGTCTAATTGATTGAGTTAAATAAGGCCCAATCATCATGTCTTAGTTGCATTTAAATGTTTTATTTAATTATTTAATTAAATATTTAACATTATATTTCTATCACTGACTTTTGGGAAATCATATACATATGAGGAACTCAAGAGGATCAAAGGTATATCAAGTTTTGGAAAATCATAATTCAAATCAGAGGTTGTAGGGTAAAAATGCTTAATTATCATTAACAACAGTGTCATATGCATATTAGTATGTGGTGGGATGTTGGCTAGGGCTTGTCCCTTACATATGCCCTATATATAAGCATACCGATGTGGATATTACATGTGGAGTTAATGAGGTTAGGGTCTTTACCAAAGGAGGTTTCAAATAATTTGCAAATCATTTTCAAATCATTTTCAAACATTAAACTATATGAACTCACCAACCATGTGTTGACCTTTATTTTTGCATGACTTCTCAGGTGACGAACAGGTCAATTAAGAAGTCATTCCTTTTGGACTAGGACTTCATATAGAAGACTTAGTATTTTGGACCTGCATACTTTTGAAGACATCACTATACAATTTATTTTGTATATCTTGTGTGAATACAAGATAGTCATTTTATGATGTTTACAATAGATTTACATTGTTAAATTATAAACGACACTGATGTAATTTAACTTTGTAATTCTATTATATTTAGCATTTCTCATTTATATCATGTGCAATGTAAACAATTTGATCACTTTCGATTATCACTCACGATATCGCGCCCCGGGAATCATCCGCCCGACGGGGACTCCGATCCTACCCCGCCGGCTCGGGGTGTGACAACAAAACAGGGATGTGTTCAACTAAATGAGGAACATAAAGTATTTGATGGTTTCGATTTTATTTGATATCTTAACTAAGTAATTAAATTTAAATTGGATTTAAATACAAACAATCATCTTTGAATTGTAATTTGCTAAAGAACATATTCATTAATTCAATGAGGTTGTGTTGATGATTGTAATGCAATATGATCTCATGTATGGATCTTTCTCGCCAAAAATATGTGTTTTGTTTTGTTTATTTTCATATTTCATGTTAGGTTTTTTTACAATTGTGGTTTGTTTGATATAAAATTTGAAAAATTCAAAAAGATTTTTGTTTATATATCTAATGTTAAATCAATAATTATTGATTATTTCTTTTAACTCTGAAACACTAAAGTGTTGACTAGTTTGAAATTTAAATAAACTTGATTTTTGAAAATATGAAATTGTTGAAAAGAATCTTTGATAGTTTTTTTGGAGGTTTGTTCAGAAGATTTGCTTAGAGGTTCGTTTGATAAGTTCGTTGATAGGTTCGTTCAACAGGTTTGTTTGATAGGTTTGCTGAGAGGTTCGCTTGAAAAGGTTTGCTGAGAGGTTCATTTGAACAAGTTTGTTGAGAGGTTCGTTCAACAGGTTTGTTTGAAGGTTCGTGAAAAAAAATTTTCGCAGGTTCGTTTGAAAATTGAAAAGGTATAAAGTCACAAGGTTTGTGAAAGATTCGTCACTTTCATCTGTTTCAGAAAACCTTTGATTTTGTGACTCTCAGTATCTTTGCCTTATATCAGTATAATCTTAATTGGATTGTGATTGTAAAAAGGTAAATAGATTGAATATTCACCGGTTAGATTTGTAGATTTTTTTATTTCTAGGTATAGTTAGTCGAACATATATCGTTTTGATTAAACCTGTTTAAATCAACATTTAAGGGAAAATGTTTTTATTAAAGTTGTTGATCTGTCAATGGCGAACCTATGGGTATCATTTGCTCAATCTAATTCGTAGATTTGAATCTTGAGTCTAAATTTGAACAGGTTCGTTTGAACTCAAAAGGTTCGGGCCGAACCTCTTCAAATTCTAGAACCGAACCTTTGGTCAAAGGTTTGTTTGACCATAAGGTTCGCTTAAGATTCATAGGTTCGTCCATCTTTGAGGTTCGTGATGATAAACAGGTTTTTCTTGAACTTAGGTTCATCTAAAATAGGTTCTGCACAGGGGTTCGCTGAGTTTAGACTTAGGTGGTGTTTGTTTTTTCAGAGGCAAAACGTCTGCGGACCACATCTACAGACCTCTTTTGCAGAAGAGGTGGACCAAACCTCTGCAAGAAAAGCTTTTGGGGTGTTTGTATTTCAATATTTTTAGAACCTCTTCCCATTTTCAAAATTTTCACAACCTCTTCTCCTTCACTTCTTCCCTACCCACGACCGTCCCCATGGTTGTCACCATCATCTAACCACAATCACTGTCACCATAACGAGCTAAGTACCACCACCGCTGTCATCATCGTCGTTGAACCACAAAGGGTTTTGGTGGATCGCGAGCTGTAGGTGGAGCGGTAGATCGCGAGCCTAAGGTTTTGGAGGACGAAGGGTTTTGGTGGATCGCATATGGCCGCGAGCGGTAGCTGTGGCGGTAGGACGCGAGTGGTAGCTCGCGAGCCTAGGGTATTGGAGGACGAAGGAGAAGGGCTTAGATCGTGGATCGTGGGTAGGGAAGAAGTGAAGGAGAAGGTGCGGCGGTGGAGGCGGTGGCCGTGGAGGCGGACGGAGGCAGCGGCGGTGGAGGCCGACGGAGGTGGGAGGCGTATCTTTGGCGGTGGGAATTTGGATCATCAGATGTGGATCGTGGAAGGAAGAAGAGGTTGGAAGACCTCAAAAAGAGCTTGGTCCACGTCTACGCCAAGAAGAGGTCGCGTAGACCTTTTTTAATAAAATGTCTGCGAGAAAACAAACAGTCTGTTGAGTGCCAACGTTTGCCCGCGTCTGCGCGGCGCAGACATAAGAGGTCACGCAGACCTTTTGGGAAAAAAAAACATACCCTTAGAAAATTTTTGAACTTTTGAATTTTTTTAATTTTTTTTTTAATTTTTTATTTTTTAATTGGTATTTGTTTTATTTGTAGGAATGACAAATCTAACATTCGGTGATAAACACAATCTACGTGCTTATCTTGATCCAACAATAAAGAATGGAAAGGAGTTTAGAATGATGATAGAGTTTCTGAGGAGATCAAGGATTTATCTCTAATTCATGTCACATTTATAGATCTCATATCCAGAGCTTCTGGGAATCAGCAAGATTGATTACTGTAGATGATGTTTATGTGGTTGAAGCTAATGTGTTGGGACAAGCCATTAGGATAAATGAAGCTAATATTAGAAGAGTGTTGCAGTTCGGTGGAGAACCTGAAGGAATGACAGTAATTCCTGAAAGGTTCATCAAAGGATGCTTCATGAGAATCAAGTACTTTGGGGTGTATAGTGAGTATTCGATCAAGAAAGGAAAGCTGCCTTTACAGTACAAGTTTCTAGCTCATGTACTTTTATATTGCATCAGTATGAGGAAAGGCACTTTCGATGAGCTAAGAGATTTGATGAAATCTGCCATGGTGGCTTTGGTTCTGAACAAGCCATTCAACTTTTCTGCAATGATCTTCAGATATCTGTCTGATAACATTACTAAGGCAAAAGATAGATTCTTTATGTATCCAAGATTCATTCAGATGTTGATTGATGAAAAGTTTCCTGAGCAGAATTTACCAAGAGTAGCAACTGATATACTAAAGTTGAAGCACATGACTGATTCAAGTCTAGGACAAGTGAAGATTTATCAGAAGAGTAGTGATGTGATTCTGACAAAAGATTTGATTTGTCATTGTGCTAGGGCAAATTATGTTGCTCCATTGAATGATGGTTGGAGACATGATGATTCCAATTTACAAAGTGAACAAATAGATGATGATCAACAACTACCACCTCCTCCTCAGGATCCACAAGTGAGACAAACTCAAGCACAATCATCCCAATCTCATCAACAAGCACAAGAACAAGAACAAGAACAAGAAACTCCAAATGTAACTCATACTAAATTTGTTCCTCTTCAAGTCATTTATCCTAATCAACCTGAAGTTCAAGTACAAACAAATGCTATTGTTTCATCTCCACATGTTAATGCTGAAAATTTTAATGCTGAAGTGGAAGAAGAATCCACTGAATCTGAAATGGAAACTGTTCAAGTTGGAAATAGAATGGTGAGGAGATTGAAGAGAAAGCCAATGCAACAGCAACATAACTTGGAAGAAAGAGAAGAGAGGAATGATCCTAATTTTATAATTGATGAACCAGAGACATCAAGACCAAAGAAGAAGAAGAAGATGGCTAATGTGCCAAAGAGAAAGAAGTCAAGGACTCCAAGAATTATTGTTTCTTCTCCTATGACTACATCTTCAGCATCTGTACCTACTTCTGTATCTGTACCTGTTTCTATTGCTATATCTGTTCAAGAGGCTGATGCTTCTACATCTCAAGTTCTTGTGCATACTGAAACTTCTGTGCCTAGTTTTGATCATGTAAATGCTGCATCATTCATGCCTTTATTTGTGAATGCTACAACAGTTACAACATCATTTCAAGAAGCTTCTACTTCCAGAGTTGATTCTATGTTTGAGGGTTTAGATGATCTGGATTTAAACTTCTCTTTGGATTATGATGATTCTGATTTGAGAAGGAGGATTTCTATTCTATCATAGGAATTTGATAAATACAAGCAGAAGGACAAAGCTGAGACTGAAAAAAAATCTTCTTGAACTCAAACTGATTTGGAAATGATGAGAAGTCATATTGCTCAATTTCAAAAGTTAAGACAAGAAGATGATAAATGAAAGGATTGTGTCATTGGAAAGATTGGCTAAAGAACAGGATGATAAGATTGTTGATTTAAAGAAAGAAAATCAGATGTTGCAGAAAAGACTTAATGACATTCAAGTTAAAGTTGTTCATTCGGAGACTCAGACTGTAGATACTGCAAGAGTTCATATTTCTGAAAGTGCTGATGTTGATCCTGTTTATGTAAACATTGATAATGAAGAGGAGGAAGAAAAGGTTGATTATGAAGATTCTGATTTTGATGAACATCCAGGCTTTAATGCATTTAATGAAGATGATGGAGATGATGATAGTGATATAACTGGAGTTGGAGGTTTAAGTGGATTGAATTCCATAACTGGAGCTATAGTGATTTACAAACCATCAGGAATTTCTTTTGATGCAAATCATGTTTCTTCTGTTACTACTGATAAATCCAAAGATGATAAAGCTGTGGAGATTGAAAATTTGACTGAGATAGAGTATCGAAAGTCAGTTGTTGAGTATTCTTTACCAACATTTGCAGATTTATTCAAACAAGCTGGTGGTGGAGAACTACAAAGGATGATTGGTGAATTTAGTAAAGTTAGAGAATTTGAAAACGGAGATATTGAAGATGGATACACTAAAGAAGATCTTGCTGTGTTGTTTGCAGTAAAGGTCAATGATCTACAAAATGCTAATGATTCAGGAAAGATGATTGTTAGAGAATCAGATCATACAGTTGAATTTGAGCATGATGAATATGTTGATGAAAATTTGTATAACCTGCAGACTCTGAAGAAAATTTTTGATATTGAAGTTCATGGAAAAGTTCAAAGCACAACAAGTGATACATTAAAGATCAAAACACATATGGATGTTTGGGGAGAAAATCAAGAAGAACAAAAGTATATCATTAATCATTTGATGATTTTTAAACAAATGATTGAAGTATATGATGATTCAATTCAATAAAATCAGTCAAGACAATTCTCAAGGTTCAAGATTGGATCTAAATCCAAGATGCGTGGAAGAATTGTGAGTTATGGATACTTTCACAACATTCTAAGAGTTTTGAATAATAGAGGATGTTATGTGGTGAAGAAAACAAATGGATGTCAATATTTTGGAAAAGCATATGATCTTATGTCTTTACCTTCATTTGAATGCATGCAGTTATCAAGACTGAGAATGATTAAGCCTATTCAGACTGAACACAATGAAAGATTTGAAAAGTTGTTGAAGAAGGAAGAAAAGACAGGATGGAATTGGTTGGTTCCACAATTTTCAGTGCTGAAGCATAACTCTTATGTGTATCCAAAGCCAAAGGTTTATTCTAGATCAAGATTGGGAATGATAGAACAAAATTGAAATTCTTATTTCAAGATTTGGTTCTATGATGAAAAGTCTTCTGAAGCAGTTATTTTATTGAGAAAAGATGAGAAATGGAGGGTTATAAAATTGATTGATCCTGTTTGGTTGGTTAACTGTTCAAAACAAGACATTGATCTTCTCAATGAAGCTGAGATTTATGCAAGTGAAGGATATCATGATGTTGGTGTGAGTTATAAAGACATGACTTTGCAATTTCAAACTATAGCAAGGATGTGTTACACTTTGGGAATTCATTCTGGATGCAACTGGGAAGATGTGAATTATCTGTATGTAGAGTTAATGGCATTGCAGAAAGAGATTGATGATAGAGATGCAAAGATTGAAGCTGAGCGTTTGTCAAAAATTCCAAAGTCTGTGATTATTCCAGCTGAAGATAATGTTTGTCAAGATCAATCATCAAGTGGGACTCAGATTGTAGGATGAAGATCAAGATTTAGAAGATTTTGAAGCAACTATTAAGGGGGAGTTTGTTAGGTCATTTTGTAACAGATTGCTTTCAAAAGTTTGTAATTAAGTTAGGTTTTTGCTAGTTTCGTCTGGCCCACGAACCTAGGCAAGTGTTGTAAAGGTTCGGCGAACCTATTGATGTGTAATGTAGAGGTTCGTCCAGCGAACCTAATGGTTCGGCTAGGTTCGGTTGAGTCTTGTATATATAGCAGGTTTGTCTGTATTTTTGTGTGTGTGACAGAACAGAGAGAGGGAGAGAACCTATGTGAAGTTAGTATGATTGTAAAGAACTGTGCGTTCTTATTTCATGTTCTTGTAATCTGATTTCTTTATCAATGAACATGAGATTTATCATAATTATTGTGTATCTTTGATTCATATAGATTTAATCTAGATTCCGCATAGATTGAATTGTTAATAGAATTCCATTGAACGATCCAGATCAATCTACAGTAGTTGATTTTCACTCAACTAATCAAATTTCATACTAATTGGTTATATGATTAGGTTTACTAACCATTCTTACAATTTTACACCTCATACTTAATCAAAACCTCTTTGAGGCATTTTATCAAACAACTCATGTGCATAATTCTTAGTTATGAATTAACACCATTTGGTTTCTACAAAACACCCATTCAGAACCAATATTCACCAAAATCATAACTTTAATAGATTTGCTAAGTTTTGACAGCACCTTTGCTTATAAAACATTCACTTAACATCAACTTATACTTAAATTCATCAAACTCATACTTGAACTTAAACCCACATGATTAACCCAACACCCATATCATCATCTATTGATTCTATACGCAAGAACCTGATGTTTGGGTGTTTAAAACATGATTACAAGTTTAAACCAACATGCTCCTGCTACAAACAACACCCAATTTAAGATTTGGATGAAACCCCACCCATGGCTCCATCTCATACCCACGTAAATTTCAATCAAACAACAAGTTAATGCTTACCTCTTGTTAGTAATCAATGTGGGTGTTGATTTCTAGCTTCAATTGTTAGATTCCAACTCAATAACCCTTCCAATTTAATCAAGATATGAGAAGCCAGTGCTTGTTCTCTTTTCTTCTTCTCAGGACATTGAACACCCTCAAACAAGAAAGAATGAAGATTTTTACTTTAGTCAAATCCTCCTCATTTTACAAGTTTGGGTAATTGGCAGGTTTAGCCCCTCATATTCTTAAACTACTTCACTAGCTTTATAAACTAACCTAACTTAGTTAGTTATTAGTTATTCAACAACCCAGCTTGTTAAAACATAAAATTATCTAATTACACACCATGTAATTTAGAACTCATCATAATATACTATTTTATTAAAAAATCCAAAATAGGTCGTTACAAATTTTATATGGATGCCCAAATCCAGCCCCAAACCATACAAAACCTAATCCTTTCTTCGTTCGAATTCGATTGACTCGAGGAGTGTAAGCCCCTGGAAATATAGGGCTTTAGATCTACATGGAATGACAAGTAGAATGACATAGGGAATCACGTGGTTAGAGTTCAAATGGAAGCAGTGCAAATGAGCAGGAGAGTCAGCTTTTTATTAAATCCAAATCTTATCCTACAGCATCTGTGAGTGTAATTTTCATGCACAGACTAGTTCGTACGGTGCAAATAAACGAAATGCAGTAATTATATTTTCTTTTTATACTGATTTAATTCTAATTTGAATTTCAGTCAATCGGCTTTTTTTAGGAACTCATTTTATGTGTTAAAGGCTTCCAATCAGTCTTTGTTGTGAATTGAAATGGTTCACGTGTTTGAATCCTCACGGAAAATAGCTTTAATCATGCTGGGGATGAGCTAGAACGATTGATTATTGAAACTGGGTCTTCTAACTCCTTCTTCACTCAATACAAAACCCACCGATCCAAAACCAAGTAAGTTATGTGCTCATAACATTTGGAACCCCATTTGGGATGAAATCCCTATGTTGTTTTCGATAAACAAGTTTTAATTCGATCGAATTGAACGAGAAAAGGATTAGGGTCCTTCGACTATGCCTAAATTGAATTTGAGGAAAAACTTTTGGATACTTGTTTTATATTTCTCAGGCGTGTGTGAAACCAATTAGAAAGCGAGACCGAGAGGCTAAATCGGATTCGTGCAAGACTTTGTAACTGTTGTGTTGTGGGCTCGAGGCGGGGTTAAGCCGGTCTTCGACCAGCTTTTCGAATATTAATACTTTTTAACCAATTTCTTTTATAAAAAATTTCCTAAACATTAAAATATTATTTTAAACATTCTGTAATATCCTATACATTTCAGAAATTTTTTTTAAATCCTTTTTTTAAAACTAACTACTAGCAAAACTAATTTATTTTCTTTATTAGTGATTTAAAATGATTTGATAAAATAATTTAGAAATACTGTTTTACATTTATTTTGTGATTTCCTCAAAGGTCATAATATTTTTACAACAAATCAATTTTATCCAAAATAATTATATAAATGTCTTAGAAATTATTTTAAAACTTACTTTATTTAAAATAAATATGTTTATCTAAATGAATTACTTTTATTTAAATAAAGTTTTCAAGTTTTGTTTTGATACTTAATAAACTTTTTGTTTAACCTAAATATTGTTTGAAAATAAACAATATATAGGATAATAATACAATTCAATTAAGCGGGAGGATATTCTCATACTTTAAAAATTCTTAAAATATATTTTATTTAAATGAATTAAATAATACGTAAATAACAATTCAGATGTACACAAACAAATATTGTTTCTAGGCTTTTGATACAGACAAAAAAAATATAATAGATAAATAAAATTTTTAATATTATATTATATTTATTAAACAAAAATGTGAGGATATTTATTTATAATAATAAATAAATATTCCTGAAGTACCCTTTAAATTTAGACAAGTACACTATCAATCTTAGGCACATTTTTTAGTGATTCCATAGAATGCCGTAGTTTTAAGACACTTAACTTAAATTTTAGGAATATCAAACTCATTAAGATGTTCCTATAAACTTTAGGTTGACTGTGATATTTGACGTATAATGCAATCAAGCATTGTGGGATTAGTTGAGAAAAAGCAGGTGAGTATATTCACATTCCCTCTTACTTTTATTATTTTGGGATATTAAATATGTTCTATTAAAATAAATGTTTACAATCAAAACTATTCAATGAAAGCATTTAGTCTATTTTAGTTATTATTCTTACTATGTGAATGCCTGCTTTGTGAAATCTGTAACTCATATTCATGTGTTATCTATTGTAAACAAGGTTGATATACTAGATGTTATGCTAGTATTGAAACTTGTTTGAGAAATGATCATCTATTTCAAACATAGTTGATGTACTAGCTATTATGTTAGTAATGAAACTTGTTTGAGAGACTTTTATCTATCGCAAACTTGTGTTTTGCACGTCTTACTTAATACTTGATTAGTCTTGACTAAGTTCTACGTATTACAATATCAGCATGAGCTAATGAACAATCGAGCTCGCGCCATAGTGTATTCCGTCGTCGGTCGGGGTGTGACCGATTAGTATAATCGCTATGGTTTTAAGGATCTATGTTATTAGAAAATGGTGGCCTAGACTATAACTAAGCTGACCCAATTATGAGCTATCTCATATTATCACTGTTTTTTCTTGGTGAGGTGAATATGTATTAACTGGAAGAGTGTACTACCGGTAGTTAGAATTCCTTGTCTAGTGAAGTTATTCGTATAAATCCCCGAAGTACTGTGAAACTTGTCTAGCTTTCTCGGGGACTTCTGATAAGAGTATGACCACTTATAGGCCAAAACATATCACGCCACATCTTACAAACTAAATGATTCTAATATGTCTCAAGGTACTTAATTTCAAATACTACTCCTTACGTTTTCAAACATGTTCAAATGATTTGTTTTTGTGTAATTTTACTATTCGTTCAATTTTGACTTAAAATCTAGTTAGAATTAGAATTAGAAATTTTAAGATGTATATGTACTAAAGAAAGGGTGAATACCAGTAGTTGAGACTCCTATTGAGGAAAGCGATTCATATAATCCCTGACGAGGGACCAGCCTAGCTTTTCTGGGATTATTAATGAGGGTATTTTACCTATAGGCCAAAGCATGCTACATCTTGCAAATAATAAAATTTCTAACAGAAAAATGGTGTTCAACTTGGATACTACTCCATATAATTTTAATACATAATGATTTCAATACATTACATATAAAAATCCAAATCCTATGATATCATACGTAAGATTAGTGATGGTGATTCATAACTACATTTCACAAGATATGATGCCACCTCCCCTTGTTATATGATACATATGTTATGATTCAAGAAGTCAATAACATTGTACCTAGGATATGTGATGGTGATACATCACTACATCTAGAAGGTTATGGTGTTATACTTTGTTTTTTGATCATATATATTTTGTGGTTCAAGTACTCATTAATGTTATACCTAAGATTAGTGATCGTGATTCATTGCTACATCTGAAAAGTTATAATATTACAAACTATATTTTACTATAGTCATAGTCGTGATAGACAATTCAATGACATTGAACTTATGATCACGGGGTGCATTGGATTCAATTGGATAACCCCCGAATAGGATCTTACATTATTCGAGGGACTGCCAAGCAGAATTCACGTGGAATAGTTGTGTTTCGAGGTCCAACAAAGTGGTATCAGAGCTTTGGCTCTTGATTCTACTCGGTTTCCATTGAATTCATAGGATTTGATGTTGTTTTTGATCAAAATACGCAAAACACTATTTTATCTCCATTAAAAGTCCACTTTTCAATGCAACAACTTGTGTTTTAAGGCTTCTTTTGCCTAAATGTTTATTCCAAAATCTTAGAAATATTGTTTCACACGTGTATATCAAAT
Source organism: Mikania micrantha (assembly GCA_009363875.1). Taxonomy (NCBI): domain Eukaryota; kingdom Viridiplantae; phylum Streptophyta; class Magnoliopsida; order Asterales; family Asteraceae; genus Mikania; species Mikania micrantha. Next base: position 60,417,116 of record CM018681.1, read on the forward strand.
TTGGTGGTATAAATCGATGTAAAATTGAAGTTAGAAGGATTTTTCATGCTGCTAAAAACCCAGATCGTACGAATGGACTCCTCATGTGAATAGCTCTCATTCGCAACATACGAATAGCTTCATTCGTGCGACTAGATTACTTATTCGTTTGAGGTTCACACGAATAGACCCTCATTCACTTTTTTGATTTCTCATCTGCATCAGCTGGTCATTCGTCATACTGATCATTCGTGCCAGTTACTCCATTCGATTCAAGATCTCATTCGGTCCTCCATTCGCATCAATCACTTACAATTGTACCCGTCATTCGCATTGTTCCGTTTCATTCGTCCTAAGTTTCTGAAATTTTTCTAAGTGTTAAATCATATTGTTTTCACTAAAATGGATGAATTTGCATTAATGGCTGATCAAAATCACAGGATTCAGAATCTTTTGCTCACTGAGACTGAGACAGGAAATAACAACAAAGCGCCAAATTACTAACTTTGGATGAATATCCACACTAAAAGTACATATTTGAGATCCACATTAATGGAGTGGATACTAATCTGTGGATGATGATTGAAGGTGGATATTTAAGGCCACTGAATGAAGATTAAACTCCAGTTCTTGTTACCAGAATGATTGAACCTCAGAGAAAATCATATGATTTTGAGAAGAAGGCTTATGATATATTGTCTCAATCTATTGCCACTGATATTTTTCATCAGTTTAGAAAATTTACTTATTCATAATAACTATGGAATGCTGTGCAACAAAGATATGAAGGCAATGATGCATTGAAGAACACAATGTCTTTAGCTTAGAGGAAGGAATTCAACAGCTTCATGTATGTTGGGATTGAATCATTAGATGATCTGATTTCTAGATTCTATCATCTTCTAAGTGAGCTTTATAATCACCAAGTCAAGACAACAACTTAGGAGAAGATCCTATGTCTTTCTGATGCATTACCTTCCTAGTGGGAATCTTTTCTTATGGTTTTGAAATAGAGTGAGATGCTTGCTACAATGGACATAAATGACTTCGTACAAAAGCTGAAGGAACAATAAATTGAGAAATAATGGAAAGCAAAGAGAGGAGCTCAAGTTCATAATCCTTCTATTTATTACTCTACTCCAACTGTAAATGGAACGTCCTCTCATACTCCATTGAAGACAGCTTTTGTCTCTCAAACCACAGAAGATCCCAGCTCAAGCCATGTAAAATTCAATCAATCTGCTCCAACTTCTGCCTCTATATCTCACTCAGATGATAGTCATTATGTTATCAACTTGAAAACAGAAAATTTTGATAAAGTGATAGTAGAAATAGCCAAGGAACACATGGGACTGTTATCAACTCTTGTGAGTTCATATGATGGATTGCTAGCAGGTCAAATTGGAAATCCTCACTTGACAAATGAAGACTATTCATAGATTGATCAGGATGATATGGAAAGAATTGATATAATGCGGACTTTGGCAAGTGCAGTGTGAAGGGCTAAAGAATTTGTTAGACGAACAGGGAAAGATATCAATCTCAGCAAGAATTCAATGTTTGGCTTTGACATGTCCTCAGTTACGTGTTACGATTGTGGGGATAAAGGACATTTTGCAAGGCAGTGCAATAAGCCTAAAAAGACATGAAATAAGAATCCTTTTCAAAATCAAAGATCATCTTTATCTAATCCTAAGAGATTTTAGCTCCTATTGAAACACCTTCTTAGCCAAGTTCTTCGAATGCAAACAAGGATCTCATGGTTCAAAATGATGAAGGATAGAACTGGGACTTCAGATTCAATTCTGACAAGATGAGTGATGATAAAGCCTGCATGGCTGAGATACAGGAGGAAGCAGAAGCTAGGATGGATGTTGATTCAAAAGACGGAGAGACAATATTAGATGAGTCGTCTAGGTCAAAAGATGAAAGCATTTCAGATTCCGAACCTCAAGAAGGAACAGATGTTGAATCTGGAGATCAACACATCACACAATTTGCTTTGATGGTTGACACTGCATCTTCATCTCAGGTAGTTCAGGTATTTGATGACTGTCCATATCCAAATTCCAGATGTTTCAAGTGTACTAACCTTGAAAGTAAGGTTTTGGCATATCAAGAGTATAATACAGCTCTTATCAGTGATCTCAATCATTGCATCAAAGCAAATCGTGTTTTAAAGTCTAATGAAAAATATTTTATAGTAAAAATTGAATCTTTAAACAAACAAATACACGAGATTAAGATTACTGTGCTTAATAAGGAAGATACCATTAACATCTATCTCAACATCATCAATGAAACAAAGAAGTTGCCAATAGTTGAGTGCGACTATAAGACTTTGAGTCGCAAGCTCATGAGTTATGAGAGTTCCTCTTATATCATTGAGCACATGAAGAGTGATGGGACTGATCTCAAAGGGAAGGGAAAGAAAGTTAACTACAAAAAATGTCCTCCACCAGTTTTAAATTGTTTTGTCAATTCACCAAATGATAATGACATCAAAGATTTTTCAACTTGAAACACCTTTCGTAATTGATCCAATTGGAATAAACTCAAGTTTTGAGTCTATATCTACTGAAAACTCATTTGTGGAGGTATTGTTCAGGATTGGGTCTCTGACTATGAGGATGATTTGCTCTCATCATCCAGTGCCACTACTATTGACAATAGATTGATTGTGTCAAACAAGTAAACCCAGTTCCTTCAAAGTCAATGTCTACTTTCTTGACTTCACGATTCCTCAAAAACATGAATTTTGTGAAGCCTTCACAAAAGTGAGAAGAAAATGTGTCCCAAAAGACTGATAATCTTGTTTTTAATGGCACCAAGGGTTAGGGTTTGGGAGCTGATGAAAGAAAATCAAGTGGTTTAAAGAAAAACACTGCCTTTAGTTATAAAAATTAACAATTTAAACAACCAGTTTTAAAAACTATTTTTGCTAAACCCAGACTGTTTTCTTCTAAAATGGACAGGAGAGCATGTTTTGAATGTGGTGCATTAGGGCATATTGCAAGGTATTGCCCTCACTTGACTAGACCACATCATGCACCATATCAAAAAACAAATATATCTTTTGCAAGCAAGGTGAAAGTAGTCAAACATTCACCTCAAGTCAACCCAAAACACTCAAACCCCACCAAGCTTCAAGATAAGGGAAAAAGGGTAATTTGCTGATCGGGACAAAGCTAAGATTGTTCTTTTCAAACAATCAAAGATATCCTTAGTGTATCTGAAAAATTCTCAAAGCAAAAACAATATCTGGAAGGCAAAGTCATCTGAGACTTTAACACCTAACAATGCAACATCTTCTAACCTTCCAGATAAGGTGGCTTTGGATGGGCAATGGATCAAAATGAAAATCCTCGACTAGTTGGGTCAAACCAAGACTGTAAAAGCTTGGGTTTTCAATTTCAACTAATGGTTTGTGGTTGTGCAGGTTGACCAAATGCTCATCATAACAGCACTAGGATTGTTGATAGTGGGGCATCAAGGCACATGACTGGGGACATCTCTCTTCTTTCAAATGTAAATCCAATTAGAGGAGGATATGTAGCTTTTGCATGTGACAAAGGTGGTTTCACTACTGGCAAGGGAATTCTTTCAAATGGACAACTCTCGTTTGATAAAGTGAAGTATATGAAATAACTTGAGAATAATCTTCTCTCAGTGTCACAAATCTTTTACAAGAAATACATAGTTTTGTTTGATGATTCTAAATGTTCCATTCTCAAGAGAGACATTGTCATTCCTGAAGACCAGATCCTGATGTCAACTCCAAGAAAGCAGGATCTATATGTTCTCAACATGGCCACAGCTTCAACTACATCTTCTACAGCTTCATGTTTTATGTCTAAAGCAACAGAGAAAGATTCTATCTTTTGGCATAAGGAGATGAGTCATTTGTGCTTACAAAGATGAATCATTTGTTTCATAACAATCTGGTTGATGGTGTGAGTTTAAGGAATTTCAAACTATCTGATGTCTGCATCTCATGCAAGAAGGGAAAGCAAACCAAGCGGTCTCACAAACTTAAAAAGTTTCACTCAATTACCATTCCTATGGAGCTTCTCAATATGGATTTCTTTGGTCCTGTCAGTTGCAAGAGCATTGCTGGAGATCAGTACTATCTAGTTATCACTGATGAGTTTTCAAGATACTTTTGGGTGTTTTTCAAAAAGGTAAATCTGAAACATTTGAATGTATTCAAGTTCTGGTGACTAAACCTAAATCTCTTTATAAGCTCAAGGTTTGCATGTTCAAAACAGAAAATGCGACTGAATTTAAGAATCACAACATGGAGACTTTCTGCAATCAACGTGGAATTATGCATCAGTTTAGTGCTTCATATGTCCCTCAAATGAATGGTGTTGCTGAACGAAAGAACAGAACCTTGATCGAGGCTTCTAGAACTATGCTTGCTGATTCCTACTTACCCGTTCAATTTTGGAATGAAGCAATTGCTAATGCATGTTATACATTGAATCGGGTATTGATTGTAAAGAGACACGGGAAGAATTGCTTTGAAATTCTCCAAAATAGAAAGCCAAATCTTAAATATCTTGAACCATTTGGTGCTCCATGCATAATGCTTAAGAGATATGAGCAAGGAAAGTTCAATTAGAAGGTGGAGGAAGGCTATTTTCTAGGGTACAACACCCCAAATAAGAGGGTCTACATTAGATCATCTTACACTATGGAAGAGTAGTACCATGTTGATGTTCAAAGATATTACGTGCCGCCTCCAGTAAAGGGTCCTGATTGGATGTTCAATTATTCTGACCTTTTTAACTCCTTCAATATTCCTTCCTAATATTCTGATGACGATGTTGCAGTTCAAATGATGTATGATGCACATAATGCTCCAGATGAACACGTGCAACCTTCATCTGTTCCAAATAACTTGCAAACAAATGATGACAACTCTGACTCAAACGATCTAGATTCTCAACAAGATGTTGTCAATCAAGATGTTGATAATATAGTTCCTGCTCTTGAAGATCTCCATCTTAATAATATTGATCCACAAGTTTTTGTTCTTGTTCATCTTGTTGGCAGAATAAACAACATACATCCTCAAGAGAAAATCATTGGAGATTTGACTAATGGAGTCAGAACTCGCAGACTATTAACTTCAGGAGGACTTGCTTATATTCTTGATTTCGGAGATGTAAACTTATGAGTGCACTCATGTTTTATCTCCAAAGATGAACCGAGAACAGTTACAGAAGGCTTGAAAGAAGAATCATGGGTTGATGCGATGCAGGAAGTACTGCTTCAGTTCAAGAAGCTTGGATTTTGCCAGCTTGTTGACAAACCAAAAGGTGCAAACGTGATTGGCACTAGATGGGTTCTTCACTGCAAGCGAGATAATCAAGGGATTGTGGTTCGAAACAAGGCACGTCTTGTGGTGCAAGTTTTTAGACAAATTAAAGGAATTGACTATAATGACTACAAAAGATATAAAGTTTATCAAATGGATGCCAAGTGTGCTTTCCTTCATGATGTGAATAATGAAACTGTATATGTCAACCAACCTCCCGGATTTGAAGATCAATTAAATCACGACCAAGTCTACAAGTTGGACAAGGCTTATATGGATTGCACCAAACTCCGCGAGCATGGTATGAGGCACTTTCTACTCACCTTCTGATCAACGGGTTCAGAAGAGGTGTCATTGAATGAACCTTGTTCATTCAAGAAAAGGATGGAAATTTACTCTTGGTACAAGTATATGTGGATGATATCATCTTAGGATCCACAAATGATGTTCTGTGCAAAGAATTTGAAAAATTTATGAAAGACAAGTTTGAGATGAGCTCCATGAGAGAGATAAAGTTCTTTCTTGGATTGCAGGTGGATCAAACTGAGGCAGAATGTTAGATGCAAAACCAGTTGGTACCCCACTTGCTCTTAATCACGGGATTACTCCAGATGAAAAGGGGGAGTTAATTGATGCTACTCCATATCATGGGATGATTGGATCTCTCATGTATCTCACAGCTTCTCGGTCAGACATTATGTTTGCTACTTGTTTGTGTGCACGTTATCAATCCAAGCCAAGAGTTTCTCATCTTATTTCTGTAAAGTGGATTTTTTTTTTATCTGAAGGGTACCCCAGATCTAGGATTGTGGTATCCTAATGATGATAACTTTGAACTTACTGCTTATAGTGATTCGGATTATGGTGGATGCAAAAGAGATTACAAGTCAACATCTGCGGGGTGTCAATTCTTTGGCAAACGCTTAGTTACCTAGCAGTGCAAGAAGCAGATGTCGATGTCTACTTCTACTTGTAAAGCTGAATACATTGCTGCTGCAAGCTGTTGTTCTCAAATGATGTGGATTCGGCCACAGCTCATGGACTATGGGTTAAATTTTTCTAACAATCCTATTTTTTTATAACACTGCTACCATAGTTGTTACTAAGGATCCAATCCAGCACTCAAAAAAAAAATACATCGATATTAAATATCATTTCATACGTCATTTTTTTGAAAAGAAATTAATTGATGTTGTTAAAATTCACACCGACCGCCAAAAAGTCGCTCTTTATACTAAAGATTTTAATAAACCCAGATTTTTATATCTGTTATCGGCTAATGGGGTCTTTCAGAATATAAATTCATTCCTAACACTAAGTCTAACAAATGATCATTTCTTTTCTTTTGGTTTTCTTTGTGTAATACATAATTTAATTTTCTTTTCTATTAAATATTCAAAAAGCCAAAAAGATTTTCTGTTTTAGGTTTTTAGGGGGAGAAAAAGCATAACCTTAAAAAAGGGGGGGAATCTTCAGTTGGGAAATGATGTTTTGCTATTCATATTAGTTAAAATATAATTGAGTGTGTTAACCGAAAACGCATGGGTGTTATGATATGATGTATTGATAGGCCTACTTTACAAGTTTTTAGACACTTAGTGGTCTGTCAGAATGTCTGATTTGTGGGAACTCGTCTAGAAAACTGGCTTAAGGGATAAACAGTTAATATTTCAAATCATGTGTACACCTGGTATCAAAAGATCTTATGAGGTTTCCAATGATCCATGAGTTCAAGTTCGTATACGTGCCACATTGCTGGGTTACAGCCTAGCTAAAGCCGTCCATTCGAATAAGAATGATTGGATCACACAAAAATAAAAGTAAGTCCAACTCTATACACGTTCCATATACTAGGTTACAGCCTAGTCGAAATCGTCCATTCAGGTAGGATAAGCTAGAAAAATGCAAAAAAAAAATAAGTTCAACTCCATACATGTGCCATACACTAGGTTGCAGCCTAGTTGAAGCCATCCATTTGGATAGAACAAAAAATCTCAGTCAATACAAGTTCTTACACGTGCCATATTTCTTTGTAAAGACCTAGCTGAAGCCATCTATGAGAATGTGTTGATCTTGAGCAAGTTATCAAAAGAAAAATACAAAAATATGATAAATTGGAACCTCATGTTATGCTGAGATGTGTCATCAACTGGTTTTGACCCTTTAAAAGTTAACTAGAACGTATAACTAATTCAGAAAATATGATTGATCACTGATTTGTTGAAAAATGAAGTACGAATAGGTTTAAAGTGGTCAATTATATCAATGTTACATTATAAACTCATTGTGATATAGGTTTAACAGTCAAGGTTGCTAGATTGATATGTTTTGATATATATCATTGTCTTGAAAGATTTCTCACAAAAACATTTTTGTTTAATTGTTAGTTTGTACAGTTCTTTTTCTCAGAAAAAATACAAAAAGATTTTTCATTTCTGTTTAAGTGATAATTTGTTGTTTCAGTTGCCCAATTTTGTCTCAAGTTTTCACAACACCAGACAAAACTTCATAATTTTCATCACAACATGGATAGCTTGTCAATTTTTTAATGGTTGTTGTGTTTGAGTGCTTGTTGTAGATTTGAAGAATCGATAACGAAATTCTACGATTCGATCATAAACGTGCGGAATCCGTTCATGACTAGATTTGGATCAACAAGAACATTGTAATATATTATGAATCTATATTCTTCATTAACATTCAAGTGTTTACAACGAATCAAACGTGAAATACAACACTTGAATATACGAAAGACACAAAGATGAAGAGAATTTGATGAAGTCTTGTTCTTGATTCTTGAGAGAGAGAATGTAGCTTTGTATGTGAAAGATTATGAGCTACAAGATTTTCAAGTCTCAAAAGTGTCTTGAAATGAACTAGCAAAACCATATATATAGGTTTCATAGGTTTACCAATAGGTTTGCCAATAGGTTTGCCACATAGGTTTGGCTCAGATATGAACAATGAATTTACACTAACCTATGATAAGGTTCGTGAACCTTATGCTAGCCGAATCTATTAACTATCAATCATAGCCGAACCTAACCTTTTAGGATCTCTAGCCGAACCCTTTGACACTTGACTTTTCTAATCATATACAACAGACTATGATTTCATTTACAGCAAGCGAGGTTCACACAATAAATGCAGCTTTCACATAGAAAATGCATCAACACTTGTCTTACCCAAATAGTTCAAAGGTTTTTAACACTTTCATGAGAATGAGTCATATTGGATGTTCATTCACACGAATGAACATGTTAGGAGAATAGGTCACTCGTCTGATCACATAGCCGAATAAACACATGGTACGAATGGACATCCGGTACAAATGATGCACTCACACGAATGGGATGTGTATTTAATGCTACTCATTCGTCTGATACACCCATTCGCCCCTTTTTTATTTCCTTAACTGTGTGAAACCTTACTCGCCGGAGACACTCATTCGATCATCATCTTCACATTTCGTTGTTCTTTTAATCCTTTCTGTTCGTATAACCTTGATTGATTGTATCAGGTACTATAGGGAACATTTTTCATCAATTTCAAGTTGATTACGGTCTAAAACCAATCGGGTTTGGGATAACCTATCAGTTGAGACTCTGATTGTTGTCCTAAACCAAAGTGGCACACAAATATACAATCAATAGGATATTGTGTTTTACACAATTATGGAATATCTGATGGATCAATTAATTTTTCTGCTGGTCATAGTGTTCCAAAATTCAAGTTATGTCAAAACGGAGTTCATAGTCATGATATTCAAACAAGCATTCAAGATCCATTTTGCCTCTAAAATAATGGGACAGGGAGATGTAAGGTAATTTCTTGAAACATCATCATCTATGATGACTAATTCTAGAAGTGAACTATGTTGACAACAGTGGTAATTTTTTCTTCTAAATAATAGGTAATAGCAGTTTAAGAAAATAAAAAATAAATATGCCTATTTTTGTACCATTTAGATGAAATTTTTAGATGCTGAAACTGTAAATTCAGGATGGTTACACTAAGGAAGTCATTGGGCCAGATTCAGTGCGTGTATTGGTTGCTACAAAGGCAAAGCCTATTTGAATGTGTTTTTATATAGGCTATTTAAAAATTCAAAATGAATGGAAGATCATGTGCAAGCCTAAAAGAAATTCAATGAGTAGATATGAAGCTACAAATCAAAGCCACTATTATAGCACCTCAATCAACCCAAGAAAAGAAACAACAGGTACTACTGGAACGAAACCGATACTGAACACAGTAGTAAAAAGATTTAGGATATTACCTTTCATCTTGAATTGTGATTTTTCGTAATGTTTTTCATGCTCTAATCATAATTGGTGACACATCTTCAACGTGTCCTATGTAAACTGCATATTTTGAAAGGTGGTTATTTTTGTATTACAGTTAGAAAAGTAAACTAAGATTAGTAGATAGTATCTTACCTGTTAACAGCTTTGGTGGTCTTCGTCTTGCATCAAGGTCATCATAGGTTGCGAAGTTGTAGTAATATAAGGGTATGGTTGTGTCATGCGAAGGTACAAATGTTGCTCGCTTTCCTATATTCAATGACGCATGATGTGGGACCGCAGGCATGTACGTTCGGGCGGAGATGGTCACATACTTGTCTACAACATAAGATTATTGTATTTTGATAACAGAGTCAAGATAACCTTCCATTGATATGCAGTTGTTGATTCTATGACAGAGGAATGTGTTTAAGTTCTATAGATGTTAGTATATTTAATAAGGAAAGAAAGTAATTAGAATTGTTGGCAAACCTCGGCATCAACAAAGAGGTAGCATTTCTTGGCCGCTTTTTCATCTTGTTTGATAAAAGGTTTCCACTTTTTTATTTCCTTTATTTCAATTGGTTGTGATGCATCCGCAGGTTTAATTTTAGAAACATGTCTGCTAGACATTATTGAAGCTAAGAAAGAAAAAAAGATAATGAGTAACAACAGTAATAGTAAACTTGAAAATGTATATTATATGTGCGTTAATATATGCACAACGTTTGATTGATCTAACTATGAGATAAGTCGCTGGTTATTTCATTCAGGAAGTCGGAATACACAATGTTTTTATAAGCTTGGATTTCTCATCATTTTTTGGGATATTTAGAATTTTTAATGAATGAGGAGACATGGCTCGTGATAGAGCCACATAGAGTTGGTCATGCCCGAATACTGGATCCAAGGGGAGAGACTTTCTAAACGAAGGTTAGTCTAAGTAAGGAAATAGGCACTCTGCTCACATCGAAGTAACTGCTGTCTGGTAGGTAAATACCAATCTTCTTTAATGATTGTCCCTGACTTTTGTTAATAGTCATGGCGTAACATAATTTTAGAGGGAATTGTTTTCTTTTGAAAACGAAAGGCAACTCTTTATCTGTATGTGTAAAATATATTCCTGGAATATATACACGTTGGCCTATTGCTGTTCCCGTCATTATTTGTGTCTCGATGACTCGTGGCATAAGTTGAGTGATTATTAATTGTGTGCCATTACAAAGTTCAGATTTCTCATTAATATTACGCATCAATATGATGGGAGCGTTTACTTTTAATTCCAATCGATGTAACGAAATTCCACTAACGTTTAGCATTCTTAGATACTCTGGTGGGTAAAGCATTTCTATGTCACCTTCATAGCCAGCATGAGGAACTATAGAATCAACGCTTACATAGGTTGTGCCGGTACCACTGGTCATACCCAAAATAAGTGTATTTATCTCATGAGCAATTTCATTTTTTGGGCACACTATTGCCCTTGTAGAAAGGATATGTGCAAATGGATTTTGCAATGCGTAATCATCATAGACAAAGCGGATTAGCTTAATAAGGGCATCTTCTTGTGATGGTGTTATAAAATTAATAGGTATCTCAATTTTTTTTGCGTTTGTTGGATCGTCAGCATCAGGTATGCCCAAAAAAATGTCCCCAATAGCAAGCAACTATGATGGGAATGTTGCAACTTCGGTTTTTTCTGATGCACTCATATTAGGCCGGTGTAACCGCATATTTTCAGATAACAGATTTTGTTTCGCTTAACCGGGACAGTCATACATCCCTCAGTAGGTTTATCAACCAAATACAACGACCCATGCTTCATACCATGAGCAATCACGAGATTCCCCTTGACCACCCTCCATTCATTGCTACCAAACCATACTTTCATTCCCTATTAATCCAGCTGACCTACATAAATCAATTTCCTATTCAGCCCCGGAATAACCCAGACATTCTTCAAGTTCCATGTAGTTCCCAATGAAGTAACCAGGTCAATATCTCCCATGCACGTGACTTCAAGCAACTCGTCATTCGCAAGTCGAACCTTCCCAAAATCTCCGTCTTTCAGATTTCGAAGACAAGAGCAAAAAATGAAGAAAATAATACCTCATCCATATCCTTTCAAATCCTTCACGTAGAAAGATGGCTGGTAATTATTCCTAAAAATACTATCACTTCTGCAACAAAACCACTCATACCCGGTAATGCAAGGGAAGCCATGAGCATCGTTTCCCCGCTGTCCATGGCATGAAACAAAGCCCCTGAATCCATGACCCAAGAGTCTACACAGCTTTCAATGTCCCAAACCAAAGCATCATCATCATAAACGCCCTCAACAGCGTTCACTTGCTTCGAAGTACCCCGGCCATTGACTTTTAACAAGCCCTACTTCATTACAGCTCCAACACTTCACAGTCTTTCGAGTCCTCGACGGACTTCTTTCGAGTCCTAGACGGACTTCTTCCCCGACTCCCACTGCTTCTGTTATTCCCTCTTCCCCTACCATCATGTAGCATATCAGAAGATGATCCTGCACTAGTACTCTTTGGGCGAACGTCTTCACCTAGCACAATATCACGGATCCCTTCAAATGTCATATCAATGGTCCCGATAGAACTTGTAATAGCAGTCACTGTCCGAGACCAACTATCAGGTAGTGAAGACAACAACACAGCTTTAGTCTCGTTATCAAACTTGATTCCCACTGATGATAATCTGGACAGAATCAAATTCAGATTATTGATGTGAACTGTAACTGAGTTTCCTTTGTTCATTTTTGTCATGAACAACTCCCTCATCAAGAACACCTTGTTAGCAGCAGAAGGCTTCTCATACATATTCGACACAGCTAACATCATTCCCGAGCAGTAGTCTTGTGCATGATGTTAAATGCAACGCTCCTCGTCAAAGCCAATGTAATAGCTCCTCTGGCTTTCATGTCCTTTGAGTTCCATGCAGATTCAGCAATTGCATCCATCTTCTTTGGTTTATCCTCTAGTACCATATCCAAATCCTTCTGACTAAGCAACGCTTCCATTTGCATTTTCCACCATACGAAATAAGTTCCATTGAACTTCTCAATCTGTATTTTCCCTTCATCAGCCATTTCAACTCGGTAACAAGATAAAACCAACTAAAAATGCCCAACACCTTCCTAATCAATAAATTATGGTGAATACTCCAACCAACAATCCCAACTACAATCACAGCAACAAAATCAGATCCTTTAACCACCCAAAATTCAAATCAATAAACTGAAACAAATTTAAATCGATGATTCCCAAAAAATCAAAGGAACAGCTAACTTGTATTGAATGAACAACAGCAAAACCCGACTCCTAGGGCTCAAATCGGAACCCTAATTGAAGCTGGCCAGAAATTCGAACCAGATTTGTGTCAATAAATGGCTCAATCAAAGATTCCAAGGGTTTAAAACCCTAATCGCGAATTAAAACCACACAAACGACAGAAAAAACGGCGTCAGCAGCAAGAAACGGCCACCAACATCGACGATTCCGACAATTCCAGCTGCAGCGGCGGTAGAGACGACCGGCGGAGGCGGTGGCGACCCAAAAGGGTTGCAACTGGGGATTCTTTTATTGATTAGGAGTTGAAGATTACAATTACATGACAATGCTTAAATAGAAAAAACTAATAGGTTAAAACCCCTAATGGGCCAGGATTAGGGTATGCTGCCCTAAGCCTCCCAAAAGGCCTACAAAACCTAACACCTGGGATACAGAAGAACAATACGTCCACCTTTTCAACAATGATTATATCGAAGACATTGGGTAGAGGAACCAGCGACGATATGTTCGTCATACCAAAAAAGTGTTGCACAGTGTTCACAAACCCTATTACAGTCACTGTTATCTATATAAATAATTGATTAATATTGTTGCTAGATGATGATGTCGTTAGGAGCGCGCTTTTGTTTATGTGCACTTTCCATTTAGATTATAGTTTGGGAAATCAAATAAAGACAAATTATATGCAAAAAAAGACAGTTAATGCATTCAACAGAAAATAATAATCGATCATAAAAAGGAAAACATTTATTACCTATAATATACATATATATTTTAGTAAACCTATTTATACACGATAAATAATCATATAACATACTAAAAAAAAGCATGAGTAATGCATTAGAAAGATATATACTTATAGTCGTAAAAACACGAAAAATGATAAAACAAAAAGTTAGGTAAGATACGAATCAAGCTAATATATATTCAACATACCTGTGAAATATGAAGAAAAGTAACATATAGTCGATGTACTTGTAACAGAAGCCTGAAAATGAGAAAACAAATAAACGGCTTAACACGCTAGAAGAGTTCATATTTAGCTATTGTCACACCATTTTTCATCAAAAGACGAAAAGTAATAAAAGAAATTGCCATTGATTGTACGTATCTATAAGCATCAAACCTATTTATACACGTTTTTGGAATGGAGTAAGCTTTTGAGCCTGTTCACATATACCAAAAATGGCAAAAATTGATGAGTATAGCCAAATACATCATTAGAAAAAACAAAGTCAGCTATAACCTAGTATCATGCACATAGCAGGTGGCATATATGATAAGTTTTCGTTGGTGAAATAAATAAAGTAGCAGGAAACTAATCTAAACCATAGATACTTAAATAAAATATTTTTGTATTCGTAAAAAAGTGTACGTACAAGTAATATTCAATTGAACATCCACTTAATTGATTAGAGATAGTTGTTGTCCTAGCTACCAGAAAGTTTATAGAGGTAGCCAAAGTTAGTATCATATTACAATTATCAGGTTGAAATCAGACCAACCGAGATTTAAAAATATAAATAAATATCAAATAAATGTGTTTACCTAGGAAAGGGTATTTCTACCTCTTCATCTTGATTTTCACATAGAAGGTGGAAATCAAAGATTTTTATAATCAAGTGAAAATGTAAGAATGGATGAAAAGTAGAGGAAATCATGTAAATTCTTTCAGAAGATGGTTAGTCAATCAAAGATTTGCAGCTCTGTTTCTTAAATAATCAGAATATGTCAAACACACAGGACCATGAGAAATGATTCTTACAACCTCATGTAGCAAAAGGAGATCCAAATATCATTTTATGCACCACATTTTATTACAACTGTTGATTATGATTATTCAATATTACACAATCACCTCAATATTTCGCATCTAACTACATTCTAAGGTATTAGTGTAAACATACAAATAAAAGGAATTAACCATAACGAATGCATTCTACAAATTCGAAAGATTTTCAAAGAATAAAGGACATAACAATAATGTTAAGCTGTGGAAATAATATTATATTGAATAACAAAAAAGTTGCTCATATAGTCATATAAGGCCATGAAAAACAAAAGTTTAAATCCATAAAGGCCACGATTGGTTATCTTGAAATCCCTCAAATTAACATCCTACCTTTTTGACCATCAGTCTCAAAATAACGATAATTAAAAGAATTGCAGAATTATCCAGTTACTCATTATATACATAAAAGAAACAAATCAAAAGATTGCAGAGGTAGGTAAATGCATATGCCTATATATCACAAAATCGCACTAAAAATTAAAGAAAAGCAAGCATTTTGTGGATCATTAGCATATAAAGGATATATTTAACGCAAAAAACATCAAAAAATCAACTAAAACAAATCAAATTCAATTGTGGTTAGCAACAGCTCAAAATGCATATAAAATAATATGTATGATTCCAAATGCAAGGACATAGCGCCTTTCACTACCTAGACTAATATAAGTGTAATAAATACAATAATCAAGATAAGACCAGCAATTATTGAAATTTATGAAAGCATATTGGGCTGCAAATCCTGTAAATGCTCGTAATACAAATTGTCTTGAGCAAACACTGCAAGTTGATGAAAAATGTTTGTCCTATCACCTAAGTTAAATAAAATCAAGAACATTAACACATAATTGACACCCCATCTGAACTAATATCTTATGAATTATAAGCTAAGGAGATTTTCCTATATATCTCCAGAACTGCAGGATTGAAATCAATTGAACCAAATGCGTATATGACAATTAAATCAAATCATACATTTTAGTGCTACAAATGATGTGCAAGTTAGGTTGCCTGCAAACGACACACTCTATAGCTAGAACTGATGTCCAAGTGAGGATGCCTAGAATCCTAGTTTTGCAACACACAAGTAAAAACAAACCCTAACATCTCTGTTGATGAAAATAATAACTAAAATAGAATAGCCAGTCGGTCATATTTTGAAAAGGGTAATCGGGAGACCAATGAAAACCCATGAACACAAACAAAACATAAAATGTAAAACCCACCCAAAATCTAATCAGCTAATTTACCTACCAGGAAAACTCACCTTGTAAATGCAGTCAAGGAAACCCTAGAAGAAAAGACCTGCTGGCCAGAAGCATTCAAAAACTATGTCAATCAATGCAATGGTTTGTCTGGTGACGAGTAGTAGATTGAGGCAGAAAAAGAAACGAAGCAGTATAAGTCTCCTTGTAAATGCAGTCGAAGAAACCCGATAAGAAGACCTGGTGGCGAGAAGCATTCAAGAACCATGTCAATCCATGTGATGCCCTGGCTGGTTAGCCTGAAAACTAATTAGGGCAAGAAACATAAAGAAAGAAAAAGAAAGAAAAGAAAACGAGTGAGGTTTATGAAATGGGGAAGAAGTAAAGGAGACAGAAATTGGGAGAAACGTATACTCGCCACGTAAGTTGAACACCGACGTTGGTTGCAACATCGGTGTTTTTGGATACGTGTCTCCCTCTACGTCGCTTTTCTTTCTTCCTAATTTCTTCACTGATACACCAACTCCAGCCCTTCTTTGTTTCTTCTATGTTTCTTGCCCCTAATCTCGCTTATCACTTCTACCTCTTCGGAAACGGTGGCTTCTTCTAGGCCTCTAGGGTTTTTTTCCTCATTGCGTCGACTCGTCACCGCCTTTTCCTCATTACTGGCCCCACTAACTTTTCGTGCGATTGATGCTCAGGTAAGTAATCATTAGTGATAATTAGTGATTCAAGCTGATATCAGGGTGAATTCAACAAATGTTGAGCATCTGCAGGTGTCTTCACGAGTTTATATCCATTTGTGTAATCTTTTTTTACGCTATTTGTTTGCCTATTTCAAATTGGATATATAGCAATCTCTTTTTACTAAAACAATGGATCAAATGTCTAAACGAAATCAAAAGTACAACCTCAATATTTTACTTCGCTTAGGGCCACCAAAAAGGTTGGGCTGCCCTTGATTATCCTCTTTCACCAATCACATACTTGATCATTTCAAGCATATCCTTTTTACAGTTTAATTTTTCAAAATGGAGGACTTTGACGTCGGCATTAAGTATGATGGGTTTTGGCACATATCAATAGCGAGGAACTACTCCTACGTGGGCCCACTTGTTAAGCATTCGTTTACGACCGTACCTAGGAACGCAACAAAAATGGAGTTTGTGTAACATCAGTGACGAAAGCGTTGCTGGAACAGTGATCTCAACAGTAACTCAAGTACAAACTACATGAACTATGTATATGCTATTGACATTTGATGCTTGACACTAGACTATTACGCTATTGGTCTGAAATCTGATTCAAACCTCATGGTTTAACAGTCAGAAACACTTCAGACAACATTGAACTAACACACAGATGCTTGATGTAATGCTATTTTGTATAAACGTATGTGAGGTTAAACAGAACAAAACCATAACGGTTGTTGTTACAAAATGCTAAATCGACGAATTATTCGTATAGGTGACGATATGTACGAATAAATCTGAAAGTTTAACGTTCTGAAATGATGACTTAAAAGTAGAAAAACAAGAATCAGAAAGTGAAACCAACGTCGTGTTCGTTCGAGTGATGATTCGAACGAATACGCGCGAAAGAGACACGTTCTGACGAAACGAAAACGAACAACGAAACGATCGATAATAATTTAAGAAAATTAAATATTAAACATTTATTAGAAATCACAATCTTTAAAACTTTAAAAATAAATTCACTTTACTTAAAATACATAGAATACGCGAAATGGTGACGCGAGTAACGAAACGCGTAAAATAATCGACTCGATAAAATTATTCAAGAAAGATAATTATAAAAGATTTACTAGAAATAACCACCTTCCGAACATTAGAAAATAAACTATTTTTATTTAATTTAAAAAACACACGCGTAACACACGACGAAAACGAGAACCGAGCAACCGAAACGAACCCGAACACCCACGGGGTATATAAACCCTAAATGAACCTATTTTCTCATTAATTACACCCTCTCTCTCTCTCTCTAAACCACCTCCACCGTTTTCTTTCTCTCTCTCTCTACAAGCTTCCACCTTCAAATCTCCATAACTTGCTCAATTGTAATTGAAATCTTGTGTTCTTGGTGTCTACGTGTGGCTACAATCATCCTTTACCTAGAAATACAAATGATCTGAGCATTTATACAGCAAAACTCGAGGTAATCAACGGTTAAAGTCTAGAAAAAATTAGGGTTTTAGTTCCTCTAGTTCGACCCAAAACTTAACCGGTTTCAAACCTAGACCTACTTGATCCTAAGCTTTCACTCGAGCACTACAAAGGCTAGAACAAACCCGTAGAAGGTGGAAACGACCTGCAACAGCAGAGGATTCGGAGATGATGAAGAATAGTTGCAGATTCGCCAAGGATCTGGGCTGGTCGAACCTTCGACCAGCCGAAGCTATGTTGAACTGGGCACAAGGGAGGCCGAACCCAGGACCAACGAACCTGTGAGCGACAAACCATCATCAACCAAACCCTGCATTGCAAGTCTCGAGCCCATATATCAACCGAACCTACTAGAGAGCTACGAACCTATCACCAGGCGAACCATTATCCACGAACCAATTCCGCCGAACATTCATGATCAACGAACCTGCATGCATCATTCGCGAACCTCTTTGTCACACCCCGAGCCGGCGGGGTTGGATCGAAGCCCCCATCGGGCGGAAAGTTCTCGGAGCGCGATATCGTGAATGATAATCGTGATGATCAGATTGTTTACATAGCATCAATGTTAAGAATAGCTAAAGCACAATAAACATTAAACTAGGATTACAAAGTTAAATTACAAATATCAAGGTTTGGTAATTTAACTAAGTAAACCTATCCAAAAGAATCAAATATATCTATCTCGTATTTGTACAAGATATCAAAAGAGATTCGTATTGATCTCAAAAGATGTGCTTCTTCAAAAGTCTACTAGGATCTAGGTCTGGTCATCCTAGCATGCAATCCTGAATCTTAGCTTAATCATGTGCGTCACCTGAGAAAGCATGTAAAAAAAATAAAGTCAACACAATGGTTGGTGAGTTCATGTAGTTTTTATGTAAAAATAGTTTGAAAAATCCTTTGAATGACAACCTTAACCTCACCATTAACCACCTATACCATCTGTTTCAGTATGCTTATATATAGGGCATATGTAGGGGACAAGCCCCAGCCACGGTCCCACCACATACCAAACCACATGGTATATTGTTCCTGATGATAATTAAGCGTCTCATCCTACCTGTTTGATTCCCAAAATGTTTGATTCCAAATGTTTGATTACCCTGTAATTGTTCACCTTGATTCCCTGAATGACAACCTTAACCTCACTAACAACCACCAATGCTACCCAACCAAGTATGCTTATATATAGGGCATATGTAGGGGACAAGCCCCAGCCACCGTCCCACCACATACCGGGCTGCTTAACATATTGTTGTTAATGATAATTAAGCATTTCATTCCACTACTTTGATTCCCTGACATATGGTTCTTAGCATTTGTTTTCCCTGCCCATGTTTACTTTGTTTCCCCCGAAATGACAACCTTAACCTCACTAACAACCACCTATGCTATCCAACCAAGTATGCTTATATATAGGGCATATGTAGGGGACAAGCCCCAGCCACCGTCCCACCACATACCGGGCTGCTTAACATATTGTTGTTAATGATAATTAAGCATTTCATTCCACTATTGATTCCCCAACGTATAAGTATTATGTTCAAGAGGCACCATTATAAATAGCTGAAAACCTTAAGGAATTCAGCATCCATCCATAATGATCCTAAATATGACTTATGACATGTTATGATAGAGGAACCTTCAAGTTAACACAAAGTCAACTAGAAGAACCCAATCATTCTAGTCACTTGTCATAACCATGGATGAATCAAGAAGAACACTGAATGACTAGTAGGGGTTGACACACAGATCAACACACGGCGGCCAATCAAGAACACTGATGACTAGTAGAGGTTGACACACAGGTCAACACGCGGCGGCCAACAGTCTGTCTTACAATGTCCAATAGTTTATGCATACAAGTCTAAAGCATTCACATAGTTTCACTGATGACTAGTAAGGGTTGACACACAGGTCAACACGCGACGGTCAATCAGTCTTTTGTTAAAGCATCCAAATGTTTCAAGCATTCAAGTGTTCAAGCATCCAAATGTATCAAGCATTCACGTGTTTCAAGTATTCTAAGTATAACAAGTATTCACGTGTTTTCAAGTATTTCAAGTGTAACAAGTATTCACATGTTTTCAAGTATTTCAAGTGTCTTAAGCATCCAAGTGTTTCATGCATCTCACTCATATAAGTATTTCTACGCATATAAGTTTACGAGTTATGTTTAAGTAAATAATTGTAAGTGTAAAACAGTTTAACACTTTACTAAGAGTATAGAAAATTAACTTTCTGAAATCATCATATAAAGTATTAATGTTTAGTATAAGTATTTCCCAAAGCCTTAACATTGGGTATGTAGTTAAACATAGAGTTTATAAGTTAAACCTCATTTGTATAGTTTAAACACATAGCTTATAGCATAAGTATTTAGCTCAAAGTTTAAATTTTAAGTTTATATCATAAACGTTTATTTAGCATAAAGATTAGGCTTCAAATCTATATTGTAAGCCTCAAGTGTATAGTTTAAACTCCTTGTTTGTAGTATGATTATCAAGTTTATAGTTTCTCAAAGTATACTAGCTTCCAGTTTGATCACCAAGTGTTTATATAATGTAAATAAGTATAAAATAAATAGCATTTGCTATTGACACTATAGCCTTAGTCTTTGGTTTCCCACCCAAGCATTTCAAATTCAAGCATTAGTATAAGCTTTGAAAATATGTGTAAAAGCATTTAATAAACATTTCAATAATTGTTTAACATGCTTCTCAGTCCCGAAGTAAAACAAAAGGTTTGAAAAGGGACAAATAAACTCACCTTGTGTTTGAAGTGGTTGACTATGTTCTAAACAAGAATACGCACTCTCGTTGTTGTGTTTGTTGTTGTTTTCACGATCCTGTAATGATTTCACATAGTTTGTAGCTTATAAGTATTAATTGTGTTGGATTTGTACGTGTGCACGTGTTAGCCCTAAAGTTGGCTAATACATATGAGTCTCGTTAATCATTCGGCCCTTTTCCCATGTTCATGGATTTTACTTTCGAGTAAATGTTTAGTACATAATGTTATAAATTTTCATGTTTCACTTATCTCCACTTAATTCTTTAAAAATGATTGTTAAGTGTTATGTTAAATGTCCATGAAAATGTTGCCACCTTTGTAGTAGTACTCCAAGACCACCATGCATGTTAAAATGCTTTGAATCGTTTCAATAGGTAAAGTTAGATTTCCATCTAGTGGGCCGAATGAGTTTAGTAGGATCATAATTGTTTATGGGCCGACTTAAGAGATCATTGGTCGTTTAAGGTTATGTGAGGGCCGAAGGGCTGTCATTGGGCCTAACAGAAACCGGGCCCAATTTGCTAGATCGAATGAGGTGACCAAAACAAGAGACTAGGGCCACTTTGTTTGGGCCAAGATTAGAGGGTTGGGCCAATTCTCAATTTCTTGGGCCAATCAATGACTAGTGAGTCGAATAGTTTCTGTTGGGCTTAGTCTATTCCATGGATACACGTTGCATGTTGGGCCGAGGCAGCCTAAGTGGGCCGGTTAAGTGGGTTTCACCAATTAAGATGCTTGGGCCGAATGAAATGGCCCAATTAATCCCAATGGGTCATGGCTAGAATTCCTTGGTCCGGAATAACCATATTGAGTCGGGAAATGTTATTTGGGCCTGTTACGTGTGGTTGGACTATTTTGTTAGGCCCAAAGAATTTCGTTATGGGCAGAATAATAAAGCTTGGGCCTAATCAATCACCTGGGCCGAAGAAGAACATGGTTGATCAGTTGGGCTTAGCCAATTAGGATGGGGTTCCAGCGAACCTTAGGGTTTTATCTATAGAAGGTTCGGCCCTGTTAAGCTTTAGGCGAACCTAAAGGTTCGCTTCAACAAAGTTCGGCTATAGGGTTCGGTGGTCTTCCTATGGTTCGCCAATGGTTAGGTTGGCAGCTCATGGGTTTGGCAACCATCAAGGTTCGACTAAGGTTCGTTGCTGATACATGTACGGTTCGTGGCTCAAGGATGTTTCGCCTAGGCCGAAAGGTTCGGCCAACATGTGTTCGGTTGAGCCCAAGTTAATGGTTCGTGGACATG
This sequence comes from Mikania micrantha, assembly GCA_009363875.1. Lineage (NCBI taxonomy): Eukaryota > Viridiplantae > Streptophyta > Magnoliopsida > Asterales > Asteraceae > Mikania > Mikania micrantha. Next base: position 60,439,240 of record CM018681.1, read on the forward strand.
GCATGGGCAAGGTTCGTGGGTGAGGGTAGGGTTCGCTGCATGGGAAGGTTCGGCTGGCCCCAAACTTGGCCAGCAAGGTTCGGCTAATCGCTGGGAATAAAAGGTTCGGCTATGGCTGTGTTAACAGGTTCGGCTCCCTACAAAAGTCACGAACATGTGCATTATCACCATCCTGCAGCTTCGAAACATCGATTTGGCCTCTCCCATGTTGTTGTTACACCCAGATGAGTTCTCAAGATGGGGTGGTTTCGAAAGTTAGGACCTACGGTCGGTTTTAATGGTGGTGTTCGAACACACAAAGAAAACCATGAAAAACCCTAATTTTTGTGAGTTTCAAAGCTTCATACCTCGAGATTGGCTGAATAAAATCCCAGATCAGTTGTACTTCTACGTAGAGGAAGTCGAGAGCTTCGCGTGGATGCCAAGAACACCTAAATCCGTCAAGAAACGAAGAAGATACGATCGTTTGAAGTCTTGAATTCCTAGTGAGAGAGAGAACTCGGGAGAGAGAGTTTAGAGAGAGAAAGATGTGTGAAAAATGAAAGAATTGTGTTCTTTCAAAGTTTATATACCCCGAGGGTATTCGGGTTCGTTTCGGTTGCTCGGTTTTCGTCTCCGTTGCGTTTCCGGATCGTAACACGCGTATTTTCGTGATTTAAATAAAATATTTATTTTGAAATGTTTGGAAGTTGTTTATTTCTAATAATGTGTTTAAATATTATTTTCTTGAATTACCGATAGTAATTTTATTATTTTTACACCTTTCGTTAATTCGTTCGCGTATTTTAAGCTTTACGCGTTTTAACTAAAATAGTTTCATTTTAATTTATTTAGGATGAGTTTCAAAATTGTAAAACAGGAAACATTATATTTCCTTAACTTTATTATCGTTCGAATCGTCTTCGTTTCGTTTCGTCAGAAAACGTCACTTACGCGCGTTTTCGTACAGAACGCTAACTGTACGAACACGATCGTACGTTTCACTTTCTGATTTTGTTTTCTACTTTTCAGTCATTGTTTCAGATCATTAAACTATCAGATTTATTCGTACAGATCGTCACCTATACGAATAACTCGTCTGTTTATCATTCCGTAACAACGACCGTTATTGTTTTGTTCTGTTTAGCCTCACATACGTTTAAACCTAATAACACAAAATCAAACATGTGTATATCTGTTCATCGTTGTCTGATGTGTTTCTGAATGTTTAAATCCTAAGATTTAAATCAGAATTTCAGAAACATCGTGTAATAGTTTATGTTTAGCAATCGAATGTTAATAGCTTCTAAGTATCTCTCCTAGTTTGTACCTGAGTTACTGTACAAGTTACTGTACAGATTACTGTTCCGGTAATGATTCCGGCACAGATGTTACACTCTTGCTGCAAACCAAGGAACTTGGACGAACCTATGAGATGCGAACCCCTCACCTTTCACCGAACCCCCTGGAAGCCACGAACCCCCACGAAGGCCGAACCTTAGAGGTTCGCCCACATCAGTCATGGCCGAACCTATGGAAAGGGCAAATAGGTTCGTTGACCAAGTGGGTGCTTGATTTCAACATTTTTGGTCCAACTATTCAGCCAAAGCCCGTTAGTCTAGCCCATATGGTTAACCTATTCCACGACCCCATTTGGCCCACACAGCCCATGAATGGCCCACTTGGATTAATTCGGCCCAACTAGTGTCTGGCCCATGACCATCTATTGGTCTACCTATCTCGTTCGACCCACATGATTAAAGGATAACATAACACATTAAACTTACAAACAAGGACTACATGCATGGATGTTGTGTATAAATCCCAATTACTACAAAGGTGGTGATGGAATTTAGAAACCATGTTGAAACTTTAACTTTCACAAGTATGGTGTCACAAACTACTAAGAGTCTAATGATTGCAACAAGTAAACTTCACATACAACATGAAGATATGTCATAGTAACATAAGTGAAAACAAATGAATTAGGGCCGAATGAAGACCGAGACTCACAAGTGTTAGCCAACTTTAGGGCTAACACATACGCACATACACATTAACTATAACTTATACTTATAGATTATATACAACGTGAAATCAATATAGGATCTTGAACGCAACAACAAATACTATAACGAGCACGTGCATTCTAGTTTAAGCTAAGTCAACCACTTCAACAACCAGGTGAGTTCATTTGTCCCTTTTCAAACATATTTGTTTTACCTCGGGACTGAGAAGCATGTTATACATTTTAAACAAGTATTGAAATGTTTTATAAATGCTCTTACACTTATTCATAATTCAAATACTAATGCTTATGCTTGTTGCACTTGCTTTGAAAGCTAGAAGCTAAGACTTTGACATAAGTGCTAATGCTAATGCTACATGCTACATGCTCAAACTATGTGCTCATGCTATGAACTATATGCTCAACTACATGCTATTGCTAATGTTATAAGCTACAAGCTAAACTAAAAGCTAATACTACATGCTAATGCTACAAGCTACATGTGGAACTATATGCTAATGTGAAGGTGATGAACTATATGCTAATGTGAAGGTGATGAACTATATGATAAAAATACTAGATGCTAAATGCTACAAACTATGATTATATGCTAAATGCTAAGCTTGTATCTATGCATGAGATACGTAAATGCCAAACTATGCTATTGCAAGCTGGTATCTATGCATGAGATACGTGTAAGCTAAACTATGCGAATGCAAAGCTTTTATCTATATATGAGATACGTAAATGCCAAACTATGCTAGACCAAGGCTTGTATCTGCATATATGAGATATGTGAATGCTAAACTATGTGTGTGCACAGCTTGTGTCTATATATGAGATACGTAAATGCCAAACTATGCTAGAGCAAGACTTGTATCCACATATATGAGATACGTAAACGCTAAACTATTCTGAAGCTAAGCTAGAATCAATTCATGAGATACGTAATGGCTAAACTATGCTAGAGCAAAGCATGTATCTAGTCGTGGGCTACGTAAATGCTAAACTATGCTAGAGCGAAGCTTGTACCCATGCATGAGATTGGTGAAAGCTAAACTATGATTTGTGAAACTATTATCCTTGTACAACATACTTTAAAGATAATCTACGTGAATACTATAAACTTGCAAACTTTTAACAGTATGCAAAAGCTATGATGAAGACGGAATTGGGTTGTAGGTAAAACGCTTGATTATCATTAACAACCGTGTCATATGTGGATTAGTATGTGGTGGGATGGCGTCTGGGCGGGTTGTAGGCTCGACCTTTTCGTATGCCCTATATAAGCATACCGATCTGGATATTACATGTGATGTTAATGAGGTTAAGGTGGTTACCAAAAAAGGTTTGCTAAAGCTATTATTCAACTCCTAAAATTTTATGAACTCACCAACCATTGTGTTGATTTTGTTTTCTTACATGCTTTCTCAGGTGACGTACAGGAGTAAGTTAAGGCTCATGATTGCATGCTAGGATGCCCAGTTAGAGGACCTAGTAGAATTTTGGAAAGCACATATTTTGGTTGTTGATACGAGTCACTTTTGATATCTTGTACAGATACAAGATAGAAACATTTGATTCTTTTGATGGGTTTACTTAGTTAAATTATCAAACATTGATATTGTAATTTAACTTTGTAATCCTAGTTTAATGTTTTATTGTGCTTTAGTTATTCTCAATGTTGATGCTATGTAAACAATCTGATCATCACGATTATCACACACGATATCGCACCCCGGGAACCTTCCGCCCGACGGGAAAGTCGATCCGTCCCGCCGGCTTGGGGTGTGACAGATTGGTATCAGAGCTCAAGGTTATAGAGAATAATAGGTCATTTATTTGAACGGTTTGGCCTAGACTATAACTTAGGGACCCTCACGTAGAGAACATAGGATTTAGGATTGCATTGTGTCTTCTACATTCGATCACTGCACTAACCAATATCCTTTTGGTTATGATCAGAATGCCGCCCAGAAGACAACCGACTCCGCAAGCCTCAGCACCTCACTCATCGACACCTACACCACCTGATTCACCGCCACCTCCTCCTCCACTTAACTCACCTCCCAACCCGAATGCGGTTCCAGCTCTCGACCCTGCTACTGTTGCTTTGGCAACACTTCTGAGCAGCCAACTGACGAACCAACTGAAGGATGTCATCCCATAGATGATAAACAGGATTCAAGGCCACGGCAACAATTCGGGTCACACGACGGGGGAAGCTAGTGGAAACACTGGCACTACTTTAGACTGCTCCTACAAGTCATTTGTAGGATGCAAGCCGCCAGGTTTCAGCAGCGTTGAAGGAGCTGTTGGACTGATCCAATGGCTGGAAAAGATGGAGACCACCTGGACATTAGTGGTTGTCCAGAACATCATAAAGTTCGCTATGCAGCTGGGTCTTTTAGCAAGCGAGCTTTGACATGGTGGAACTCCCAGATCAGAGCTCGAGGTAGAGATGAAGCACTAGACATGCCTTGGGCAGATTTCAAAATCCTCTTGAGGAATTAATTCTGTCCTAAGCACGAACTACAGAAGCTGGAAGTTGAACTCTCAAACCATGTAATGAAGGGAGCTGATCACATGACTTTCACCACTTGCTATCATGAACTGGTAGCTTTGGTGCCAGAGATGGTGCCAACACTGGAAAAGCTGATCTATAGCTATGTAGTAGGATTACCCTCCTGCATTCAAAGCATTATGCTGGCTGAAAATCCCGCAACTCTGGAGTCGGCCATCTCTCTCTCACCTAAACTCACTGATGTGATGGTGAAGTCAGGAGTGTTGAAGAACGACTAAGGAAAAGCTAAGGAGGAAACAACGAAGAAGCCCGAGCACCACCAAAAGAAGAAACAAAAGGTCATCAAGAACTATGTGATGGCCGCTCCTCTGAGACAAGCCCCTGCGGTACCTGCTAATGCTGCACCTAAAAACTATGTTGGAGTGCATCCTCAGTGTACTCACTGCAAGTATCATCATTCTGCTACGGTGCAGTGTAGGAAGTGCACAAACTGTGGTCGATTTGGCCACTGGGAACCTGATCATCACACACGATATCGTAAACAATGTTGATGCTATGTAAACAATCTGATCATCATGATTATCACACACGATATCGCACCCCGGGAACCTTCCGCCCGACAGGAAAGTCGATCCGTCCCGCCGACTTGGGGTGTGACAGTTTATTGATTTGGTGTGGATTCGTATAGATGGACTGCAGCAGAACAAGTGGTCCGACTTAAAATCTTGAAAATCTAAGTCTGTGTTGATCGACACATGTACCTTACCAACATTCAAGATATTTATGAGATAAGGCAGTCGGAGCACTTGGTTCTGCTGCAGTCCCTTTATGCGAATGCGCACCAAATCAACAAACTCCATTCTTATTGCGTTCCTGGGTACGGTCGTAAACGAATGCTTAACAAGTGGGCCCACCTAGGAGTAGTTCCCCGCTTGATATGCGCCAAAAACCATCATACTTAATGCCGACTCCAAAGACCTCCATTTTGAAAAATTAAACTGTAAAAAGAGATATGCTTGAAATGATCAAGGGATGGAGTTGGTGAAAGAGCATAGTCAGGGGCGGCTTAACCGTTTTGGTGGCCCTAAGCAGAAGTAAAACATTGAGGTAGTATTTTTGATTTCGTTTAGACATTTGAGCTACTGTTTTAGTAAAAAGATATTGCTATAAATCTAATATGAAATAGGCAAACAAATAGCCTAAAAAAGGTTACGCAAATGGATATAAACTCGTGAAGACACCTGCAGATGCACAACATTTGTTGAATTCACCCTGATATCAGCTTGAATCACTATTTATCACTAACGATTACTTACCTGAACATCAATCGCACGACAAGTTAGTGGGGAAGGGTGTCAGTCGCTACCTAAGGTGTTGAAGAGAAATTGAAATCTCAATACCAAGCCGGGAATCAGTTTCTATGTCACACCCCCGTCGTCGGCGAAAACGCGGGAGATGCGACGAAACTGTATATCGAGAACTCATTGAATATGAGAGAATGCTAATCATTATGATTAAGTGTATAGTCCATATCTAGCATTAGGTTAGTACCTGAAATACATGCAAAGAACAAGTTTCAAATAAAAAGTTGGTGAGTTCGTAGGTTTTACGACTCGATAAATTAGTGCAAATAAAATTGTAGTTCACAATATAAACACAAGGTCTTGATGCAATTAACACAAGTCCACAACCATACCTATTGACTTCTTGTATACCCTGTGTGTAATGTCTTATCACGAACACTACTTCTTGGTGGAAATATACCATTAATTTAACAATGTAGTTATGGTTGGCGCTACCAAACCATGAATGGAGGTGTCAAACCCCCGTTAATACTAACTTATATTAATCCATTGGCACATCACTATGTGTTAAATGGTTGTGCAGGGATCAGGGATAAGTGTGATAAAGTCTTGTCTTATGCAATATACATCCTCATAGTGTGCAATATGAAGTGAACAAATTCTTGTCTCATGCAATATTCATTTCTTGTCTCATGCAATATTCATTTCTTGTCTCATGCAACATACCTCGAGAAGTATGTGCATTGATATCGTAAAAGAATTCTTGTATCATAGTAAAAATCGAGTATTGTAGGGGCTACGAATACTCACAGTATGTATAGAAATGGAATCCATGCCCATATGTTGTGATAACCAAGTCTGAGTAAACATAGTCAGCACATCAGTGCTAGTCAACTATGTATGTTTGATAACGTATAGCATATCCCAATCACATGAAACATAAGCTCCTGTTTGTAAATCAAATGTATATCAATAACTGACATTAACAATCTTGTTTCGTGTGCCTATATGACACAACTGTAGCACGTGATTTAACGCGTCCTCACTTTTGTTAAGTTGGATTAATCGAACACTTTTGTTTACCTATGTTCTCTTGATCAATCATGTTTATACTTTAATATTCGATTACTCGTTTGATCGGATGTGCTTATACTTGATATGTTTAAATGCGCAGATATAATATTAATTATCAAAACTACATAATTCTTGTTATGATATGACTTTGTCGAATAACTAGTTCATATTTGTAATAAAGATATTTAAAATGATCTAACAGGTATATGTATAATCCATTGTAATAAGGTTTTTCGTACCCTTTTGGCTTTTGTAATCCATTCCTTTTGGCTTTTGTAGGTGGACAAACACAAAAGTCAGCACATATATTAGATCCATTCATTAATATTAAACTAAAGGTAACTTATGACTAATTTTTATCTGGTCATGTAAACAAATGTTGCTAAAAAGAACTCGTTATATGGGCTTAAAGGTTGAATATGCATTTAACTTCACTTACCATTGCTCATGTAATTACTAAGTACAACTTTTTTGGAATCTCATTTTGTGTAATCACCACTTCCTTTGGTGTTAAATCCTCTGCTTCCATTTTAGAAACATTTTCACAAATTTGAATAATACATTTACTTGCATCAACTTATAGAAACCTTTTTAAAAGTTTGAATAATACATCTTTGTAATGCATCAGCCACATGGCATCTCTACATGTGTTAAGAGAACGAATAATTACTACCAAAAAGTGATTCTTGAATACAACAAGATCATGATAAAATTTTGTGGCAACCATCAATTTCTGGTTCGACTCAAATCTCGTTTTAATTCAAACTATAAAAAAAACAATATTGTGACAGACTTAATTCTTTTGTAATTAAGGTCGTTACACAATGCATACATCATTTAAAACAAATTGGTAATTTAAAGAATTACCGGATCACAGTTGAGCTGAACGAGACAAGTGAAAGTGTCCGAAACAAAATACACATACACAAAGGAAAAACAACCGTGTTCTTACCTTGAAATCAATAAAATTAAATCCAAAATGCATTTTTTTTAAAGATTGTTACAAAATGTACAAGTGATCAGTGATACGCGATCAAACAGCACATTTAAATTTTTGAACGCCAAAAAACACAAATGTTGTCGAATAACAATATAAAAATTCTATTGTCTACTTTCTCGGTTTTTAAAACGCAAATATCTCCTAATTTAACATATCAAACCGAACCCGACCACCTTTTTAACACCATATACTAACTAGACAACTAAAAAAATCAACACAATTAAAAAAAAATCAAAAGAAAACTCCTCACTTTTGAGAAAACTAAGAAAACTCATACTAACCAATAAATTTTTAAAAAAATTCAATGATTTTTTATTATTATCTTATAAATGTTATAAACAAAAAAGAAATTTTAATAAAAATATGTAAATCACGAAATTACGTATATGTAACCTATAAAGTTACATATATGTAACTCATATATGTAGTTTGCAAGTTATATATATGTAATCAATGAGTTACATATGTGTAATAACATGAATTAAATATATTTTTTCTTTTTGTTAACAAATATAACCTTATAAAAAAATAAAATATGAAACAAAAAACGAAAAACGAAATTGATTGATAACAATTGTGATTAGTTTTCTTAGTTATATATATATATATATATATATACTAGATTAGTACCCCGTGTATTACACGAGATGAATAAAAAAGATATAATAAATAATTATTAATAAAAATTTAAGCAATAAAAGACAATTTTTTAATATAAAATAATTATATTGTTTTTTAAACACTATAGTTTTTTCAAATTTTGTTTCTTTAATTTTCTTTTTGAAAATTCAATATTTTATAATAATTTGTTTTTTTTTATAAAAAATGTGTTTTTTGATATTAATATATTTTTAATGTATTAAGAAAACTTTTTTCCTTAATTCAAAGCATGTATTTAATAAGAGAGATGAGGGAAAACAAAATTAAGGTGGTCTATAAACATGACAAGTGTCTCTTAAAACCTTTATTTATTAAAATAGATAGATAGGGTAAGGATCCGTTGTTAACCCACCTTAATTGAGGTAACCCATTAACATTTGGAAGTTAAACAAAGTGTAAGTTTGAATTACACTGCGAACATATATTTAAGCTTCATAGTGTAACGCAAACTTACACTTTGTTTAACTTCCAAACGCTTGTGAATTAGCAAAAACTTAAAAAAGGAGCCCCCCATTTTTGTATAAAAAAGACCATGAAAAAAAATTTCGAAGATTTGAGCGTTTTTTGCCAGGGTTAATGGGTTACCTCAATTAAGGTGTGTTATTATATGATCCATTCCCTATATATATATATTGTGACAATTGCATTTGAGAATTACGTCATCAATGATGTGAGCACATTTGGTCGTGCTTGAAATCCACGTTGATTTGGCAATGGTAATTATTACAGGTTGCTAGTATGCGAGAAATGGTGAACATAGGCAAAAACTGTGCGCGAAACGGAGTTCCAGATTGTCCGGAATCGCAAAACGAAGAAAAGTACAAAAATGTCAAAGTCAAAGGGTCCAAGCAGTATGCCTAGCCCCAGCTGCTCTTGCTAGGCGGTACGCGCGGGTCAGGAAAAAAATCTGGGATTTAGGTTTATCGTACGCTACGCCCCGGGCCAAGCAGCCACACGGGGCGGTATGCCTAGCGTGGGTCGGTTTGGTAGATAGGATCAAATTGTCAGATTACATGCAAACGAAGATATTTTCTCATTTCTCGAACATACTCGTCCTAGAAGCATACCAGGCGAATTTCTGAGCCTTAAAACTCATATTTGAAGCCCTCTAAACCTGTAGATCGTATCAGGGGTCGTGTTTACAAGTTCCGATCGTTGTTTTGCAGTCGAAATTCTGTCTGATTAGGTAACGGTTCGTTTTAACCTTCTAGTTTGATAATGGTTGATTAGATCTTGTTTTTGAACGTTATGGTATAGTTAGGGTTGTTGATTATTTCCTAGATGATGGCTAGGATTGATTATAAACGAAGAACTCGATGTGTTAACGGGTAAATCATTGTTTTGTGTCGCACCCCGAGAAATCTCGTCCCTTCTGGGGCGCGAGCGGCGGCAGATTGTCAGGATCGCAGTCTCCGGTCACGCAACATGCGAGACCTATATGTCTGGTTATATACGTACATCCAAAAATTTGGATAAAACAGTTTAGTAATATCAGAGTTGCGGAAGTAAAGTATGAGTTATCCAAAACAGATTTAAAATCCATGATTAACGGAAGCATTCATAAACGGTTTAAAACAAAACATAAGATTTCAGTTTGCGGAAGCGTTAAAAGGTGTTTAATATTACATAACATGTCTAATAGATATATGTTCTCAAAATATACTAAGACATTTAAGCAGATGCATGCGACTCCAGCCTAGCATCCTAATCCTTGTGCGCGTGTCTTAGTTACCTGAGAAAACATGCGAGTAAAAGGGTCAACACAAAGGTTGGTGAGAGCACAGGTTTATCATAAGCAGTAAACATCCAATGTTTAAAGTAAGAGTTGTTATCTATGTATCATTACAATGCAGTATCGATTGATAGCTAGTCAATACAGTTATATTATATGCGGGGTCGTACCGAAGCTGACAGTTGTGCCTCCCGCCATGTCCATCACCAGACAATGGCAAAGTGTTGGTCAATATTGCACCCATTCCGACCTCCAGTCGGGTTAGCCTCCCAGGCGCGATGGGTGGGGCTTGTCAGGCCCAAATAGTACTATTCAAGATTACCACGCTAGGCGCTACGCGCTACTAACGGTCCGTGGAGTATCGCGAGGACTTTTAGTTGTGATGTGGTCCACACATATACATATAGTGATAAAGCATGTCCATACATAAGTGAAATAAGTCGTTTTCCAAAAACAGTTTATCATGCAATGTTTTCTCCCCCAAAGGTAGAAAAAGTAAAAAGGGGCCGTGAACTCACCTGATTAGCAGTTCCGGTGTGTTTGTGTGTTCGCGTCTGCGAATGCTAGCAATCCTGCTAGTAGGCACCTATAACCATATAGGTGTGAGTATGTGTTTTGTGGTGTGTTGTATCTCATACAACTCCAAATGTTGGTGTGCTCAACCGAGTGTGTGTGTGTGTTGACTAGTGAGACTCGACGAATTGTTGGTGACACGATTGTTGTGTTTATGTGCCTTAATGCACATAAGACACCAAAATGCACGCTAGGACTCTTATTGCGTAAGTTACCATTTTTAGAAAGTTTCTAATTTAGGAAGGTGTGGTTATGAAATCCCATAAAGTTAATGACTTCCAATATGTTTACAAAATACATTTAAACTCTTAAAACATGTTGTTTGCGCATAAATCACTATTTATGCCGTTTTGCCCAAATAAAGTTTCTTTATTTGGAAAGCATCCGTTTAAAAGCTTGTTTTCACAAAACGAAGTTCCCAATATGTTTAGAAATCATTTTTAAACATATTTCAAGAATCAAAGTTCATTAAATCTTTCAAAAACATCAAAAGCCCTTTTTAGATTTACAAAAGTTTCTATTTATAGTAAGTTTACACAAAACCATGTTTTTGACAAAATCAAATATCCCAATGTGTTTCTAAACACTCCAATATACATTTAATAATATCTAGACATGTCTAACATGTCTAGATCATCACAAATCTATCATATGCAACATAAAAGTTTCCTTTTATGGCAAGTTCTTCCAAATCATCATCAAATCAACAAGACTCAATCCTAGATGATTTCTATCATCAATCTACTTCAAAATACATCAATAAACATTCTAGCCCCATTAAAATTTCGTGTATGTGAGCGGATCGGAGTTGCATGTGAGTGGATCTTCATACATGTGGGTTTTTACCCAATACATGAAGATCTAACTATGAATAAACATGTAAAGCTACCTTAGATGTTCTAAAACACTGAGATGATATCGGATCTAGGATTTGGCAGCTCCAAAACCTTCTGGGAATGATCTCCTATGAGGTTCAAGTGGTGGTGTTGATGAGAACAAGCCTCCAAGCTTCACTTCCAAGCTTCAAACCTTCAAGAAGCTTCAACAATGGCTTTCAAGCTCATCAATGGAGGTTTTCTTGGTGAAATGGTGGTGATACAAAGGTATTGGCTCGAGAATGGGGTTTTATAGCCAAGGAAAGAGGATAGGAATGATGAGAAATGAGATAGGTTGAGTGTAAATTTAGTTTTGATATCTGGGTCTGTCAGGCGTATCGCCTGGCGTGACACTTCGACATCAGGCGTACCGCGCGGATGCAAAATGTGTCCGGCTGAGTTCTTCGTCTCGCGCGCATCGCCAGGCTAGGGGTGTTGGGTCTGGGCGTACCGCCTGGGCCTCCAGGCAAGCCCAATAAGTCCAATTTCGTCGTTTCGGCTCGTTTTTCGATTATTTCACACTTATAACTCATCGTTTAGCATCGTTTGAACTTTTATTATTGTTCAATGGTTTGTTCACCAACGTCCGTAAGACTCGTGTGTGTTTCGATAATTCCTCGAATTATCGGTGATCGTTTGTGTTCGTGTTTTACGAAATATTTGCACGCTTGATTAATCATAATTAACGTCAAATGCACAATTCAATAATTCCCCGAATTATTGTTTTGTGTTAGTGTTGCGTTTGCCATACTTGGTTTCCAAAACCAATGTGCAATGTACGATTCGATAGTTCCACGAACTATCGTTTCGCAGTAGCTGTTTGTGTTCAGCTCATCTGATTAAACATAATTAAATGAAATGCAACAAGTATGAATGTGAAATGTAAAGAATGTAAAAGTTGCAATTTACCTGAAATTGCCGGGTGTCACATCATCCCCTTGTTGAAAGAAATTTCGTCCCGAAATTTGGTTGTTGTTGGTAGTGTTTGAGAAGCAAAAGTGTTTGAGAAACAAAAATTTTCTGGTTGTCACATCATCCCCTTGTTGAAAGGAATTTCGTCCCGAAATTTATTTGTTGTTGTCGGCGTTCGACGTTTTCTGTTTGAAGAGATGGGGATATTTGCGCATCATCTGATCTTCACGCTCCCACGTGAATTCAAGTCCGCGTTTCGAGTTCCATCGGACTTTAACAATCGGAATCTTGCTCTGTTTGAGTTGTTTGACCTCACGGTCCATGATCTCTACCGGCTCTTCCACGAACCGTAGTTGTTCATCCACCTGGATCTCATCCAGTGGAACTACAAGTGTTTCATCAGATAGACACTTTTTCAAGTTTGAGACGTGAAACACGTTGTGAACTCCGTCGAGTTCGGCTGGTAGGTTGAGTTGGTATGCCACCGGACCAATCCTCTTCAGGATCTCGAAAGGTCCAATATACCGTGGGTTTAGTTTGCCTCGTTTACCAAAAGAATGACGCCTTTCCAGGGTGAGACTTTCAGAAGGACTTTGTCTCCTACCTGAAATTCCAAAGGCTTTCGGCGTTTATCAGCATAGCTCTTTTGACGATCTAGAGCTGCTGCCATGCGGTTTCTGATTTGCACGATTTTCTCTGTTGTTTCATGCACGAGTTCCGGGCCAGTGAGCTGACTGTCGCCCACTTCCGCCCAACAGATGGGTGATCGGCATTTCCTGCCATAGAGTGCCTCAAAAGGCGCTGCCTTGATGCTGGTGTGGTAACTGTTGTTGTAAGAAAACTCCACCAACGGTAGGTGAGTCTCCCAGCTGTTACCGAAGTCCACTACGCACGCTCGTAGCATATCTTCAAGAGCTTGTATTGTTCGTTCACTTTGGCCATCAGTTTGTGGGTGGTATGCTGTACTCATATCCAACCGTGTGCCAAGTGACTTCAATGATTTCCAGAAATTAGAAGTGAATCTGGCGTCTCGATCAGAAATGATGGAGATCGGCACTCCATGTCGCGAGACCACTTCCTTGACATAGATTCTGGCTAGTTTTTCCATCTTGTCATTTTCCTTGATCGCAAGGAAATGTGCTGATTTAGTCAGTCGATCAACAATCACCCAGATAGTGTCACATCCACTAGAAGTACGGGGTAATTTGGTGATGAAATCCATGGATATTTGTTCCCATTTCCACATAGGGATCTCAGGTTGTGTGAGTAATCCAGAGGGTTTCTGGTACTCGATCTTTACTTTGGCACAGGTCAAGCATTTGCCTACATAGGTGGCGATGTCGGCTTTCATGTGTGGCCACCAGTAGAGTATCTTCAGATCGTGATACATCTTATCAGATCCAGGGTGAATGGAATACCGAGATTTATGAGCCTCGTCCATCACAAGGTCTCGTAAGTTCCCGTAATGTGGAACCCATACACGTTCCATGAAATATTGTAAACCATCAGCTTTTACTTTAAGGTGTTGTTCCATTCCTCTTAGTGATTCTGCCACTAGGTTTTCCGGTTTAAGTGCCTTCTCTTGGGCAATTCGCAACTGTTCAGGGAGGTTAGGATGGATGGTAAGCTGTAAAGCTCGTACCCTCTTGGGTTTCGATGTGTTTTTCCGGCTTAGGGCATCGGCCACCACATTGGCCTTCCCCGGGTGATACTTGATAGCGCACTCATAGTCATTTAGGAGTTCGAGCCAGCGACGCTGTCGCATATTCAGTTCCTTCTGGTCGAATATGTACTGGAGACTCTTGTGATCAGTGTATATCGTACACCTTGTACCATACAGGTAGTGTCTCCAGATCTTGAGTGCAAATACCACGGCTCCAAGTTCTAAGTCGTGGGTGGTGTAGTTCTTCTCATGGACTTTGAGTTGTCGAGAAGCATATGCGATCACCTTCTCTCGCTGCATCAGCACACAGCCGAGTCCTTGTATCGAGGCATCGCAATATACTACAAAGTCATCTGTTCCATCGGGAAGGGATAGGATAGGTGCACTACAGAGCTTCTGCTTGAGAAGTTGGAATGCAGCTTCTTGTTTGTCAGACCAGAGATACTTCTTGTCCTTATGGGTTAAGGCTGTAAGGGGTTGGGCTATCTTTGAAAATCCTTCAATAAATCGTCGATAATAGCCGGCCAATCCTAGGAATTGTCGCACCTCAGTTGGGGTCTTTGGTGCTTCCCAGTTCTTGATCGCCTCTATCTTAGATTTATCCACATGAATCCCTTGTTCATTAACAACATGTCCCAAGAAATGGACTTCTCGAATCCAGAAGTCGCACTTTGAGAGTTTAGCGTACAGCTTCTCTTTCCGTAGCAGTTCAAGAGCCAATTGAAGATGCTCTTTGTGTTTTTCCTGAGTTTTCGAGTAAATGAGGATATCATCAATAAAGACAATGATGAACTTGTCGAGGTATGGTTTGCACACTCTATTCATCAGATCCATAAATACTGCGGATGCGTTTGTCAACCCAAACGGCATAACCAGAAACTCATAATGGCCATACCGAGTGCGAAAAGCAGTCTTGGGTATATCTTCCTCCTGAACCCTCAACTGATGGTATCCAGATCGCAGATCGATCTTAGAATAATAACTCGATCCTTGCAGTTGATCGAACAAATCATCAATGCGAGGTAAGGGGTAACGGTTCTTGATTGTCACTTTGTTCAACTCACGGTAGTCAATACACATGCGAAACGTGCCATCCTTCTTCTTCACGAATAGGACCGGAGCTCCCCAGGGTGAGAAGCTTGGTCTAATGAATCCCTTGTCCAACAGCTCTTGCAGTTGATTGGACAGTTCTTGCATTTCCGAAGGTGCAAGTCGATATGGTGCTCGTGCAATAGGCGTTGCTCCCGGCACAAGGTCTATGCGGAACTCCACTTGTCGAGGTGGTGGTAGTCCTAGTAGATCCTCAGGGAATACATCGGAATAGTCGCATACGACTGGGATATCTTCGATTCTCTTCTCCTCTTCAATCTTGTCAGTGATAAGTGCCAGAATGGCTGTGTATCCCTTTCGTAAGCATTTGTGAGCTTTCATGCACGAGATGATGTTCAGAGGAGTGTCACTCCTTTCGCCCTTGATATTTAGAGTTTCTCCGCCAGGGAGAGGTATGCGCACAACCTTGTCATGGCAAATGATTTCAGCCTGGTTTTCAGACAACCAATCCATGCCCACTACGACATCAAAACTGCCTAGTGTAACCGGCATGAGGTCAATCTTAAATTTATGGCCTGCTAGCTCTAATGTGCATTCTTTCAGAATATGCTTAGTCACAATTAATTTACCATCAGCCAGCTCTACTGTGTATTCAATATCTAAGGGTGTCGGGGTAATGGCAAGTATCTCACTAAAATCCTTAGATATAAAACTTTTCTCAGCTCCAGTATCAAACAACACAGATGCATAATTATCGTTTAAGAGATGCGTACCAGTTGCAAGGTTGGGATCTTTTCTGGCCTCCTTTGCCCCGATCACGAAGGCTCGTCCCTTCGGACCGTTTTTGTTCCCGTTATTGTTGTTCTTCAGATGCGGGCAGTCCCTCTTGAAGTGCCCTGGTTTTCCACATTCGAAGCAGCCCTTTGGTGCTTCAAGTTGTGGCTGTTGTGGCTGTGGGGTCTTTACAAGTAGCTCACCCCTGCAGTCTTTGGCAAGATGCCCACCTTTGCCACACCGTTGGCATCGGATGGAACCACATTGCCCCAAAACATGGTGTAAGTTGCATTTGTTGCACTTGGGGTGCTTGCCAGCGTAGGTTCCTGAGCTTTGGTTGGTTGGGATGGGTGGTGCATAGGCTTGAGATGAACCAAGCTTACGTTGCTGTGGTGGTGGTTGGAGAGTGGAAGTCTTGCTCAGGGTGTCATCCCATTTGCGTTTGTTCTTGTCATTGGTTGTGGTTACAGCACCACGGGGTGGTAAGAGTCCTTGTGCGACTGCCGAGTCAGTGAGCTTGTGGGTTAGTCGCACGGCTTGTTGCATGGTGATGGGGTCAGCAGAGAGTACCATTCCTTGGATCTGAGGTGGCAATCCATCGATATACTTCTCTATATGCTTGAACAGTGGGGTTGCCATTTCCGGGCACAGGTGTGCCAGCTCATACGATCGAGCGGTGCATGCCTCGACCTCGGAACCAATCATCTTATGGTTCCAGAATTCCGTTTCCAGCTTCTGCACTTCACCGCGAGGACAGTATTCGCGGTTCAGCATCCTCTTAAAGTCGTCCCAAGGTAGAGCGTTGGCTGCATCGAGCCCTAGGTTTTGCACATTAGCATTCCACCATGTGAGGGCAGCTCCCTCAAATGTCCCTGCAGCGAACTTGACCCTGTCATCATTCCTGCAGTTGCTCATAGCAAAGGCTGATTCCGCCTTTTCGATCCAATGTAATAGCCCAACGGCTCCCTCAGTGCCGCTGAATGAGTGAGGTTTGCAGTCCAGAAACATCTTGAACGTGCAGAGAGGAGGGTTAGGATTTGCTCCTGTGATATGCAGAGAATAAAGTTGAATTAGGTATCGGGCAAACGTGTTGAATTGGAAATGAGTGCAAGATGAAAGTGAACAGATTCATCACCTTGGTTCAGTGGATTTTGATTGCGGGCAGCGTCCCGTGCAGCAAGTACCTCTTCAACTCGCTCATTAATGAGTGCGTTCAGCTCAGCTTGCGTTAGATTCATGTTTCCACGTCCGCCTGCATTCCTGCGTCCTCCACGTCTTCCAGCCATGATCTTCATAGCAAGAATAAGTGTTAGTGTTTGTCCAATGACTAATGTAGTGTGTGCGGTAGGTACTGTTAAGAACATGTAGAGCTATCGACTCTCCCCGTCATGGGTAATCATATGCGGTGATGAACGTAGTGCATAAAGATGCCTCATGTGTGCAAGTATCACAATACTAATTACTAAGTGTTGTGTGGAGACTAGTGGTTATAGACTAAGTTCACTAAATGCAAACCTAATTCGCAATAACCGGAGGTCTCTGATACCAATCTGTCGCACCCCGAGAAATCTCGTCCCTTCTGGGGCGCGAGCGGCGGCAGATTGTCAGGATCGCAGTCTCCGGTCACGCAACATGCGAGACCTATATGTCTGGTTATATACGTACATCCAAAAATTTGGATAAAACAGTTTAGTAATATCAGAGTTGCGGAAGTAAAGTATGAGTTATCCAAAACAGATTTAAAATCCATGATTAACGGAAGCATTCATAAACGGTTTAAAACAAAACATAAGATTTCAGTTTGCGGAAGCGTTAAAAGGTGTTTAATATTACATAACATGTCTAATAGATATATGTTCTCAAAATATACTAAGACATTTAAGCAGATGCATGCGACTCCAGCCTAGCATCCTAATCCTTGTGCGCGTGTCTTAGTTACCTGAGAAAACATGCGAGTAAAAGGGTCAACACAAAGGTTGGTGAGAGCACAGGTTTATCATAAGCAGTAAACATCCAATGTTTAAAGTAAGAGTTGTTATCTATGTATCATTACAATGCAGTATCGATTGATAGCTAGTCAATACAGTTATATTATATGCGGGGTCGTACCGAAGCTGACAGTTGTGCCTCCCGCCATGTCCATCACCAGACAATGGCAAAGTGTTGGTCAATATTGCACCCATTCCGACCTCCAGTCGGGTTAGCCTCCCAGGCGCGATGGGTGGGGCTTGTCAGGCCCAAATAGTACTATTCAAGATTACCACGCTAGGCGCTACGCGCTACTAACGGTCCGTGGAGTATCGCGAGGACTTTTAGTTGTGATGTGGTCCACACATATACATATAGTGATAAAGCATGTCCATACATAAGTGAAATAAGTTGTTTTCCAAAAACAGTTTATCATGCAATGTTTTCTCCCCCAAAGGTAGAAAAAGTAAAAAGGGGCCGTGAACTCACCTGATTAGCAGTTCCGGTGTGTTTGTGTGTTCGCGTCTGCGAATGCTAGCAATCCTGCTAGTAGGCACCTATAACCATATAGGTGTGAGTATGTGTTTTGTGGTGTGTTGTATCTCATACAACTCCAAATGTTGGTGTGCTCAACCGAGTGTGTGTGTGTGTTGACTAGTGAGACTCAACGAATTGTTGGTGACACGATTGTTGTGTTTATGTGCCTTAATGCACATAAGACACCAAAATGCACGCTAGGACTCTTATTGCGTAAGTTACCATTTTTAGAAAGTTTCTAATTTAGGAAGGTGTGGTTATGAAATCCCATAAAGTTAATGACTTCCAATATGTTTACAAAATACATTTAAACTCTTAAAACATGTTGTTTGCGCATAAATCACTATTTATGCCGTTTTGCCCAAATAAAGTTTCCTTATTTGGAAAGCATCCGTTTAAAAGCTTGTTTTCACAAAACGAAGTTCCCAATATGTTTAGAAATCATTTTTAAACATATTTCAAGAATCAAAGTTCATTAAATCTTTCAAAAACATCAAAAGCCCTTTTTAGATTTACAAAAGTTTCTATTTATAGTAAGTTTACACAAAACCATGTTTTTGACAAAATCAAATATCCCAATGTGTTTCTAAACACTCCAATATACATTTAATAATATCTAGACATGTCTAACATGTCTAGATCATCACAAATCTATCATATGCAACATAAAAGTTTCCTTTTATGGCAAGTTCTCCCAAATCATCATCAAATCAACAAGACTCAATCCTAGATGATTTCTATCATCAATCTACTTCAAAATACATCAATAAACATTCTAGCCCCATTAAAATTTCGTGTATGTGAGCGGATCGGAGTTGCATGTGAGTGGATCTTCATACATGTGGGTTTTTACCCAATACATGAAGATCTAACTATGAATAAACATGTAAAGCTACCTTAGATGTTCTAAAACACTGAGATGATATCGGATCTAGGATTTGGCAGCTCCAAAACCTTCTGGGAATGATCTCCTATGAGGTTCAAGTGGTGGTGTTGATGAGAACAAGCCTCCAAGCTTCACTTCCAAGCTTCAAACCTTCAAGAAGCTTCAACAATGGCTTTCAAGCTCATCAATGGAGGTTTTCTTGGTGAAATGGTGGTGATACAAAGGTATTGGCTCGAGAATGGGGTTTTATAGCCAAGGAAAGAGGATAGGAATGATGAGAAATGAGATAGGTTGAGTGTAAATTTAGTTTTGATATCTGGGTCTGTCAGGCGTATCGCCTGGCGTGACACTTCGACATCAGGCGTACCACGCGGATGCAAAATGTGTCCGGCTGAGTTCTTCGTCTCGCGCGCATCGCCAGGCTAGGGGTGTTGGGTCTGGGCGTACCGCCTGGGCCTCCAGGCAAGCCCAATAAGTCCAATTTCGTCGTTTCGGCTCGTTTTTCGATTATTTCACACTTATAACTCATCGTTTAGCATCGTTTGAACTTTTATTATTGTTCAATGGTTTGTTCACCAACGTCCGTAAGACTCGTGTGTGTTTCGATAATTCCTCGAATTATCGGTGATCGTTTGTGTTCGTGTTTTACGAAATATTTGCACGCTTGATTAATCATAATTAACGTCAAATGCACAATTCAATAATTCCCCGAATTATTGTTTTGTGTTAGTGTTGCGTTTGCCATACTTGGTTTCCAAAACCAATGTGCAATGTACGATTCGATAGTTCCACGAACTATCGTTTCGCAGTAGCTGTTTGTGTTCAGCTCATCTGATTAAACATAATTAAATGAAATGCAACAAGTATGAATGTGAAATGTAAAGAATGTAAAAGTTGCAATTTACCTGAAATTGCCGGGTGTCACATCATCCCCTTGTTGAAAGAAATTTCGTCCCGAAATTTGGTTGTTGTTGGTAGTGTTTGAGAAGCAAAAGTGTTTGAGAAACAAAAATTTTCTGGTTGTCACATCATCCCCTTGTTGAAAGGAATTTCGTCCCGAAATTTATTTGTTGTTGTCGGCGTTCGACGTTTTCTGTTTGAAGAGATGGGGATATTTGCGCATCATCTGATCTTCACGCTCCCACGTTGTAATGCCCGGTTTTCATGAAACCACAACTATGATTATAACGGTTAAACCATTTGATTGTGACAATGTATGTGATTAGTTTGATTAATCTTTGAAATGCAGGGTTAAAAACAAGTGTTTCAAACTAATCACAATCATTAACATATTCATTAGAATAATTATCTGATGTTTATGATAACAGTCAGATTAGTATGTTAAGCATGGTTATTAAACCTATTCTAATGTCACATTATGATATTTCATGATAATTGGGTAATCAATAAATAAGGATTGATCATTCGTAAGCCATAAATCCATCTAGAAACTGTTTCAGCACTATAATCAACAACATTAACTATCTGGTTTATCTGAGATTATTCTGATTAATCAAACGTGTCATCAACCTTGTATTAGGAACCTGAATCGGTATAGGTTCCTACATTGTCATACATTGTATGATATGACATTAAAATAATTAATTAAAAACTTAATATCGGTTTGATGACTTTCAAGGCAAAGTCCTTGACATTGTGCGTTCAGAAAGATCTAATCATTAAGTTAAAACATAAATAACTTATTAAACATAAACTAATGCAGAATTTAGCTACAATTACTATTCTGCATGTGATTTCACTACTCTTCTGACTTCAAGTGAGTTTCGTACAACCCCTTTTCTTTTTAATATTTATTAAAACCGGGATATTACCGTGGAACTTTTCTTGATCATATGATATGTATCATTGTTATCTGTGTGATTACAAGTGATTTGTTGAGAACTTGTGGATTTCATGGGATTTTGCCTGTAGAACAGAACTCTATCACAGAACTTAAAAGTCCTCATTCCTTGAACTGTATCTAGTGAACCCATGTGGGGCCGAACAGAAAGCAATGATAGTACTGTCGGCTGACAACCCATTTACCAGGAGCTTGCAACTCCCCTTGGTGTAAATGTTTGTTATCTGTTTCCAGAACTTCTTAATATAGTGATAGACATTAAGACCATGAGGCACTAAGATATTTACCGACGGGCAGTATCTTCGTAGAACAGAACGGAGTAGTCCGAAAGGAACTAGATACGGATCCATGGTTATCTTGAACTGAGCATTTTGAGAACTTGCTTATCATATCATATTGTTGAACTTGAACTTTACGAATTCACCAGCTTTGTGCTGATCTTTCAAACTCAAACGTTTTTGCAGGGAGACAGTGCCCAACAGTGAGGTTGCACTTCAAACACTTGTAATTAAATAAGTTAGTTGTGTAATAAACGTAGTTGTGAACTGTAACATTGACTGTAATGACGAACCTTGTAATGTATTTACTTCAAGTTAATCTGTGTGTTGTGATACCGGATCAAGTAAGTCGCACATCATCTCTGAGACATCACCACTATGCTTCCACAACCCTCTCAGAGAAACGAATGACATCATCTCAGGTGACGAGAGGTGGTGGTGTGACATATATATATATATATAAGTATGCCTTAAGTTTTATATATATATATGCATGTAGTGAATACAAGTAAGAAAATATATAGATACATATTTATTCATGATGGCAAATCCAAACACCATGCGTATTTTTCTTTAATTTGAATGACAATAAAAGGACACCACACTCCAATAAACTTCGCCAACTCAACACTCCATAGCCCATCAACACCATACTTTGACTACTTATTTTATTGGCATCCAAATCTCATCATGTTATCTTCAATATCTACCAAAAATATTCTGACTAGATATTTGTCAACCACACCATATTATTTTATAGCATAAAACCATGCACATGTACAATATATAAGAAAGGTTGAGCCTTGGGTAATTTCAAACCTCATAACTCTTCCAACTTTCTTTCCCTTTCTCCTCAACCGAACATCACAAATCAGCCACCTTCAGCCCTTCTGGTTGAGACATATCCACCACCACGGGAATAAAACAGCCTCTATTATTTCAAACCTCACTATAACAATCCGATTGTTTCTAGTTCGGGGGAATCATCTTCTTCCAAGTTTTTGGTTATAGATCAAGCTCTTTCTAAGTCTTATCCTTCTCCTTGCCTCCTAAGGTGAAACCTGGCCCCAGACGTTAAATTTAAAATTATTTGAACACACAAATATTCATTTCTCTTTTGAGGACAGAATCTATCTCGAATTCAGCTTTATATAATTTTAGCATAACAACTCGAAATGAAGCAAACACTAATACTATGATTAATTTCGTCGAGTTAGCTTTCCAAGCGCTACTTATACGTTTTCAAACTCAACCAAATGGTACCTCAAACAGCCTTTACAAAGCCAATGCGCAGATTCGGACCTTTTGACTTAGATGGCTGTTTTGACCCATTTCTAAGAAAAATCACAAAAACATTTATAAACAAAAGTTGTTCGGGACACGTTAAAATACTTGACTGTAAAGTTTGATAATTTTATAAAAATGTTTGCTATTTTTAAACTACTCTCGAACACCCGAAACAAAAATTGTCTAGAAACAGAATACTAAATCACTAACAATTCTATACAAATAAGCAATTTATGATGTTAAAAATGTCATGATACACATTTGATAACCTTTTATTGTGTATTGATAAAAAAATGGATTTTTTTCTTAAATATGCCGTTATAATTTCTTTAAAATAATAAGTAATTATTTTAAGACATTATAGAAAGTTCTTACAACTATAAAACACATTTTTCTTTTTACGACAAAAACATCATAACAAGAACACCGTAACAAGAACACAGAACATAACAATAGTAACACAAACTTTGACAAGTTCAAAAACTCAATGAAAATCCAAAATGTTGTAGGAACCGGGTACGTACGGATTCCAAACAAGACAATATTCATATTCAGGAATTGGAAATCCACACAAACAGTGAGTTTCACGGCCCCTATTTCTACAATGTTTTATTAACTCACAGGGGGAAATCATGCTTGTACTCGTTTCATTGACGCAAGTGGTTTTAGTTCAACACATTATTACATGTGTTACTTTTATCGCTTTAAGTTCCCTATTCAATAACCGTTAATAATGGGTAAACGTGAATTATTGGGAATAGTACTATTCGGGAGTGACAACCCCACCCGTGGTTAGTAGCTCTAACTATGATTGTAGCTCAGGTCGGGTGCATAATATTCATCTCAATACAATGTTTTGCGATAGAACATTGGGATGGGGCAATTGAATCATGTCAGGTTCGGTTATGGGAGCTCATGGTAATAATAAATACACACAACTCATGATATTGTTTTTGAGAACAATAGTCACATTTTGAAACCTTGTGTTCGAATGAAACAACTCAATTTTTACGTGTCTAAACCTGTGAACTCATCAGTTTTATGCTGACTGTTTTTAGCATGTATTTCTCATATAATTGAAGCAAGTATGTGACATATTTTGGGAATGATTTGCATTAAGTCTCAGCACCTTAACATGCGTATTTTTGGGATTTTCCCTAGCATAGCATATTTACTTTTGCCATGTTTGTGAAGCCTTACATATCATATTTTGAAGTTTCGAACATATGTTTGTTATACATCAGATGATTGTAATTTAATACATGGTGTAAAAACTTATTATTAATGCATGTAGAAGTCGTTTAACGTAAACAATGACTGTGAAACCCTGACCGTCACACCTAGCGTGTTCCGCCTTGGGGGTGTGATAAATTTGTTGGATAAATTGTTAGTGCAAAGAATGTCCCTAGTTCAATATTTTGTATGATTTGATGTGTAAAGTTGATATTATTAATGAAATCGGTTATTCTATATTGATCGTATATGTTTATTTGAGTTATCATATTTATATATGTTTGACTTTGACTTTGACTATGTTACAGACCCATTCATGCGAATGATACCTAAGAATGAGTTCATTCGGGCGAATGAACGCCTAGCGAATGACTTGGGCGAACGAAAGAGTCATCCGTATGACTCATTCGGTTGACTAAGCTCATTCCGCTGAGTCATTTGCCGAATGAGTACAGCTTATATATATAGCTGCAAATTGAATGTTAAACAACTCTCCGAGCCCCCTCTCTCCCCTGTGCACTCCTCTGTCATACCCTTAGGGTTTTGAGCCGCTCCTTGCTGTCCAACTTCGATTCTCACCCTGTGGTGTTCGATTTCGATCAAAGCGTTCACTTCTCATCGTCGGATTGCCACGGGGCTTGGTGGTTTCGATTGGAAAACCCTGGAATAGGATTCCGTACTATTCTAGTGGATGTCGAGCAGATCTTTCAAGGAATCGAGTTGTTTCCGAGGGTTTCTTAGGTCTTACATAAATAAATTTGTTTATTCAATCATTTCAAGTTTCAAAAGTTACAATTTGTATTCATGATGTTGATATTATTGTTTGAAATTATGTTTTCAAATTAGATTGTAATTGGATCTAAGTAGGTGCGTTGGAATTCTTATTTGAAATCCATTTGTGACTTAAAAAATTATCATGACTTATTTGTTAAATTAACTTGATGATTTCCACTTTTATGTACTACAGTTGTGGAGATTCAATTTGTATTCATGATGTTTATAGTTTTCTTTGAAATTATGTTTTCAAGTTAGATTGTAACAGGATCTAAGTAGGTGTGCTGGATTCTTATCTGAAATCTCTCTGTGACTTTAAAAATTATCATGACTTATTTGTTAAATTAACTTGATGATTTCCACTTGATGTACTACAGTTGTAGAGATTCAATATGTTCTTTTATATGATGAAATGAGGATCATCATTTCTCCTAGAAGGTGAAATTACTTTACGGTTTACTGATAGAATGTTCCTATTTAGTTTACTTTTTAAGTCTATGCTACAAATAACGTCCCCTGGTCGATTAAATTTATTATTTATTTACCTATTTTGCTCATACACTAATCTTTGACACAAATGGTGTTTTTCCTTGATTCGTATGTTTATTCATCTTCTTTGTTTTTAATTACATGTAGATCTGTCGTATAAGGAGCTATGGAAAGCTCGTGCAGGTTCATTACATCAAGTTCTCAGGGATGGTGAGAGGGTTTTATACTTTCCACAAGGTCATATGGAACAAGTAAATTAATACTTTTATATCACATGATCTTTAAATTTATGTATTTTGTTTTCTTAATTTATCATTATTATTTTTTTCATAATTGGATTTATTTGCATTTGTTTGTTATTATTGATTATGGTTTTTGTTCAGTTCGGTTGTAAAAACGAGAGAGCATTTTAAAAAAACACCCTAAGGTTACAACATGTGATTTTATCAAACTAATAAGCATGTTAACAAGTTTGAGTAATACATTTGTTTTTTTTTAATTTAAAGGAAAATAAAATATTTTACAATTATTGATTGGAAGTAACTAATTGGGTTTTTATTTTCGATAAATGTATAAACATTGCAAAAAAAATAAACTTCCTAATTTCACTCTTAAATGTTAACCAACATTTAATATAAGATATTTTCAAAATGTTACTATTTCTAAATACATTTTTGAACTAATAAATTTCTTATTTATAATAAGAATACCGATTAAATTTACCTAAATTATAATCATAAACATAATTATCTTCTTTTCCATATATAAAACAAACCACATATTATTTTTAGTAATGATACTAATTGATTATTCACATTAAATACTCTGATTTTTACCTTTCGTCTTCTCTCAAATCACACTTTTTACTTCTCCATTTCAGCATTTAGCTTCAGCAAACGACTAATAATTCAGGTACCTAGAAAAATTTATTATTCTTCTTTTTACTATTTACTTGTATGACTTTTTTTGTATTCTTATAATAAATTAATGTAGATGGATCTTAGTAATATTTCAAAGCTTAGTGAACTTAATGTTCACAATGAAGCTTCAACAATCAAAGTTCGTATCATTAGACTTTGGATACAAAATTTTGTGTCTAATCCGAATGAAATACATTCGAAAGAAATGGTACTCCTTGATGAGCAGGTATTGTACATCATTATAAAATTACAATTTTACTATGTTCTTTAACTTTTAAATTTTTGTTATTCGTAACATATGTATCTATTTACAGGGAAACAAAATGCTAGCAAGTGTGCTTGAAAAGTGGTTTCATCTTTTTGATAATTGGCATTTGAAAAAGGATTGTTTGTTCATTAAAAATCTCAGTCTTGGTCAAGATTTCTCCAAGATCAAATATGTTGACAACCCACTAAAAGCAAATTTCACACCAAGGACAAGACTTTTCAGGTGGCTATCATGCTATTAATTTTTCCGGCTTTGGTGTGCTTACAAGGAATGGATTGATTTATCATGTATTTATGTAAATCATATTAACTAATAAACTTTTCAACATATTTTTTGTCAAATTATAATTACCGTAGACATAATTGGTTACATCAAGAGTTAATTTCCCATATCAGATGTGCTTGAAAGAGATGGTTCAAAGTAAAAAAGAATGTCCCTCCTACTCAAAGATTTAGAGTAATGATCTGCTTTTGTATATCTTTCACAGATGTTAAATTCTTTGATCTTTTATCTAACTAATTAATTTTATAATTTTTTTCATAGGACTAGAGGAGTCCATTTAACTTTATGAGATTTATATGCTGAGCGGATTTTAGACTACATGTTTGCACACAATGATGCGTCTAATGTAGTCATCATTGTTCAATTTGGGATATTCAAGTTTTTCAAAGGTTTGCATATTACCAACTATTTTGTTCTTAGGCAATTAATTTATTTAATAAGAATATGTGATTAAAAAAACCACATCTAATGTGATTGTTTTAATTTTTAGGATTTGTTGGGGTTTCAAACTCGTATCATATTACAAAGCTCTACATCAATGACGATCTTCTAGACATAACCTCCTTTAAGAAAAAGTTTGTAATAATAAATGACAACCAACTATAATATACATGTGTATATAATGTTGCGAAAATATTACCTAGATAAATCATGTACTTAAATATTGCATCTTATAATAACATATTGTTTAACATGAATGATGCGAGTGGATCATCAAGTATCCGTTCAACAGTTCCCTCCAAGAAAATGTCCTTAATTGATGACTTTGTCTTCAATACTGAGTTTAAACACATTGTTGAACTTTATGGAGTAATAACTGTAAATTGAACGTTTTTTGCATGGTATTCATGTTTCTATCTATTTCATTTATTTTTAACAAATCTTATTTAAATGCTATGCTAGCCCATGGTTGTTATAGTATTTGGTACTATAATGCCTATTTCTTCCCATACAAACTACAAGGCATGTAACACATGCAACAAAAAAGTCACTCAAGTGCTAGGTATTGTTAAAACATCTGATGTTACTCATGACATGGAATTTAACAAGGTGTATGAATGCTCAAAATGCATGAAAGTCGTTGAATATGTACAAATGTTAGCTGGTTAAATATACATTCACTTTACATTAACAATCATAATATTTAATTTTATACTATCAAGATTTTAATCCTCTAACAATGATTTAGGTATAAGGTGCCTATAAATGTTCAAGATTCAACATGTGTGGTGTCTTTGGTTTTATGGGATTGGGAAGCAAACAAAATACTAAAGATAAGTAAAAAGGATTTATACCAGTAAATTCTAAATGTATATATTATAAATTTCATAAATAATGATACTCCTATTTTAAAATGTTAATTCATTTTACTTAGGGTGATGTTGAAATTTTTCCTAAACATCTGAAAAATCTTGAAATCAAAGATATGATTTCAAGATTGATATATCAGCCTACAACCTGCAAAATAACTACAACTTTCACACAACCTCAAAAGTTTGATTCGTGTACATACCTACATAGAGTTGATTTGCTAACACTAATTTGAAACTCTATAAATTGATTTTGTCATATATATCCCTTAAATTAATTACTTTTGGTTATTTCTTATTTGAGTTGCATAAACAATTCAATAAACAAGATTAACATCTTAAGTAAATTTGAAGATAAAATATTCACCCCCTCCCCATATAGTTTTCTATAACATCAAGGGACATTAACCTCATTGGAAGCTCGTTAACGGAGATCTAGAGCAAAAGGCCTCATCTCGTCACTTAAACCAAAGCACAAAAACTGAAAAACCCAAAGATTAGGTAAATTGAAGGTTGTCATTTTAGCCCAAAAACAAAACATGACGTTATGTAACCTCATCGAAAGCTCATCATTAGAGATCTAAAAGCATCAAAAATTAATATCATACTCCGGTCCTTGAAGAGAGGCCAGATCTTGTGAGAGATAGCCATATCTCATCAAGGCTGGATAGAACTATGAAACTTCACCTAGGGGTTTAATATATAGTCATATGTCACCGAAGCCACAAAACCCCATCGTTAAACTTCGTCGCAAACGAACTAGTTGATCTCATTGGCGAGCCTCATCGGAAACAACCATAGTGACCGGCATTCTTAGCAAAAAGAGAAGAAAATGGGCTGTGGAGCAATGGGAGACTAAGACGGAACTCAATTATTTGATCAATGGATGAGTTTTGATAATATGAAGGCATGCAAATTCGAATTTGAACAGATAATTTGAACAAAGGAAAATGCATGGCCATAAAAACAGACATGAAATCCCCACCCTTATAGCTAACAAGTTTATTAAACCTCACACGATTTATCTAGTGAAATTTATATAGACAGGTAACTATCTGTCTAATGATAATATGACAACAAAAAGACCGGTCATATTTACTACCTTGAATTGTTTTATCATATCATATATTATTTTGTTAATTGTAAGCTTTATAAGAATCTTGTGACTTGTAAAAGAGTTACAAGTTTCAAAGCTATTAACAAAGACACTCAAAGTTGTTAGCCAACATACTTATCATATGATTTGTTAAAGGATTAGATGTACCAAAAAAAGTTAGATGATGTAGTATGAAGTTCACAAGATGTGATCAGAAAGGCCATTTAGAAATACGATATCTAATGCTAATATCTTGTTGGGAATAATAGTGTTATTCGGTTTGACTTTTAGGTAAAAACAAATTTGAACAATTAGTATATTAAATCCATATTTAATATAACGCAGCGGAATTAGGGTTTCAAACTTTAACTCTATTAAAATTCCCAATCAGGATCATGGTAACAAACATACAAACACGGATATAATATTAACTAATCTAATCTACCAATGAGAAAAGATTATACCCTTTCGGTTAATGATTAACTGTTTGAGACACCGAGGTTCAACGAACAGATGCTAGAACACGAGCACGAACAGGTTCCTAGTTCACAGTGGAAGCAGGAGATGGTTTGGGTTGGTTGATCAAAACTCCTTACTCTTTTGATATCTTTGAACGACAGAGAAAAACAAAAACTCCTTCTATTTTTGTCTTCTGCGGCAATTCACGATACAACAAAAATTGTTTTCTTTTGTGTTTTTACAGCAGCTTCTCCAAAACCAAGAAAAGAGTAAAACAACCTTTTTTTTTGTTTTTCTATTTTGACGACAGTATTTTCCCCAAATCAATTAGGGATTTTGAGATTAGCTTTTAATCTCATATTAGTAAGCCCTAAAGCCCAATCAAGTTAGTTTAGGTTCAATATGTAATATCAAGCCCAACACCATTAGTTTAATTAAATAAGTAATTAAACTTATATAATTTATAACAATTATAAACTATAAATCCGTTCGTGAATACCTGTTAATCAAGTTAAGTGGATTTAATGTTCGTTGACCAAGGTGTAACTCTTACGGGTCACAACTTGGTTAGTTACGTTAACTTATCGGGTCCGTACATATAAATCCAACAATCTCCCACTTGGACGGATTTCGATTAAAGGTCAACGCAAACAGTCAGCGGTGCTCTAGCTGCATATGACTGCCACTAACAAGGTATGACACTTTAAAGTCATTAACCAAATTATCGTGCTACTATAGCAAGATACTAGACTTATGATAATCATTGTCATCTATCCTTTCTGTAAAAGACGTCAATTGAAACAATGAGACATGGATCTAATTCATTCTCATATGACGTTCAATTATTATTGTTCTCGATTTAGATTCAGAGTGGTCCAATCAAACACACAGTCAGTTTGGGTAAGGCCTTACACTTCACCAGTTTGAATTAATGAGGGCGCCATAGTGTCTAACCGTTCCATGAAACATGTAAGAGTACAGAATCCATTTATTGATTATATACAACTCCCACTGAACCTCAGAACCATTCCCAATCAAAGCCTTTAGACTGGCAGTTACGCGACAGCGGTTGACAATGATCAAAGAATATCCCTTAGTAAACGAAAGTTCTAGTATATATCTTAGGTCAGAGGATACAAGATGAGTTTACCAATTTCAAAAACATCTCATTACTAAGATCCATGGAGATGATTTGAAGCGAGTTACATCCAATATCATTCATAATGATGTCTGTGAATTTGGTAGTCAACTACTTGAGACCAAATCCATAATAGTCTTAATTCAGAGTCGTTCCCACGAGTCTGACCGACTACGGATAATTAAGAATACAATATTCATGGATTAAAGGTATTAAAAAACGAACACAATTATAAAAATTCAGAATTGCATTTAAACCAGTAAATCAAAAGTGAATTCAAAAATATAACTGTTTATATGTTCGTACATCCAAATACTAAATCAAAACATATCGCTAGCAAATCTAAGCCCGATCGCATTCCTGTGCTGATCATACTTAACCTGAGTCATGGGCTTAGTGAACAGGTCTGCTAGGTTTTGATCTGTGTCCACTTTGCTTACTATGATGTCTCCACGTTCCACTATTTCCCGTATGTAGTGAAACTTTCTCAAAATGTGCCTGGATTTGTGATGAGACCTGGGTTCTTTGGCTTGAGCTATAGCACCTGTGTTATCACAAAATATTTCAATAGGTTTCCGAATACTTGGAACCACATCGAGGTCAGCTATGAACTTCTTTATCCAAGAAGCTTTCTTTGCAGCATCCGATGCAGCAATATATTCAGATTCGGTGTTTGAATCCGCCACTACACTCTGTTTGGAACTTTTCTAGGAGACAGCTCCTCCATTGAGAGTGAAAACGAAACCTGATTGTGAGCGAGAATCATCTCGACCAGTCTGGAAGCTAGCATCAGTGTAACACCTTACAATGAGCTCTTCTTCCACTCCTCCAAATATTATGAACATTTCTTTAGTTCTTCTCAAGTACTTCAGAATGTTCTTGACTACAGTCCAATGAGTAATGCCAGGATTTTGCTGAAAACGACTGGTCATGCTCAAAGCATACGAGAAGTCAGGTCTAGTGCATAACATAGCATACATAATATAACCAATCGCAGACGCATATGGAATTGCTTGCATTCGCCTAATTTCAAAATCCGTTGAAGGAGATTGCGATTTGTTCAACATTGTTCCTTTAGTCATGGGAATAGACCCTTTCTTGGAGTTCTCCATGTTGAAGCGTGTCATCATTTTGTCTATGTGTGTACTTTGACTCAGCCTTAAAAGCTGCTTAGATCTATCTCTGTGTATTTTTAATCCAAGAATGTAAGATGCTTCTCCAATATCTTTCATTGCAAAACAAGATCCCAACCGATGCTTGACTTCGATAAGCATAGGAATGTTGTTTCCAATAATCAGTATATCATCTACATACAAGATGAGGAATGATATAGTGCTCCCACTTTACTTTCTGTAAACACAAGATTCATCTTCATTTTTGATGAAACCAAACTCTTTGATCTTTTGATCAAAACGAAGATTCCAGCAGCGAGATGCCTGTTTGAGTCCATAAATGGACTTATTTAGTTTGCATACCTTACTTGGATATTTTGTATCAATAAAACCATCAGACTGAACCATATAGACATCTTCAGAAAGATGCCCATTAAGAAAAGCGGTTTTAACATCCATTTGCCATATCTCATAGTCATAATATGCAGCTATGGCAAGTAATATCCTGATCGATTTGATCACAGCAACGGGTGAAAAAGTTTCATCATAGTCAACACCTTGCATTTGAGTGAAACCCTTTGCAACCAGCCGTGCTTTGTAGGTATGAACATTTACATGCATGTCGGTTTTCTCTTGAAAATCCATTTGCTCCCTACTATCTGTGAACCGGGGGGTAGCTCAACCAAGTCCCAAACTTGATTGTCACGCATGGATTGCATCTCAGAATTCATGACATCGAGCCATTTCGCAGATTCTTGATCTAATATAGCAGATTTGTAGTTAGTAGGTTCGTCATCAGGCTCAGCTACTACCAGGACTTCAGAACCATCAAGATGCCAAAGGTATCTATCAGGAGCATTGCGAGTCCTGCTACTTCTACGAATGCTTGTGTTTATGTCTGGTTCATTAGCAACAATTTCTTGTTGGTCAGACGTTTCGACTTCGTCAGCGGTGGTTTGCGGTTCTCGAATTTCTTCGAGATCCACAATATTGCTTCCAGTTCCTCAATCAAGAAATTCTTTCTCGAGAAAGTGGCCCTTCCTTTTGATAGAAATCAAGTTTGCATCAGGATGGTAGAAATAATATCCGCTTCTATTATGGTATCCGACGAAAACAACCTTTTCGCCTCGAGGATCAAGTTTGTCATCAGAATCTCTGGTGACATATGCATCACATCCCCATACCCTAAGGTAAGACAAATTGGGTTTAGTGCCAAACCATATCTCATATGGTGTTTTGTTTACCTTCTTAGTCAGTGCCATATTTACAATGCGGGCGACAGTCATAAGAGCAAAACTCCAAAAGCAGTGAGGCAAGTTAGTTCTACACATCATCGATCGGACCATATCAAGTAGGGTGATATTTCTCCTCTCGCTTACGCCATTAAGTTGGGGTGTGCCAGGAAGAGTGGGCTGTGAAACAATTTCACGTTCTTTTAGATGATTGATGAAATCTAAGCTGAGATATTCGCCACCTCGATCTGATCGAAGTGCCTTAATCATTTTACCGAGTTGGTTTTCTACTTCGTTTTGAAATTCTTTGAACTTTTCAAAGGTTTCATGCTTATGCTTCATTAGATAAACATATGCATATCGACTATAATCATCAATGAATGAAACGAAGTATCTTTCATGATTTCTAGACATAGATCTGAAAGGACCACACACATCAGTATGTATGAGTGCTAACTGATCTTTTGCTCGTTTACCAACATGGGTGAATGGATCTTTAGTGAGTTTGCCAGCTAAGCAAGATTCACAATCATCAAAAGAGTCTTGTCCACTGGATTCAAGAATCCCCTCAGACTGGAGCCTTTTTATGCAAGATTTGCTTATGTAGCCAAGTCTACAATGCCATAGAAATGTATCATTAATTCCATATTTGATACATTTAGAAAGATTGTATACGTTATTGCTTGGTTGAACATCTATTTCATAAATACCATTTCGAGGTTTAGCCTCAAAATAAAAGACATCATTTAAGTAGGTAGATATAGCAATACCATTAAAAATGTACTTAAATCCTTGTTCAAACAATAAAGAAACTGAAATAATGTTTCTGGTCAAACCATGTGCAAACAAACAATTATTCAAAATAAGTACAAGGCCAAAAGGACATGTAAGATGATATGTCCCAGTTGCAAGAACTGGTACTCTTTTCCCATCACCAACAATGAGCTCCATGTCGCCTTGTTTCAGCTTCTTCCACTTTTCAGGTTCCTACAAGACATTAATAATGTGGTAACCACATCCAGTGTCAAACACCCATGTGTTGCTAGAAACAATAAAAAGTTCAATAACATAAATAGAGATACCTAAAGGGCCTACACCATTGGCCTTGTTCATCCTCAGCTTAGCCAGATATTCAGGGCAATTACGCCTCCAATGCTCCATCTTGTTGCATTCAAAGCATTGACGCTCCTCAGGGAGTGGTGCTTTAGTAATTGGCTTGGCTTTGTTGGTGACATGCTTGGCAGCAACAATAGCTTTATTCTTGCCCTTGTTGTTATAACCCTGTTTCTTAGGATTTGGCTTTCTAACACCCGCAAATAGAACTGTCAATACCTAATTGACCTTGCTTGGTACATTCATCTCAGTCATCTTCAGCATCCCATGCAGTTCAGGCACAGTCTTCTCCCAAGCATTCATATTGAAATTCATTACGAACTGGTCGTAAGACTTTGGGAGAGAGTTTAAGATGAAGTCCGCTGCCACTTCATTTAACAGGGGATAACCAAGTTTACTCAGTTGGTCGATGTACCCTTTCATCGTAAGCACATGAGCACTAACTGACGAGCCTTCTTGCATTTTGCAGCCGATAAGTTGCTTCATGGTGTCATAGCATTCTTGACGAGCTTGTTTCTGAAACATGCCTGTAAGTTGCTAGATCATGTCAAAGGCACTCATGTCTTCCATGTTCTTTTGAAGATCAGAAGACATGGTGGCTTGCATAAGGCAAGCTACCTCAATGGCATCCGCGTTATGCTTATCGCAAGCTTTATGGGCAGCAGCCGTATTACCTTCAGGCTCATTAGGAACTGGATCTTCCAGTACATAGTGCTTTTTCGCAAACTTGAGAACAATTTTCAAGTTGCGATGCCACTCGAGAAAGTTGGTGTTATTCAGCTTATATTTCTTAAGTATAGACTTGAGAGCGAAGAAGGAGTTGTTTTCATGAGACATCTGTTAATGTAAGCAAAAAATAAATAATTAGTATTTTGATGTTTAATTCCTTATTTAATTAATGACCCATTAACAGTAATAAGAATAAGAATTGAGAATCTACCAGTATCAGTTACTAAAGGAACCTATGGCACACAATATTAGTAAGTGATATTAGGTAGACTGACAACGTTTGTCAATTGTGGAAAATGCACAACTCTCAAGTATGAGGCCACTAAGACAACTTGTCTATTTAGTGATACGTTTAGCCTCATCTATGCTCACTTTCATTTCCAGACAGCTGCGGCATGTAACAAGATATGAAAGTCATAGTCATCCTAAAACAGGTACCTGTGAAAGAGCTAGATGTGTCAATGGAAACTCTTGAACCTTGGAGGACAAACTATGCACCGAGTGCGGTGCTTTGGCTCCAAACACTGGTGTTTCGCATTATGCTCCAAGTGTCCCTTATAATAGGATAGCATAGACTATTGATTTTATATATATGGGATCCAATTTTAGTGTTTACCGAATAAGGGTCAAACACAACGAATGATCTAACCATACGTTCGTTGTAAAAACTAGTTTTACTATATTTAATGTCGTGACTTTGTGATGAACCCTTTCATCTCTCAGGACACTTAATTTTAAATAACCTATTAAAAATAAGTTTGTCGCGACTTGTATAACTATTCAAAAGTTAATAGTTAATTTATTAAGTTTCTGAGTTTTAAAACAATTTTAGATTCTAGAAACTCATTGGTTATATTTTTTTCAAAACAAACTATTTGTTTTATAAAACTTTTACAAGTTGCAAAATTGATTAGTTTTTGAACTTGTTACATTTTATTGGGATTATGTTTTAAAACTCCTTTTAAAACATTTTTGGTATTTGGTTGGTATGTTATAACATTTATAAGATAAAGTAACCACAATATCAAATTAAATAAATATGTAAACCATAAGGCCAAATTGTGTTTGATTTTACTAGAGCCAAGTAGCAAAACAAACTAGGTCACGGGGTCACAACACGCAATCAACCACAATGATGAATCTAGTGCATTTTGTGATCTTTAGATGCTCCCACTGATCTCCAGATCCGTGCTTCTTGATCTTGATTCTTCAGTTTTGTCTTCAGGTCTTTTGTCATTACAATATTTACAAGAAATTGAAATACATAACGTGAAAATACAAACCCTAGTCTATTACAACTTTGAGCCATCAAAATGGGTCAAACCATAATAAACCAAAACTGAAAAATTAAACAAACAAACAACATAAGGTCGGGCCTGATTTACGTATTCAATCATAACTTTATAATTAAACTGGGTATTTCTTTTGGTCAATTGTAACTTTGACCAAATAAATAATTTTACCCAAATAATTAGTCAGATCTATATCTGGATCAGAAACTCAAAATATTAAACAATTTAGAGTTTGTGATCTGTAACCGGTTAAACTGACCAGATCCGATTTGCATGTTGTAAGCGTGGCTCTGATACCACTGTTGGGAATAATATTGTTATTCGGTTTGACTTTTAGGTAAAAAAAGTTTGACCAATTAGTATATTAAAACTATATTTAATATAACGTAGAGGAATTAGTGTTTCAAACTTTAACTCTGTTAAAATTCCCAATCAGGATCATGGTTATAAACAAAAAAACGCGGATATAATATTAACTAATCTAATCTACCGATTAGAAAAGATTATACCCTTTCGGTTAATGATTAACCGTTTGAGACACCGAGGTTCAACGAACAGATGCTAGAACACAAGCACGAACAGGTTCCTGGTTCACGGTGGAAGTAGGAGATAATTTGGGTTGGTTGATCAAAACTCCTTACTCTTTTGATATCTTTGAACGACAGAGAAAAACAAATATCCTTTTGTTTTTGTCTTCTACGGCAATTCACGATACAACAAAAATTGTTTTATTTTGTGTTTTTACAGCGGCTTCTCCAAGACCAAGAAAAGAGTAAAACATCAATTTCTTTTGTTTTTCTATTTTGATGGCAGTAATTTCCCCAAATCAATTAGGGATTTTGAGATTAGCTTTTAATCTCATATTAGTAAGCCCTAAAACCCAATCAAGTTAGTTTAGGTTCAATATCTAATATCAAGTCCAACACCATTAGTGTGACATCCAGTACCAGATCGTCCGGCAAGTCCGTACGGTATGTGTACTTTCACTATCTACTATGTGTAAATACAAGTACGTGAACAGTGTTTGTGATAACAGAATTCAAAATACAAGAAACAGTTGTACGTATTTAAGTGAAAACTTAAATACTGTAAGTACAACACGCACGATAAACAATAGTTGTTAGTATTTAGGTGAAAACCTAAGTCCAAATAATACAACGAGACAAGAAAACAACGGTGTTCAAGTAAACGACAAGAACAAGTCGGTTGCGATCTCATATCCACAGATGACAGGAATCAGATGGCCGACAAATCAGAACGAAAACAATGTGAAAACAGGATGTTTAGTTGAGTCCGTCAGTGAGGAAACACAATTCAAACACAATTGCAGTGTTATTTCAGAAAAACGAACTGACAGCGTGTTTGCGTGAGTGACGATTCACACAAACATATCTGTGAGTTTGGAGTTCTGAAATAATGACCGAAAAGTAGAAAACAAAAGTCGGAAAGCAAAACCATCGTCGTGTTCGTTCGGGTGACGATTCGAACGAATACGCGCGAAGGTGACGCGTTCTGACAAAACGAAAACGAAAACGACACGAACGACAGTAATTCAAGAAAATAAAACATTTTAATGTTTTACAATTTTGAAACTCATCAAAAATAATTAAAACAACTATTCTTATTTAAAACTCCGCAAACACGCGCGTCACGTTCCGGAAACGCAACGAAAACGCAAACCGAGCGACAAAAACGAACCCGAACACCCTCAGGGTATAAATACCCTAAATGAGGGTGATTCCCTCACTTTTCTCATCTTCTTCTCTCTTCAAAACCCTATTTCCGGATTTCACCTCCCACCACCATTCTCCAACTTCAAACCTCCATATCTTGGTCATTTCTCCACCAAATCGTCGTATTCTTGAACCTACACGAAGCTCTCATCATCCTCTACACGAAAATACAACCGATCTAGAGCCAAATCCACTGAAAATCGAGGTATGAGGCTGTGAAAGTAGCGATTTTTAGGGTTTTTGCCCCCTTGGTCAACTCTTAACCCTAATCGGTTTAAAAACCATTCCTCTCGAACTCCATAACCACGATGACCAGTCCTAGCACCTATAACCTTCGAAACCACCTGGAGCCTTGTGATGGGAACGATTCTAGGCAAAGCCTAGTGCGGCCGAAGGAGGCGCCCAGACCGGCGATGGCCTGGGCCGAATGTCCAGTGGCCTTAGACCGAATCACAGCCGGCCGAAGGGACTCCATTCGCCTACCTTCATGCGCTGGCCATCTTCATTCGTGGGTCACCATTCGACCACCCCCATTCGCCACCCAGCAGCCATTCGTCGACACCCCTTCATTCGGCCATCAACTCAGTCGGCCATCAACTCAGTCGGCCACAACCATGTCATTCGGCCAAGCAGCTCCCACCCTAGCTTCGGCCCAAGCGAATGTCTCGGCCCAATAACTTAAGCAGGTCCAACAGCCTCTCTTGGCCCAACAGCACTTTCATTCGACCCAAACGAATCAGCCCACATGCTTTTGGCCCAAATCTATTGCCCAACCCATGATGATTAAGCAACTAAACAATTTGGCCCAGAATGCCTTTTCAGCCCAGTTCATTCGGCCCACTGCTGGCCCAGATCAGTAACCCAACATCATCAGCCCATGACGACTATTCAGGCCCAATAACTCCTCGGTCCATTTATGTAGCCACACCCATTGATTTGGCCAACTCTACTAGTTTAGTCCATTTGTTAGGCCCAAGATAAAATGATCCGGCCCAAACTTATACAATGGACCCATGACCACTTTAAATTCGGCCCAATATGACCTGTTAAACAAAGATGTAAATAAGTACATTTTAAACCTAAACTAGAGGATAACTATACATGGGATT
Organism: Mikania micrantha; assembly: GCA_009363875.1. NCBI lineage: Eukaryota > Viridiplantae > Streptophyta > Magnoliopsida > Asterales > Asteraceae > Mikania > Mikania micrantha. Next base: position 60,478,474 of record CM018681.1, read on the forward strand.
ATGGGTCTAATACTATAAAGGTAGTAATGAATGTGGTCAAACGACATTTGTGAGGACTTTAAAACCTAAACCTAAGTTCATTCTTACGTTTATTTATTAAGTCTCATAACAAGATAATTAAAGAACAAATGATGATAAGATTTAAGATTCAAGAATGGGTTAAAACCAGCTACACCACATAAAGACGTGTGACACTAATGATCTATAACAATCGAAACAGGGCCGAATAATGACCGAGACCGATAAGTGTTAGTCAATCTAAGACTAACACATACACACACACAAATCTCTACAACTCATACTTACAATTTATAAACAACATGAAATAAATACAGGATTGTGAGCACAACAACAAGTACGAACAAGAGCGCGTGCATTCTCGTTAAGCTAAGTCAACCCCCAATCACAACAAGGTGAGTTCATATGCCCCTTTTCTTTAATCTTAACTGATTTTAAACTCTCAGGGTTGAGAAACATGCTTAACTTTTAATTATTTAAAAGTTTAATGTTTAACATATTGCTTATACTTTGATTAGATAATATTGATTGCTTTATTATCATTTATCATTGTATGCATGCTTCTATGATCGTGATATGACAGAGGTAACCAAGATGAATATGATAATATAACTTCATAACTCATCAACACAATAGAATAACCTAGTTGTAAGATTATATCTCACAACACTTAGTTATTCTTACAAGAACAAACATTGAGATGAACATAGATGAACATGATGTCAAGAAACAAAACACATGAATGATATGAAGATAACACATCTTCATAACATCATTCTGCACTAGAGTTAACTAATCGTAATAAGTCAAGTACTTATAACACTTAGCTTACAACTCAACACATACTACAAGAGAACATGGAACAAGAATCATCCACCACCTGAGTCGACTAAGTGTAATAAGACTAGTTCTTATCACAGCTTAGTGACAACATGGTGATTACATGGAATAACAAAGAATGATAATCATGATAATGTAACTTCATGATAACAACATCATTCATACAGTAATTAACATAATGTAATAAGACAAGTTCTTATTCAACTTTGTTAATAACAAGGAGAACGTATGACCGGTGACAGGGCTACCTCAAGTCAGGTTCTGGAAAGCGACACATGGTGATATTAATCTGTAGTGATAAGTAATTAATCCAGCGGAAACCCTATTGATTAGTAGATTGAGAAAGTGATCTACTCTCATGTTACACTACTAGTAATAGATTTCGTTGAGGACACGGTACATACAAAGTGGTAGAGGTAAATCGGATGCATTGTACTCTGATTATGTGAGGATTACAATGGATTCCTTTTAGGCTCTATGCACTATAGTTCAAGAACAAATTACAAGTGGTTAACTAACACTCTTAATATTTAAAGGTGAAACAACAGTTAACCCCACAAATATAGAATAATACAAGGATCTGATTTGATAAATCTAAATTCCTTAACACAATGAGGGTGTATCAATACTTCGGTTTGATGACTAAAACCCTTTAACTCTATTATTCTACATATGATAAACAGATGAATATGTAATGAACAAGTCAATCATATGGGAGATGAAAATGGATATTCTTAGTTGTTTTACAAGTAGTGTTGAACTTAATTGAGTATGTGGTGGGATGGCGTCTGGGCTTGACCCTTTCGTATGCCCTATATATAAGCATACTTGATTGAGTGAAATACCACTTGTATATATAACTAAGGAGAGGACATTGGGTGGAACAAGTGGATTCAATCAATACAAGTATCAAATATGACATTGTGACTGTGTGCATGAACAATTCAAGGTTTTCAATATTCAAACTTATGAACTCACCAACCTAGTGTTGACTTTGTTTAAATGCATGTTTTCTCAGGTTACGAACATGTGTAGTCATCAGATTTCAAGATCATAGCTAGAGGACTTTTAGAAGACCTAGCTGCATTTTTGTGTGATCATTACTTTTGGATTGTCAAAGAACATTGAATCGTATTTTGTAGATCTTGTACAGTTACAAGATATAAACACTTTGATTCTTTTGGATAGATTTACTGGGTTAAATTATGAACGATACATTGTAATTTAACTTTGTAATTCTATATCATTGGCATGTTTACATTTCTCAATTATACATCATGTGCTATGCAAACAATCTGATCAATTGATTATCATTCAAGATATCGCGCCCCGGGAACCTTCCGCCGGGCGGGAAAGTCGATCCAGCCCGCCGGCTCGGGGTGTGACAGATTGGTATCAGAGCCATGGTTATAGAGAAATATAGGTCATATTACTTAAACGGTTTGGCCTAGACTATAACCTAGGGACCCTCATATAGAGATCATGTGACTTAGGATTCTATTTGCATATGTCTTCTACTTCTGATCACTGCACTAACTGATTTCTTTCGGTTATGATCAGAATGCCGCCAAGAAGACAACCACCTCTATTACCACTGACTCAAGACACTGCTCCTCACTCATCTACACCGACACCAACTGACTCTCCTCCACCTCCACCTCCGCCACCACCGGCTCATCAGTTAGACCCTGCTACTGTGGCATTGGCCACTCTCCTGACTAGCCAACTGAGGGATGTGATTCCCGAGATGATGAACCGCATCAACAACAACAGCAGCAACAACGTTGCCAACTCATCTGGAAAGGGCAGCGGTAACACCAGGCAGAATCAGGACTATGCCTACAAGAACTTTGTAGATTGCAAGCCATCTAGTTTCAGTGGCAGTGAGGGTGCCGTTGGATTAATCCAACGGATTGAGAAGATGGAAACCACCCTTGACATCAGTGGCTGTCCTGAACATAACAGAGTCAAGTATGCTGCGGGCTCATTTCACAAGAGGGCATTAACTTGGTGGAACGTTCAAGTTGCGATCAGAGGTCGAGATGAGGCCCAGACTATGCCTTGGGATGACTTTAAAGCAATGCTGCGGGCAGAGTTTTGCCCAAGGAACGAGTTGAAGAAGGTTGAGACTGAATTACTCAACCTAATCATGGTTGGCTCTGGGCATCTGGCCTACACCACAAGGTTTCATGAGTTGGCCACTTTGGCACCTGACGTGGTGCCAACACTAGAGAAGAGGATAGAGCGGTACATTGGTGGATTACCGCCCGGCATCCGGGGGCATGTGATTTCTGCCCATCCTACTACCATGGAGTTAGCTGTTACTCTGTCAGCATCGTTGACAGACATGATGGTTGCCTCTGGGGCATTCAAGAAAGAGGCTGACTCAGCCAAAGCTGGAACCTCAAGGAAGCCGGATAAGAGGCCGGCAAAGAAACAAAAGGTGGCTAGAAACTTTGCTGCTACCACTCAAGCTCCAATGCTTAATCAACCACCACCATTGCAAGTCAGAAAGCCCTACACTGGCACTGCACCTTTGTGCAACACTTGCCAGTATCATCACGCGCCAAACACTCAGTGCATACAGTGCACAAACTGTGGAAAGTTTGGCCATTGGGCAAATCGCTGCAGGAGCACGGGAGCTCCAAACAGAAACAACAATGCAGCTACTACTGCTGCTGCTGATCACAGGTCCTGCTACAACTGTGGCGAACCTTGTCACTTTTCTCGGGATTGTCCCAAGAAGAATCAACAAAGGCCTCCATCAGCACGAGGTAGAGCATTTCAGATTGGAGCAGCTGCTGCTCGACAGGACCCGAACGTGATCACGGGTACATTTCTTTTATCTGACTTCTATGCATCAATATTATTTGACACTGGTGCGGATCAGAGTTTTATCTCATCTGATTTTGCTAGCCATCTTAATCATGTTGAGGAATCATTAGACTCCCCTTATACTATTGAGATAGCTAACGGCAAACAGATTACTGTTGATACAGTACTTAAGAATTGCCCATTAACACTTGGCGATCACACATTTTCTATCGATTTGATACCGATGGAGCTGGGCAGTTTCGACATCATCATCGGAATGGATTGGCTATCTCTTAACAGAGTTGAGTTCATCTGTTCCGAGAAGCTATTACGTATTCCAGTGGAGAACAACGAGACTTTGGAAATTCATGGAGATCAAGCGAAACGCAGTGTCAAGATAATATCGTGCATGAAGGCTCGCAAGTACCTCAGAAAACAATGTGTTGCATGTCACACCCCCAATTTTCAACTAACGGAATCATACCGTTTGGGAACGTGACAAACCAGGATCTCAGATCATTAGACATAACGAAGACCTCTATATGAATTTCAAAACATACTTTGGTCTAAAACATCAAAGTTTTTAAAGATTGCGGAAAAGTTTTAAAACAATAACCAAAGGAACAGTTGTAACATGTAAATTACAAAACAAAATCCCCAAATGTGTAATTCAAACAATATAAATGTAAAACATGCATGCGACTCTATCTCCTAGTCCATGCCAGCTTTATTGCGCACCTTAGCGTCCTGAGAAAACATGTAAATCAAGTCAACATAAAGGTTGGTGCATAACACAGGTTTAAGCATTCATAATGTTTAAAACAACAGTTTGAATATCAAGTTTGCAGATAACATAATCACACATGCATAGTCATGATAGCTAGTCATTTGTACTATTTACATAAGTGGTCGACACCGAAGCTGACGATTGCCATGCTATAGCATGTTTTTGCCTTGCCACTATTGTCTAGCACAAACAATAGTAATGAATGTTTGGTCAGTCAAACACCGGCGTAGATCCCATCTACCAAGTGAGGTTTGTCAAACCTAATAGATCTATTTCCAACTACCACGCTTTGCGCTACGGCAAACTAAACGGTTCGAAGTGTGTAAGGACTTTTAAATGCTATGTTGTCACATAATGTAAACAGCTAACTCATGCAAGTGATATGTATCTAAAAAGTGTTTGTTGCACATGTTTTCTCCCCCAAAACAGTTAAAATAAGAAAGGGGCCGTGTACGCACCTTTGAGTATTGCAGAATGATCAAATACGTGAGCTCGTGTAGATAATCCTCTTACGAAGGATCTGTGTTTAAACAATAACGTAGTGTTATTCGGATAGTCGTTTTGTGCTTGAAATCACATACGTGTCAACACACGTATGTTAGAGTGTTAAGAATGTGCATACGTATATACGCGTGTCTTTGAAATCGTTTAAATAAATCACATTATGATTTTATTTAAACCAACGTAATTATACGCGATTTCGTTTTTCGGGTTAAAATATAACTTTTATTATTCAAATATGTTCGGGATGAAATTCTGGTTCTAATGAAACTGAAACGGGTTAAATCGGAGTTCGTATGCGAGAGTTATTACAAAAATACCAAAAATGGCATTTCATCACAAAACCGGCCGAGGCACGGCTCGAACCCGCGACCTCCCGCTCAACACACACGCATCTAACCAGTTCAGCCCGCTAGGGTTTCGCATTAGCCTTCTCAGATTAAATGTTTTAAGCCTCAACCGATCAGTTCCCTTTTGTTTCTTTGAACCGAACCAAATGGTTCAATTGACTACAAATTCGAACTCGATCAAACCCCAATCCTTAGGGCTTTACTTCTATTGTCCTAATCGATTATATAGGTGAGTTTAATTGATCTTGTTCATCAAAAACATATGATTTTACCTCCTAAACAGTTTCGAACTCATGCACCACGTTTACAACTTGATTGGATCGATTTCATTTAAATTGATCTGAAAAATCATATGGTTATCATTCACAATATAATATCGAACATGTCTGAGCCAATTAATTCGAAAACTAAATCCATTTATATCAATTTCCCCAAATTCTTTTTACTCAAGAACCCTAAAAATCAAAATCTTATAATTCGTAGTTCCATGATGAAATTGACATAGCATTAACCTTAATCGGAATCCTCTGAATCTACCCATGCTATTTAATTTGATTCTTAAACTCGATTGTATGAAAATCCCCAAAACCGATTATATATGAACCCTAGGGACTTGATCTTAATCAATTCGTTAATGTTTCCAGAAATTGACACATGAGTTAGTTTTATCGGAGCTTTCTGAAACTAATGACACTATTGAATTTCATTTTTAGATCCATCTCGACCGAAACCCCCAAATCGTTTTGAATTAAAAACCCTAGAACTCAAAATCGTATAATTCGATAATAGAATCTGTAATTAGCATAGGGCTATGCTTATTCGGAACCTTTAGATGGAATAGAGATCGAATATTACCTGTTTTGTTGTTCGATTCAAGGAGATTGATTAGAAGTCCTAGTTTCGGCCAAGTCTTGATCGTGCTCTTCACTCCCGCACTTGCTACTTCGAATTGGTGGTTGTTGCAGACACTAAAGGTGCCGAATAGTGTGTGTATATGTGAGTTTTGATCAATTGTAATTGATTATACACCAATTCGAACGGTTTTGTACTCCACCTTGACGGTTACAACTCTTGAACCCCCAATTGATTTAAATTCGATCATTAACAGTCTAATAACGTATGATTGCTGTTACAGATCATTAATATGTGATGATTGAAAGGTTTATTCAATCAATTTCGGTATAATGACTCCAATTTCGAATTTAATTGATAATCCCACGCGAATTTTGACTTCTAAAGTCAAAATTGGACCTTTAAATCCATTACAAATCTAAACTTTACAATTTAAATATATTGGGACTGATTTCTATAATTTCCAATCCCTTAGATTTGATTTTTAACAATTACATAACATTTCGGTTAACAAAGTTGAACCGAAAATCCCAAATTGTCACAAATCGAGCTACTTAGAACATTGTTGGGCTTGATTAACCCAATTGGGCCTCTTAAATACAACTGGGCCTATCCTGGACTCATTGGGCCTACCTTGGTCTCATTGGGCCTACCTTGGGCCTACTTTGGCCTTATTTGGCCTAGTTGGGCCTCAGTGGGCCTTCCTTGTTTTCATTGGGCCTAACTTGGCCTTATTGGGCCTGTGATCTCACTATTTTCAGTTAACGAAGTCAATTCGAAAAGTCGGATTGTCACATTGCATTCTTAACTCACGTAGTGGAGAAAGACAAGAAAGCAATCAAGATTCAAGATGTACCAGTTGTGAAAGATTATGCGGACGTGTTTCCGGATGATTTACCGGGACTGCCACCTGAAAGATCGGTGCAGTTCAGAATCGATTTGATTCTGGGAGCGACTCCTGTGGCTAAGTCTCCTTACAGACTTGCACCATCTGAAATGCAGGAGTTGTCTAACCAATTACAAGAGCTACTTGACAAAGGATTCATTCGACCGAGCTTCTCCCCGTGGGGAGCTCCAGTTCTGTTTGTTAAGAAGAAGGATGGATCGTTCAGAATGTGCATTGATTACAGAGAGCTCAACAAACTCACCATCAAGAATCGGTACCCGTTACCGAGGATAGATGATTTGTTTGATCAGTTACAAGGAGCACAATTCTTTTCCAAGATAGACCTGCGTTCAGGTTATCATCAGCTCCGGATACAAGAAGAAGACATACCAAAGACGGCCTTTCGTACCCGATATGGTCACTACGAGTTCATGGTGATGCCATTCGGACTGACGAACGCACCGGCAGTGTTCATGGATTTAATGAACCGGGTGTGCAAGCCGTATTTAGATCAGTTCGTTATCGTCTTTATTGTTGATATACTGATTTATTCAAAGAACGAGAAGGAACACGAACAACACCTCATAACAGTCTTGGAACTTCTGAAAGAAGAGCGACTCTATGCCAAATTCTCCAAGTGTGAATTCTGGTTAAGAGAAGTTCAATTCTTGGGTCACGTGATTAACAGTGATGGTATTCATGTGGATCCTGCCAAGATTGCAGCAATCAAGAACTGGGATGTGCCTACAACACCGACAGAGATCAGATCATTCTTGGGACTGGCAGGTTATTACAGGAGATTCATTTCGAATTTTTCTAAGATAGCCTTGCCTCTCACCAAGCTCACATAGAAGTCAGAACCTTTTGTGTGGACTCAGAAACAAGAAGAGGCATTCCAGACACTGAAACAAAGATTGTGCAATGCTCCAATCTTAACACTCCCAGAAGGCAATGATGACTTTGTAGTTTATTGTGATGCTTCCCATCAGGGACTCGGATGTGTTTTGATGCAATGAGACAAAGTCATTGCTTATGCCTCAAGACAGCTGAAAATACACGAGAAGAATTACACAACACACGACCTTGAACTGGGAGCTGTTGTCTTTGCTTTAAAGATTTGGAGACACTACCTGTATGGTACCAAATGCACTATCTTCATAGATCACAAGAGTTTACAACACATATTTGATCAGAAGGAGCTTAACATGAGACAGAGACGTTGGGTTGAGCTCCTGAACGATTACGATTGTGTGATCAAATACCATCCGGGCAAAGCAAATGTTGTTGCAGATGCTTTGAGCCGGAAGGAAAGTGTCACACCCCGAGCCGGCGGGGTAGGATCGGGTTTCCCCGACTGGCGGAAGGTTCCCGGGGCGTGATATCGTGAGTGATAATCGAAGTGATCAGATTGTTTACATTGCACATGACATAAACGAGAAATGCTAAATATAATAGAATTACAAAGTTAAATTACAGCAGTATCGTTTATAATTTAACAATGTAAATCTATTGTAAAACATCAATAAATGACTATCTTGTATTTACACAAGATATACAAAATAATTTGTATAATGATGTCTTCAAAAGTATGCAGGTCCAAAATACTAGTCTTCTATATGAAGTCCTAGTCCAAAAGGAATGACTTCCTAATTAACCTGTTCGTCACCTGAGAAGTCATGCAAAAATAAAAGTCAACACATGGTTGGTGAGTTCATATAGTTTTAGTAATTGAAAATGATTTGAAACCTCCTTTGGTAAAGACCCTAACCTCATTAACACCACATGTAATATCCACATCGGTATGCTTATATATAGGGCATATGTAAGGGACAAGCCCTAGCCAACATCCCACCACATACTAATATACATATGACACTGTTGTTAATGATAATTAAGCATTTTTACCCTTAACACAACCCATAAGTTCTTCTGTTTGTTGTTCCTGTAATTACAATCATTTGAAATCCATGTTGATTTCATAAGTTCATCACACAATATGATCAACCATAAAAATTGTATAAACAGTTATAAATGCTTAATTAAATAAATAAATAAACATTTAATAAAATCTAAGTCCTATTGATTGGGGCCTGTGGTCATACTCGAGTAGACTAGTCTGTCAATCTAGGTACTTAGTAGTTAGGGAAACTGTAAATATCCTCAAACATACGACCTACAAGTCAAACGGTCTAGCTAGGACTTCTTGAAATGCAGGATTTTATGTTTCGTCAATGTTTTTGGCGTATGCTATCTCTGATATTTCCCAGACTTTCCCTTGAAAATGATTTATTGATTCAACTGATTTTGTCACAAGATGTACTTGATGTGTTGATCATAGAATACAAGATTCATTGATCGATTGTACACTTGATTCGTTGTTCAACAAACACTTGATTTGTAGAACATTGAATGTTGTCTTTGCAAAGATTGTTTTGTTTGATTTCTTTGAAGTCCCACACTTGTTTTGTCAAAAATGTTTAATTTGATTCCTTGAATTCACCCACTTGATTTGTCAAAATGTTTGATTTGATTCCTTGAATTCACCCACTTGATTTGTCAAAATGTTTGATTTGATTCCTTTGAAATGTTTTGACTTATTGAAAAGTTTAGTTTAACTCGATTATTCACTTAATATATAAGTAAATCGGTTAGTAAACCTGCATAAAATCTTCCTAGACATGGTCTAGGATAACATTTATATATATGTAAAACATATAAATTTAAAAGCATTTAAGTAAACAATTTAGATAAACAGTTTACGCATGCTTCTCAGCCCCGCGTTTTAAAACAAAAATGTTAGAAAAGGGGCAATGAACTCACCTGTGTTGATGTCTAATGTACTATCACAGAATGCGCACTCTTGTTTGTAAGCTAAGTATCTTCGGTTCCTGAGTTATTTTATAAGAATTCGAACATAATAAGTACGCGTAATAGTCGTTGTGGCTACGGTTTGGTCTTGTTGTGTGTGCAACTAAGTGCCTTAATACTATGTGCATCTAAGATCTAACCTATCTTAGTTACCCCTTTTTGATCCCAATCCCATGTTGAGTTACTAACTTACCTTTAAATTTTTAGAAAATTTCGGCAGAGTTTCCTTTGTTTTTAAAACAATTCCAGACAATTAAATCGTCTATTTTATAACAAGTTTCCAATCAATTAATTCAAAGTAAGTAATTTAAATCAAAGCATTACAATTTAACTTCCAATTAAATCAATTATTAAGTCAAAATCATTTAATGCAATCTAACAAGTTATAAATAGATGAGATTTTACCAAAACCTCATTACTTGAGTTTACTAAATCATTTAATACATGATGGGCTTAATTAAGCCCCATTGGGCCCACTTAGGCCCAATTGAACTTCTTTGATTTCTATTTGATTTCCAACTTGTGTTTTTGATTCCCTTGAGCTTAGTACCCTTTTTTTAACCTATTGTTAATCAATCTTAGGTTCAACATTTATTTCTACATGCGCATGCATGATTAGGGTTTCATCCTTGTTATTCCAACACACATGTATATATGATTGATCCCCATGCACTCATTGCATGCAAATTATATGATCAATTTCCCATAAGATGGCTAAATTTAATGGCTCACTAATCTTTCTCCTAAGTTATAGCATTAGTCTCTTTGATTCTAGTCCATAGTAACCACATTAAACAACCCCTAAGTTCGACAGATGTCCAGGGCAGCGAACCTATGCTATATTGGCCTAGGGTTTGGCTCCAATGGTGTTAAACGAACCCATAAGGTTCGGTCCGTCATGGTTCGTGGGTTGCATGGCCATGGTTCGGCCATGCAAGGGTTCGTGTGTCCTAGGTTCGTGATGTTTAGACTCGTCTGAATTGTAAGATTCGGCTGGAACCCTCCTTGGGTTCGTGAACTAAGGTTCGCCTAAATTGGGTTCGTCCCTTGAGAGTTCGTGGAAACATAGGTTCGGTGGTCAGTTGGGAGCAGGGTTCGTTGCAGGTATGTCCAGAATGAAGCAGGGTTCGTTGCAGGAACCATGCAGGGTTCGGCTGCATCTTGTGGTTCGTGTAGGGTTCGGCCAGCGAACCTGTCTTCTCCGATCAGCCCCTTGCTCCGCGAACCTGCAACATTTCTTCCTTGTTTGCGGCTAGAATCTGTTATAACCCATTCCTAACAATACCTAACTTATATACACTTTCATCTAAGTAGTTTTTAAGTGTTGAGTATCGATCTTGATATCAAAATCTCCTAAGCCGTGAAAACCCTAATAAAACCGAAAATAAAACAAACTTTTACCTTAGATTTCGTGGAGGGAACCTTGAATGAGTTGTACTCCCGTGATCTACGTGTTGAGAGGAACGTCTTGACGCCTAGAACACTTGAATCCAACGAGATTTAAGCCTCCAAATCTTAGAAAGAAGATGGTTTTCTTGTGAAGAACTAGAGAGAGAGAGGGTAGGACGAATTTAGAGAGAGAAGTGGGTTGGTGAAAATGGTTATGGTCATTTAATGCCATAATAAGTGATTCCACCAATTCCGGTTACTTGGTCCCGTTCGGTTTCGCGTAAAATTTCCGGATCGCGTAGTTTTCGCGACAAAACGACACGGTTATAAAATTAGAAATCTTTTAATTATTCTAGGTTGTAATTCCTAATAAATTAACTAATATTTTCTATTAATTAAATTAAAATATTTTAATTTACGGTTTAAATCGAAATATACGGTTGTCGCGCGTATTCGTTCGAATCGTCACCCGTACGAACACGACGATAACTATACTTTTCAATCTTGTTTTCTAATTATAGAATATCATTCAGAACGTTAAACTTTCAGATATATCCGTACAGATCGTCACCTATACGAATAACCCGTCAATTTAGCATTCACGTAACAATATTCGTGTGTTTTGTTCTGTAAAGCCTCACATACGTTTATACATAATAATTCCTAAGCAAATAATCATATGAGGGTTCTGTGTTGCCAGATAATTATCCGACTCAAGAACTATTGTTTTGAACTGTGTTTCTGTTAAATGTTTCTGAAACTGTTCTATGACACCCAAACTGATAATGACAACTGATACAAATATGAAATATATTGAAATGTATATGATTCGCACCTGTTTACTGTTCATGTACTGTAGAGATCACTGTTCCGGCGACGATTTCCGGCACTGATGTTACAAAAAGAGTCAAACCCTTACGCGTTCGCGCTATGGGAATGACTGTGCAAACAAGTCTGAGAGATCATATTCTACAAGCACAACAAGAAGCAGTGACAAGAGACAATCTGAAACGCGAGCTCGATTGTGGAGCCGAGAAACACTTCAAGACAAAACAGGATGGAGTTATCTATTATCTGGATCGTGTTTGGATTCCAGCAGTAGATGAACTTCGAACACTCATACTTGACGAGGCACACAAGTCACGTTATTCAGTTCATCCTGGTGCCGATAAGATGTACCAAGATCTTAGGTCGTTTTATTGGTGGCCGGGTATGAAGAAAGATATTGCCACTTATGTTGGCAAATGCATCACGAGTGCCAAAGTCAAAGCTAAACACCAGAAACCTTCGGGTTTGCTGGAGCAACCAGAGATTCCACAATGGAAGTGGGAACAAATAGCTATGGATTTCATTACCAAGCTACCCCGCACTTCCAGCGGATATGATTCTATTTGGGTCATCATTGATCGATTGACCAAATCCGCACATTTCTTGCCAATCAGAGAAACGTACAAGATGGAGAAGCTAGCAAGACTATATGTTGATGAAATAGTAGTTAGGCACGGGATGCCATTGTCTATTATTTCAGACCGGGACAGTCGATTTACTTCGCGGTTCTGGCAATCATTGCAACAATCCTTAGGGACAAGTGTTAACTTGAGCACCGCTTATCATCCACAAACGGATGGACAAAGCGAGCGCACCATTCAAACCCTAGAGGATATGTTGAGGACATGCATCCTAGACTTCGGTGGAAGTTGGGATACACACTTACCTCTCATTGAGTTCTCCTACAACAATAGCTACCACAGCAGCATCGGATGTGCTCCATTTGAAGCACTCTATGGTAGAAAATGTCGGTCTCCAATTTGTTGGACCGAAGTGGGAGATAACAGAATCACTGGGCCTGAACTTATTCAGGAAACTACTGATAAGATAGCCCAGATACAACAGAGATTACAAGCAACACGTAGCCGCCAAAAGAGTTACGCATACAAACGGCGCAAGCCTTTGGAATTCGATGTGGGTGACCGAGTTATGTTGAAAGTGTCCCCATGGAAAGGCGTAGTTCGTTTTGGGGCTAAGGGCAAACTAGCACCAAGGTATGTCGGACCGTTTGAGATTACTCAACGCATAAGTCCTGTGGCATACAGACTCAAACTCCCTGACGAACTCAGCGGAGTACACGATGTGTTTCATGTATCAAACCTCAAGAGGTGCTTAGCAGACGAAACATTGATCATACCATTGGAGGAAATACAAGTTGACGAGCAATTACATTTCATCGAAGAACCTGTAGAGATTATGGAACGTGAAGTCAAGAGACTGAAACGAAGCCGTATCCCTATTGTAAAGGTTCGATGGAACTCCAAGACGTGGACCAGAATTTACCTGGGAGCGCGAGGACAACATGAAGACAAAGTATCCCCATCTGTTCGAGAATTAAAGCCCGACTTTGAAGCTTATATTTCGGGACGAAATTTCTTTAACAAGAGGAGACTGTGACATCCAGTACCAGATCGTCCGGCAAGTCCGTACGGTATGTGTACTTTCACTATCTACTATGTGTAAATACAAGTACGTGAACAGTGTTTGTGATAACAGAATTCAAAATACAAGAAACAATTGTACGTATTTAAGTGAAAACTTAAATACTGTAAGTACAACACACACGATAAACAATAGTTGTTAGTATTTAGTTGAAAAATCTAAGTACAAATAATACAACGAGACAAGAGAAACAACGGTGTTCAAGTAAACGACAAGAACAAGTCGGTTGCGATCTAATATCCACAGGTGACAGGAATCAGATGGCCGACAAATCAGAACAAAAACAATGTGAAAACAGGAAGTTTAGTTGAGTCCGTCAGTGAGGAAACACAATTCAAACACAATTGCAATGTTATTTCAGAATAACGAACTGACAGCGTGTTTGCGTGAGTGACGATTCACAAACATATCTATGAGTTTGGAGTTCTGAAATAATGACTGAAAAGTAGAAAACAGAAGTCGGAAAGCAAAACCATCGTCGTGTTCGTTCGGGTGACGATTCGAACAAATACACGCGAAGGTGACGCGTTCTGACGAAACGAAAACGACACGAACGACGGTAATTCAAGAAAATAAAACATTTTAATGTTTTACAATTTTGAAACTCATTAAAAATAATTAAAACAACTATTTTTATTTAAAACTCCGTAAACACGCGCGTTACGTTCCGGAAACGCAACGAAAACGCCAACCGAGCGACAAAAACGAACCCGAACACCCTCGGGGTATAAATACCCTAAATGAGGGTGATTTCCTCACTTTTCTCATCTTCTTCTCTCTTCAAAACCCTATTTCCGGATTTCACCTCCCACCACCATTCTCCAACTTCAAACCTCCATATCTTGGTCATTTCTCCACCAAATCGTCTCATTCTTGAACCTACACGAAGCTCTCATCATCCTCTACATGAAAGTACAACCGATCTAGAGCCAAATCCACTGAAAATCGAGGTATGAGGCTGTGAAAGTAGCGATTTTTAGGGTTTTCGCCCCCTTGGTCAACTCTTAACCCTAATCGGTTTAAAAACCATTCCTCTCGAACTCCATAACCACGATGACCAGTCCTAGCACCTATAACCTTCGAAACCACCTGGAGCCTTGTGATGGGAACGATTCTAGGCAAAGCCTAGTGCGGCCGAAGGAGGCGCCCAGACCGGCGAATGGCCTGGGCCGAATGTCCAGTGGCCTTAGACCGAATCACAGCTAGCCGAAGGGACTCCATTCGCCCACCTTCATGCGCTGGCCATCTTCATTCGTGGGTCACCATTCGACCACCCCCATTCACCACCCAGCAGCCATTCGTCGACACCCCTTCATTCGCCCATCAACTCAGTCGGCCATCAACTCAGTCGGCCACAACCATGTCATTCGGCCAAGCAGCTCCCACCCTAGCTTCGGCCCAAGCGAATGCCTCGGCCCAATAACTTAAGCAGGTCCAACAGCCTCTCTTGGCCCAGCAGCACTTTCATTCGACCCAAACGAATCAGCCCACATGCTTTCAGCCCAAATCTATTGCCCAGCCCATGATGATTAAGCAACTAAACAATTTGGCCCAGAATGCCTTTTCGGCCCAGTTCATTCGGCCCACTGCTGGCCCAGATCAGTAACCCAACAGCATCAGCCCATGACGACTATTCAGGCCCAATAACTCCTCGGTCCATTTATGTAGCCACACCCATTGATTTGGCCAACTCTACTAGTTTAGTCCATTTGTTAGGCCCAAGATAACATGATCCGACCCAAACTTATACAATGGACCCATGACCACTTTAAATTCGGCCCAATATGACCTGTTAAACAAAGATGTAAATAAGTACATTTTAAACCTAAACTAGAGGATAACTATACATGGGATTATGGGTCTAATACTATAAAGGTAGTAATGAATGTGGTCAAACGACATTTGTGAGGACTTTAAAACCTAAACCTAAGTTCATTCTTAAGTTTATTTATTAAGTCTCATATCAAGATAATTAAAGAACAAATGATGATAAGATTTAAGATTCAAGAATGGGTTAAAACCAGCTACACCACATAAAGACGTGTGACACTAATGATCTATAACAATCGAAACATGGCCGAATAATGACCGAGACCGATAAGTGTTAGTCAATCTAAGACTAACACATACACACACACAAATCTCTACAACTCATACTTACAATTTATAAACAACATTAAATAAATACAGGATTGTGAGCACAACAACAAGTACGAACAAGAGCGCGTGCATTCTCGTTAAGCTAAGTCAACCCCCAATCACAACAAGGTGAGTTCAAGACCTTATGCTTATACTTAACCACGCTGATTTTATCGTTGTAAGTTGTAACATAATTAATGATAGCATTTTAAGGTTAATTACAAAGTTTGCAAACAACCATTTTATTATCACTTTAGTTTCAATCGTGTCAAGGGTTAAAAAAACTAAATTAGTTATAAAAATCTACCAAAGGGCTTCTAGTCTAACGGTATTTCAATGAATGAGAGAAGTTGTATCTCATTGAGGTTATGGGTGCAAACCTAAGCAAGGAAGGGTTTATAGATTTATCCGGTTTCCGCTTCTCTAGTGTGCGCGTTTGGGCTTAAATCAGTCGGTAAACATGAAGCCGTTCAAAAAAGAAAGATAAAAATCTAACCGTTGGTGTAATTTTTTTATTTTAATTTTTTTTGAACAGTGAAAGGGTAAACATGTCATATTCAATTTTCTTCATACCTAAAAAACCCTAGCGGATGTTATAGCGGCCTTATTCTTCGAATAAAACCCTCTGCTTCTTCTTCCCCCCTCATCTCCGCAGCCGCTAACGTTCACCGCAACAATGGTACCGTACTCTCATTAACAAACGAAACGCACCATGAACGAATCTATGATTTCTGTTTCTCGATCTAACAGATACTGTCATTTTCTTTTGATGGTGATTTTGTTGTTTGAAATGTATTGCAGTCTTCAGAGAGGAAGCTAGCGAATCCAATGAGAGAGATCAAGGTTCAGAAACTCGTCCTCAACATCTCCGTCGGTGAGAGCGGAGATCGTCTCACTCGCGCTGCTAAGGTCGGTTGTTTCACTCTCTGTGTGTTTGTGTCTGTGTGATTGTGTCAGGTATGATCTTTCCGATCTGATTTTTGTTGTTTTGATTGATGGTGATTAGGTTTTGGAGCAGTTGAGTGGTCAGTCCCCCGTCTTTTCCAAGGGTAAGATTCATTTTGCATTCTCGTCAATACTCATGAATTGCAATTATATGATGATTTTATTTAGTATAAAACTAATTAAGTTTAGCCAAGTTTCTATGAATAGTCTATTTTTTCTTGTCTTGTGATTTTAGAGTATTTGTTAAGAAATTAGATGTTATATTATTCTTGCTAGATGGACTGCTATATCATTAGAGTTGATGATAAATTGTTGCCTATAAACAGTTGCTACTGCTTTCAAATATTACTGCTTGTTTATAATGAGTTGCAAGTGGATGGTTCACCGAATTGTGTTCATGTTTGTATGACACACGGAGGTGACAGATACGATGCTTGTGGCTTTCTCTTGCGGTGGTCTAAGACTCTTAAGTGTTTCAATTAGGTGGTCAATGCATGCTTTATAATCCTGAGTAAATAAAAATAAAGCTGTACTCTTATTTTTTAGTTCATTAGTTGGGTGAAAGGGTGGATAATAAAACTGAAAGTAAAATAAAAGGGTGGTTTTTTTTGTGTAATCACGTTTTGGTATAATTTTCTGCAAATGAAAGCAGTGGGAACTGGATAAACATAAAGAAGATAAAATGAAGTTCAAGGAAAATTGACTATTTATATATTTAAAAATGATGTGATATTGACAGCTGTTATTTGGTTGTGTTAATGTGTTGGAGAGCTTGTTTAATCATAATCTTGAGATTTTGCTGTCAAGTACCCGATGACAACCACTATAGGTTACCTAAAAATGTTAACTTTGTTCTGAGATCAATTAAAACCTTGCTTTTTCTTCATGTGTTTAACTTTTTAAACTTCTAGAAGCCTGACAAAATAAAGTTTCGTCATCGTTTTATCGTTGGTTTTCTATTGTGTTCATTCGGTACTTCAAATATTTTTTGATTTGGTAAGTATATAAAAAAATGGTTTTTTGTTGTTTATTTGTGCTAATAGATATTGTTTGGTTGGTACAGCAAGGTACACTGTGAGGTCATTTGGGATCAGGCGTAATGAAAAGATTGCATGCTATGTAACTGTTAGGGGAGAAAAGGCAATGCAGCTTCTGGAGAGCGGGTTGAAGGTCAAAGAATACGAGCTTCTGAGACGCAACTTTAGTGACACTGGTTGCTTTGGTTTTGGCATTCAGGAACATATCGATTTGGGTATCAAGTATGTCATCTTTTTTTTAAGTTCAATATTACCATCACTTCATACTTGCAGGGGAGTAAACAAGTTGAATCTGAGCTAGGTTTGCTTAACTTTAAGAGTGCTCTTGCTTGGCTCTTTATGAGTTATTGAGTCTGGTTTGTGAGTAAATTATCAAACTTAAGACAACTCAGCTTGTTTATCAATTATAATTTGTTTAGTTATTTATTTTTATCATATATATATTTATGTGCATCTATTATACTTAATAAATCAAAATAACTGGAGGACACATGTCATAAATCTAAATCATTCTCACACTGATTTTCCCGCTTCTCTCTCCTAATAAATACACAACTTTAATAAATACTAATTATATAATTATCTATTCTTTATACCATTTTTAATTATAAAAAGTTCGTCATATTAAAAAATATATTACATAATAATATTAAATACTAATTATATTATATATACTTTTTATAATTCAAAAGGATTTCTTAATATAATAAAAATATTAAAAAGCACACATTTAAGAAATCAACTTATTATAAAATACGAAAAATTTCCAATAATTTATAACTCATAAAATTTTTTTATAATTTATAAGTCATTATTATTAACTATTTATTTTTTTTCTTTATCAACTTGTGTAATAACAACTAACATCCTATAATTTTGTAAAAAATGTCATTTTTAAAAACAACTTTTTAAAATGAAATGTTTAAAAACCAAACTTTGGAAAAGAAATTTTTTAAAATACAGTATTATTATTTTATTTTCTATGTAATGATCATATATTAAATGAAAAAGTCATTTGCAATTTTTAAATTTATATTATGTAATACTTATTAATTTTTATTGAACCCGTGTAATACACGGGATACTAACCTAGTATGTTTATATATATAGTCACAGTTATGTATATAACATATTATATATGTAGTTATTTTTAGCAATTATCATAATTATATTGTAATAATATTTTATTATCTAATTATCTACTTATAATAAGATAGGTAACTTAATATAAGGTATGTCTTTATCTTCTACCCCCAGACCCCACAAAGTGGGAATACACGGGTATGTTTGTTTTTTTGTTTTTGTATTAAGTTAGGTAACCATTATTGTATTCATATATTAAGAGGTTCATTTTAGCTTGCGAGTCTAGTCAAAGTTAGTATATGAAGCTCAGGCTTGAGCTCTTTACTTGACGGAGCTCTAATTTTAGCTTGAGCTGTTTAAGCTTGGCTTGGTTCGAGCATTTAGCGAGTAGATCTCAAGTAGTTCATGTGTTTTGGATTGTGTACGTTCCATGGCTATATGACATGAATTATAATTTGATGATGATAATAGCAATTGCAAAAATGTAACATTTTGGTGATCACAGGTATGATCCGTCTACTGGTATCTATGGCATGGACTTTTTCGTGGTACTCGAGCGCCCGGGCTACCGTGTTGGCTGTAGGCGCAGGTGCAAGGCTCGTGTTGGTATCCAACATAGAGTTACAAAGGAAGATGCAATGAAGTGGTTTCAGGTGAAATATGAAGGAGTAATTCTCAACAAGTCTCAACAAATTGGAGCATAGTTTGAGGTGATTTTTTAAATTTGTTCTGCTGGTAGTGAACTTTTGAGAAGATGTATTTAGCATCTTCTTTGACATTTGTTGTGATTTCTGCAAAAGAAATGATTATGACTTTTCAGTTTTGATATTTGTTGGTAAACCGATTACTAACAGAGGGTTTGAGTGATGATTAACGAGGTGTTTGGGTTGAAATAAAAGTAATACGTTTAAATGTTTAATGCAAGTATTTGATCATGATGATTCATGATAACCTTATTGATTGAGCTAATTATTACAAACAAAGATACATAGTAACATCTCACTAATATAGTAGGGTTTGGGCTGAAACAAAGGCGAACTTTATCCTTATTTTAATGGGATAAAGATGTTCCTGAAAGATGAATTAAGCAATTGATTATTAACTATAAGATCACTATGAGCATGATATACATAATGATGTGGTCATTTGAAATATGCAAGCTTTTGTGTTATCAGAAGTATTATTTTCTTTGATTTTTGTGGTTTTAGTGGTTATTATAGTGAATTTCATTAAACTCGAGCTTGATGCTATTAAAACTTCATTTTGGTTGAATGACAATGGATGTAAGGTGTAAGGGGTTCATTTGTCCCATGCAACTCAACTCCATATAAGTCTCCCGTTTCTACCTAATCCAGGAGGTACAAGTGGTTCTAATTTGTTAGAGAAATCATAACCAAAACCAACCAAGAAATCAGTTAAATCTAGGTTTGGGTATTGAATTCAAAGAGATAAACACAAAAACAAACAAATGTACCCAAGGGAGAAGGATGGACGCAAATCTTACCCCTATCCTAGTTGGGATAGAGAGGCTGCTTCGAAGAAGTCTCCGGCTCAAAGTTATCGTTTGAAGTTGATCATACCAACTTTTTTAACGTTATTTTCACAAAACATGTAAAATAACGTTAAAATTAGTGCAATTTTACTTTGGCTCTTTGAGGGTCAACACATATACACATTATATCTGTGCACCGCAAATGTGGCGTTAATTCAAAGAGATAGACAGCAGTAATTTAAGATGCAAAAACACCACCCAAATTAGTCGTTTTGCAAATTCTAAGCTTGTGTTACTCTTGAATTAGCAATAGAAGGATCAATTGACTCATAATTCATTGAGATAATGAAACTAAGAAATCGTCATTCATATAACT
This sequence comes from Mikania micrantha, assembly GCA_009363875.1. Classification (NCBI taxonomy): domain Eukaryota; kingdom Viridiplantae; phylum Streptophyta; class Magnoliopsida; order Asterales; family Asteraceae; genus Mikania; species Mikania micrantha. Next base: position 60,499,341 of record CM018681.1, read on the forward strand.
TATAGTCCTTTCTCTTTCATTCCAATATATATATATATATATATAACTGATGAAAAAATTGCAGTCAAGGGTTTGATGCATTTAACTAGTTTAGTTTGTAGAGACAATATGCTAGTTCTATAAGAAATGTGACGTTTTAAATACCATTAATGTAATTGGCGACAACACAATGATAAAATGTAAATCAAAACAATGGATAATAAAAGATATCACTACAAGAACATCACGATGTATAGTGGTTCTGATAAGGCTAAGTCTATTTCTTGTTCTCTGATCAAAAGTTAATTTTGATCTCATTAACATTTTAAGGACCATTTTGACTTGTCTTTCGGAAAATTATTTCGAACTTTGTAAAATACGTTGCATTCTCTCCTCCAAAGGCTCATCGACAACTTGTAACACATCATATAATACGATTGCGTTGATGATGGTCTAAAGTTGGGTGCTTTTATTTCACTCTTAATTTGACAAGTGGAGTTGTTCTTCAAAGGAATATATTTATGAGATTCTGCTACCTTTCAAAAACTTGAAAAGTTCAAAAGTGTAAGATCTCCATATCGAATATATTTGATGCATATGCTGGGTATCCAGAACCTCACACCAGCATATGCTGCAAGCAGCTGTTTGTGTGTGTTTTCTTTTTCAAAACTAAAAAAGAAAAAAGAATAAAACATATTGGTTAATTGATACCAGGTATCAAAAGGCTTGTAGTCTAATGCTATACGGTTATAGTGTTGCCCTCTCAATAGTATAGTATTAGGAGTAGATCATATCGTTGTTACTAAAAAAAGTGGTACCAGGTTTTCGTTTTCTCCTTGTTTTTTTGTTTAGTTGCTATGAACCAGCACCAGTATTACATAGGCATTGCCACTGGAGTTAATTCTCTCTATTGCATTTAATTCTCTCTATTATATCTAAAATCAAGTTAGTTCTAGATTCTACACATAGGCATTGTCACTGCAAACTTTTACCAATCTTTATCATCTTTTTCTTTTCATTAAAAAACGGATGGTTCTTCGAATATCCGGTTTGTATAAACGATTGTAACCTATAAATAGTTTCAAGTAGAAATATATTTCCAAGTAAATTCAAAATCTATTGGTGCATTACTAAATCGCTTCAGTTTACATGAAACGATTTGTATAAATTGCCAAAGGAGATTTGCCTAGCAATTCATCTTAATACAGAGAAATGTTCTTGGAATGTGTCATGTTTTTTCATCCAATATTTTTTTCCTCAATTCCTATTCTCCTTTTTGAAAACTTACTAGTTCCTTTTTTGTCAATGGTTGTTTGTTTGCCTAGATCTACCTATCACCACCTAAACCTAATTCTCACACTTACTCTAAAGAGTAGTTTGAAATATTAAGAAACCCAAGAACAATGCCCTGCACTTGAGCTGATACTTCTCATGAAACAAAGGTGATGGCAAGGCCTTGATGTTTAGAAAACTTCTATATTTTTTGATTGATTTTGCCTTGATGTTGTACCATTTTGTTCTCATGATGTTTGATTATGTTTAAGTGATTGATTTGATTAACGATCCGCTCATGAATCTTGTCCATCAACATGGAATAATCAACACATCTTGCTTGAGTGTGCAAGTCTTTCACTCAGCTTGATAGCACATTGACATACAAATCAATCACTATATGTACATGTCTAGCAAAATCAGGTAGGATGGATAGCATTAAAAAAATTCTTCACATACGCGTACAAATCATAATCGACTTTGTATTGAAGAGTAGTTACAAAGATTGAAGGGCAGTAACAAAGAGCTTATGCGTACAAATCATCTATAAATGTATGCAAACAAGCCTAAAATGGTACATAATTTTTTCTATCTTGTCTGGAAGTTCAATTTGTTCAAGCAGTATGCATACATAACCGCAAAGAACACTGTGAAACTAACTAAAACTACACCCGCAAGTCCCAAATATCCGTCTTCGTATCCAAAATGTGTTTCAACATACCATTTGATTGTAGGGTCATATGACATTCCAGGGACTTTAATGGTGTCCTTTACATCACCATATTGTGAAGCAATTAAGCCTTGAAAGGTCCATGCTAGTGGGCAAATCCAATAACACCATACCCACCATGTGGGAATTTTCTGAGATGTTATAAAAAGTTTAAAAAATGTATAATCTATGAACTTATTATCATAAGATATATAAAAAAATTTATGAGAAATTAAATTACCGGTCTGGGGATGAAGAAGCCGGAGAAGAGATTAAACAGCGAATAAAATGCAGATGTGAGGATAGATGCAAGTTGGTCATTGGGTGTGAGTGAAACAGACATTAACCCATTGTATGTGAAGTAGAGGAAGGTTAAGAAATGTATGAAGAAAAACCAAAGGTATTTAACCGCTGTCCATTCGAAGCTCACCATGGTGTATACAATAAGAGTGTAGTACGTCGATTGAAAAAATACGTAAGGTATTTCCACAATTACCTGTGATCAAAATAGATCTGATTAAACATGAAATTAATCTTATCTGTCAGCTATGTAAACATGGTATAATAAGATAATCAAATGCACAATCTATATTATCCAACGAATAAAAAATGTATATTATTTGGTATAATCGTCTATGGTTTTGTAGCCTAGTGACATTCATGATTTTGCGTCATAAAACTGGCGTAGATTCGGATTCTTCCAAAGATAGATTAGGCAGTATTAAGGAGTTAAAAGAAATTGTTTTTCAGTAAAAAAAAATATTGCTGTAATCAGATAGTTAAGTGGGAAAGATTATGTAACCTGTGCCATGGCATATGGTAAGGCTGAGTACATCCCTGCAGCTCTTTCACGATAAAATACGGTTCGTTCAAAGGCTGCTATGGGAACCACCGCGCTGCCATTGTTAATTCCAGCAAACAATACAGCACCATACAGACCCCCAAAAATCATTGTCAAGTCAGTGCTACTGTCCCTGAAAAGAGAACTAACATTATGCAACTGTTCACCTTCTTTTCCCAACTGAGATTAGTGATCTTTATGTCAACAAGTTACATTTGACAAAATGGATGGGTTGGTAGGACACGTCAAATGGGGTTTGTGGGGTGAAACGGGTCATTTTGTACTTTGTATCGTAACAGGCCTTGCGTGCCTAGTTAGAAACAGTTTTTATTTCTTCTGTAGAATTAAGGTGATACTATTCCTACACCACCCATAAAAGCCAAACGATCGTTTCACATTTCAACTGTTCAACTTTTAAAACTTCAAAAAGGTCAAATGACCATTTGAGAAGTTCAAAAAAGTCAAATGGCCATCTAGTGCAATTTTAACTGGTCGTTTGCCATGATGTAGGATTAAATTTTGGGTAGTGTGGGAATAGCACCTCCCTAAAATATTTGTTCATAGTTAATGTGTTAATTTTTTAATGCAAAAGCTGCTCGACCCATTTGACTTGCTCGAGCTTTAGCTAATGTGTTTTGATTAGGCCCGTTCGGTTTGAGATAAAATACTACCCAATAATGAGTTAGAATAAATGGAGACCAAACCTTTTAGTACCAACTTTCCAGAAAATTGTTCCAATCAAGAGTGCAGTGACAAGGGTGAAGCTGAATCTAACAAGATTATAATCAGGAGTTCTCCAATAACTATGCCATTGTTTTTGTAAACAAGACTTGAATTGGCCCCACATTGACTCAGAATATTGACTTGTGAATAAAAGTTGTTTTGTTCCTGAAGGAGGAATGCTTAATTCTTTCACAAGAGCACTATTTCTTCTGCTTTGAAGAGATTTATGTGTTAGTTGGGAATCTATAAATTAATAAATAAAAAAAAAAAACTGCAATCATATCACTTACTCATAAAGGCTTGATGACTTGTATTGTTGTGCAAAATCGATTCCAAGCCTCTTTTCTGCTGCAACTGAGGTGATTTCAAGCATCCATGTTGCAGGATTTTGTTGGTCTACTATTTTTGGAACCCCATGAATTCCCTAGATTGTAATATATGGTTCGTAATTCATATATTTTCACGCGCTTATGAACATGTTTATGCAGACATTACATCATGTATATGTAAAATATAGTAGCTAATGTTGTGGCTTACAGGTGGACAAGTTATGTGTTAAAAAGATTACCAAAACAACATTGTATCTTAGTTTTGTATATGATAGATGATTTCATGATTTAAGAGGTTTTATAGGGTAAAAACATACCTGGGTGACTTTTAGTTGGTTAAATTTTAAACATACTTATTCATAAGTAAATATGTCGAGATGGACACATGAAACTACTTGCGCGTGTGAAACATGACTTAGTTACCTCAAGATACTCGATAAGTTTCTGAGACTTCAGGCCCAATGGTCCAGAGTAAATTACTTGTCCTCCTGTTTTCAATAGCAGTAGCTGATGCAACAAACAACAAATAAGTGATAAAGTTTATGCATCTTTTGTGAAATACAAATGCAAATACAAATACCTCATCAAAGGATTCAAAAATATCAACACCTGGTTGATGGATGGTGCAAACAACGGTTCTTCCTGTGTCAACTGTGTTTCTTACTGTTCTCATAACAATTGCCGCTGCTCTTGCATCAAGTCCAGTTGTTGGTTCGTCCAGAAATATGATTGAAGGATTAGCCACAAGCTCTACTGCAATAGTCAGTCTCTTTCTTTGTTGAGTTGACAAACCACTAACACCTGGAATCCCGACAATCATGTCCTTAAGATTCGTTAATTCAACCAACTCCATCACCTCCTCCACAAAAAGCTGATCATGAAATATAAACAAGAAACATAAATTTAACACATCAAATATTCATAACCAAAAATGGTTGTGGGTCTGAATCTTGTAGTCTTCAGTTTATAGTGTTTTTTCTTGATAAATCTAAAAAAAACTCAATGCCATAAAAACAAAAATTAATAGTGATTTTTTTTCTTTTACCATCTTCTCGTCTTTATTGATATCTTTTGGGAGTCTGAGGAAAGCAGAAAAAACCAGAGATTCATAGACTGTGACTTGTGACGAGTGGATGTCGTTTTGTTCACAGTATCCAGAAATTCTAGTGAAAGTTTGCTGAACTTTTGGTAATCCAGAGATTCTGATATCTCCTTCTATGTACCCACTTGTCTTTCTTCCTGATAAGACATCCATCAACGTTGTTTTCCCGGCTCCACTAATTCCCATCAATGCTGTCAAGACACCTGGCCTAAATGCACCACTTACCTCTCTAAGTAACTGAAGCTTGCCCTCACCTTCTTCTTTCATTGCCTGTTGATTGATGCCACACAAATAACAGAGCTAAATGTTCATACCATTTGATAGATGTTAATTTGAAATTTTGAATAAGTGAACTTCGTGACAGATATTTACTTATTGAACTTATATTTCAGGCTAAACAATTTATGATTGTATGGTAAATTTATCAGTTATAGGTTTGATGCTACATACATACACACATATATATATATATATAGAGATACACTTACAAGGGGCATATCCACATAGTAATTTATGTTGTCAAATGACATAGAGAGTGGAGTGAATGGAAGAATCATTCCTCTTTTGGGAGCAGCCTGAAGACTTGAATCTTCATTAATATTATGGTTTTTATGAACCACCATTTCCCCTGGTAAAATATAGTCAAATTTTATAAAAGAGTATTCATAACAAACAATATTTTTCTTTTGTGTATGTATTATCGCTTACTTGAGGTTTTTACATCAAATGCATGATCGGCTTCTATCACTTTGGTTGCATCTTCAAGTATTGTTGCTTGTGACTTTGTAGGAGCTAATTATATTGTCAAATTGAACAATAAATATATGTCGAATGCCACATGTACTACAACAAATATGCAAATTATATGCATATTGTCTTCACAAGTTAGAGAAATGTGTAAATCATGATTAAGTTAACACAAAAATGTTCACATTGATATGTGTGATAAGTACACAACATGCTATAAGAAAAGAATGTTTCACTTGGAAGGATGCAAAAATTATAGATATCAATTGTTTCTCCTAGTTTCTTGACACAAGAGGAAGCATAGTCAACTTCCAATGTCTTCTCTTGCTTCAAAAACCTGGTTAGTTAAGCTAAATGTCCTTAAGGATTTTCTGGTGGTATAGTATTGTACTCCCCAACCAAATGGTCGTTGTGGTTTCTAATTTTGGAGGGTACATCGACTATTGCAGGGTGCAGGTTGTGGTGATTTTATCTTAGACAATCTTGCTGTTACTATTAAGGAAAAGGATAAGCTAAATATTTTATGATATTTTAGAGCGTGTTCATTCTTTTCTACAATTATAAGTATGGCATATCTTAAGATTAAGGGCCTTGAAGCAACTGGTAGCTTGTTACTTTGTGACCTTGAGGTCATGGGTTCAAGCTGTGAGAAACAACCTCTTGCACAAATGTGTAGGGTTGTGTATATCAGATCATGAAACGGTCAGGCACCTCCCCAGGCTTTGTACAAAGAGGAAGCTAAGTCAAACATTAAGTATACCCTTATTTATTGCAGTGATTGTATATTGGGTGACCTAAAACATATGAATGCTGAACTTACCATCTAAATATGCAAGAGCTAAAGTGAAGAGAATGTTGAAAAGAACTGCTAAACCAAAAAGGGCAGCTGCTCCAATCCAAAACCAGTTTTTGTTAGCAGTTACTCCAAAGTTATGTAAAATCGCAACACCTAATCTGGTAGTGTTGTCAGATGCCTGAAATCCAGTAAAACTTATAGTCTGATTCCCCTGCTTAACTGTAAGTATTATTGCAAGCAAATGCAGAAACAACATACCAATTTGTTCATCCACCTTGGAGCAAACAGTTCATTTGTGGTTAACGCGTTAAAACCATAGCTTAAAGGTGAAACCCAATAGGCCCACTGCCACCAGTCTGGAACTCGACCTGTTACGCAAGTAGTTGGTCATTAGGTTCTGAAAAGTAACTAACAAAATGACTGTGTCACCAGGATGTCTCACTGAAGGGATGGGTAACCGGTCAAAATGGATTCAGCATAACAGAAATGCTTGTAGTAAAGTTTGGGTTGATCCACAAACACCTTTTGTCCTTATCCTGTGTCTTTGATTAAGGGAATTTGTAACTTGCAAGCTTTAAAAAAGACTTTCAAGTGATTTTCGACCCATTTGACTACTTCTTCATTGATTTTTTTTGGCTCGTTTAAGATAACCCGACCCAGATTGACAACTATAAATAAATGGGCCACTACTAATGAGATTTTGTATATGGTACTGACCTTTAGGAAGGACAATCCCACCCAGAAGGAAACATGACTCAAGAATGAGTGTTCCAGCAGTGTTGGCTATGGTCATTGTTCTGCAAACTGCAGCAATTAGCCTGAATATTCCTGACGCCATTTGCTGAATCAGAAACGTTAACAGGAAGTGCTTGAAAAACCTGACAATGCCAAAAGTTTCGTTTATACTGGTTCAGTTATGTTTATCTTAGCGGGTCGTATAAAAACACTTAATTTAAAACTAAACTGGTTGAATATTTCCCAAATCTATCCTTTAATTATGTAACTATTAATTGATAGAGGAAAAGCAAATGCATATTACAATGAAAGGAATAAGAACTATATATAGATATCTAGATAAGCATGCAAAGTAGCCCAATAACTTATTATGTTAAGATTAACATCTTAAATCATGTTTATAAGGCTACTAATGAAATAATTTACTTTTTGTAACACTAATGATTGATACCTAGAAGGTTCGGGGGCGAGCCCGATGACATAGTAGGTCATTACTGTCCAAACAGTAGACTCCACCAATGATATGGGGACACGTAGGAGGATAGTTGGAACGGTGAACGCCCATGTTGGATAAAGAAAGAGTTCCCTGTGTTTGTACAGCACAGGAAGCCTTTCTATGGTCATTGGAAGTTCAGGAAACCCATTGAACATATTAGTAATGAGTGCAAACAAGAGGGCTCCAACATATACACCACCATCTTCTTCATTTCTTGAATGCATTCTAGTCCTCAAAAACATCGTGGCGCCAATAATTGCCACAAAACTGATTTGAAGAGTCTTGGCTACATATACTACAGCACTTCTCTTTACAAGTAACAGTTCTTTATCAAAACATGCCTTAAAGAGGTCCTTTTTGGGGACTAAGTACTTTTTGAAGACTAGAGCTGATTTCTGGCCCTCGGGTTTGTTGTATGGAACGAGCAGCTCGTTTTGTAGCTGTTGGCCAACATGAAAATGCTTGAAATACTCTGCAAACTTAGAGACTGTAACATAGGTATATGCCTTGCTTTTATCGCCCCAATATTGTTCTTGATCCTTCTCCGAGATCACCTGTTGCACAAGTTTTCTAGATGAAGTTTTGAACTTTCGCTTTGTTGTAACAAAGTTTTGAAAATAAGATGTTTTGCAAAGTCAAAACTGATATCTAAAGTTGAAATTTATCTAAATTCTGTGAGTTAGTTTAAGCTTTAACAGTGCAACATCTCTTGAGTTGGTACATCAGTCCAATTCTGTTTTAATTTCTTTATTCGAAAACAGACGAGTTTCTAAGTGATGAACAATGCAACTGAACTTGAACTTTCAGAAAATAACAGGTTCATAAACAAGATAATAATCATACTTTTAAGGAGAAAGCATACATAAATGGCGAAAATAAATAATCTATTCATGCAATATTTTCAGTTAAAGTCACTATAATCAGATTTTGAGTGCATGGTAAATTAATCACCTAAGGTCAAAACAGTTATAGATTTGGATTATCAAAATGAAGCCAATGTAAGAAAATCATAAACATGATATTACATTACATTTCGTGCTTATAGCAGCTAGTTGTATGATTTTAAATTTGATAAGACAATTTAAATGAACAACAACGTGTGCATTTGATCAGATTTTGATATGTATTCTATTTGATATGTGTGTTAAATTGTTTGTTTATATGTTCATAATTTTGATTGCTTAAAAAAAACATAAAATAGATAAATTAAAGCATTGTAGAATCTATGAGCCGGAGGTCTCTTTGGAAGTAGCCTCTTTATCTCATTAGGACAAGGGTACAGTTCCAACTCTTCCTAGACCCTACTGAATTATGAGACTTTACCAGGCATGTTTTGTTTGTTTGTAATTAAAAGAACAACCAAATACCCTCTACATTTGTTTGCAAGATGATTATTTTCTTGCTTGAAAAAAGAGCTACAATAAATCTCTTGAATTTATATTTTTCAAAGATTAATGTAAAATCTAAAACCTTTAGAATAAACAAAAAGAAACTAAAAATGAGAGATTATGAATTAATTACCTCTTGTAGGAAATCAGCAATTCCTTTTCTCTCTGGACATATGAATCCCAAACTCTGAAAGAAGTTAACAATTTGGTCTATTGGGCCTTGATAAACAATCTGACCTTGTGATAAAAGGATTATATCATCAAACAGGTTAAAAGTTTCAGGTGAAGGCTGAAGAAGAGACATGAAGATGGTGGCTTGTGTCAAGTGTGTTATCTGTTGAAGACATTTGACTAACTGAAATGTTGTTGAAGTGTCTAAGCCTGATGATATCTCATCCATAAACAATGCCTTTGTTGATCCAACCATCATCTCTCCTGTTTTTGATAAATCATTATTAACTATAAGCCAGTTTTTGTAGGAATGTATTCATATTTAAGGTAATTACATTTTTATTTACTAAGTTTCGTTTTTCGAAAATCTATCCAAAACAATGTTTAGTGAGACTTTCGTAAGTAAGTCTTTCTACACAAAAAAAAAAAAACACAACTATCGTTTTTCATCATCATTCCGATTATTCAAATCTAACTTCAAGTAATAGGTTATTAAAATTAAGAATGAAGTTGTTTAAAATGGGTTAGTAGTGGCTTAACTTATCAAAATTAATAATTGATTTGGTTTTAAATTGAATTTGCTAGTAGGTTCTTTTTTAACTTTGGTTTTATTAATTAACGCTTAAAGACTAAAAGTGAAAGGAAGACGATTGTAAAATTTTATGAAAGAGGGTTGGAATTTTAACATACGTAAACTACTATTTTTTTTTTTCAAAATGGATGGTGCCCTCCACCCTCATAAGTGTACGAGAGTGTATGCACGTGACTTGTAATTTACTAATTTATACATACATACATACATACATACATACATACATACATACATACATACATATTTGGAATGACCAATAAATACTTCTAAAGCTTGGTCACTCGAATAACCCAATGGTGAATATTCACTATGGTAAAACATTTGTCTCACTTGTAGCATATTATCACAAATGAGATTCAAACTCATGACTTTAATATTACACGTGTTTTACATGTCATAAGGCTTCAAATACGGTTGTTTTATTTTTTTCAAAGAAGCGTATCAGTTAACATTCAAACTAAATGAAAGGGTTGGTTACGTGTGTTTTACGTTGTACCAAACATTTGCTTACCATCTCAATATTTTTATTTTTTAAAAATATTTAATTGGCGTTTTTTTGTTTTTTATAAAAATGTGTCAATCAGTGTTACAGACCTGCAAAAAAAAAACGTTTTTTTACTTGACTTTTGCATTGTTTTCACGGTTTTCTCATGAATAAGTGGTTTTCAAATTATTATTAACATATACACACATGCATATCTAAAAATATAAACTACCTGTTGTGAGTCTCTTTTTTTGTCCTCCGGATATTCCTCTTATCATTTGGTTTCCAACAAGAGTGTCCCGACATGTCTCCAGTCCCAGTATCTATCTTGATATAACAAAATGGAAATCAAACTACTATAAAAATTTATTTATTTTTAGTGATGAATTAAAATGTCACGCACAGATCATTCTGTCGCTGAGAATATCATGTTTTCGTTCGTGTTATTACATTTGGATGCGATTGCTAGCAGAAGTTCCACAGAGAACACAAATGAATATATAACAAACTAGCCTGTTGACTTATAATGTATTATACAGAATTATATAAAAATAAACATTACTAAGTAATCACTCATAAAAAATATATATACACATAACCAGGGGCGGATTCAAGTAGAGTGGAGGGGTGGCAACGCCCCCACTCAAAAAATAATCTTAATAAATTAAATAGTAAATTACATAAATTGTCCTTTATATTCACTCATTTTATGAATAACATCCTTTATTAGAAATAGCTACAGAAATCATTCTTTAAAAATGATAATTTATTACGGATTTCATCCTTTTTCTTGATGTAAAGGACGATTTATGTTATGTAATTAAAGGACGATTTATGTAATTTTAAGGATGAAATTAATTATAAATTTTCATTTTAAGGATGTTTTCTGAAACTATTTTTACTAAAGGATGTCATCCATAAATTGAGTGAATATAAATGACGATTTATGTAATTACTCTAAATTAAACTAAAAAACATTTGAGCCCCTTGTGTTTTATTAACATGCCCTAATCAAACTAAAATTTATGGTTATTTTTCATTTCGTAGTTAATCTAGGTCTTGAAATCACTTGAACCACAAGTTATTTCATATTGAATTTTAGATAGATGAAGATTTCATTTTGAATTATGAATGAAACTAACTAAAGGTTTAAATTTCGCGAATATGATTATAGTGTATGTAACTTATTTTTTACTTCAATTTGTTATCCCTTTTAACAAGCTCATTTTTTCGTATTTTACCTGACCCATTTTGACTCTTTTCAACTGACATGCGTTAATTGTTTTAGCCTTGTTTTATTCTATTTGTTTTTTTGCCCCCATCGACGAAAATTTCTGGATCCGCCACTACAAATAACAAATAATATTTAATGTTTTGAAAAAAAGTACATTTTCTAAATCTCTAAATAATTATTTAAATAATACAAATGAGATTTAAAATTTTGAATTTTTAAAATTATTGATTCAAAATAGGAAGTTGAAATATTAAAGAAACTGAATATTAATTTTGTCTTAAATTTAGTAATTTGACTTGATTGTAATTAATGAAATTAATTTTTTAAATTTGTCAAATATAACATTTGAATAGCCTAGAAAAATGACACATTACAAATATGATGTAAATAAACTAGAATGATGACGTATTGTTATCCTTTTATATATATATATATTATAGATATAGATATAGATGTTGAAAAACAATAATAATTAACCAAAAAAATATCATTGTGTCGCAAATGTGTTGGTAAACAAAAAAAATAAAAATTTTAATATAAGTTACTAGGCGTCGCAAATGTGTTGGTAAACAAAAAAAATAAAAGTTTTAATATAAATTAATGGGCGTCACAAATGTGTCACAACAAAAATTTTAACTAAAAATTAATATTTAAGTTGATTATTCTAATAATATTAAAAATCTAGTTAGCTGAGAAAATATAATTAAAGGGGATGTAGCAAATGCGTCGAAAATTTTGCCACATATTATTTTTGTCGCTAATTTGTTGCAAATTGCGTCGCAGATTTATAACAAAATGTTTGCTACAAGGATTTTTGCCACAAAAGATTTTGGTGGCTAATGCGTCGCAAAATGCTGTTTTTGACGCATTTGCTACGAAATTATGCATCACAATTTTTTTTCTTTTCTAGTAGTGCTTTAATTACCTACAAATTAATGACCAACTAGAATAAATAAAATAAAGAGTAAACTGCTGAGATGGTTTATGAGGTTTATTAATATATTTCAGTCTTGGTTTCTAAGTTTATAAATTACTTATATGCATGGACGAAGTTTTTATAGGGCCGGGAGGGGCGACCGCCTCCCTCTTTTTCCGTTCGTAGTGATAATTTTTTGGCCGAAAGTTATTTTTAGTTAAAAATAGTGGTTTCGCTTCACCTCACTTCAAAAAATTAACATGTGTCTTGGATATCGTAAATTTCCGCCCATTCCCAAAATGTTTAAGCTCTGTCATTGCTTATATGATCATAAACTTTTAATATTTATAACATTTATAGTTCTTAGGTCACTAAATTAACCTCAGAGACAAGTTTTCCTCCTATTTTAATCGTCACCAACTTACTTTGATAATGTAGTCGGTAATTATATTGTTCTTAACACCTTCCATTGCAATAGCCTGAATTGAAATCATTCAAATAGAATTTTAAGGCGTAAAACAACAAAAATAAATAAATAAATAAAAAACTTATAAATTATTGTTACATGTTACCTTCATGAAGAGGTCAACATCTTGTTCTGGAAATATCCCAGCCTCCTTTTCTCTTCTATCAACCTCAGCTAGCAATTCTATAACACATTTCAAAAATAGGTGTAACATGTTGTGTAAAATGTTAAAAACAGGTAAATTTGAAACACATTTGTTCATTTTACAAAATAAAGTGTGTGAAATATGATTAGAGAAAACTTTTTATTGAAATTGATTTTGGGGTAGAAACACTTTAGACGACCCATATTTGTTATTTTTTATATTATTCATATTACTTGTCAAAATTACAAGATATACTTTCAGTACTAGACGTAGACGAGACATTGATCCGGACATATTAGTGGACTAGATTCAAAAATCAGACGACATCGTAAATACTTAAAATATACTCAAAAAACAAGAAAGTTATAGAATTATAAACATAATTAAATAAGCGTACATAATCCATTTTTAAACAAACATAATCATGTTTAAGAAAATTATAGGGTCTCTATTACATGTTTTATGCTTTGGATTTAAGGGAGAAAAAATGGCCCTATCATATTAACAAGTTCCGGTCCAACTGTTAACCGGCTGGTTCATATGAGACCGACCGAAATCCCTTCAGGTTCCTGGTCTGGTTCAGGGCCGGCTCAAGCTTTTTGGTGGCCTAAAGCGAAATGAAAATTGTTATTTTTTTCTACTATGTATAAAAACTCTTACCTTTTATTTAAGATTATTACACGAAAGGTATATATAATCAAGAAGGAGAAAGTTACAAAAAACACAAATCACAAACAAAATATGAAGATTAATTACAAATATTAAAACAATTTTTTTACACAAATCATAATTCGTTAAAAAAGGGCCAAAAGTCAACGTGAAACTATCTTACTTAATTTGATAGATATATTGTCTCTTAGAAAATAGGTCTTGGGTTCGAATCCAAACAAATAAGGAATATTGAGATGTAATTTATAAGTATGAATACGATAATCTGACTTCTAAAAAAAAGTCTCAAAATTTTGAGGCCTCTATATTTTGGTAGCCCTAAGCTAGGGCTTTTTTGTTTACACATCAAAGCCGGCCTTGGTCTGGTCATGTCTCAACAACATTTTTTACAAACTCTAGCAAATTAAGGGTAAACCATTTAGTACCATATCGGGATCCAACTCCTTGACACCTTGCTGAAAAATCAAGAGTTTCTCTAACTGTCATTTCTCCTACATGAACATCATTTTGACTGATGTATGAAGATGTTCTTTGTGGAACAAATTCTTTCAGTGTAAGCCCGTTGTAGGTCACTTTTCCATCAATCTGATCAAATATAATGTTATAAAATTTAAATATTGCATTTGATGACCATCTTCATGAGGCTATTGCTTAAAAACTAACCGTTAAGCCTTTGTCTAACCGTCCTGCTAAAGCCATCAATAACGTCGTCTTTCCGGATGATGGGGGACCTAATAGAAGGGTCATCCTGCCAAAGAAGGGAAAGAAGGAATAATTTAAACTATGTTGGTTCACCAACCTGATTACTTACGTAACTCAAAAAAAGAAAGCTCTAATATGACTTTAGAACATGGACTTTAAAGTTTAAAACCTATCCTAAGTTTGATAGTTAAGTTAGTTAAAGTTAACACCGTTAGTCAGTTACAGTTTGTTGGTAATTAATTCGTAAGTACAATAAGTTTATGTTAGTTTAAGTCGGTTAATTAATTGTCAAAACTATGAATATAAATAGTCTTGTATTGTAATACTTTACAAGAGATATGTATGCGAGTATGTATGTTTAGCATGTGAATTTTTTTTTAAAGAATCTAAAGCAGTTTTATACCAAATCACCAAAGATCTTTGGTGAGTTGAAGTCAACTTTAACGGAAAAGTTTAGCACAAAACTAAAAAATTACGGTAGATAAAGTGAACCCAAACATAGCGTAAATATTCACAGAGTGATACGAACATGAACTCTAGAACTGAGTTTTTTTTAACTTTTAGTTTATGGTATATTAATTAATACATTAAATTACAATTTACTAACAAATAAATACAAATGTTAATAAAACAATTAAGTTTAGGTTATAAGCTTTAATTTTTAATTTATATTTTAGTTTTTAAATTTTGACAACATATATAAATACCTAATATTTGAAGTTATGACAAAAAAAAATGCATTCTATAAAAATGTAAAATAATAAATTGGCACAACTTGTTTAACTAAACATGTTTGTAAAGTTGATGACCTAAGCTCATTTGTATTAAACCCCAACCCGTGAATTACGTGTTAGGGTCATAAATGGTACCCTTGGTTTAGAAATCTAGTTATGAAAAGGGTGTGTTTGGACTTTTATCGTGTATGACTATTCTATCAAAGGCTCTTAATTGAGAGTCTTGGGGTTTAATTCTTGTAAAAAACAAATGGTGTAGATTTATAAAGAGTAACTTTTTAATATAAAAAAAAAAAAAAATCAAGTATGGTTTTTGTATAGCAATGTTCCCAAAAAATTAATGTAACATATTTTTTGTTCAATATGTCATTGGGGGTTGGTTTCAAAATCATTAACACAAAGAGAGTTACCTTGAAGGCTTGATTATCCCAGAAACATCACTAAGAATTGCAAGTTTTCTTGTCTTTGATAGTCCAATACCAAGAAAACCGAAAGCCACGTCAGCAAGGTTGCGGACTGTATTCGTTAGAGTCGGTATACTTCTATTACCTACATAACAATCAGTTTTAACCGTTAAACTCTCAAAACGAACTTCCACAGTTGGAAGAGTAATGCCAGTCCTGCACCCAAAAAGAAAATGTAAATAGTTAATTAGTGATATTTCAAATGAGCTTCTTCTAATATATGAAGAAACTAGCTTATATGTTAACTGTTTTATGTTTTATCTCTAAACGGTTGATGTCACACTAAATTTACTCAAAAAGAAATGTGACAAATGAGTAAATTTACAGGTAGGCTGGCGACAGACAAGTTCTTGTTTTCGAATTTCATAACAAACACGAAATATTTAGATGAAACATATGTAATATATGATTTAATCTATAGACTGTGTGACTTGTTTTTGTTTGCAAATTCTTTTCCTTTAATTTATTTGTGATAAAATACAATCCATAACCACTTCATGTTCCTTTACTCAGTAAAAAACTGCTACTAAAAATGACTTCATCCATTGTAGAGGTAAGACTGTTTGCATCTTACCCTCCTCATACCCTACCTTAGCTTTACTAATAGTGAGGTAGAGTACGATAATGATTTCATGTTTAAAGCATAAAAAGATTAATTAATATCAAATAAGTTCTTGAAATAGATAAATTATTTGTTTTGAACATAATATGATGTTTTGATGAGTGCCTAAATTAAGAGATGAAAGTAATCAGGAATTGAACCTGTCGAATCTGTCTCTTAGCTTCCTCAAGATCCTTCCATTATCTACTTCAGAAACCTTAAACAACGTCTCGATAATTTGTTGCTGAACCGTTGAACCAAGATCTCTAACATCAACTTGTTTATGCACATCCCTTTGTTGGTTTTCATCATCATAAGACACCCAGAAAGCCGTCCGTAGACGATCAAAAGTGGGTAGTTTCTGTAACACTGCCTGTTTTTGCGCGTCATCTTCCTCTTCATCTACGCGACTGCTTCTTCTGGTTGCACTCGCGTATGATTCTTCCATGCTCCAACTTTGGCTTCTGCTTTGTGTACCCAGGTTCACTTGTTTCTCAACCTCATTTGGTGGACACAGTGTGCAGCTATGAAGCTGTGAACCAGTGTTATCTGAAAAGCTAGTTTTCAACAACCATACAAATCAAATGCATAGTTTTATATGTCTAATGAAAGAGTAGTTCTGAACTTGTGTAATATAATATATACATAGGATCATGATCAAGATCAAATAATAAATCACTGTTAAATCGATAACCGTCAAGATCAATCCAAATATTTATTTTTTTCCCCGAACATTATTGTTATACATGTACAACACTTTCTTTTTTATGTGTATGTTTAAATTAATCAATGTTTAAGAGTTAACAGTGTTGCAATTTTTTTATCTATAAACTTACACCTACATAAATCTAAATTTGACATGGATGTTAACTCTTAAGCTTTGATGAATTCATATATACATAAAAAAAGGAAGTGTTCTACATATGTAGCCAATGTTGTAGAAATCGCTAGTCAGTCGGTGGGGTGGGGACTAGGGATTAATCGGGATTATTCGGGATTAATCGGCCAACTAATCGGCCTAATCGGATAGTCGGGCCTAGTCGGCCTTAGGGGACTAACGATTAATCGGCCGATTAATCGGCCTAGTCTGGGATTTTTACAACCATGTATGTAGCAATGATGTTCGAAAAAAAAGATTTGGATTGATCTTGATAAAGTTATACCAATTGTCGCTCTAACAGTGATTTATTATTTGAACACTGTCACACACACGCATGTGTGTGTAGGGATGCATTAAAATAAAAAAAACAACAAAATTTTTTATGAGCCAAAAAAAATATTTAGCCATGATTTAAAGAGATTATTTTAATGTACTTTAATGTAAACTACATATTTATTCTTAAAATTCAAAATTGAGTGCTTAGATAAGGTTTAAGGGTATTTTCTTCAAAATTGGTTTTACATGATACAATTAATCATATATATATAAGGGATGGTTATTTTGAAAACTACCCTTAGTTAAGGAAACTTTAAAAACCTTGAAAAAACAATGTAAACAAAGTTAATTTTTTGTTATTTTTTTTTACAATTTTGTAACATCATTAGGGGCAATTTTATAAAAAATAAAAAAAAACCCGACAATTTTTTTTTAAAATAATTTGTGAACGATGTAACACAGACGTAACACAGCTGTACAGATCTGAAAGAAGGGATTACGTTTATGTTACATCGTTTACAACTTGTTTTTTTAAAAAAAATTGGTTGGCATTTTTTTGTACTTTTTTTTTTATAAAAATGACCATAATAATGTTACAAAATTATAAAAAGAATTAAAAAAAAACCTTTCTTACATAGGGTTTCCTAAGGTTTCCTCATCTCAAATGTGTTTCTATTTTATACATGCCTTATATATATATATATATATATATATATATATATATATATATATATATATATAAGGACTTATTCTAGGGGTGAGCAAAAAACCGAAATAACCGAACCGGAACCGAATTAACTGAAAAAACTGAACCTAAAAAACCGAACCGAACGAATAACCGAAGAAACCGAACCGAAAAAAACAGAAACCGAATTATTCGGTCTGGTTTCGGTTTTTCATATTCTAAAAACCGAAATAACCGAACCGAGCCGATATGTAATCTTTTTTAAAAATTAATGTATATATGTTGTTATTTTTATACTTATTTAACGGGATAAAACACACAAATAGTCTACCGTTAAAGATGATAATGATTTGGATTAGATGAATACTAACATTTTAAAAGATGAAAACCGGAGTTATTGCATATTTAGTTATTTACTTTTGATTTTTTTTAAATGTAAGAATATTATGATAATTATTTAGTTTTATTTTGATTAGTTGTTGTTCGATCAATTAATTTATGAATTAGCTATTGTTAAATATCTTTGCAATGAAATATTGTGTGTGAGAGAGGAAAACAAAAAGCAAAAACAAAAAAAAAACCCCCAAAACAACCGAAAAAACCGAAAATCGAACCAAAACCGACAAAAAAACCGAAAAACCGAAAACTGAATGGTTCCTAATAACTAAAAACCGACTATGTCAGTTTCTGTTTCGATTTTAGCCAAAAACCGAACCGAATCGAGCACACCCCTAACTTATTCCATTAAGAACCATTAAATATAAAAGAACCAAAAGAACTAATTTTGAAACACATGTTTTTAGGGGTATAAAAGTTTAAAGTAGGGGAAGTTACTGGTATACCCTTTAAACTTGTGGCTATGAAACCTAATCTTAGAGAGGAAAACCTTAAACCTTATGTGAGTCATTGATTTGAAATCTTGAAAATAAATATGTGGTCCACATTAACCAACATTAAAAATGATTTGTTTATACAAAACCTAATTTTTTATTCATGTTTAATTTGGACCATATATTTATTTTTAAGATTCCAAATTAACGGCTCACATAGGATTTAAAGGTTTTCTTTCTAAGATTGAGTTTTCATAGGATTCAATCCATATATATATGTCTTATATAATAAGTAACGTTTTTTTTCTTTCATTTGTTCATGCAATAAATCATGTTTTACTCTATTTTCCCGTCTTAAATTTAGAGTATTAATTCATTTATTAACAATCTTTTATTGACAGTAATAATTGATAAATTTGACCAATTATTATATTAATTAATTTTCTTAAAAAATCTAAGTTTTAATTCTTAGTTTTTCATATGTTTTAATATTGATTGTAATTCAATTTAATTTAACTATGATAGATAAATATTTAAAAGACAGTTTATATTTTAATAAAGTTAATATTTATCAATTACATAGAAATGTTACTACACAATTAAAAAATATATATTATAAAAAATAACTTAACATAATTTATAATTATCATAATTTGTAAGTATTTATAGAATTTATTTTTTATTATAAGTATATAACATTTAATTTATTTAACTCGCGTAGCACACGCGATTTAACATAGTGATAGTGTGTGTATGTATGTATGTGCAAGTGTATATGCCTAAAGGCATAAACTAACCAATAGAGATAGAAAACTACTAAAAACATAAACAAAAGAAACGATGGAAGGAGGACCAACAATAGAGATACTAATCATATAGCAACACACAAGCATAAAATACACACATAAAATACAATAAGACAATGACATGTAAAGTTCATTAAAAATGTGTACTATAGGTCCTTAAGATAGAGCCAAGTTATATTCATATTCTATCCTAAAATTCCTTAATCTTAAACTAAAAGATTCACAAACTCCTATTTTAGATAATGTCACCTCATTGTATCATACATATAACAAAATAAAAACAATAAAACTATAAATTTTTTAACGGTTGGTGTGACCCTTTAATGAATCCCACATCAATGTGAACAGTCCAGAGAAAATATTTGACTATAAGAAATATTCATTGTCAAGATCACCATCATGTTTAAGTGGATTGGATATGGATGGCAAGGTAACTTAGTACTTATGCATGTTCGCCCCCTACACCACACTTGACTTATAGAGACAATAATAGTCATCGTTATAGCCTCCATAAATCGTAGTTATAGGGATGCTCTATGCGACGACGTTTTGTTAAGTACATGAATAACTAAAAGAAAAAAAATAAAAAATAAATTCAAACAATTGCTAGGACTTGTGTTAAGCGGGAACAACAGGGCCGGCTTGGGGAGGGCGAGGTGGGCGACCGCCCTGGGCCCGACATTTTTAGGGGCACGAAATTTATAAAAAAATTCTATATTATAAAAAAATATAAAACTTAGGGCCCAACAAATTTTGATATAATACAAATAGTTTATTTGGTTTGGATTACCCCTATAAAAAGCCTCACATATTTAAAAATATATTAGGTTTCTATTGACTTTCCCTCAAATTAGTTTTACTTCCCACTCTTCCAATTATCAGATGTGCTCCAGCAGCCGAACCAGCGTCCAACGCCACCCCTCCAGTCCCACCTTCCAAATTCAACAAAGCGGAACCCATGCAACCTCCATTGCTTCAATTGCACAGCCACGAGCCATCAAGTACAACCTCGGTTGCAGTCTCTAATGAGCCACACATTAAAGTATGAAGAACAATCATATATTGATGCAGATAAACTTTATTTGGAGTTGAAGTTGTTTGAGACATTTTTGTGTTATAAAATTCACCCTTTTGATGCCATAAAGTATAAACAAGTTGAACTAGCTTGGGTTTTCAAAATGCATTAACTGCATATAGAGTTTTATTGACTATCTGGTATTTGTAGCATTGGCAGAAAGAAGTTTTTCTAAGTTGAAGTTGTTGAAGTCTTATTTACTGATCGTCAATGTCACAAGACCGTCTTAATGGATTGACAATGATTGCTATTGAGAACGCCATCTTATAAAATATGGATACCGAATAGATGATTGAGACTTTTGCTTCAAAAATGTCTGGATAGCCTCACGGTTTGCTTAGGATGAAATATAAAACTATATAAAGTTAAATGACATTTTTTGTACTTTGCTAGTTTATTAATTTTTTTTTATTTTCTATTTCTTTTCTTTTAGATTTATTTTATTTAATATTCTATTTTATAAATTTTTAAAATTAGTAATTAATTTATTAGCTTATTTATATTATAATTAAAATTTTATTTTTATGTTTTTGTGTAAATTTTTTTTTTTGTTTAGTTTATTCATTATTTTTTTTTCAATTTATCATTATATTTCTCACAAATTAATTTATCAATTTATTATAAAAAAATTTTAGCTGTGATTAATTATCTATAACTAACAAAAAATACGAAATTATTTTGTATCGTTTTCGTTGTTAACTAGTGATTAAAGATTAGAGGTTTTGACGTTCCGGTTTTTAGTTAAAACCATAAATTAATCGTTAACCACATGTTTTAAATAATTAAAATCTAAACCGAAATGTTAAAAATAAAAACAAACTAGGTTTGATTCAATTTTATTATTAACTAGCTAAAGAGCTCAAGCCCAAACCATAAAACCAAACGGGAACCAAAACGTTGATAACGATTTGATTTGGTTTTATTTTTAACGTTTCGGTTTTGATTTTAATTAATCAAAAAACATTATTAACAGTTTGGTTTATGTTTTCACCTAAAAAATGTAAACACTGGACCGTGAACACCTTTAATCCTTAGTCAACTAGTTAACAACCAAAATGATACAAAATAACTTTGTATTTTTTATTAATTATTAATAATAAATCATATGTAAACATTTTTACAATAAATTGATAAATTAATTTGTGAGAAATATAATGATAAATATAAAAAAATACTAAATAAACTAAACAAGCAAAAAAATATTTATAAACAAAAACGTAAAACTAAATTTTTAATCATAATATATGTAAACTAATAAAGTAATTACTAATTTTAAAAATTTACAAAATACATTAATCTAAAAGAAAAAAGAAAGAAAAGAATAAAAGAAAATAAAAAAAAAATTAAAATTGGTAAAGTAAAAAAAATTCCTTTGACTTTATATCAAGTTTCATATTTCATCCTTTAATTGTAAGGACAAAACTGTTATTTAAAAAAAAAACAGAATAGTTAACTTTGGTTAGTGGAAAATGACCTAATTGTTACAAAACACTAAGATAAATGATGTTTAAAGTAATTATTAAAGTTTAAGGATGAAAATTGAAATTTGATATATACATAAAGGACCTTTTATGTAATTTACTTAAAAAAATGGTGAACGCCATCATCAGACGCCCATCACCGACCGGTCCCATAACCAACATGAGGAAGGTAAATCGCTATTACCCGCACACATAATCTAAATAAATGGTTGTTTGCGTTTTAGGATGACATAGCAATATCCTTCATTATTATATATAAAAAACAGTCGTAAAATAATGAAATTAAGATCCTTTTCGTGACATTTTGATATATTTGTTTACTAGGCTACAAATCGTGTGTAACAAAGACTGATTTTTAAAATAATATAATCAATAATACCATATATAATATTTTTGTTACTTAAATGAAAAGTGGTTTAATTAAAAAGAGTTATGATTAGATAAATAAGAATTAGAGTCGGTTCAACCATTATCAGGTCCCAAGACGAATACAAAATTTGGGGCCCATTTTTAAACTTAAGGTCTCCCATCAATTAAGGATTTTGAATGACCCGGTTTTGGGTTTGTTTGATGCTGAATAATTTTAAGCGTAAACAAATGGATCCGTAATATGTATTTGTCTAAACCAATTGATCTATGATATTGTTCTTGAAAAATTATAAATCAAATACATATAAATACATTTATAATTTTTTTAAAAAGCTGAGGCCCTAAACACCTACCTAAATTTTACTCAAAGAGGGTCTGCTTTGATAAGAACCCAACATTATTTCAAAAATAAGAAACATATATTATTATGGAGATAAAAAAACATATTAAGAAATAAAAAAACGAACGAGAAAAAAAAGAAAGATACATATCATGGTGACACGTATCCCATAATGTTTTTATATATCATAACTAGCGTAGAAACCCATGTATTACAAGGGTTGAATGCTTCAAAAAATATAATTCATTAATATCAAATCATAATAAATATTTAATAATAATATATGTATATTTTAAGATAAGATATAAATTAAATATTCTTATAATTTATTAAATTTTAATAAATTAGTAAATTATTAAAATAGAAAGATATATATTTTTTTCATATTTAATTATATAATTTAATTAGTAAAGATTATATTATTTATTAAGAGAGAGAAGCGAAATTTTTTTTTTCCAGATTGCACCAGAAGGTGACATGTGTCTCCTAAAAGTACTCTTTTATTATAATAGATAGATTAAGATTTTATAAGTTTATTAATTTTTTTCCTTGTGAGAAGTACTAAGAATTCATCTAGTGTATACCGGCTAAAACTGCTAACAGCCTAACATACAACTATACAAGTGTCACATGATTTTCTTTTAACTAAGAAACACAAAAAAATGGTGACTTAATTATTACAAATGGTATTGTTTACTTCGTTTATTATATAATATTAATATTTTTGGGTGTTTGTTGTTGGGTTTTACTTGGTATGGATTTGGATTGTTTCAATCAATTTATTAAAAATAATAATTAATTATATTTACTTGTAACATGATTATTTGTAGGGTATGAGAATGGTAAAATATAGACATATTTTACGTCTATTTTAAAGGTAAGAGAGAGTGACTTCTTTTAAAACATAGCCTTAGGCTTGGATAGATTAATAGAGTCAAATCTGGTATGCTGTAATTGGACCAAATCCGATGACAAAACAAAAAATAAATTCAAAATTTTGTCCTTAGGGTTGTTGTTTAGTGTTTGTTTATGATGATAGTTTATAAAGCCGGTCATTGTTTGTAACGAAATTACACTCTTTTTGTATCGATATTTATAGTTAGCTTGGTGGTGATCGGCACGAGAATCTTTTAGGACAATTATTTTACCATCAATTAGCATGTAATTTAATCTAATCTTATTTTCAAAAGATTGTTTGAAGTTGATAGCGAATTATTTATTTGCTATCTAAACCACGGTTTTGAAGTCGGTCCTATTTGGACCGAAACACGATGGTCAACGAGACATTGATAAATTTGTTACAAATTAGGCAACAAAAAATTATCAGTCACAAACACTAGCGTAGCAAATTTTTGTCCTCGATTGAAGACTATTATGTTTGGATTGTCGTTGCTGCTAGTGTTAATGTTTTAGCATTGGTGTTACCTTACTACATCATTATTATAATTATTTTCTGTTATTATTGTTGCAATTGTTTTTTATAGTTGTTTATTATTACTTTCTTACTGTTAGCATCAGTGTTACCTTACTAAAATCTTCTTTCTTTTACTGTTGCCACCTCTCTTAGCCCCAATACCACAGGTTCTCTTAGAAGATAAGGTGCCTCCCCACATTCTCACTTCGCAGTTCTTCGAAACCCTTAAGTTCTTCCAAGGACAATAGATGTGAGATGCGCCTTTTGTACTCAACTTTCAATCTACGTGGCAACCATGGTGATTTAACCGTGTTGGTGTGGTTGTAAAACATATCTAAGCTTTTTAGGTGCATAATGTTGCTTTTATTTCTTTCATTTATGACATTTTGGTGTGATTTGCATGGAAGTTGTTCTGATTGTTTTGTTATACCAATATTTGGTACATGGAAAGTTGTGCAACCTGCTAAATTCTACTTAATATGATGAATAATTTGGTCACAAATTCTTTTTTGCCATGAAAACTTAGAGGGTATTTGATAATCCAAATGCAAGGTTTTGATCATTTACTATATAAACTGAATTGAAATAGATATTAGCATGAGTTGGGTGTAAACTAGACGTTAGCGAGTCAACCCACCAACTCCAGGTGACTCGAACACAAAGAAAAGGACTATTAGGGAGTATAAAAGAAAATTAACGAATGCAACATCCAAAGAGGGAAAATTTGAGGTTCAAACTGTCATTCTACCTGCAACAAAAGTGGCTAAACTCCAGACACCAACACAACACGGCTAAAACCCAAATAAACCAAGTTCACTGGCCTTCTCCTTCTCAAATGTCTCAAAGTACTGATATATGATTGTAACTGCTAGCAATATTCCTGTACCAGACCCTATGGCTCCCATGAAATCTGCCAAAACCGTCAATGCACCAATGCACATTCCTCCAAATGCAGCTGCTGTCGGGATGTACCTGTTTAGCTCCTTCTGCAGGTTTGAGTCCCGATGCCCAGGCATCACCATTTGTTGCTCCTGCACACAATCATAACTTCTTTAGATCAAATACATGCATATATTTATTTTTGGCAACAATTTATCTTCATCCTTCCAATCTACCCTTAACCAGCCACCTGCCAAGGTAACATCCTGGTTTGAGGTTAAGGTGCCTCCCCTCAGTCATTGAGGGGAAGGGTTCAAATTCTGCTTTAGGAATAGGACTATATGCTGTTTCCAAAAAATAAATAAAAATAATAATAAATACCAGCCACCTGTCATCATAAAACTAGGGGTGTTAAAAAACCATCAAAGCCAACTGCCTAATTCGAAGCAAGTAAGCTGGTTTAAGATCCACATGGTTCGGTTTTCGTGGATTGACGAAATTGTAGGGCCTATGAGTATTCCCCAACATGTTTTAGTTGTTACCAGAAAGAAAAACGAGAAACAAATGCCGCTTTACAAATTACCTTAAGTTGCTTGGCAACATCTCTTGCTGAAGAGCCGGAAACTTCTATCCAGGTTTTAGAGAAGAGTGCACATGCTGTTAGCATGAAAACCAGGTAGAAAAGAGCATGGAAGGGATTGGCTGCCATATCTGCCAAGCTGGCATTGAGAAGCATGCAATTATATGAAATGAAAGCATTAGTTGAAGTATGCTATTTTAGTATGCACGAATCTGAAAAACAGGACCGCATTAAATGAATATAGGCATGAATAGTATGACAGTATTGTAAAAATCGGTTCTAGGCGAGGATTAATTGGTAGTCGGCTGGTAGCCGATTTGATTTCACAAAATCAAAGGTATTAATTGGTAGTCGGCCAAGTCAGGCAAAAATTGGGCTAGATGGGCAAAAATTGGGCTAGTCAGTCAAAGGCTGATTCTTTTGAGTTTAACCATTTTTTTGAGTTTTAACGACTTTTTTTTTGGTCTCGTTGATCAAAATTGGTCAAAATCTTTGAAGTACTTGAAAATTATACTTATTTTAAAATATTATAGTTAATTCTTTTGTATATATAGATAATTTTGAAAAATTGCATATGAATCCCCAATATGATTGATCCTGATAAATCCTGATTAATCCCTAGTCGGTATCTCACCGACCGACTAGCGCCTAGCGATTTCTCCAACCCTAGGCATGGCAATTCAAACCCATTTACAAATGAATGAGTCGATTTAGTTATACTAATCTGTAGATGGTCAATCAGGTAAAATAAATATTAAGAAACCAACCAGGTCAAAAATGACAAATTAAAGTTAACTTTAACACATAAATCCACTTAAATCATTTTATTCAAGATCATATTCATATTAAAGCTTTTGTAAACCATATTTGGCACACCAATTGTTTATGAAATGTTTTAAAATGGGCAAAAGGCTTTCAGGTAAACTCATAAAAATCTGCTCCAATCCGTACCAAAGTTACATTTAATAACCAGTTACCACCCAACAATGCCTAATGGCCACCTCTAAACAAGACATTCAAACTAGGGGGTCATTACCTTGAAGGGGCAGTGACATAGTAAGCAAGACCACCAACTGGGACCGATTGTCCTGAGTATTCAGACTCCTTCCACTTTCCCAATAAGTTAACCAAGAAATTCCCGCTATACTTTCTGTGCAGCAACTGAAGATATGGAATAATACAAGCAGTTGGTATCAAAGAAAGTAACAGAGCTAGTTCAATTTACCAGTCAATGGATAAATTAAATACCTGTGATATGAAGTAAAGGTTAGACACAAGTGCAGATTGAAGAATGATAGGCATGTTGGAAGTATAGAATAACTTAATGGGGTAAGATCCTTGTTGCCCACGAGAATTCTTAGATCTCACAGGTAAAACAACACGAAACCCTTGGAAGTAGATGACAATGAGGAAGATCAAAACCGTAGCAAGCAAATTGGTCACATTAGGCAGATTCTGTCTATAGAAAGCTTCCCGAAGTGCTCTAACTTTATCTGACCTAGTGATCAGAAGATGAAACAGAGCAATAACTGCACCCTCAAACTCGGCACCACGCCCACTGTTAATTGTTGTAGGGCTGAATGCTTTCCATATAATGCTTTCACTGAATAATTAATCAGAATATATGAGTTGGGAAACAACAGGAGTCATGTGTAAACACAATAGAAGGATTACTGGCTTACCAGATGTTGGTGGCTATGAACAATGAAATTCCAGATCCTAAACCATATCCCTTTTGGAGAAGTTCATCCAAACAAATGACAATAATCCCAGCAAAACATAACTGAACAATGATAAGAATAGCGTTTCCAACACCAAGTTGACCTACACTGCCATACATTCCTGAGAGTACATAAGCAACAGCCTCACCAACAGCAATCAAGATACCCAACAATTTCTGAGCACCATTCCTGGAAAAATCACAAGTTTAAACATAATTTAATTAAGAAATGGTGCAAAAGTTGTAAAGATATTACACAAGACGATGCTTACAATAGTGCACGATCCTCACGAACATTATTGTCAACTTCAATTATTTTTGACCCAGCTAATAGCTGCATAACTAATCCAGAAGTCACAATAGGGGTGATACCAAGTTCCATGACGGTTCCACGGTTCGAGGCCAGAATAACACGCATCCAGTAGAAAGGATCTGCACCCGTGGTTGAATGTATGCCATACAGAGGAAGCTGACTGCACACCAGAAAGATAAAAAGGGAGATGACAGTGTATATGACCTTCTCTCTGAAGGGTACCTTCCTATCTGCACTTTGCACTTCCGGTAAAAAGGAAAGAAATGGACGAACCAGATGTAACACTCTAAAACCACCTCCCATTTTACCAAATCAGAACTGCAAACCAGCTGTTTCAGGTAATTTAGAAAATAAAACCAATTATAAGCAACAAGCCAACAATCACTATAACATAATGTGACATAATTAGGCAGACTTAAAAGGTTATCCAGGGAAAACTGGCTAAATAAACTAATGTATCAAGCATAAAATAAATCTTCGCCAGCTGGTAAAATGGGTCAACATATTCATGTTAAAATATACTTTGAACCTCTTCACAGACATCTATAGTCCGTAGCTATTTCAAACTGCTTCATCATTCATGTTGGCATTGCTACATACCTATCTTCACATAAGCCTAAAATTCATAAAAATTTCTCCCCTTTAAGACAAAATTTTCTCAGAGACTCTAGAAAAAATCTAATATAAGTTCAATAGAACCTCCTTGCATCGCTTGCAAAACATGCAGAAAAATGCAGAGCAACCAAAAGAAAAAGTTTTTAGCCCTGTATGATTTCTTAAACATCAGCTCATCAATATCCAACAATTCCTTCTGTTTCTTTCAATTAATATACATTATCATCTAATTCAAAGAAAAATTCGATTTTGAGATTTCAAGCGAGTAAACTTTCAAATCTTCTATCATCATCGACAAGCAAATCATTGACACATAAAGAACAATAAGAACACACAAATTGTAAAGTTAATCAAAGCTTCATATCTTACAATATTAATAGATCGATCTCTAATAACACATTAAACGCATACATGCATTCATATTCCCAGATCCAGAACACACAAACAGAGTAATTGAACACATACACCTATACATCAACTTAAGAATTAAGATCACAATTAGACATCTCAATTAGAGAAATCATTACAGATCGGGCATCATGAAAGCTGATTTCCACCACATGTAATGAGTTTTCAAAAAACGAAACAATTAACAACAACACAACACACAGGGGAACGTAAAAGAAGGTTCAGACATGAAACCAGAACTTACAAAGTTGAATAGGTGAAGAACTGATTGAAAATTGGGGACAATCCCTAGGGTTTACACAATCGAGGGTGGATGAACGAGTTGCAATGCGCAAGCGTTGGGCTTTATTGCGGTTTGGCACCAGAGAGTTCAGATCTAACACGGATACGTAATATTGATTTAATTAAATAAATATCCAAAATCCTAACCACCTTTAAGATTTAAAAGTCAAAACCGGATTATAAATTTTATCTTGGTTTAGTTTTTAAACATATCTAAATTCTGAACTTTGTTTTTGGTTCAGTTATCAGTTTCTACTTTTTGTATTAGTCCATTCGTTTAAGTGAAAAATTATTTTTTTAATGGATTTTTTAATTAATAACCCTAAAAAACTAAAATCGGAAACAAAATTTGGTTCGGTTAGGTAATTAATTCGGTTCGGTTTAATCGATTTATTTGTTTTTAATCGGTTTATTCAGTTGAATTTGATTTTATCCAGTTTTTAACCGAAATCGAACTAAATGGAAGTCGATCGAATACACATGCAAAATTTTTAAAACCAATTAAACTGAATAAAATAAGCATAACAAACTGACGAAGACCCCTAAATGACATTACGATTGAAGTGCCAAAATTACCAGTTACCTTGTACTGCTTTTAAAGGGGCTTTTGGTAGAGATAATCTTTTGCTTAAGGTATTGTTGAAGGCTTTACTATTTCTACATCATGTCTTCATCGTTGTTTGTATGATTTGATTTTAATTTCTAATCACATTTTGTTTTATAAAGCTTTATAGCTTCTTTGATCTTGTAATGGT
The DNA here is from genome assembly GCA_009363875.1 of Mikania micrantha. Taxonomy (NCBI): domain Eukaryota; kingdom Viridiplantae; phylum Streptophyta; class Magnoliopsida; order Asterales; family Asteraceae; genus Mikania; species Mikania micrantha. Next base: position 60,529,344 of record CM018681.1, read on the forward strand.
GTGATTCTATTTTGCTTTCTGAAAGTTGATTTTGATTTAATATTTTGATTTTTGATTTATGTTTTAATTGATGAAATTAAATATATTTTATAAAACACTAGTATTTTTTGTTACAAGATAAAGAAAGAGATGTGTAACGACCCAATGCAACTTAGTATTAAAATATTCGATATGTGGCATATTTTTATGTTAAATTGAATTGACTTGTGGTTACTAGTATGTTAAATTAGTTACATATTTGACTACTAGTATATACTTAATTAAAATAGTAATTTGAAAGTGGAGGGACTAAGTTTTCCAAAAGGTGAAAGTTGAATTAGAAAGGGGGATTTAAAGGGGATACTTGGTCAAAATCAGATTTTCGGGTTGGGAGGAGAATATGTCGAAGACCAAATAGGAGAAGAAAATAAGGGTCCCGGGTTTTTGGCCAAATTCGTCATCTAATTTTGCTCCAAATGTTAATGCAAGCTAGAATTTGAATTCCCCTTGTAATTTCACGACTTAAGGTATGTGATTTCATATGTTTGGATGAATTTTCAAGGGTTTGCAAGTGGGTGTGGTTAGAGGATGATAAAATCTAAATTTTTAGGTGTTTGATGTAGTTTAGCACACATGTTGTATTTAGTAATGTGATAATCAACTAATCTAACCATTTTATATGTAATACCCTTGTATTAAACTAGAGATGAGTTTTGGGGATTTCATAAATTCTTTGACTTTTACAAAGTAACTAATGAATGTTGATGCATGGGTGTTGTTTGATAGTATACGTGCAATGATTTCAATGAAAAATCATAGAATGAGGGTTTGATGAATTACATGATTTGAATGAAAATGTTAGACATTTTATAATGTTGATGTTCGAGTTGTTATACAAAACCTGCATATAAGATGTTTGAGGAAATGCCTCAAACAACTTAAAATTCAAGAATTATTTGAGAAGTTGGTGAAATTGGGGATAATTCCTAATAAACTTAATTGTATGGTCAATAAGTACAAATTTAGTGTAAGTAGTTAGAATGACAAGGGTGGATAATGATTTGGTGATTTAAAAGAGTTTGACCATCATAAAGTCAATTATGGTGATAACTAGTCACATAGGTGTAAGTTTAATTAATTTGCATATTGTTCCTAGATTAAATATGTATGTGTAATTATATGAGATAGGAGGTGGAAGTACAAACCAACGACCCTGCAAGGAGAAAGTTGAACCAAGTGGCACTAAAGATCAAGGTAAATAAATCTATTCATGAATATGCAATCATAAGTCATATTTATGTTTTGTTGATGTGTTAACTTATTTGAATTACTTGACATATCGATTTTGTATAAATTGTAGTTTGTTTTAAGGTGTATACATAACTTAGATTATTGTCAATGTATGCTAAATGATAATTGACACATTCATTGGGTGGGTGATCCACGTTCATATAGAATATGATGTAAGACCATAATTTGGTGGCATTCATGAGATAGTACACATTCATGTGGAAGGATAGTTAAGTCCATACTTGTATGATAAGGGAGATGATCCACATTCGTGAGGAAGCTGATTTAAGACCACTATTAAGTAGGGGTGTTCATTGAGTTGGATAACGAGTTATTCTGGTTATTCGAATCAAGTTAATCGGATTTTAAAACTTTTTTGGACTATTCGAAACCCGACCCGAATCTCAAAATATATTATCTGACCCGAACAAACCTGAATACCCCAAAAACAGTGATTCTTACATACAAATAACTCAAACCCAAATAAATCGTGTTTATTTGGATATCCGATATTCTGACCCGAACAACTTAGTTTTCACCTATTCGAAACCCAACCCGAATCTAAAATCAGATTATCCGACCCGAACAACTCGAATTAGATTTCGGATGAGTTTTTTCGAGTTTCGGATACGATTTGGATTTCGTATCTTTTCGAGTTTTGGATATTTTGAACACCCCTACTATTAAGTGGTATTGGTGATGATCCGCATTCATGCGGAAAAAATTGATAAATGTAGGAACTGATTTGGTGAATTGTCCCTTTGTAAGTTACCAAGATAGGTTTTAGGCCTATATACATGCTGAAATGGTGTCATGGAATTGATTTTCAGGTAAAGAAATGATCGATAATGATTGGAATTAAATCTGGGAGTTTAAACGTGAAACTGGTGAAAATTGACCTGTCATGTGTGTAACATTTGACCTCGGCTACTACCAATATTGTCCGCTTTGCCCACTCGAAGCTCACGGATTTAATTTTGGTTGCTCGGGTGAAAGCTTCCCAGGGAGGTCACCCATCCTGGAATGCTGCAACCCGAGCACGCTTAACTGTGGAATTTTCATGTGCTCCATAGCCTGCTAAGCCTAAAATGCGTTGGTGATATAAGAGGCGATCGTTACTTATGAACCAAGAATATCACTTGTCTACGGCCAATGTGGGATTTGCCTAAGATGTTAAATACCAATCGGCGGTGGAATACGTCGGGGCGCGATATCGACTACTCATTAGCTCATGGCGCTATTATAATATTTCGATAATTAATACATCGCCATTAATAATACAAACACAACATTCATACATTCATTGAATTACAATTCATAACTTTCATTACACTAGTCATAACATTCAAATTACAATTGAATACTAAAACATTGTTTAAGAAATTAACTTGGTTTACTAAGTCCTATCATATGTCTTCACGAGTTGCACTTAACCTTTCACACATGCAAAATATTTTTTGCCAACTATTTGCATAGTTGGTAAGTACACATACAAAGTTTATATAATACATAAAAAATAGATGCAAATTCAAAGTCTAAGGCATTAATCTAGAGCATATGTTCTTACAGTTTCTAAGGCATCATGTATAACACATAAATTCAAATAAGTTCTCAATAGTTAAACAAGGCAAACAAATAAGTAATCATAGTCCTCAATAAGTCTTCAAAAAAGTGTCAAACATACCTGTAAATCAAGGTTTGCAAGACCAATATTAAGCATGTAATCCACAAGTTTGCAATATGTACATTTTCACCTTTTTAGCACAAAAGCCTAATTCGACGCGAAGAAGATATCTAACCATTCTTAGGCTACTTTCGTATCGAATAATGTATACAAAGAATTTAAGCACACAAGATCTTACTACATGATGGCATATAACTAAAGTCAATATCTAAAGACTAAGTCATTGCATCATAATTGTTTTGACTCTAAGAATAACATGATTTTGTATAGGGCATGTGTAACATCCCTAAAACATTACAAAAATGTAAAAAAGGGAATATGAATGTACTCACCTTAATAAATTTCACAGCTTGCTATAATATGTATATGTGCATCTCTGTTAGTATCCAACCACCTACAGAGGTTACTTAAATAGTTCAACAATTATAAGCAAAGAGAGTTTACTGTGATTTAAAGAAGTTTTTGAATTGATATTAAGTCGTAGAGTTTGGATTTTTGTCGAATGATTGAGTGATAAATCGTTCAATTTATCTTTTATCCAACAAGTTCTTACATATTTATATGTTATATGTAGACGTTAATTGTTTAACAAATTACAATTTTTGTTTATTTAGTTTTTTTTACTTTAAAGATTTATGACTTAAATAAAAATAATCATTTGACCTTAAATATAGTTACGTTTAATAGGCATTCAGTTGATTTATGATTAATTTTAAAAGAACAGAAAGAAATTTAAAAATTCTTTAAATCTTAAAAATGCACGGGATATTAGATAGCTGTGTCATTCGATGCATTTCATAATAATCATAAATAACAAATACAGTATAATGGAACCTTTATACAAAAATTTAAAATCACCCATCACATACCTCTATGCTAATACAAGACCTCAAGACTTTAAGACAATTAGAAACCTTAATAATACCTTTATTACAATAGTATTTGGCTAAAGAAAAGCTATCAAGTATTGATCATATGATGGGTTGCATAAACGATATATATATAAACATTGTCAATATGAAGGTAGAATACCCTAGCCAGAAATCATGGAAACTTAACATATAAATTAAACTTAAAGCGCAAGCAATGTAAGAAATCGCTAATTTTGACAACTAGCTATCAAAGGAAAATCACATTCAGAACCTACACCATAACATTTAAACTAAAGTAGGAAAGAAAGTGTTGCCTACCTTCCATATGAACATTTCATTTTCAAACGTACAGCGTAATAAACATTTTGGATTGTAGAAAAATAGTAGTCACACAAAGAACCCCTTGACAATGCATTCAAATCACTTGCAATTTTCTCTGCTTCCAATCATTTATGATTTCATACTTATTCATAAAACCATGATTCACCATGAATTTATGGTTATAACCCTTTTGAGTTAACTTGTCGCTAGCGAAATTCATTAATATATCGAATCACTTTTAACTAACAAAATAAATAACCATTTTAAGTTGATAATATCTTGATTTATTCAAAACTGATTTCAAGAACTTGTCAAATTGTAGCCGATTCTCTCCTTCAAACAATATTTAGTCTCTTAACAAAAAGAGTATTTGTTATCTAGTAAAATAATTCAGGAACTCAAACCACACGAATTATTCCAACATCACTTACCATGCTCAAAATATAATGGCTCGACAAAATGCATACGTCAATCACAACAAGACTCACAAGTCTTGCCATGCTTTGCACTCAAGTAAGGAACATTTATTCTTAATGCTTAGACTTTTTGCGACAAAGTGAGGAAATGTAATTATGAAATTTATATTCGTTTCCCTCCCAGTTCTAGTAATACAACAGATTTCACCAACCATTCAACTAAATCAACATCTAATTATCTAAGATCACTCAACATTCTTAACAAAACGAGGATAATACTTTTCAATCTGAACAAACCAATTTATCCCGACAAACAACTCAAACATAGAAAAATATCGGTAATCAGCTGCGCTAATCAAAACAGATCGAATGAAAACTAAAACCAAGCATATCTTTGTGTAATAGCACCTTTCAAATAAATTTCGTTCGGGACGAAATTTTTCTAAAGTAGTGGAGACTGTAACATTTACAAATTTTCAAAAGTCCTTGTAAAACTCTAAAAGCGTTATTATAAAAAAACGTATCATTTATGAGTTTTAATCATAAATAATATATATGTACATATAAATATATGTGCAATTAGAATCTAAATTACAGAGCTTTACGATTAAATTAAAGCTTTAGAATAAAAAACATATATGTATATAATAATAATAATAATAATAATAATAATAATAATAATAATGACAAAACTAAATAAATGTGTATATATACATATACACACACGTACATAATTAAAGCTTTATAATAAAAAAAAACATATATAATAATAATAACAAAACAAAATAAGTATATATACACACACATACATAAATAACATACTTAAACATGTGAAACTTATCTAATTATATATGTAATTTAATTTAATAAAACTCTAAAATTACCAAACTTGTAAAAATAAATATTTAATTCAAATATATATATATATATATATATATATATATATTTAATATATAAAGTACTTAGAAACACCATTTATGTATTTAGAAATTAACAAGTTATATAAGATAATAATGAATTTTTATAAACTTTTATAAAAGTTTTAAACATAAAATAATGAATTATAAAATTGTAAGGGTTAGTTTTGCCAAAAAGAGAAACTGCTTCTGTGTGTTATGGAGTTTGAGGCCAAAACCAACACAAGGCAGAACATGTAATGCCTCGACCAATAACGGAATCATCAGGGCGTTCACGAAGTGTAGATTGTTCAAAAGCACAAGGTACTAAATTGTAAACATTTACATTCAATGTCATTACAAGAATTACATATCAATAAATCTAACTGTCTAACTAGGTCCATGCTTTAATATGATAATCAAACAAGCTTTAGTTAATAGCTCCACTTAAAACATGTTTAAAATAAAATGTCAACTATAAAGTTGGTGAGCTTCAGAGGTTTTAAAGCACACACCAAAAATAGTTGATATAATATAGATACATAGTTGTCACATGTGATTACAAAGCATAATGAACTAGAATAATAAACAGAGCATGCAAAAGCAGATCAAATAATATTATCAGATAATGTTTGACCAAGTTTAGAATTCCTAACAATGCTGAAGTAGCAAAACAATCACCGCGGGATTCTCCCGAAGGGTAAATCAAACATCGGTGGGTCTGGCCGGGCCAATAGATCTATCATTGTTTACCAAAAAGTTTAAGTTGTGATCAATGCAAGTTCATAGCTAAAGCTCACTACATCTAAAGCCATTAAACTAAGTTCACATGATTAATAGTTTAAAATATAGTTAATAGTTGTAAACATGTTTCACCCCCACATAATAAAAGCGTAAAAAGGGGATATGAAGACTCACCTTTAATGATGAGCTTGTCTTTGCAATTAAACTGTAAGAGTGTAGTCCAAATAGTATCCAACACAATCTAATCAACCTAGATTATGCAATCACATATAACCTAATGCAACTACGACTTATATGGAATTCCTAATACAATTACAATATTGTAATTTGACCATAGACTTGTTTCAAGAATATTTTGTAATTATAACATTGTTTAAATACTTTAAAGTTTATAATTTAATTTAGAAAACTGATAAATGTTTATTTTATAAAATAATTTGTTAATAATGAATTAAATGACATATTAATAATAGTATTAAATATATTTGTCTTTAATAAAAAAGATTTGTAGTTTTTAAGTTTCACAAAATAAGTTAATCTTAAACAAATTAAAATTTATTAATATTATGTTTATCTATTTATAATAGTTATATTGTTATTAAAAAATTATAAAATATTTTCTTTGAATAAATTTTAGAATTTTGTAACAATTATAAAGTTAAATAACTTTACTAGTAACATTATATTTGAAAATTTATAAACATCATAAGCAATATTTATTTATTTTTCTTTTAAAAGTTAAGTATAAGATTTATTTGTTTTGAATGAAAATTAAATTCTCATTAGTTTGATATTTATATAATATTAATAAATATACAAATAAGTATAATATTACAAGTTTTTTTATAGGTTTAATTTAATTTTAAAAAATAACTATAAATGTAAAATAACCTTTGTATTTTATTTATTTTATTTGTTTTATCTTATATATATATATATATATATATATATATATTAGAACTTAATGAAAAATCTGTATTATATATATATATATATGTATGTATTTATACATATATTTAACCTAAATAATAAGTTTTAGGTGTATAAAATTTTTTGATGCAATTGGAATTTAAAAATAAGTTTTTACTTAAAAGGTATAAAAAAATATTCAAAAATCCGCCCCTGCCGAGGCTAGAACCCACGACCTGGGGGGAATTCGAACCTTAAACGCATGGTGATAACCAGTTGGTCTAGAGCCGTAGCTGCGTTCTGTTACCATTTAAATTAAATTTAACCTACGTGCATTTAATAACCCCAAATTCAGATTTTAACCTTACAAACCCTAATTCCTTTGGTTCACGAATTCGATCAGATAAAACTTAGATTGTTAAATAAATGTTGGGGCTTTTGTTACCTTCTGAAAACCAAAGCTAAAGGCTTAGACTTATTTGTAAATGCTAATGCTATAAGCTATATGCACAAACTATGTGTTAATGCTATAACTCTATGCTTAAACTACATGCTAAAGCTAAAGCTACAATCTATATGCTCAAACTAGGTGCAAATACTATATGCTAAATGCTAAAAGCTATGATTACATGCTTAATCCTAATACTTGGTACACTCGTTTTAAAGGCGAGTACTATGTACACTTACTTTAAATACTAATACCTTATACTTTTATTCATAAAAGGTTTATATCTTACACTCTTAATCTTAATGCTAAGATTGCTTACACTTATACTTATTTGCTTAAAACTCTTGAGACTTCTAAATGCATAAGAAAGACTAATACTAAAACTAGTAATGCTTTGAAAACTATATTTAGGGAAGCTTGAAAACTTAAACTTAGAAAGACGCATATGCTCAAAATGCTATAAAGACTTGTATGCTTGGAATACTTATATGCTTGGAATACTTGAAACACTTGAATGCTTAATATACTTGGAATACTTGAAACACTTGAATGCTTGATAGACTTGAAATGCTCAGACAACAGACTGATTGAACGCCACGTGTTGACCTATGTGTCAACCCCTACTAGTCATCAGTAAGGCTAGGTGAATGCTATAAACTTGTATGCTTAAGCTGTAACATCAGTGCCGGAACCGTTACCGGAACAGTGATCGTGAACAGTACGTGAACAGCAATCAGGTACAAATCTTATGTAACTCAGGGTATTTTATAGTCATATCGAGTTTCAGTATCATTTCATGTTATCAAAACTAAGAATTCACAGTCATTTCAGAGAAATCAGTTCAGAACAATGGTTCTTGAGTCAGATAATTATCTGGCAACACAGAATCATCATGTGATTTATTTGTTAGGATCTTATTATGTATAAACGTATGTGAGGTCTTACAGGACAAAACAACACGAATATCGTTATGTGAATGCTAAACCGACAGATTATTCGTATAGGTGACGATCTGTACGAATAAATCTAAAAGTTTAACGTTCTGAATGATATTCGATAATTAGAAAACAATATTGAAAAGTGTAGTTATCGTCGTATTTGATTCGAACAAATACGCGCGATGACCGCGCGATTCGATTTAAACGCTAAATAAATATTTTGTAAATTTAATAATTAAAAGATATTTAGTTAATTTATTAGGAATCACAATCTAAAATAAAATTTATGATTCTATTTTAAAACCGAGTCGTCTCGTTACGAAAACGACGCGAAAATGACGTTTCTACGCGAAATCACGCGAAACCGAACGAACCCGAACGAAACCGGGTATTTCCCCCACATTTATTGTGGCATTTAATGCCACAACAACCTCCATCTACCAGCCACCACACCCCATTCACGTTCACCTCCTTCTCTCTCTAAACCTTCTTAAGAAAATCCAACTTCTCACTAGGATTTCTAGCTCAAATCTTCACCTTTTCTTGTGTTTTTGGTGTCTAAATCACCACCATCACCTGTAGATCTTAGAAGTACAACGGATCTAGGGTTCTATCCAGTGGATTCGAGGTAAAATTCACGTTTCTATGCGGTTTTAGGGTTTTGAAAACCCTATTTTCGAATCTTGCTTGGAACCGGTTAAAATCCCTTCAAATCCTTAGGTAATCACCATGGAATGCACTTAAAAGAGTTAGGAACCCGTTATATACCAAAGAGTAGTCATATGTCGAAGCTAGGGCTGTTGAGGATGAGGTGTTCAAAAATCCCGAATGGACATGAAGACCAGCTCGTCGAATGAGCCTGGTTCTTCATTCGCCGAATGTCTGGCATGACCGAATAGCCTCATTCGAGCTATGCCTATTCGCCCAAGCCAAGCCCTCATTCGCTGAATCAAACACATTCGATCAGGGTCATTCGATTGGGATTCATTCGATCAGTCACATTCGAACACCCTACTCCCATTCGGCCATCACCCATTCGACACAACCACATTCGACTTAACATGCTACGAATGAACTCCTTCGACCAAGCTTCCATTCGGCAATCATCCTTCATTCGACTTAAAGCCATTCGACCGAACCCTCGTTCGGTTCATGGTCCTTTGTTCTATTTGACTCGGCCAGAAAACCCTACGGCTGAGAACTTGGGTTAGGACCATATGGTTCAAGTATGAGGATGATTAAGGTAGAGGAGTGCATGGGAATTTCTTTGTGTGAGTGTGTATGCATGAGAACCAAGTGAGACGACATGCATGGGGATTTACTTCATGTGTGTGTACATGGGTATCTCATTAGGGTTTCATGAAAAGAAATCAACTCACTATGTCTAAGATTAAGCATGAGGAGTAACAACAAGAAGGGTAAAAACAATTGCATGAGGGTGAACAACATACATGGAAATTATTTAGATCCAAAGTCCAAGACCTAAAGTGTGGTATTGATCAAAACAATAATATCAAATGTTAGGTGTTGATTTTATTATTAATCATTAACATCTAAACTTTATGGTATTTTATAAGAACTTATAATCAAATTAAGATAAATCATTTGAATTATCTAGGATGATTATACAAGTAAAAGGCTAATGAACGGGCCAAGGTTGGCCCAATGGGCTTAACCTAAGCTCACCATGATAACTATATTTCCTTAACTTAATTATGTTTTAATAAAAGAAATGTAATTGCAAACCTGGTTAAAACAAATTAAATGCTCTTTTTAAATAAATGTGTAATTTAAATAAATTAAATGGAAAATGTCTACTTTAAGTCTTTAAATAATTAATGTGGGATTTTGGTTATGAATGGGTAATAAGGTTAGCTTAGTTAGAGAAAACCATAGAAACACATTAGTAATCTAAGACACGTAGTTGCACACCGAGACCAAACCCCAGTTAGGCCATTTATTATAAATACTTATCGTCTGCGAATTCTCTTAAAACAAATTCAGGAAACGAAGATACTTAAGCTACAAACAAGAGCGCGCATTTTGTGTAAGATCATTGACAAAGCAACACAGGTGAGTTCATTGCCCCTTTTCTAACATTTTTGTTTTAAAACGCGGGGCTGAGAAGCATGCGTAAACTGTTTTATTTAAACTGTTTAATTAAATGCTTTTAATTATTATATGTCTTTACATATATATGTTGTTGATACTCCTAGACTCCTGTCTAGGAAATTATTGAACAAATCAATTTATCAATTAAATTTAAGTACTCTTATGAGTAATACCTTAAATTTGAATTCTAAATCAACCCTTAGTCCATCAAGTTCAACTTCAAGAATCTAAACTCAAAGTGAAATCAAATGAACAAGATCAATAAATCATATTCAAGGGAATCATAACTCAGTGTGTGATCTGAGGCCCAAGAATCATAAATCAAATCAATTATCATTCAAAATCATGAGAACTCAAAGAATCAAGAATCAAGAGACTCAAGAGATCAGAAATCATAAATGTGTGTGACTCATTGAAATAATGAAATCATTATGATCTAATGAACTCATTAATACTCAAGTCATGGTGGATGTCAGTTGTATATGGAATCAAGACCACGTGTAACACACATATAAAGTCCCTTCAGGTATAGAAGACTTTTGTAGTCAGGCTATACGGGCAATAATGTGAACAATCATGGAAATCAATATCAAAGTCTAAACTTAAGAGAATCAAGAGATCAAGAATCAAAGGATATCCTTAAAGTCCCCGCATGTACAGAAGACCTTTGGGTCAAGCTGTAAGGGCAAAACATTAAAATCCCGACAACGCAGGATTTCTCTTTGTGAGTTATGCCTGACATGGGTCACGTGTGAGAGGTTACAACTTGGACAACCACCAACAACTAAGTCTAACTGATTGAGTAAAATTACACTCAATCATCATGTCTTAGTTGCATTTAAATGTTTCATTTAATTAATTAATTAAATATTTGACATTTTACTATTATTACTGACTTTTGAGAAATCTTATATCTATGATCAAGATCAAGAGGGTCAAAGGAAATTCAGGTTTCAAAATCATAATCAGATACAAAGGTGTCGGGTAAAAATGCTTAATTATCATTAACAACAGTGTCCTATGCGGATTAGTATGTGGTGGGACGTCGTCTGGGCGGGGTTGTAGCCTTGACCCAGGGGTATGCCCTATATATAAGCATACCGATCTGGATGATACATGTGGTGTTAATGAGGTTAGGGTCTTTACCAAAGGAGGCTTTCAAATCATTTTCAAATCATAGAACTCTATGAACTCACCAACCATGTGTTGACTTTATTTTTGCATGACTTCTCAGGTGACGAACAGGTCAACTAAGGAGTTATTCCTTTTGGACTAGGACTTCAGATAGAAGGCTTAGCATTTTGGACCTGCATTATTCTTGAAGACATCGTTACGCAAATTATTTTGTATATCTTGTGTAAATACAAGATAGAAATACATGATGTTAATGGTAGATTTACATTGTTAAATGATAAACAATACTGATGTAATTTAACTTTGTAATTCTATTATGTTTAGCATTTCTCATTTGTATCATGTGCAATGTAAACAATCTGATCATCACGATTATCACTCACGATATCGCGCCCCGGGAACTTTCCGCCCGACGGGACAACCGATCCTATCCCGCCGGCTCGGGGTGTGACATAAGCTATTGGACATCGTAAGACAGACTGATTGACCGCAACGTGTTGACCTATGTGTCAACCCCTACTAGTCATCAGTGCTCTTCGTGTCAGAATCTTGTAGGACAGACTGATTGGCCACCACTTCTTGACAGTGGTCAAGCCCTACTAGTTAATCAGTGTTCTTCTTGATCTATCTAGGGTTATGACGAATGACTAGGATGATTTTGGTCTCTCCTAGCTGACTTTGTGTCATCTTTAGGATTCCTTTATCAAAACACCGAGGTCGCGAGTCATATTCAGTACCATTATGGATGGATGCTAAATTCCTTAGGGTGTTCAGCTGTCCATAATGGTAACTCTCAAAACTTGATACTCAAATGCTACTGGGTGCGTGTTGAAACTCAAAATCAGAACACTTAAAGCTATGATGGGATTTGATGTAGGGGTGTTCAACGGTTCGGTTTGCGGTTTAAACGGTTTAATCGGTTCGGTTTAAACGGTTTTGAAATTTTTTTAACCCAACCTAAAACTGAACCGAACCGTTTTCAGGATGAGATAAACCGAACCGAATTCAACCGTATTCAATTCGATTCGGATTCGGTTAATAACCAAACAAACCGTTTAAACCGATTTCAACCATATTCATCTAAAATACTAACAGGATACAAAGGAATTTCAATTGAGAAAAAAAATGCATGAAAACGGATTGGAACTCCAAAACGTCACCAAACATTCCAAAATTTCAAATTTCCCGGAACTCTCCAAATGAAAAAGGACCCCAAAACGCCACCAAATACCACCGTCAACCGGAGTAGTATTTTACGCCAAACTCCTCCAAATCTACTGGATCTCCTCCGTCGGCCGGAGCTGCGTCTTAATCCTCAACGTCCTACCAAACACCACCGGACTAATCTCTGTAAACATCATGCACCGACTGAAAGAATTCAAGTCCGCAATCGAGGAGTTTCCGGCTGGATGTCGATGACGAGGAGGCTTTGCGGCAGGATGATAAGGAGTTAAGGAACGACTGCCGTTGGATGACTATGCCGATGGGTGAGGGTCGTGGGGCAGTGGCTGCGATGGGGGTGAGGGTTGATGAAGATTGAAGTCTGAAGACGAGATGTGGGTGTCGACTCATTTTAGGAATTAGGGTTATTTAAGAAAAAATAATATATTTAAACATCAATTCGGTTTAAACGGTTTAACCCGAATAACTGAACAAACCGAATTCAAAAAAATCTTGGAACCGAAAACCGAATCTGTAATTCGGATACGGTTTGGAACCGACCCGATTCGGTTTTTTTCTGTTACGGATACGGTTCGGTTAACGGTTTTAAACAGTGTTCGGTTTTTCTGAACACCCCTAATTTGATGGTAGGTAATACGCTTAATTATCATTAACAACAATGTCCTATGTGACTTAGTATGTGGTGGGATGGTGTCTGGGCGGGTTGTAGGCTCGACCCTTTCGTATGCCCTATATATAAGCATACCAAGCTGGATGATACAGGTGATGTTAATGAGGTTAAGGTAGTTATCAAAGGGGTTTGTAAATGCTATTGGGTAGAAATCTTAAACTTCTAAACAGGACGCTTGAAACTATGATGGGATTTAATGTTAGGTAAAATGCTTAGTTATCAATAATAGCAATGTCCTATGTGGCTTAGTATGTGGTGGGATGGCATCTAGGCGGGTTGTAGGCTCAACCCTTTCGTATGCCCTATACATAAGCATACTGAGCTGGATGATACAGGTGATGTTAATGAGGTTAAGGTTTTACCGAAAAGGTTTGCAAAACTATTTATCACATACTAAAACTATATGAACTCACCAACCATTGTGTTGACTTTGTTTTCTTACATGCTTTCTCAGGTGACGCACAGGAATAGGCTAAGGCTCCAGGATTGAATACTAGGTTGCCCAGATAGAGGACCTAGTAGACTTTTGGAAAGCACATCTTTTGTTATTGATACGAATCACTTTTGACGTCTTGTACAGTTACAAGATAGAAAACATTTGATTCTTTGATAGGTTTACTTAGTTAAATTACTAAACGTTGATATTGAAATTTACCTTTGTAATCCTAGTTTAATGCTATATTGTGCTTGATTATTCTTAACATTGATGCTATGTAAACAATCTGATTATTCCGATTATCACTCACGATATCGCGCCCTGAGAACCTTCCGCCCGACGGGAAAGTCGATCCGTCCCGCCGGCTCGGGGTGTGACAGTTGTTGTAGGAGAACTCTACCAACGGTAGGTGAGTTTCCCAGCTGCTGTCGAAGTCTACTACGCATGCTCGTAGCATATCTTCGAGGGTTTGTATGGTACATTCACTCTGGCCATCAGTTTGTGGGTGGTATGCTGTACTCATATCCTACCGCGTACCAAGCGACTTTTGCAATGATTTCCAAAAATTCGAAGTAAATCTGGCATCTCAATCAGAGATTATGGAGATTGGCACTCTGTGTCGCGAGACTACTTCCTTAACATATATTCGAGCCATTTTTTCCATTTTGTCGTTTTCCTTGATCGTAAGGAAATGTGCTGACTTAGTCAGTCGGTCCACAATTATCAAGATAGTGTCGCACCCACTAGGAGTATGGGGTAATTTGGTAATGAAGTCCATGGAGATTTTTCCCATTTCCACATTGGGATCTCTGGTTGTGTGAGTAATCCAGATGGTTTGTAGTACCCAACCTTGACTTTGGCACAAGTCAAGCATTTGCTCACGTATGAGGCAATATCGGCTTTATGTTTGGCCACCAATATAGGACTTTCAGATCATGATACATCTTATCTGATCCTGGGTGAATGGAATATCGAGACTTATGAGCTTCATCCATCACAAGGTCTCGTAAGTTTCCGTGGTGTGGAACCCAGACGCGTTCCATGAAATAATATAAGCCATCGGCTTTGACTTCTAGTTGCTTCTCCATTCCCCTTAGTGATTCGGTCACTAGGTTTTCATCTTTCAATGCCTCAACCTGGGCACTGCGTATCTGTTCAGGGAGAATGGGATGGATGGTGACCTGTAAAGCTCGTACCCTCTTGAGTTTTGAGGTATTCTTCCGGCTTAGGGCATCGGCCACAACGTTGGCTTTCCCTGGGTGATACTTGATAGCACACTCGTAGTCGTCAAGGAGTTCGAGCCAGCGACGTTGTCGCATGTTCAGTTCCTTCTGCTGAAATATGTGTTGGAGACTCTTGTGATCAGTGTATATTGTACACTTTGTGCCATACAGGTAGTGTCTCCCGATCTTGAGTGCAAATACTATAGCTCCATGTTCCAAGTCGTGGGTGGTGTAATTCTTCTCGTGGACTTTTAGTTGTCGAGAAGCATATGTTATCAGCGAGTCCTTGTATCGAGGCATCGCAATATACTACAAAATCGTCTGTTCCATCAGGGAGTGATAAGATAGGTGCACTACAGAGCTACTGCTTGAGAAGTTGGAATGCAGCTTCTTGTTTGTCAGTCCAGAAATATTTCTTGTCCTTGTGGGTCAAAGCTGTGAGGGGTTGGGCTATCTTGGAGAATCCTTCAATAAATCGTCGATAATAGCTTGCCAAGCGTAGGAATTGTCGCACCTCAGTTGGGATCTTTGGTGCTTCCCAGTTCTTGATCGCATCTATCTTGGATTTAGCCACATGAATCCCTTGTTCATTAACTACATGTCCCAAAAATTGGAGTTCTCAAATCCAGAAGTCGCACTTTGAGAATTTAGCATACGGCTTCTCCTGCCGTAAGAGTTCAAGAGCCAATTGAAGATGCTCTTTGTGTTCTTCTTGACTCTTCGAGTAGATGAGAACATCATTGATGAAGACAATGATAAACTTGTCAAGGTATGGTTTGCACACTCTATTCATGAGGTCCATGAATACCGCGAGTGCATTAATAAAACCAAATGGCATAACCAAAAACTCGTAATGGGCATGCCGTGTATGAAAAGCTGTCTTGGGGATATCTTCCTCTTGAATTCTTAGTTGATGGTACCCACTGCAGATCGATCTTGGAGTAGTAACTCGATCCTTAGGTAAGGGATAACGGTTCTTGATTGTCACTTTGTTTAATTCATGGAAGTCGATGCACATGCGGAATGTGCCATCCTTCTTCTTCATGAAAAAGACTGGAGCTCTGCATGGTGAGAAGGTTGGTCTAATTGTCACACCCCGACCGACGGCGGAATACGTCGGGGAGCGAGTTTGATTGTTCATAACTCATGATGCTATTTGTAAGTTTCATATTTAAACAATCTCATTTAAATCACAACATTCATTACATAATAATTCAATACAATCATTCCAACATTACACATGAATTCAAATACAATATATTTGATGAATGTTTAAACTAGGTCTCATATTCCTATATGATCTTCATCCATAGCTTTAACCTGTTACACATGTAAAATAGAGTTTGATCAACTATTTGCATAGTTGGTGAGATTCTCATACAATTTGATATATGTATATATAAGAAATAAGATGCAACAATAGTTTAATAAGAATAAATCTAAATATAAATGTATTCCATAATGTTTGATGATATGATTTTGGCAATTTCACCTTTGCTAACATAATGACACAAAGTCACTAAAGAAAGGCTACTACTAGTAATACTCATAGTTTTTGGCAATTTCACCTTTAATATTAAACATTGACATAAGTCATGTTAATTAAAGGCAACTAGTACTATTGTATTGTATATGATAATCCAATAATAATAACACATAGATATACAAACAAATAGGTAACACATAACATTCAAATCTAATTCTATCATAAACTATAAAATTGCATCATTACATTTGTTTATGACTCTAGAATAACATTGTTTGATATGACATGTGCAACATCCCAAAGATTACAAAAATGTAAAAATGGAGTATAAGAAAACTCACATGCTTTTGCTTTAAAATTATCCAAATAGTGCTTGCTAATGTTTAGGTAGGAATGAATCACCAAATCAACCTAAGTTATATCAAAGAATCCAACTTAGATATTCCAAAGTATGTGTTCATGTTTGTTCGTACAATTCTCTTTTGATTTGTGCTTAAAATAATAGTTTAGAATGGTTTTATGACTTTTGTGATGGAATAAATAAAATGTTTAAAATTAAATAATAAATAGAATAATGTTTTTTTTATAATTGTTTTCTAAACATAAAATAGTTATTTACATGTGTTTGTAACTTGTTAATATTTTAAATTTATAAATTTAGAATATTTAGAAAATGATTTATAACTATTTCTAAGTTTAAAATGACTTAAAGAAATGATATCTTTAAAAGTATATGTATGTTTGTTAATAACATTTTTGAAACTTTGTAATTATATTATCATAAATTAATATCAGAAATATTAAAATAATATTCTATCTTTTTAGATTATTTTTATAAATAATATTTATCTTTTTAAAATTTGTTTAAACAATCAAATGGAAACTTTGTAAAATAATAATCCACAAAATAATTTAAAAATTTCCAGAATGTTTATATATTTGATTTATAATTTCTGGAATTTTTCTAGAATTTTTTAAAATGCTTTAGCATTTTTTCTATATTTAAAACTATTTAAATAACATTTAAATAGCAAAATAATATAAATTAAATCTTAAAATTTCCCAAATTTTTACAGAATGTTAGAAATATTATTTTAGAATTTATGGAATTTTTTTAGAATTTTTAGAGTTCATTTGGTTTGTAAAACAAAAATAAAAGATAAAAATAAGGTTTAATCAAAAACCCGACAAATGCCCAGATTCGAACTCGGGCCTCTCACGGCCAAACACGGAGACTTACCAGTTGGTCCATGGTGAATGGATGATGAAACTGAAAATCCTTAATTTAAATAAACTCTTTGTTTTTTTTCCTTCACTCCCATATGAACCCAAAATCAATTATGATCCAATTCGATCAATAGGTTGATTGTGAGAGCTCAACTCTTTAGGGCTTTTGATCTACAACCCAAAACAAATTCATAGACACTAGAATTACCTGTAATGGTTGAGTTTTGATAGAGTTCTTGTTGACCTCAGTCGCGATCGGTTCTTGGGATGATTCCGAAGATTAAAGCCAATTAGAGAGGAAATTATGAGTGAAGATTCGTTCGTAATGATACAATGTAGAAAAACCTTATGTTTATGGCTGTTAATTAATACGAAACGCACGAATTTGATTGTGGGTTAAAGATCACCGATCGGGAACATTAAAAGTCGGATTAAAAGTGGTTATTATCTCGTTTTTATGATCTAGAAGCGTTAGAATTTGATTTCCAGTCATGAAGCATTAAAAACCCAATCGATCGGGGCACTAATGGGTCGGTTTCGTGGGTTAACCGGACTTGGCCGGAATTTGACCGGATTCCGGTTTTCCTCACCGGAAAAACGGGAAACACACGGTGTGTGTGTGTGTGTGTGTGGGGGGGGGGGGGGGGGGTGCGTTGCGGTACATCTTTTAAAAAAATCAGCATTTGGCCCCTCAACTTATATTTACAACTTTCTTTATCTTAGTTTGTGTTATTATAAAACAAACTTTATAATTAGTTTATAAATTTCGTTGCATACCCATTATTCATAATTCCAATTACTAATTTTTTTTAATTAACATAAAACTCTATAATTTAATAGCCATATTAGGGTTTATATATTTTAAATAATTATTTGTTAAAACTTAGTTGTATATTTATAAGATAAAATCATATTTTGAATTGAATCGCCGTATACAAATATTATATATATCTATATGTGTGTGTTTTAGAATTTGAATTGAGTTAACAAACCCTCATGAAAAATTACGACACCTTTACATTTTAAAATCTATGATTATTGATATATATATATATATATATATATATATATATATATATATATATATATATATATATAGGGACTTATTCCATTGAGAACCACTAAATATAAAAGAACCAAAGGAACTAATTTTGAACCATATGTTATTAGGGGTATAAAGGTAATTTAACCTTAAAGTATGAGAAGTTACTATTTTACCCTTTTTAATAACCACTCTATGTACAAAACTTAAAGCATAATGTACAAGTATATTATGTAGTTCTCAAGTTCCTAACATAAAAGTGGTTCTTAATGGAATACCTCCCTATATATATATATATATATATATATATATATATATATATATATATATCTTTAAAAAATCTAGTTTATGTTTACACTTTATTTTTATTATTATTATTATTATTATTATTATACATTTACATAATTCGTTGTTCAAATATGTGGTAAGTATTATATATCAAAGATTTAACCTTTAATTGTTTAATTTTATTAAATTTTAAATCAAACTACAAACTTTAATAATTACTTTTGTTTATTAGAATTTTGACACACTTATTATTAACTGAAAAACCTAAATGTTACAAATAAAGCCTTTATTTAACAGCTCTTGCAGTTGATTGGACATTTCTTGCATCTCTGAAGGTGCAAGTCGATAGGGTGCTAGGCGCTAGATCTATGCGGAACTCCAGTTGTCGAGGTGGTGGTAGTCCTGGTAGATCCTCAGGGAATACGTTAGGATAGTTGCATACGACTGGGAGGGGTATGCGCACAATCTTATCGTGACAAACTATTTCATCTTGGTTCCCAGACAACCAATCCATGCCCACTACGACGTCAAAACTGCCTAGTGTAACTTGCATGAGGTCAATCTTACACTTTTGGCTTGCTAGCTCCAAAGTGTATTCTTTCAGAATGTGCTTAGTTACAATCGGTTTACCATCATCTAGTTCTAGTGTATACTCAACCTCTATGGGTGTTTGGGAAATGGCAAGTATCTCACTAAAGTCCTTAGATATAAAACTTCTCTCAGCACCAGTATCAAACAATACAGAAGCGTAATGATCGTTTAGGAGATACATACCTGTTGCAAGGTTGGGATCCCTTTTGGCTTCCTTAGCCCCGATCATGAAGGCTCGTGTGACACTTCGGCATTTCGGATTAACCCCGTTAATAAGAAATTGACAGAAACGAGACGAAAAGATATTAGATTGAACAAAAACAAACTCCAAGGGTTAAGATTTAACAAAATGAGTTTACAAACATCCAAACTATAAGGATTAAACTTGTAAAGACATCAAAGGTTCAATTTTGACTTTGGGAAGTCAAAATTCGACCTAGAACTCAAATAGAAACCGAAATTAGCATTTATACAAGTTTTAATCGGAGTAAATTGTCACTAATCATTATATTGATGATCCTTATCATTAATTCAATGGTTAATTTCAACCATAAAATCGAATTAAAGGAGTTGGTAACCCAAAAGCTTAAAACCGTTACGTATAATCATGGCAACCATTCAATTCGATTTTAAACACCCGAATTGAGTATAAAAGATTCTTAGTCGGCCCCTTTAGGGTCTTTTGCATTTCACAATTTGATTTTAGAAGCTGTGAATCGAAGAATTTGAACGTGGTGCGGCCGAACATCAAGTCTATAGTCGAAATACACCAATCGGACATCCAATCAGGTAATAATCGAACTACACACAACCTAAACATGCCGACTAAGAGTAACCCTATATCAAATTGGGCTTGTAACATCGAATTGAACAAGTTCAAACAACTAGGGTTCAAAATAAAAACGATTTGGGGACTCTGGTGCAAATAATGTTGAAAATCAAATTAATTATCATCCTTAGTTTCAGAGGATGCGACCAAGGATAAACAAATGTCAATTTTGAGTTCTAACATCAAATCATACGAGTTTGATTATTAGGGTTCTTGATATGAAACAATTTGGGGATTTTTGACAAAATGAATCCAAAAATCAAATTAAACTTATCCACAGATTCGAAATGGTATACCCAACGAAATCCCTAAGTTAGTTTGATCAAATTACATCGAATTGAGGGATTTAGATTTCTAGGGTTCATCATCTAAAACCATTTAGGGGTTTTGATTCAAATGAGTTTAAAAACTTAATTAACCTTCACAGAGAGTTTCGAAATTTCCTAGTTGTTGAAAAACCTATATTAATTTCATGTAACAACAACGAATTCAATGATTTTGGGTTCTAGGGCTCATTAGGTAATCGGGTTTGGGGTTTTCTAAGAAAACAAGGTCCAAAACCTGATTAATCAACACAGATAAGTTCGAAATCTCATGTCTAATGAAAACCCTATGAATTCGTGAACTGACAAGATCGAATTTAGTTCGAATGAGTCGGGGTTGAAACCGGATTCATTAGAGATCGGTTTGGGGCATTGGATTTGATTAATAATCAAATTGAAACTATGATTGAACTTGGTTAGAGACTAGAAACAAAATCCCCATGGATTAAGGATGGATCGAATTCGATATCGGGTTCAATTGGAATCAAGTGGTTCGGTTAATACAACATAGGGGAACAGAGTAATCAAAGGTTAAAAGAATTAATTTTAGAGTTCTATTATAAAAGCAGAAGCAGACTAACTGGTAGGGTGTGGGTGTTCGGAGTTAGGGGTCATGGGTTCGAACCCAGGCTCCAACTGTTTTTGATATTAAAACCATTTTTGGTTTTTGAGACATAAAATCTTCATTCTAACTCCGTTTTAACCTGTTCGACTTGCGTTGGAACCAGAATTCAGTTCCGAACGTATTAGGATAATAAAATATATATTTTGTCATGAAACCTTAAATCTCGTATAAATACGCGTGTTTAACGAAATCGTGTATAGTTGAACGATTTAAGCATATGAACTTAAAAATCTTGCGTGCTTTTATGTACGTTTCAAACATTCTAATGTACGTGTGTTGACACATACGTGACCACAAACACAATTTGACATTACGAATAACACAACGTTATTGTTACAACAGAAATTCTTCGTAGAAGTTAATCTACGTGGTTTTGCGAACGTTTGATCATTCTACTACATTCAAAGGTGCGTACACGACCCTTTTCTTATGTTACTGTTTTGGGGGAGAAAACATGTGCAACAAACACTTTTAGATGCATATCACTTGCATGAGTTAGCTATTTACGATAAGTGCAAACATAGCATTACAAGTCCTTACATATCGAACCGTTTAGTTTGCCGTAGTGCAAAGCGTGGTTGTTGAAGATAGCTCTATTGGGTTTGACAAGCCTCACTTGGTAGATGGGATCTACGCAAGTGTTTGACTAGCCAGTTCACATTACTATTGTTGTGCTATACAATAGTGGAAAGGCAAACAACATTCTAACAGTCAGCTTCGGTGTCGACCGCTTATGTAAATAGTACAAATGACTAGGTATCATGACTATGCATGTCTGATTATGTTATCTGCAAACATTTTGATTCAAACAGTTGTTTCAAACATTTGTGACCAAACAAATCTGTGTATGCACCAACCTTTGTGTTGACTTGATTTACATGTTTTCTCAGGACGTTAAGGTACAAGATCAAGCAAGCATGGACTAGGAGATCGAGTCGCATGCATATTTTACATTTCTGTTGTTTGAATTTGAACATTTGAGACTTTGCTTTGTAATTTACAGTTTTCAAACCGTTATGCTAGTTTTTGTTTTAAAAACGCTTCCGCAACGTTAGAACTTTGATATTACAGTTTTAGACCAAAGTATGTTTGAAAATCATATAGAGGTCTTCGTTATGTCTAATGATCTGAGATCCTGGTTTGTCACGTCCCAAACGGTATGATTCCGTTAGTTGAAAATTGGGGGTGTGACAGATTGGTATCAGAGCCATTGGTTATAGCGAACTAGGTTTGCATTGGTAGACTAGACTATAACTGTTAGACATTAGACACACTTGCTTACACGATAGTTTGCATAGCAATTTCATATGGTATTATGTAATAGACATGGCCTTACCATCCACACCTACTAGTGACAAAGAACATCAAGTTGTATCATCACCAGCATTCAAGAAGAGGCGACTTAAACCTATGGATGACACAATTCACCACGATGAGGAGATACAAATATGACCGAGGGAGGACGGCCAGTATTGGCAGTGGATCCCTGAGCTCATTCGCAGCTGGGTGCGTGAGGAGCGAGTACTTCTGCCACCTACTCCTGACACGTCTACTAGTTGTTGGACATTACCTACTCTGAGATACCCACCAGAGCAAGCATTTGCAGCTTTTGTTGCACGTATGAATCGGGAGTTTCACAACATGCGAGAGGCAGTTGGATAGATCACTAGATTACTAGAGGGATGAAATAGGCCCTGTGATTCACAAAAACAAGTCAAGGGATGAAATAGGCTCTTTGACTCACTAAAACAAGTCAAGGGATGAAATAGGCTCTATGACTCACTAAAACAAGTCAAGAGATGAAATAGGCCTTATGACTCACTAAAACAAGTCAATGGATGTTATAGATCCTATGACTCACTAAAACAAGTCAATGGATGAAATAGATCCTATGGCTCACTCGAACAGGTCAGGGGATGAAATAGGCCCTGTGGCTCACTCAACGAGTCGGTGGATGAACTAAGCCTAATGACTCAACCAATACCATTCCTTAGCTTGGGACTATACCTACTAGTTCCACTAAAATTTTAGTTCTGACAAATGATTTGTCACTCTTTACAACACAGACAGTAGTTAATAAGGCTGTGGCTTCAGCCTTGATAAGAAAACATCAATTTTCTTTCTAACTCCTGGACAACATTCTTATAGCTCTTGGTACTTCCATATGTACGGTTTACAAGGACCACTTTATGAACTCATTATCTGTAAGATGAGAGTTCAAACCCAACTTCTTACCATGCTTGAAGTACCACCAAACGAACACTGTCACTCGAGTTAAGTAGAACTAGAGTGATCATGCGAGAAAGATTTCCATTACAGGTGCATATGTGAAGGCAATTTACATTATATGAAAACCTTGGTGACCTCTATTGTGAGTCAACTATCAACTTGGGAACTTATGGGAGACACATTGACTGCAAGGTGGTCAACTTCGAACAGCTACGCTAATACTCACACAATGAGTGTCTCGACATCAGGTTACATAAGAAAAACACACTCAAGCTGAATAGCTATCCTTGAAGGATCTACACTAGACCCTATACTAGCATTCAACTAAAGTAACTATCCCTAAGTATTTCTTTGGATAGATTATCCAATCATACATCATGTGACTATTGTCTGAATTTTGATGTCCTGAATAGACTCTGAATCCCACAAAACCAAATAGCTCAAGGTAGGAGGAACTAGAATTCTTATGTAAGGTAAATTGATGATCATAGTGCGCAACGTAATAGTGAATTTACAAGTACGCATGAATTCTGGCAAATTCTATTGTGAGCCTATTTTTTGAAACGCATACATAATATATCCGTCTATCCTTCATTATGGGGGTTGTAACGAATTCGGTTAACATATCGAGATTCCAACATAACATCCATCAAATTTCCAGCCGTAGTTCTGGTTACTCTGTGTTCATAAAACCCTCATGGAATGACTTTGCACATCACCTAGATAACTTCATATGTATGTGAAAACACCTACTTGTGAGCATCTGTAAAGATTCCCTATCAAAAAAAGAATGAAATCTGATTTCATGTGTCTACCGAGCAGAGTTCTCAATGACCACAACAACAACAAGAAACATCCAAGGAATTCTTTGGATGCAAACAGACAGGGCACTTCAATTGAACCACAGTGGTAGTAACAACAAAAGAAATGAAAACAATGATCTGAGGGGGACAAGCCTTCATCATCATAAGAAGCATAGAGAAAATTTCAACCTCGCCACAAGTACATATATGCTAAACAAATTTTCTGCTCTTGTGTTGTTTGATACTGGAACAGAAAATAGTTTTGGATCTAATGAAATTAGTGAAAAATTTTCCATAACCCCAATACCATTAGAGGTTGAATATACTATAGAACTAGCTGATGGTAAGTTAATTGCAATAGAACATATTCTTAAAGGATGTATCCTTGACTTGATGGGTCAAACACTTGACGTTGACCTTATGCCTATCACCTTAGGCAGTTTTGATGTAATCATTGGCATGGACTGGTTGTCGAAACACAAGGCTGAAATAGTATGTCATGAAAAGATCGTCCGTATACCTCTTCCACATGGAGAGACACTGTAGGAACAAGGTGAGAAGAGCAGTACGCCACTGCGTCTCATATCTTGTACGAAGGCACACAAATGTCTGCGTAAAGGTCATCTAGCCGTTGTAGCACTTATAAATGAGAAGCCGGTAGCTGAGAAGAAGATAGAAGACATCCCAGTAGTTTGTGAATTTCCTGAAGTATTTCCAGAAGACCTACCGGGGTTACCTCCTATCAGACATGTGGAATTTCGAATAGACCTTACAACAGACGCAACACCGATAGCTAGAGCGCCTTATCGACTTGTGTCAACTGAAATGCAAGAGTTATCTACACAACTACAAGAGTTGATGGATACGGTTTCGTACGACCTAGTTTTTCACCGTGGGGAGCACCAGTCCTGATTTAAGAAAAAGGACGGGACTTTTCGTTTGTGTATCGATTACCGAGAACTTAACAAGGTTACCATCAAAAACCGGTATCCGTTACCTCGAATTGACGATCTGTTTGATCAATTACAATGTTCGAGTTACTATTCGAAGATTGATCACAGATATGGTTATCATCCACTCAGAGTCCAAGAGGAAGATATTCCAAAGACAGCATTCAGAGCTCGCTATGGCCATTACGAATTCTTGGTCATGCCATTTGGGTTAACAAACGCTCCAGCAGTATCCATGGATCTCATGAATCGAGTTGCAAACCTTATCTTGATAAGTTTGTCATTGTTTTCATTGATGACATTCTCATCTATTCTCAGACTGAGGAGGAGCATGCTAAACGTCTTCGATTGCTATTAGAATTGCTGAAATAAGAATAATTGTACGCTAATTTCTCGAAATATGATTTCTGGATGCGAGAAGTTCAATTCTTGGGCCATATAGTTAATGAAAAGGGCATACATGTTGATCCAGCAAAAATTGAAACGATTAAGAATCGGGAAGCACCAAAGACCCCTACCGAGGTACGACAATTCCTAGGTTTAGCGGGTTACTACCGACGATTCATTGAGGGTTTATCAAAGATTGCTCAACCGCTTACTACCCTTACTCACAAAGGGACGAAGTATAACTGGACGGATAAACAGGAAGCTGCATTCCAACTACTGAAACAAAAACTCTGCAGTGCACCAATTCTATCC
This sequence comes from Mikania micrantha, assembly GCA_009363875.1. Lineage (NCBI taxonomy): Eukaryota > Viridiplantae > Streptophyta > Magnoliopsida > Asterales > Asteraceae > Mikania > Mikania micrantha. The sequence continues at coordinate 60,555,690 of CM018681.1, forward strand.
TTACCGGAAGGGAAGGAAGACTTTGTGGTGTATTGTGATGCATCTGCCCAGGGTTTGGGATGTGTGTTGATGCAATGTGATAAAGTGATTGCTTACGCTTCAAGACAACTGCGACCACACGAAAAGAATTACACTACTCATGACTTGGAGTTAGGAGCAGTGGTATTTGCTTTGAAGATTTGGAGGCACTATCTATATGGAACCAGGTGTACCATTTACACTGATCAAAAGAGTTTGCAACATATCTTTGATTAGAAGGAACTTAATATGAGACTGCGACGATGGGTCGAGTTGTTGAATGACTACGAATGCGCAGTCAAATATCAGCCGGGAAAAGCTAACGTGCTAGCTGATGCTTTAAGCAGAAAAGATACAACAACAAGACGGGTTCGCGCACTTATGTTAACGATACACACTGACTTACCTGACAAGGTACGCAGTGCTCAGCTTGCAGCTGTAGAAAAGGATAACTTAGAACAGAATCCTTGCGAGGAATGGAAAAACAATTGGATGTCATGCCTGATGGAACCCATTGTTTCATTAACCGACTTTGGATACCTTTGCATGGTGGTTTAAGGGAACTCGTGATGGATGAAGCACACAAGTCTAGATATTCAGTCTATCTGGAATCAGACAAGATGTATCATGACTTAAAGGCACGGTATTGGTGGCCTCACATGAAAGCTGACATTGCCAAGTACGTTAGCAAATGTTTGACTTGTTCGAAAGTCAAAGTGGAATATCAGAAACCATCTGGTTTACTGCAACAACCAGAAATACCGATGTGGAAATGGGAACAGATTTCGATGGATTTCATTACTAAGTTACCCCATACACCAAGTGGCTGTGATACGATATGGGTAATTGTTGATCGATTAACGAAATCTTCACATTTCTTGGCTATTAAGGAAACTGACAAAATGGAGAAATTGACTCGTATTTACATAAAGGAAGTGGTATCGCGACAGGGCGTACTGATCTCCATCATATTAGATCGGGATGCCCGATTTACTTCAAACTTTTGGAAATCACTCCATAAGTCCTTGGGAACTCGTTTAGACATAAGTACCGTATATCATCCACAGACCGACAGTCAGAGTGAATGTACAATACAAACGCTCGAGGACATGTTACGTGCTTGTGTCATTGATTTTGGTGATAGCTGGGAAAATCACTTACCGTTAGTGGAATTCTCCTACAACAACAGTTATCATACAATATTCAAGCGGCACCATTTGAAGGTTTATACGGTCGCAAATGTCGTTCACCAGTTTGTGGGGCTGAAATTGGTGATAGTCAAATAACAGGACCTGAACTAGTACATGAAACGACTGAGAAGATTGTACAAATCCGGAACCGTATGGCAGTGGCTCGGGATCGACAAAAGAGTTACGCTGACAAACGTCGCAAGCCGTTGGAATTTCAAGTAGGAGACCGAGTTCTTCTAAAGGTATCACTTTGGAAAGGTGTAATACGATTCGGTAAGCGCGGGAAGCTTAGCCCACGCTACGTAGGACCTTTTGAGATCCTGAAAAAGATTGGTCCGGTTGCGTATCAACTCAAATTACCGGATGAACTCAGCGGAGTTCATGATGTCTTTCATGTTTCAAACTTGAAGAAATGTCTTTCTAACGAGACATTGATTGTACCGATAGAAGAAATACAAGTAGACGAACAGTTACGGTTCATTGAAGAACCAGCTGAAATCATGGACCGAGAGGTCAAACAGCTCAAATAAAGCAAGATTCTGATAGTCAAAGTTCGGTGGAATTCAAGACGTGGACCTGAATTCACATGGGAAAGGGAAGATCAAATGATGAAGAAGTATCCCCATCTATTCAAAACGACAACTGCAAACACTGAGAAGGCACGCTAAATTTCGGGACGAAATATCCTTCAACAAGGGGATGATGTGATACTTCGCACATCAACACTTCAGATTTCAAACTGTAAACACAAACACTGTATACAATTGGTTTTGTTATAAACATATGTGCTACATTTCATATGTTACATGTTATGGTAGTACATACATGATTAGGATCAAACATTTTCTATGTACGAGGTTACATAGTACAAACATTTGCTATGGTAGTACATACATGATTAGTTTCAAACAATTGCTATGTACGAGGTTACATAGTACAAACAGTTGCAAACACTCACTATGTGCAAGAGTACATAACACAGTATAATCAAACACAAACATTCACAGTTAGGTGTACTAACTGGTGTGCACGCAAACAGTTACACAGAACGGTCACATTTAGGTGTGATGTTACAAACATCGAACTTTGTGTGTGAGTACACACAAGCACACAGAATGATCAGACATCGCACTAGCACGTACAATTTGAAACTCCCAAGTAGTTTCCTAACTACTTCTAACACTAAGCAATTTTCGGGACGAAAGTTCCTTCAACAAGGGGATGATGTGACACTCCGGCATTTCGGATTAACCCCGTTAATAAGAAATTGACAGAAACGAGACGAAACATTATTAGATTGAACAAAAACAAACTCCAAGGGTTAAGATTTAACAAAATGAGTTTACAAACATCCAAACTACAAGGATTAAACTTGTAAAGACATCAAAGGTTCAATTTTGACTTTGGGAAGTCAAAATTCAACCTAGAACTCAAATAGAAACCGAAATTAGCATTTATACAAGGTTTAATCGGAGTAAATTGTCACTAATCATTATATTGATGATCCTTATCATTAATTCAATGGTTAATTTCAACCATAAAATCGAATTAAAGGAGTTGGTAACCCAAAAGCTTAAAACCGTTACGTATAATCATGGCAACCATTCAATTCGATTTTAAACACCCGAATTGAGTATAAAAGATTCTTAGTCGGCCCCTTTAGGGTCTTTCGCATTTCCCAATTTGATTTTAGAAGCTGTGAATCGAAGAATTTGAACGTGGTGCGGCCGAACATCAAGTCTATAGTCGAAATACACCAATCGGACATCCAATCAGGTAATAATCGAACTACACACAACCTAAACATGCCGACTAAGAGTAACCCTATATCAAATTGGGCTTGTAACATCGAATTGAACAAGTTCAAACAACTAGGGTTCATAATAAAACGATTTGGGGATTCCGATGCAAGTAATGTTGAAAATCAAATTAATTATCATCCTTAGTTTCAGAAGGATGCGACTAAGGATAAACAAATGTCAATTTTGAGTTCTAACATCAAATCATACGAGTTTGATTATTAGGGTTCTTGATATGAAACAATTTGGGGATTTTTGACAAAATGAATCCAAAAATCAAATTACTTATCCACAAATTCGAAATGGTATACCCAACGAAATCCCTTACTTAGTTTGATCAAATTACATCGAATTGAGGGATTTAGATTTCTAGGGTTCATCATCTAAAACCATTTGGGGGTCTTGATTCAAATGAGTTTAAAAACTTAATTAACCTTCACAGAGAGTTTCGAAATTTCCTAGTTGTTGAAAAACCTATATTAATTTCATGTAATCGGGTTTGGGGTTTTCTAAGAAAACAAGATCCAAAACCTGATTAATCAACACAGATAAGTTCGAAATCTCATGTCTAATGAAAACCCTATGAATTCGTGAACTGACAAGATCGAATTTAGTTCGAATGAGTCGGGGTTGAAACCGGATTCATTAGAGATCGGTTTGGGGCATTGGATTTGATTAATAATCGAATTGAAACTATGATTGAACTCGGTTAGAGACCAGAAACAAAAGCCCCATGGATTAAGGATGGATCGGATTCGATATCGGGTTCAATTGGAATCAAGTGGTTCGGTTAATACAACATAGGGGAACAGAGTAATCAAAGGTTAAAAGAATTAATTTCAGAGTTCTATTATAAAAGCAGAAGCAGACTAACTGGTAGGGTGTGGGTGTTCGGAGTTAGGGGTCACGGGTTCGAACCCGGGCTCCAACTGTTTTTGATATTAAAACCATTTTTGGTTTTTGAGACATAAAATCTTCATTCTAACTCCGTTTTAACCCGTTCGACTTGCGTTGGAACCAGAATTAAGTTCTGAACGTATTAGGATAATAAAGTATATATTTTGTCATGAAACCATAAATCGCGTATAAATACGCGTGTTTAGCGAAATCGTGTATAGTTGAACGATTTAAGCATATGAACTTAAAAATCGTGCATGTTTTTATGTACGTTTCAAACATTCTAATGTACGTGTGTTGACACATACGTGACCACAAACACAATTTGACATTACGAATAACACAACGTTATTGTTACAACACAGATTCTTCGTAGAAGTTAATCTACGTGGTTTTGCGAACGTTTGATCATTCTACTACATTCAAAGGTGCGTACACGGCCCCTTTTCTTATGTTACTGTTTTGGGGGAGAAAACATGTGCAACAAACACTTTTAGATGCATATCACTTGCATGAGTTAGCTATTTACGATGAGTGCGAACATATCATTACAAGTTCTTACATATCGAACCGTTTAGTTTGCCGTAGTGCAAAGCGTGGTAGTTGAAGATAGATCTATTGGGTTTGACAAACCTCACTTGGTAGATGGGATCTACGCAAGAGTTTGACTAACCAGTTCGCATTACTATTGTTGTGCTAGACAATAGTGGAAAGGCAAACAACATTCTAACAGTCAGCTTCGGTGTCGACCGCTTATGTAAATAATACAAATGACTAGGTATCATGACTATGCATGTGTGATTATGTTATCTGCAAACATTTTGATTCAAACAGTTGTTTCAAACATTTGTGACCAAACAAACCTGTGTATGCACCAACCTTTGTGTTGACTTGATTTACATGTTTTCTCAGGACGTTAAGGTACAAGATCAAGCAAGCATGGACTAGGAGATCGAGTCGCATGCATATTTTACATTTCTGTTGTTTGAATTTGAACATTTGAGACTTTGCTTTGTAATTTACAGTTTTCAAACTGTTATGTTTGTTTTTATTTTGAAAACGCTTCCGCAACGTTAGAACTTTGATATTACAGTTTTAGACCAAAGTATGTTTGAAAATCATATAGAGGTCTTCGTTATGTATAATGATCTGAGATCCTGGTTTGTCACGTCCCAAACGGTATGATTCCATTAGTTGAAAAATGGGGGTGTGACAGCTCGTCCCTTCGGACTGTTGTTGTTCCCGTTGTTGTTGTTGTCCAGATGTGGGCAATCCTTCTTAAAGTGTCCTGTTTTTCTACATTCGAAGAAGCCCTTTGGTGCTTCAAGCTGTCGTTGTTGTGGCTGTGGGATTTTTGCCAGTATCTCTCCTCTGTAATATTTGGCAAGGTGTCCTCATTTTCCGTAACTTTGGCATCGAATAGAGCCACACTGACCTAAGGCATGATGGAAGTTACATTTGTTGCACTTGGGGTGCTTGCCTGCATAGGCTCCTGAGTTCTGAGTGGTTGGGATGGTGGTGCGTAAGATTTAGGTGACCCAAACTTACGTTGTTGTGGTGGTGGTTGAAGGGTGGTAGGTTTGCTTAGGGTGTTGTCCCATTTGTGTTTGTTTTCGGTCGATTTGGCTACAGCACCACGGGGTGGTAAGAGTCCTTGTGTGACAGCTGAATCGGTGAGCTTATGGGCCAGTCACACGGCTTGTTGTAAGGTAATGGGGTCAGCAGAAAGTACCATTCCATGAATTTGAGGTGGCAGTCCCTCAATATACTTCTCAATGTGCTTGTAAGGTGGTGTTACCATCTCCAGGCACAGGTGTGCCAGCTCATATGATCGGGCATTGTATGCCTCGACCTCGGAACCGACCATCTTGTGGTTCTAGAATTCAGTTTCAAGTTTCTGCACTTCACCACGAGGAAAGTATTCACGGTTCAACATCCTTGTGAGCTCATCCCAAGGTAGGGCATTGGCTGCATCCAACCCCAGAGTCTGAACGTTGGCATTCCACCAAGTGAGGGCAGCTCCCTCAAAGGTTCTAGCAGCGAACTTGACTCAGTCTTCGTTCCTGCAGTTGCTCATGGCAAAGGCCGACTCCGCCTTTTCCATCCAGCGTAGAAGTCCAACGGCTCCCTCAGTACCGTTGAATGAGTGGGGTTTGCAATCCAGAAACATTTTGAATGTGCAGAGAGGTGTGTTGAGGTTTGCCCCTGAGATATGCAAAGAGTGGAACTCGATTCAGTATTGAGTAAACATGATGACATGGAAACGAGTGATTATAGTGCAAGGTGAATTCAGAATGAGATTTGTCCCTTGATTTAGTTGGTTTTGGTTGCGGGTAGCTTCCCGTGCAGCAAGTGTCTCTTCAACTTGTTTGTTGATGAGTGCATTTTATTCAGCTGGTGTCAGGCTGATGTTCCCACGTTCTCCCCCGTCGACCTCCGCGTCTTCCAGCCATGATCTTCATAGCGAGAATAAGCGTTAGAGTGTTCCGAAAAATTAAGATTATATATGTGGTTGGTACGTAAAGGAAACATGCATAGATTCACATAGACATGATTTTCAATGCAGATAATAGTCTTGATATATAATAAGCCGTATCGGTTACAATTCATTTAATACCAAAACATTAGATTCCAAAATATCCAATACAGAGACACAACCCGTCTCTACTAGGTCTATGCTAAACTAATCGAAGGCATTATCGATAGTGGAATTAGAATAAGCATCCTCTGCTGGCCCCTCCTCCTCAGTGTCAGACTCTTCCGAGTCTGGAATGACAGCCCTGTTCTCTAGCTCTTTGGTTCTAGCTTCAACGATGGCAGCTCGGTCTTCGGGCGCCTGGAATAGTGCAATCAACTGGGTCATATCTTGATCCATCTTGTGGACTACACTACAGAGTTCTGCATGTTGAGTGTTTGTATATCTCAGTTCATCTGCGAGACACTCTATTCACTCGTCCACCTAGGCTAGGTCTAGAGTCATTTTGGCAATAACATCCTACTCAAGACACTGCCTCTTGGCTCGGGTGGTTCTAGTATGGGTGATGCATTGTCCGGTGACTCCTCCATGGGGTCCTCCTCAGGATCCTTGTCAGAGTCGTTATCAGAATATTCCTTAGGATCCCCATTCGAATCCTCCACGGAATCATCCAGTGGTAGTGGATGTTGGTCAGGCATATCTTCGGTCACCGGTAGAGGTGATACGGGTAGTGCTGGAGGTTTCGGATCCTCCTCATCGTGTGTAAACACATGCGGTGATGATGGTGACGCCATATCTAGTATGCGCGTAATAAGTGTATGCGTACAATCATGTATGCAAATAATAAATGATCATGTATGCTAAAACTGTTACTACTACCACTCTATGTGTGTGTGGAGACTAGTTTTTATAGACTAAGTTCACTACATGCAAACTAAATTCGCAATAACCGAAGTCTCTAATACCAATCTGTCGCTCCCCAGCCCTCCCGGCCTTATCGGGGGCGCGACGGGTACCGTCAGGATCATAGTCTCTAGTTACAGTTGCGAGCCCTACATGTCTGGTTGCATACGTACATCCAAATACTTAGACAAAACAGTTTTAGAAAATCAGAGTTGTGGAAGTAAATGTTTAAGTTGTCAAAACGACATTGAAAGTATAAGTTGCGGAAGCATAAGTTTAAAACAGTTTTCAAAATAATAAAGAGTAATAGTGGGGAAGTAGTTTTAAGTAATTATCATTACATAACAAGACAATTGTTTAAATGTTCTCAAATGACCTAAGACACTAAACTGATGCATGGACTACATCCTAGCATCCTAGTCCTCATGTGCGTGCCTTAGTTACCTGAGAAAACATGCAAGTAAAAAAAGGTCAACACAAAGGTTGGTGAGAGCACAAGTTTTTCATAAGCAATAAACATCAAAATGTTTAAAGTAAATGTTGCGAGATCACATATCATTACAATGCAGTATCGATTGATAGCTAGTGAATACAGTTATATCATATGTGGGTTCATACCGAAGCTGACTGTTGTGCCTCCCGCCATGTCCATCACAAGACAATGGCAAAGTGTATTGGTCAATATTGCACCCATTCCGACCTCCAGTCGGGTTGGCCTCCCAGGCGCAATGGGTGGGGCTTGTCAGGCCCAAATAGTACTATCCATGTCACACCCCCAAAATCCCACTCGTGGTGTCAGTCCACGTGGGTGTGACGTGGCCAGGATCACAGCTCATGGTCATATAGAACGACTCTATATGAGTTACACAAACATACAGTTTTGCAAAATAGACAAGTTTTTATAAGTAAGCAGCGGAAAGATTTGATAACTAAAGTAGCGGAAATAGATAAGAGTAATTACAGCGAAAATGTAAATTGTATCAGACAATACATGATTAATTTGTTTTCAAAAGAAACACATCAACACAATAATAACACAAGCCTAGGACCAGAGTCTAAATGCATGAGACTCTCTTGTAATCCTCCTGTGTGTCCTAGCGTAATCTCCATTAGTTACCTGAGAATACATGTGAAAAGTGTCAGTTCATTTTACCGAAACTAGACTGTTTCCGTTTGCCTCCGCGGGTCATCGCTGAACCCGCCATCACATCGATATTACGCTCGATATGACGTCCAGTCAACATTGGTGCCGAGCGGGGCTAGTCAAACCCAGTAGTACTACGTAATAATGACTCGTTTGTCATACAACTAACGGTAAGGATACGTGAGGACTTAATGCGATAATAGTTACACTGGAAAATAGTTTTACAACATACCAGTCATACATCTAAAACAGTTGCAAAGTATTCTCACCCCAAAGGTTTAGTAAAACAGTTAAAGAGTAAAAGTGGGGCCGTTAACTCACCTGAGTTAGTGTGATGCGTTCGTACGTGAACGGAGTAGCTTGATGGCTGGTAATTACCTATATCACATAGGTGTTGTAAGTTTGTGTTTACATACACGTGGGTCTCACAGGACCGTGTTAGTGTTTAACAACTCCAAGTTGTTATGTGGGTCGTGTTGACTGTGTTTGACCGTGTTTGACCTAACGACTCGTTGGTAACGGTTCTTGGATCATGTGATCGTGTGTTGTGCGGTTTAGTGTCATGTGATGTGTACGGATACCAAAGTCACTTTCGTGACGAAACTTACTATTTATAGTAAGTTTCTATTTTAGGGAAGTTTCCACATTAAGCAAGTTATGCAGGAAATCATATTCCGATTATTCTAACGTGCATATTTATCCTAAGTGAACATGTTATCACATAGCACATAATTACACGTAGCCGATTAAGAGCGTTTTGCGTGTAAAAGTTACTAAATATGGAATGTGATAAAAATAGACATGTTTAGCTAAGTTTAATAGCTAATATCATCCAATATCAATACTTTAGTCCCAAGTAGTCATTTGGTCACATTTGTTACAACTAACGCATCATCATTTATAGACTTTGTAAAATAAAGTTACTAATTATAGGAATCTATGGCAAATGCACATATTTCATTCATTCAAAGATATTACTCTCATAATATCATCATTTTAACATCAAATAAGCATGCTAGGCATCCCACATTATCAAACTCATCATTTTAAACAAATTTATGATAAAAAGTTACCATATTTAGTAACATTCATAAAATCATGCTTCTATCAATTCTAACCATTCTAATACCTCCATAACCATCATATTAGTTTCTAATCATCATTTTTAAACATAACTAACAGATCTAAGCATACAAAGATAGCCATTTCATCAAAAATACACACTTTGTAACATTAAAGTTACTATTTTTAGCAATAATCACCAAATAACCATTTCTTGACATAACCAATCCTCCTAACTATGTAGAACATCCCAAATATCATTTATAACAACATTTCTATTTTAAAAATCACATAAAACATCATGGATCATACATGCATGCGATCTAAAGTACCCATTTCATGATAAAATCGCCAAATCATCAACATATGCACATTGACATTATCATGGATCGTCATAAAAACTCATTTAATCATCATAGATCATCAATAAACGCAGAAACATCATCAAACCTAGATTCAAACAAGGAAAAATTTGTGCATGTGAAGTGTTAGTGATTGCATGTGGGTATAGAGGTGATTTTAAGCTACATGGGTCATAGATCTTCCTTCTTTCCCTCTAAGAATCCTGGAACGAAGCTCGAACAGCAGCTGTACAGCCTCAATCGCCCCTGCTAATGGCCTCTTGGTGGCTGGAAGTGGTGTTGGAGTGATAATCAAACCCAAACCTTCTTCTCCAAGCTTTTAGTCTTCAACAATGGCTTCCACATGAGTTTGCTTAAGTGATGAAGATGTTGGAAGGGTGATGACAGAGGTTTTGGGGGGTTTAAATCGAGTATGTGGCGTCTGGGATTAGTTAAGTAGGTGTTGAGTGGCTAGTGAAATGATTAGTCTTGGTTCAAGCAAGATTTTGCGTGTTGGACTCGTCGCGTACCGGGACAAGGGTCTCCGAAAGTCTCCGCGTATCGCGATGGATTTCGGGATTCAAATTGCCCGCCCATCCATCGCGTACCACGATGCTCCTTCTTGTGGGCCGTCGCGTACCGCGACGGGTCCCTGAGGAGCCCATTAAGCCCAATTTTGTTGTTTCGAACCGGTTTTCCCGTATTTCTCGAATACGATCATCGTTTCTCGACATATAAGCATTGTTCTACCTATTCTAGGTCTCCTAGGACCTAAGTGTAGTGAAAGTGTACTGTGGTTTGATCCGTTCACCAACGTTCGTTATTCAAGACACGTGCGAGTGTTGTGCGATAATTTCTCGAATTATCGGTACGTTTGAACTGTTGTGCCACATGTCACACTAAATATTAACTATTCTAGTGCCACGTATGAAATAATAATACACATTATTATAAAAATAAAGTTAATGCTGACCTGGAAATTGCGAGGTGTCACATCATCCCCCAGTTAATAGGAATTTCGTCCCGAAATTCAGTTCGTGTTGCCTGTGTTAGTCTGGTCGGAGAATAAGTGAGGGTATTTATTTTGGGGCAATTTCATATATCCCCCTATAAAATTCATTTATTACATATATACCCAATCCAAAACTTTAATTACATATATCCCCATATAAATTTTATTTATTACATATAAACCCAATCCAAAATTTTTAATTACATATATCCCCTTCTCTAATGCTAAAATTTCAAATATACCCATTTTAATTAAAATGAATTAAGAAATTACTATTTTACTCTTACTTTAAAAAAATTTATTAAACCTATTTTACCCTTGCTTCAAATATATCCTTATTTTACGTTTTTTTTCCCTTTTTTAGTGTTTTTGCTTCTTTTTTGTTATCATTTTTCGTGTCTTTTTTTTTTCATTTTTAATTGACGGAGCTTCAGTCGTATGAGGGAGAGCGATGAACGAATTTGGTGTTTGCGAATGAGGTTTACGTATGTGTGTTTGGAATTCAAAGGTTACTAAAAGGGTATGTTTGTCACATTGTTTAAAAATAGTTAAGTTGGGTATATATGTAAATAAATTTTTTCAGTTGGGTATATATGTAATTAAAATTTTCAGTTGGGTATATATGTAATTAGACCTTAAAAGAGGGGGATATATGTAATTCTCTCATTTATTTTTCATCTGGTCCTCTCATTCCCAGGTGTATTCAGGTCCACGCCGTGAGTTCCATCGCACCTTAACTATCGGTATGCGACCAAGTTTTAACTTCTTGATTTCCCGGTCCATTATTTCCACCGGTTCCTCAACGAAGTGTAGTTGTTCATCAATCTGAATTTCCTCCAATGGAATTGCGAGCATTTAGTCTGATAAGCATTTCTTGAGGTTTGACACGTGAAACACATTGTGCACGCTGCTCAATTCCTGCGGTAGCTGTAGTTCGTAGGCCACGAGGCCTATTCGTTTAGTGATTTCGAATGGTCCGATATAACGAGGGTTTAGCTTTCCTCGCTTCCCAAATCGGATCATTCCCTTCCAGGGCGAGACTTTAAGAAGTACATGGTCTCCCACTTAGAATTCCAAAGGCTTGCGCCTTTTGTCGTCATAACTTTTCTGTCGATCCCGAGCGGCTGCCATTCTGTTACGTATCTGCACGATTTTCTCGGTTGTTTCGTGCACAAGCTCGGGACCAGTCAGTTGGCTTTCACCAACTTCTGCCCAACTGAGTGGTGATCTGCACTTACGTCCGTAAAGTGCCTCAAAAGGTGCAGCTCCAATGCTGGTGTGGTAGCTGTTATTGTATGAGAACTCCACCAAAGGTAGGTGAGTCTCCTAGCTGTTACCGAAGTCGATCACACATGCCCGAAGCATGTCCTCCAAGGTCTGGATGGTTCGTTCACTTTGTCCATTCGTCTGCGGGTGATAAGCAGTGCTCATATCCAACCTTGTCCCAAGTGCCTTATGTAAGGACTTCCAAAAATGTGCCGTGAAACGGCTGTCTCGGTCGGATATTATAGAGATTGGGACTCCGTGTCTGGAAACGATTTCCTTCAAGTAGATTCGTGTTAGCTTTTCCAACTTATCAGTTTCTTTAATCGGTAGAAAGTGTGCCGATTTCGTGAGTCGGTCTACGTTAAACCAGATGGTATCGCAACCACTTGCTGTCTTTGGCAGCTTGGTGATAAAATCCATGGAAATCTGCTCCCATTTCCACAATGGAATTTCTGGTTGTTGGAGTAGTCCTGAAGGCTTCTGTTATTCAACCTTGACTTTGGAGCAAGTCAGACACTTACTCACATAAGTCGCGATTTCAGACTTCATGTTAGGCCACCAGTAGGTCGCCTTTAGGTCGTGGTACATCTTGTCAGAGCCTGGATGTACTAAGTACCGGCTCTTGTGAGCTTCATCCATCACTACTTCTCTCAATCCTCCGTAGCGTGGAATCCAAATCCGATCCATCAGATAGTAAGCTCCATCATCTTTCCCTTTCATTTGTTTATCCATGCCTCACATAGCTTCGAGAGTAAGATTTTCCTTTTTCAGCGCTTCTTGTTGTGCAACTCAGATCTGATTAGGTAGTTCGGAGTGGATTGTAAGCTGTAGTGCACGTACGCGTTTGGTTGTTTCTTTTCTGCTTAACGCGTCAGCCACTACGTTGGCCTTCCCGGGATGATACTTGATAGCACAGTCATAATCGCCTATTAGTTCAACCCATCTACGTTGTCTCATGTTTAGCTCCTTTTGGTCGAATATGTGTTGTAGGCTTTTATGATCAGTGGATATAGTGCACTTGGTGCTGTACAGATGGTGTAGTCAGATCTTTAATGCGAACACCACGGCTCCTAATTCCAAATCATGGGTTGTGTAATTCTTCTCGTGCACCTTCAGTTGTCGCGACGCATAAGCTATGATTTTCTCGCGTTGCATTAGCACGCAACCGAGTCCTTGCTTCGATGCGTCACAGTAAAATACAAAGTCTTCGCACCCGTCTGGTAGCGAAAGAATTGGTGCGCTGCACAATTTCTGCTTCAGTAAGTTGAAAGCAGCTTCTTGTTTCTCTCCCCATTCAAACTTCTTGTCTTTATGCGTAAGAGAAGTCAATGATTGTGCGATCTTCGAGAATCCCTCGATAAACCGCCTGTAGTACCCAGCCAATCCCAGGAACTGTTGCACCTCAGTTGGAGTCTTGGGTGCTGCCCAGTTCTTGATTGACTCAATCTTGGCTGGGTCTACGTGTATCCCTTTCTCGTTCACTACGTGCCCGAGGAACTGAACTTCGCGAATCCAAAAATCGCATTTGGAAAACTTCGCGTATAGTTGTTCCTTCTTCAGTAGTTCCAAGACACGTCTTAAGTGATCGGCATGTTCTTCTTGAGTCTTGGAGTAAATCAGGATATCGTCTATGAATATGATTACGAACTTGTCAAGGTACGGCTTGCACACACGATTCATGAGATCCATGAATACTGCTGGTGCGTTGGTCAGTCTGAACGGCACAACCAGAAACTCGTAATGTCCGTATCGTGTCCTGAAGGCTGTCTTCGGTATATCTCCTTCTTGTATTCTGAGTTGATGGTAACCGGATCTTAAATCGATTTTTGAATAGTAGCTTGACCCTTGCAATTGGTCAAACAGATCGTCTATTCGAGGTAGAGGGTATCGATTCTTGATCGTTACCTTGTTCAGTTCTCGGTAGTCTATACACATACGGAATGAACCGTCCTTTTTCTTCAAAAACAAGACCGGTGCTCCCCAAGGTAAGAAGCTCGGTTAGATAAATCCTTTATCTAACAACTCTTGCAATTGATTAGATAATTCTTGCATTTCAGTAGGAGCCAATCGGTATGGTGCCTTGGCTATTGGTGCTGCTCCTGGTGTTAGATCTATCTGAAACTCCACTTGCCGCGTTGGTGGTAGTCCCGGTAGATCGTCTGGAAAGACTTCTGGAAAATCGCGAACAACAGTGATATCCTCGATCTTCCGTTCCTTCTTTGGTTGTTCGGTGATAAATGCCAGGATAGCCGTGTATCCCTTCTTCAGATATTTGCTTGCCTTCATGCAGGACATGATGTTTAACGGTATTCCGCGCCGTTCTCCCTGGATTGAGATCTGCTCTCCACTTGGCAATGTAATTCGCACGATCTTCTCGTTGCACACGTTCTCAGCATGGTTTGCATGATAGCCAATCCATTCCAATCACCACGTCGAAGCTCCCGAGAGTTACCGGAATCAAGTCAATCACCAGTTGGTGGTCTCCTAGAATTAGAACACACCCTTTGATGATATGTTGTGTTTCGATCAGCTTGCCGTCCGCTAACTCTATGGGGTACTTATAGTCTAGTGGTGTTGGTGTCATATTAAGCAGTTTACTAAAATCGCTAGAGATAAAACTCCTATCGGCACCGGTATCGAATAATATGCTAGCGTAGACATTATTTAAAAGGAAAGTACTGGTAGCGACGTTGGGTCATCTTTAGTTTCCCCTGATCCAATCATAAATGCCCTTCCCCATGCTGGATTGCCACCAACGTTCTTGTTCTGTGGGCAGTCTCGGCGCATGTGCCCCTGCTTTCCACATGTGAAGCACCCCTTCAAGGTATCAGTTTTGTTGGTATTGGGGTTAGGGTTCGATCGGCATTCTTTGGCTAGGTGCCCATTCTTTCCACAGTTAGTGCACCGGACCCTCCGGCATGGGCCGCGATGATGATATGAGCAGTTGTTACATTTGGGGTTGTTGCCCCGATATCCTCCCTTGTCCTGATTGTTTAGCTGGGTGGCGGTGAAGACCATTGCAGGTGCTGGCCGGTGCTGGGTTGGTTGTTGCGGTGAGAACGTACGGTTGTTGCTGGGTTCCCACTTTCGCTTGGGTTCTTGGGGTTTCAGGTGTTCACCCCTCTTAGGCAGTTTCCCTTGAGCTACCGCCTGGTCAGTCAACTTATGGGCCAAGCGAATCAGTGGTTGAATGGTGGTATGGTCAGAAGCAGTCACCGTGCTCTGTATCTGTTCCGGCAATCCACTAATGAATTGTTCGATCTTTTTGTACTCCGGCGTCACCATCACCGGGCACAGCTTGCACAGTTCATGGAATCGAGTACAGTACTGCTAAATTTCGGAACCAACCATCTTGTGCACCCAAAACTCTGCCTCCAGCTTTCTGATTTCGTCCCGAGGACAGTATTCCTCGTGAAGCATCCTAGTGAAGTTTTCCCACGGAATGGAGTTTGCGGTTTCAAGTCCAAGGGTCTGGACGTGTGTGTTCCACCCGGTGAGGGTCGGTCCCTCCAGAGTTCTGGGGGCATACTTCACTCGGTTCTCCTCCGAGCATTCAGATATGGAGAAGACTGACTCCAATTTCTCGATCCAGCGAAGCAGTCCCACTGCTCCCTCGGTTCCTTGGAATTTGTGTGGATGGCAGCTTAGGAAAGCCTTGAATGAGCATCCCTTTGTAGCATTCCCACGAGATCCGTTGTTAGTGCCACTAGTCTCGCTGGCGAGACTGTTTGCCTCATGTTCTGCAAGTACTTTGTTGACTCGACGTTCAACCATCATTTTGATTCTTGCTGCTTCGGCCTTGCGTTTGAGGTTACGGACGTATGGTCCCCTTCCAGACATGGTTCTATATGGAGAGGATAGGATGTTAATTAGCATGAGTTAGAGTGTTAGCCAATTGTCATGTCAGTAGTCAAGTCAGAAGTCATGTTAGCAACAACCATGGTTAGAATACAATAAATAAAGTAACACAAAACATCCTTCTCATTAATAATAATAGCTTTGAGTACAATGATTTTTCAAAAGAGATACTACTACAAAAGTTCCTATGAGCACATCCCGCTCATCTGAGAGTACAAAAGTGAAATGACTGAAAATAGAAAAACTAGACTAGTGTGATGCAACGGTGGAGAGTGAATATCCACTATCAGCAGGTCCGTCGTCATCATCTTCTTCAGGACCCTCGTCTGGGTCCTCATCGACGTCTCCTTCTTCGAGGTTTTCAGCCTCGAATTGGAGCTCTGGCTCAGGCTGTGGCTCCACCAAGAACTGTTTGACCCATGAATTTAACGTGGCGTCACTTGCCTGGATCATGGCATGATTTTCCTCGTTGGCGACCTCCACGGCTGCCAATCGTCCAGCGTGTCCATGTGTCACTACGGCTAAGAAATCCTGCTGCTCCTCGAGCAACGTAGTCTTGTCACGAATGTCTGTGACCTCAGCTGTGACCTCCTACTGTCGCTGGATCGCGTCCTGAGTCCTAGCGACCAAATCATCATGTGCTCCTTCGACGCGTGCGAGTCTCTCCTCTAAGTGATCCACGCGACTCTGGAGACGCTGACAATGCTCCAAGAGATCCTGAAACCCATCAGTCATCACGCGTAGCTGACATGACTCACGTCTATATCGTGAGATCAATGCGGCAAATCCCCGCTCCATGGGCATGCCAATCGGTGGTAGAGGTGGTCCAGTGGATGCGTCACCTAACAAAGGCAACTTAGGTACTCTCTCTTCCCTTGCCCAAACAGCAAGGGTAGTAGGATACCAGTCCCATGGTCCCCTACTGCTCGAGGGTCGAAGCCTCTTGGGCTCCTGAGCATGTACCTGCTCCACCATATCCTGGATCTTCTGCTTGTCCTCCTCGGTAAGCTCGTACTCATACGAGCGCTTCTTCGTGTCCTTCCCGTTCTGATCTTTGTTGTTGTCCATTCCTGCGTTCTAATCAAATAAGTAACAGCGCATGATAATAGATAATATTGCTGTGCAATTTCTGGTGTAGTGTCTAGTGTAGAGCAATGGCTATAGTCTAAGTTCACTACATGCAAACCTAGTTCTCTATAACAAAGGCTCTGATACCAGTCTGTCACATCCCCAAAATCCCACTCGTGGTGTCAGTCCACGTGGGTGTGATGTGGCCAGGATCACAGCTCATGGTCATATAGAACGACTTTATATGAGTTACACAAACATACAGTTTTGCAAAATAGACAAGTTTTTATAAGTAAGCAGCGGAAAGATTTGATAACTAAAGTAGCGGAAATAGATAAAGAGTAATTACAGCGAAAATGTAAATTGTATCAGACACTACATGGATTAATTTGTTTTCAAAAGAAACACATCAACACAATAATAACACAAGCCTAGGACCAGAGTCTAAATGCATGAGACTCTCTTGTAATCCTCATGTGTGTCCTAGCGTGAGCTCCATTAGTTACCTGAGAATACATGCGAAAAGTGTCAACTACAAAGTTGGTGAGTTCACAGGTTTAGACAGATAGAAATAATAAACAGACATATACTGGGTATGTTAAGTTTAGTAGTTGGATCTACGATCCGTGGAGTGTGTCAGTTCATCTTACCGAAACTAGACTGTTTCCGTTTGCCTCCGCGGGTCATCGCTGAACCCGCCATCACATCGATATTACGCTCGTTATGACCTCCAGTCAACATTGGTGCCGAGCGGGGCTAGTCAAACCCAGTAGTACTATGTAATAACGACTCGTTTGTCATACAACTAACGGTAAGGATACGTGAGGACTTAATGCGATAATAGTTACACTCGAAAATAGTTTTACAACATACCAGTCATACATCTAAAACAGTTGCATAGTATTCTCACCCCAAAGGTTAAGTAAAACAGTTAAAGAGTAAAAGTGGGGCCGTAAACTAACCTGAGTTTGTGTGATGCGTTCGTACGTGAACGAAGTAGCTTGCCGGCTAGTAGTTACCTATATCACATAGGTTTTGTAAGTTTGTGTTTACATACACGTGGGTCTCACAGGACCGTGTTAGTGTTTAACAACTCCAAGTTGTTATGTGGGTCGTGTTGACCGTGTTTGACCTAACGACCCGTTGGTAACGGTTCTTGGATCATGTGATCGTGTGTTGTGCGGTTTAGTGTACGTCATGTGATGTGTACGGATACCAAAGTCACTTTCGTGACGAAACTTACTATTTATAGTAAGTTTCTATTTTAGGGAAGTTTCCACATTAAGCAAGTTATGCAGGAAATCATATTCCGATTATTCTAACATGCATATTTATCCTAAGTGAACATGTTATCACATAGCACATAATTACACGTAGCCAATTAAGAGCGTTTCGCGTGTAAAAGTTACTAAATATGGAAAGTGATAAAAATAGACATGTTTAGCTAAGTTTAATAGCCAATATCATCCAATATCAATACATTAGTCCCAAGTAGTCATTTAGTCACATTTGTTACAACTAACGCATCATCATTTATAGACTTTGTAAAATAAAGTTACTAATTATAGGAACCTATGGCAAATGCACATATTTCATTCATTCAAAGATATTACTCTCATAATATCATCATTTTAACATCAAATAAGCATGCTAGGCATCCCACATTATCAAACTCATCATTTTAAACAAACTTATGATAAAAAGTTACTATATTTAGTAACATTCATAAAATCATGCTTCTATCAATTCTAACCATTCTAATACCTCCATAACCATCATATTAGTTTCTAATCATCATTTTTAAACATAACTTACAGATCTAAACATACAAAGATAGCCATTTCATCAAAAATACACACTTTGTAACATTAAAGTTACTATTTTTAGCAATAATCACCAAATAACCATTTCTTGACATTACCAATCCTCCTAACTATGTAGAACATCCCAAATATCATTTATAACAACATTTCTCTATTAAAAATCACATAAAACATCATGGATCATACATGCATGCGATCTAAAGTACCCATTTCATGATAAAATCGCCAAATCATCAACATATGCACATTTCTCGAATACGATCATCGTTTCTCGACATATAAGCATTGTTCTACCTATTCTAGGTCTCCTAGGACCTAAGTGTAGTGAAAGTGTACTGTGGTTTGATCCGTTCACCAACGTTCGTTATTCAAGACACGTGCGAGTGTTGTGCGATAATTTCTTGAATTATCGGTGCGTTTGAACTGTTGTGCCACGTGTCACACTAAATATTAACTATTCTAGTGCCACGTATGAAATAATAATACACATTATTATAAAAATAAAGTTAATACTTACCTGGAAATTGCGAGGTGTCACATCATCACCCAGTTAATAGGAAGTTCCGGTGTGTATGTGTTCGCGTTTTGCTAATGCTAGCACTTGCTAGTATGCACCTATAACCATATAGGTGTGATTATGTGTTTTGTGGTGTGTTGTATCCCATACAACTGCAAGTGTCGGTGTGCTCAATCGAGTGTGTGTGTTGACTTGTGTGACACCCCGTAATTTCCAAGTCAGCTTATTATTTATTTAAATGTTTATTTAAATGATTTATGTACACGTGGCACTATAATTAGTTTAATTTAGTGTGACATGTGGCACGACAGTACGAACACTGACACACGACTAGAAAAGGAGGTTTTTCAACGCGAGATCTAAAAACATATCTTTCCGTGGCACTGGTACTAAGTACTCTATGGTTCGGTGCTTTGGCAGGTTTATTGATAGAGATTAATCGTTTTTTCCCGGATGCGTTGACGTTCCCCTTTTTTTCATTCTAGTTATTGACGCGGGAAGGAATAAAGAAGATTAGAGATACAATTAAATACCAGCCCCCAAATTCGAGGAATTATCGACAAACAGCACACACGTGTCAAAACACACGAACGTTGGTGAACATCTAGCACATTGTGTAACACAACACTCGAAACCTCACAAAACACTCACACATTGAACTTGGAAGTTCAAACGAGGCCAAACGATAGTTCGTAAACGTGAAAACAGTGTCGAACGGATCAAATCCATTAAAATAGGCTTATTGGGCTCTTCAGGGGCCCATCGCGGTACGCGATGGCCCAACAAGAGGCATTGTCGCGGTGCGCGACATGCGGCGCGGGGGTTTGACTCCCGAAATCCGCCGCGGTACGCGGAGAGGATTTGGAAGCTCCATCGCGGTACGCGACGCCGTCCAGTCGACAATATCTTTATAAAACCAAGACAATCATGCCTAGGCTATCTTTTATCATCATTTCTCCGGCTTCACACGAAATCCCTTGACCATCTTCGTCTTCTACCTCTGTTTTCAGCCATTTTCACCATTGGAGACCATATTGGAGCTTAAGATTTCAAGGGTTGAAGCTTGGTGACTTCCTAGAGACTTGACCATCATCATCTCTTCCTTCCTACCACCGAACCCAGCAATCCCAGGAGGTCCAGGAGCTGTTCATCCATCATCCTATTGTCTAAGAAGCTCTAGAAGGTAGCTTGATACTCAAAATCCACTTTCTCATCTTGTACATTCACATGCATGTGTTAAAACCCACATGCAAGCACCAATAAGGCACATTCACGAAAGTTGCTTCTGGGTTTGATGATTTAAATGTGTATTATGATGATCTATGATGTTTAGATTGAGTTTTTTGATGGTTTATGATGATGGGTATTGATAAAACTCATGGTTTGTATACAAAATGTTGAAATATTGCCATGCATGTATGATCCATGATTGTTGGGATGATTTTGAGTATGTTGGTATGTTCATAGATGATATTGGGAGCATGCTACATGATTAGATTTAGTTTAGAATGGTTAAAACTATGATTTTTATGAATCTTTCTATTAATAGTAACTTTATTGTTACAAGTGGATGATTTGGTGGAAATGATGAGCATGCATGTATGTGGATATGATATTAGGGTGATAACATGATGATTAGAAGCTTAGGAATGTGATTTGGATATTGAATAATGGTCGTTTTAGCAAGGTTACTAAATATAGTAACTTTTGTGGACCGAATGTTGTTAGGTAATGATTTGGGCTATGTTTGTATGTTCAAATGATGAATAATGGTTTATTATGATGATTTATGGTGTAAAAATGGATTAGAATGATTTAGGATAATCATTTGTATGTAAAATGCTATAGTTACTATTTATAGTAACTTTATTTTTTTGTTAGAAATGATAACTTATAAACGTTTCGGATGATTTGAACATACTAAGTGGTTTATTATGTTATAATATGAGGATAGCATGCTAAATTAGATGGTTTCCGATGTCACGTATGCTATAAATGGAAACTTTCCATTTTAGGAAACTTTTGTGTGCCAACATGATGAAAACGACTTATGTGAAATCGTATAATGATGTGCTATGTGTTAACATGATCACGTAGGACTAATGAGCATGCTAGAATATTAAAATCAATATGCTTCGTGAACTTTCCATAAATGGAAACTTACTATAAATAGTAAGTTTTCCATAGACGCGACTTGCGAGTTTTGCACACGACGAGCACTTACACGATTTCTACATGATTCATAACCGTCACACGGTTCACCAACGGGTCGTTGACTTGACACAGTCAATGTGGACCAACACGAGCAACACGGTCATTGTGGACCGACATGGACAAACATGAACAACCGAGAGTTGTTGGACACAAACACGAGCACTAACACAAACACTAGCACGGTCACTTACACAAACTCACGTACGGTGTACGATATAGGTTGCCGGTGACCGACGCGTTACTTACTTCAGGAGCTTACGCTTTCACTCGACTACTTCGCTAAGGTGAGTTTACGGCCCCTCTTTACTCTTTTCAAACGCTTTTAAATAGGGGGAGAATACTAGTTGCATCGAGTCAAACAATTATGCTATTACAAACATTTTTGTGTATGCTGGTTTATTAGACAAACATTAAGTGTTGAACTCGTAACAAGCCCTCACAAAGTCTTACCGTTAATGTACGAACAACGTGGTAGGTTTGAATGGATCCGTTTGGGTGTGACTAACCCCGCATGGCACAATATTGACAGGATGTCATAACACGTGAAACTTTGACCTAATTTACCGTGTGTACGAGACACGGTGGAGGCAAGGACAAACAAGTCTAGTTCGGTAGTGACGCACTGACACTTGGAGCCTAGGGCTCGGTACTAACATTGATAAACAGCATGACACACGTTTTATGATTATATGTATCTATCAAAACCTGTGAACACACCAACCATTGTGTTTACACTTTTTCAAACTTGTATTCTCAGGTAACTAGCATGACAAGCACATGGAGCAGGAATGCACCTAGGGGATATGAGCATAGGATCCCGCATGCATTAATTTCCTATCTTTTGAAAAACAATATTTAATTATGTTTTTTAATGTTACAATGTAGTGTTTAACAACTTATATTTCCACCGCATGTTATCAAACTCGTTATATTTTTCCGCTGCTATGAATTACTTTTCCGCTGCAAACTATTTTGTTAAGTGTATGTGTCAAACATTGAATTGTAAACGCATATAGAAGTATCCTATATGACCTTGAGCTGTGATTCTGGCCACGTCACACCCACGTGGACTGACACCACGAGTGGGAATTTGGGGGTGTGACAACTTGTGTTGACTCGACGAATCGTTGGTAACGCGTTTGTTTTGTTAAGTCTGTTTAATGTGTCTTACTACAATTAAGACACCAACATGCATCCTATGACTCTAATCATGATGTTTTCACATAGGTTATATTTCGAAAATCACAACGTTTCCGTTTCGGAAAAGTTTCTATGTTCGGAAAGTTTCTATTTTTGGAAAGTATAGTTATGAAATCCCATTTCATAAAACTAATAACTCTAGTATGTTTGTAAAAACACATTTAAATACTTAAATCGTATCGTTTACCCATAAATCACCGTTTATGCATTTTGCCCAGTTAAAGTTTCCTTATTTGGAAAGTATCCGTTTAAAATGTCTGTTTTCAAAAATCAAAGTTTCCGATATGCTTAGAAATCATTTCTAACCATATCTATAATATCTCAAATCACCAAAAAATGTTTAAACATCCAAAACCCCTCTTTTGATTTACAAAAGTTTCCATATATAGCAAGTTTATTGTAAAATCGTATTTTCACAAAATCAAATACCCAAATGTGTTCTAAACACTCCAATATGCATTTGACAACATCTAGATGTGCCTAACATGTCTAGATCATCACAAATCTACAATATGCAACATAAAAGTTTCCTTTTATGGCAAGTTCTACAAAATCATCAAAATAACTTATCAAAACTCAATCCCATCATTCTTACATTCTAAAATCAATAGATCTACCTAAAACAACACATGAAAACCAAAAAATTCATGTACAAGAGCCACATGGAGTTGCATGTGGGTGGATGTTCATGCATGTGGGTGGATGTTCATGCATGTGGGTTTTCACCCTTTGAATGTTCGATCTAACACTAAATAAGAATATAAAACTACCTTAGAGGCTATAAAACACTGAGATGAAGCTCTTTAATCCTTAAGAACCCCTGGAATAGTGAGCTCTAGCAAGGGTAAGTGATGGTGATGAAGAGAACAAGCTTTCCAAGCTTCCTTCTTGCTCCAATGGCTTCTTAGGAGCTTCAAAGCTTCAACAATGGAGTCTTCTGGTGAAATGATGAAGAAACATGTTGTTTTGCTCCATATTGAGGTGGTTTAGTCGAGAAAATATGATAGAAATGATTATGGTTAGGCTAGGTTGAATGTTAAAGAGATTTTCGCATCTATGGCTTCCAGGCGTATCGCCTAGTGTGCGTGCGTGAGGCCAGGCATAATGCCTAGATTAAAATAATAATATTGGCTTCTAGTTCATCCGTGCGCATCGCCCGAGTGGGAGTAGCATCCTAGGCGTAGCGCCTGGCATACCGCCTAGACCCAAACCTTGGTCCTAGGCGTACCGCCTGGCTTCTAGGATGAGCCCAATTGGCCCAATTTAGTTGTTTTGACCCGTTTTTCTATTATTATATGTTCATAACTCCTCGTTTATCATTGTTTGAACTTTTATTATTGTTCAATGGTTTGTTCACCAACGTTCGTAAGACTCGTGTGTGTTTCGATAATTCCTCGAATTATCTTTGATAGTTTGTGTTTGTGTTTTACGAAATGATTGCATGCTTGATTAATCATAATAAACATGTGATGCATAATCGAATAATTCCCCGAATTATTGTGTTGCGTTTGTGTTTGTCACACTTGGTTTCCAAAACAAATATACGATTCGATAGTTCCTTGAACTATCATTTCCCAGTTGTTTGTGTTTGACTCATCTAATTAAACATAATTAAATGAAATTCAACACGTATGAATGTGAAATGATAATTTGTAAGAGTTGCAATTTACTTGAAATTGCCAGGTGTCACAACCTCTCTCCCTTTTAGTCTAGGGTTT
Source organism: Mikania micrantha (assembly GCA_009363875.1). Classification (NCBI taxonomy): domain Eukaryota; kingdom Viridiplantae; phylum Streptophyta; class Magnoliopsida; order Asterales; family Asteraceae; genus Mikania; species Mikania micrantha. Next base: position 60,580,196 of record CM018681.1, read on the forward strand.
CCTTTTTTACTTATCTCGGCTCTTTCCCTCTCTCAAGTTCTCACCATCATCATCAATCGCCGCCACATCCCGCTTCTCTTCCTCCTCTCCTAGGTGCCGGCACTCAATCGATGCATGCTTATATTCACTAAAACCTCTCTCTATATTTCACACAAATACACAGATCATCCCACCAAATGTGATTCAGGTTTGATTTAATTCTTCTTTATGTAGTTTTGTTCTTTAAATCATTATGTTTTTCTTTTCGTACTATATTTGTTTCAAGATTCATGCTAATTGAAAGCATATTTGTTGAGGATTCCCCCTTGCATCTAGAAATGATTGGTTCTTGACTATCTCCCTCCTTCTCGATTCCTGAATCGTTGATTTCGTTTGGTAAGTTCTAATTTCTTTTTCATATTTGATCTAATTATCATTGCTTCCATATGAAATCAAATTGTCTAAAAGTGAGAACGTAGAATTTGAAAACAAGTCGTAGAAAGATAGACATGTAATAGCGGGTTCATGTGATGAGACTAATGAAAACAGGGGATACAAGATTTCTCAGGTAATCATGCAAACTTTAGCACATAGTTGGGTGGACCTATATATTTTTCTTTTCTTTTAGAGTAGAATTTAATGACATTAAGTTATTTTCCTCTTGGTTTATCTTTTAGGTTAGGTATACATTATAGGAAAACACGGGTGATAATTATTTGTTGATATATCAATTGTACAGCAAATTGTCAAATCGGTATAATCTATTGTTGACCCGACACGAAGCGTGGGTAACATTTACTAGTTAAGCATAAACCCTAACATGAACTTTTTATAACTTTTCTATAAAATTTCATTTTGCCCCCTCAAATTTGTATTAACTTCTATCTGGTTCTTCTAATTCCATAAACTAAAATCCCTCAATCCTGCATCTCCTCCGTTCTACAAACCCAAAATGGCAACTCGACCTACACTTCTGATCCCTATCCTAATCATCTTCGTCCTGATCGAAACAACACTATTGCACGGAACAGTTCTACCGAAGAAGAAGATGGATCAAAATCAGATCCAAGAGTGTGGTGACTTGGGATCGAGATCGCAGTGTTCGAGAAACATCGATTGCCGATGGTGCCAGAGTGATGTTCTTGACGATAGTTGCTTCTCTAAATCTGAATCATTGCGTTTGCCTTCACATATCTTCGTTTGTTGATTATTTTCTCGGTTCATCAGATCCGGTAATCATGTTGTTATTCAATGATTCGTTGTTTGTTCATGATTCGGATTTAGTGATATTTTTTATTACCCTTGTTGTTGTTAGTGAATTTTGATTAATTGGTGATCTGTTTTCGTTCAATTTGATGATCAAAACCAAGCATCTCGATTGTGTAAGGATTTTGTTATCTGATCATTATTTTTTCCTGCAATTTACTCAGATTTTCAACTCCATGAGTTCATTTTTGAGCTTCTTTTGGAGATGCAAGAGAAAATACACAAAAATGTAATTAATTTTCTAAATTATTTCAATTAAATCACTTAAATTTTAATTTTCACTCTAAACTAACTAAACTTTAATTTACTCTTTAACTAGTGTTTAATAACCATGTTATTAGATTTTTTTTTATAATTGTTTATTAATGTTTTCTGGTTATATTTTTTTAGTATAAAACATAAAAATAAAAATACTATTTTATGAATAATAAATGTGGTTTTTATTTTTATTATTACACACTATAAATATAATTTTATAATTTAAAAAATAAAAAAATTTAACTCAAAACTCATTATTTTATTAGCTTTATGATTTAAAAAATATTTTTTAGTTGAAAAATTCATATCATTTTTTAATTAAAAAATCTATGTTGTTATTTATATTTTACACGTGATATTAAATATAAAAAAAATATTTGATGTTACATGATGCATCATCATTGATAAAATAGTAACTTGGTATTTACATTGTATTAGAAGAACAAATGAAAGTATCATGACAGACAAAAAAAACTTTTAGTTACTAAACAATTTAAAATAAAGTTATCTTATTTTCTAAGTAAAGGAAAGAGATTTTAGGTATGGTTTTGGTAATTTGAGCAATGTTTTCGTAATTGGACATGACATTCAACCAAGCGTTTTATTGGTTTATTGGTTGAACCAGATTCAAGTTTTGGATGACATCATATATACTTATAAATATTAAAAGGATTATATAAAACTCAAAAAAACATTTACGCTCTGTTCTCGAGTTCATTTAAGGAGAAAAAAGAAAGGAAATTGAAGGAAAAGAAAAAAAAATTATGTTCCCGAGTTTCATTTAACGAGGGAAGGGAAAATAAAATAAAACATGTTGTGTTTCCGAATTTCATTTAAAGAGAGAAAGGAAGAGAATTGGAAGGAAATCTAAGCAAAATTACTTAGTCTTTCTTTCCTTCCGATTTGGATGGAAATTGGAAGGAAAGAAATCCATTATTTTCTGTTTCTTTCCTCTCATTTCTTTCACTTTCTTTTTCTTTCTGTACTGTTCTTTAATAAACTTGGGAACACAATGTTAAACAAACATTATTAATGTTTAAACAAACATACAAATGCTTAAAAAAGATACATGTTTGGTTTTAATGTTTTATCCCTTAGATTTTAGGAAGAGAAAAACAGCCTGACCACTATCCGGTTCACCGATTCAAACCGATATGACTGGTAACCGGCCAGTTCAACTAAGATCGGTCCAAAGACGTCAAACCAAAAAGGTTTATCACCGCTTTCTGGTTTGACATGTCCAATCGAGTGACAAAAATAATGATTTCTAGACTTCGAGTCTTGTAACTCATTGTGTGATTATAATATCACACTCGTTGCATGTTGAGTTCATGGGCATTCCTTTTTTATGATTAAAAATTGCTTGTTGGGAATCTTATAAACCATAATTAGAGCTAGGGGTGTAAACGGATCAAGGCAGCTCGTTTACATCCCTAATGTCTAGAGCCCTTGCTCATCCCCAAAATCGTTGATGTGAAGTTTTGGTCATACATCAACTACCAAAGCTATCGTGCAAAACAATCTCTCGACCATGTAGCAAACCACACAAAATACTTCGAATAGATCTTCAGTCAATGTCATGACTATACCTTATCTCGACGGTTTGAAACCAATTTAAAAAAAAAAACGAGACAAAATTCACGAAACAACAAACATCAGCTCTACTATGAAATGACCATGCATCAACCGTCTCTTCCTTAGGCATAACTATTTAACTAAGTATCTCTAATGGTATTTGAGTTTATACATAATATATAATAATATATTATTAGCAGATTAGATTGTTAAAAAATGTAAATGATAACCCCAACTTATCACAATTCACATATAGTTAGATGGCCGGCTTTTTTTACTAAAAAAATATGAGACGGAGGGCTAGGTTTTTCAAATTTTTTCAGCCTCAATTCTAGAAAAACACAATACTATTTAGATATATTTATTTCATAGATCATACAAAATAATATCTTAGATCAATTGGTTAAATGATAGGTCTAAAATTATTCATAAAAAAACCCGAAAATCAAAGCATTCAACAACACCCCTGATTGATGGTTAATTTCGTATTCGCCTTGAACCCGATGGTTACTAAGCCGACTCTAAGAATTTTATGATTCGAAAAAAAAAGTCATGGAATATTTGGTATTAATCATGTCGACAACCACCATCTTTTGGATCACTATTTTTTGTTTAGAATTGCAATCAACTCAAAAAAGCTCACTGAATCCATCCATTTAAAAGAAAGATTATTTATTTATTTATTTAGATTATTTCATTTATTAGGGTGAAATTGCTACCTTTACGTTTCCTAAGTAATCTCGTGTGATCTTTATCCCAAAAAAAAAAAAACGTAATCTTGTGTGACATTTTATAGTCAAAACTCCTCATGTTCCGAGCACCTCCAAATTAATTTCTAATCTCTTTCTTCTATTAAATATATACAATTTTTTTAATTTTATTTTTTCTTATTTTTCTTCTATTAAATAGTAACGATTTTATTTAATTTGATAAATAATATGATTACATTATAAGTTATCTTTTTTATATTTTCATAAAACATCTTTAAAAGTACATGATATGTTATTTAAAATATATAATTTTAAAATTTATTTATTTATAATACGCAATTTTTAACCTAATTAAAAACTATATATATATAAATTAAACCACAATATTGGCACTGGTTAACACCATATCCATGATACAATTTATCCCCTATTGTGTTTTTTTTTTTTTTTTTTTACCATAGATTGACTTCATTCATGTCTTGTTAGCTATATATAAATTGATGTAAATATAAATCTTAGATACAAATCATAAACATCAAGAACCAAATTTTCAATGTGAAGTAAAAGAACTACTAGAGAACCATTTGCCAATAAAAAAGTAAAACAACAAACATACCCAGTTAAAATCTCACTCCAAGTGAGGTCTGAGAAGAGATATATGAAAGACACACCTTACTCATACCTTAAAAAGGTAGGGAGACTCTTTGTAGGAGTCCCCCTAATATAAAAAAATAGCCATTTATAATTATTACGTATATAAACAAAATAGATCTACGTGCAGTAAGTCGTTGATTTTACTCGTTTTATGTCGGATGGGGTTTTTCATGCTTGAATAATTTAATGATATGAGATTACCTAACTCTCCGGTTTAGTTTTTGGGTTTAAATGACTAGATATTCTCCGATTTGTCTCTGAGATTTTTCGATGAGGTTACCTAATTAAGTCTTAGATTTGATTTTTGTGTTTAATGACAAGATAGAGTTGGATAATGCTGACTTGGCAAGGCTGATTTGGAAGGAAGTGGACCGAGTATTATGGATGGAATAAAACGTTTATGTTAACGTTGGAAGTAGTTCAGTATTTTTTGGATCTTGACCTGGTTTATAGGTTGAGTCAGTATTGCTTGTTTAGTTATAAATAGCTTTTGTGTTTTCTGATTAATTGTACTTGTCGATCTCTTTTGTTTTTCAATCTGGTTGTAAGCTTTAAGCATTCAATAAACATTAAGCTTTTGGCTATCACTTCTTGTTCTTTCCTATTTGTTAAAATCAAATTTTGTATTGCTCTTGAAACCAACATTTGGTATCAGAGCTTGCAGTTCTGATCCATCCTTGTATGCCGAAATATTCCAGATTCAATACCATGTCAATCGTGAACCCAGCAGCCCCTCTCAAAGAACCTTCATTCTCTTTTCAGTGTCCCACCCTTACTACGAGCAACTATACAACCTGGGCAATTAAGATGGAGGCTATTTTGGATGCCCAAGGCGTATGGGAATCCATAGAAACCCCTGATGGTGTGGCCGTAGACGAGAAGAAAAGTAAACTTGCTCGTGCTTTCATCTTCCAGGCAATCCCAGAAGAGATTCTCACACAAGTGGCGAAGAAGAGAACTGCCAAAGAAGTGTGGGAATCATTACGAACCAGGTTCATTGGTGTTGAACGAGTTCAAAAGGCTCGTTTACACACATTGAAGAGTGAGTTTGAGTCGCTGAGAATGAAAGATAATGAAACCATTGATGACTATGCCGGTAAGTTGTCTGGAATGGTTTCAAAATATAATAGTGTGGGTGCTGTGCTGAAAGATGCAGATCTCATCAGGAAGATGTTTGATACGGTCACAGAAAGGTATCTTCACCTGGTGGCATCCATGGAGCAATATTCTGATCTGGAAGAAATGCCATTTGAAGAGGCCATTGGTAGATTAAAGGCATATGAAGACAGGCTAAGGTTGAAGCAAGGAGGATCCTCGAATGAATGTGCTTTGTTGTTTACAAAGGCAGAAGGTCAGTTCAAAGGAAATAATAAGGGCAGTACAAGTCGTGGACGAGGAAAAACTCCAGAGAGGGGTGGTCGGCATGGCACAAGGGGTGGCCGAGGAACCGGAAGAGGAAGAGGTGACCGAAATTGGAACAAGTCTTCTCAGGCTTCTGGTAGTTCCTATAAGAAACCATGGGACAAAAGCCACATAAAATGTTTCAATTGTCAACAATATGGACATTTTGCCTCCGAGTGTAAAGGAGAGAAGAAACAAGACCAGGAAGTACATTTGACAAAAGAGTCAGAAGATGAAACAACTCTGTTGTTAAGTGTTTGTGGTGAAGAAACATCAAAGATGGTGCTGTTAAATGAAGAAAAGTTGTTCCCGAGTGAACATGCAGACCGGAATGAAGAAAGCAAAGACACATGGTATCTCGATAATGGGGCGAGTAACCATATGACCGGAAACATAGAAGCCTTTGCTGAGCTAGACACTACGGTTGCTGGGAAGGTGAAGTTTGGTGACAGCTCAATGGTGGAGATAAAGGGTAAAGGCACAATTTTGTTTAAATGTAAAAATGGGGACCAACTGGTGATTCAAGATGTATACTTCATTCCGGATTTAACTAGCAATATTCTCAGTTTGGGTCAGATGACTGAAGGTGGATATGATGCATGGATGCATGACATATTCTTAAGAGTATTTGATGAAAGAAATCGGTTGGTTATGAAGATTCCCAGATCAGCAAACAGGTTGTACAAGATCAACTTGAAGACCTCAAAACCTTTATGTTTATCAGCACGACTCGATGACGAGGCTTGGGCCTGGCATGCACGATTGGGCCATGTGAACTTTCAAGTGATTGAAAGTATGGCTAAGAAGAAAATAGTCAGAGGGCTGCCATGCATAACACATCCAGCTGAGGTGTGTGATGCTTGTCTTGTAGCAAAGCAAACAAGACAGAAGTTTCCTGAAGAATCACAATGGAGAGCATCAAGTCCGTTAGAGTTGCTACATGCTGACCTCTGCGGACCAATCACGCCACACACATGGGGAGGTAACCGGTATTTTCTTGTCATAGTTGATGATTATTGTAGATATATGTGGGTGTTTTTGCTCAAAACAAAGGATGAGGTTCTTGATAAGTTCAAAGTATTTAAGTCACAGGTGGAAAAAGAAAGTAGATATAAAATCAAGATGTTAAGAACAGATCGTGGTGGTGAATTTAACTCACAAGCCTTCATAGATTATTGTGGCCAGATGGGAATAAAAAGGCAGACAACAGCTCCATACACTCCACAACAAAACGGAGTTGTGGAGCGTAAGAACAGAACCATACTCGGAATGACTCAATCCCTCTTAAAGTCCATGAAGGTGCCTGATGAATTGTGGGGAGAGGCTGTTCGCCATTCAGTATATATACTGAATCGAGTTACAACTAAAGCAGTGAAGAACATGACACCGTATGAAGGGTGGGTTGAAAGAAAACCCAACTTGAGGTATTTAAAGGTGTTTGGATGTGTGGGGTATAAAATGAAACTATCTGGTCATTTTCGAAAATTAGAAGATAGAAGTCAACCTGTAATTTATTTAGGGGTTGAACCTGGAAGCAAAGCATATTGGTTGTACAATCCTATAGAGAAAAAGGTGGTGGTTTCACGTGATGTTGTCTTCTATGAAGATAAGTCATGGCCATGGAAAGTTGAAAAAGAAAATGATGACCAGTCACCATCAACTTGGACTAATATTAAAGTTGGTGATGTGACTGACTTTGCTCAGACACAAGGAAAAGAGGATGGCAGCTCATTTGGTAGTTCCCATACTCCAATTTTTAATAATGATAATATATTATCACCTTTTTCTACAGGTACCCCATATGAGACAAATGCACAAGAATCCATAAGTAATCTCCAAGACTCATCAGAAAGTATGATCAATAATAATTCAAGTATATTTGATCACACTCCTCCAAAAGGGCTCAAATCGGTGCAACAAATTTATCAAAAAACTACGGCTCTTACTGATGAACAGGTGCAAGAAAAATATGATATGTGGGATGAGTTGTTGCTGGTTAGTGAAGAACCAACAACATATGAAGATGCAGCAGATATCCCGTCCTGGAAAGCAGCCATGCAAGCTGAGATAGAAGCCATTCACAAGGACAAGACTTGGACTTTAGTCCAGTTGCCTTCAAATCATAAGGCTATTGGGCTGAAGTGGGTATACAAATTGAAGAAGGATGCAAATGGGAATATCACAAGGCACAAAGCCTGCCTTGTAGCAAAGGGCTATGTGCAGAAAAAAGGAATAGACTTCGAGGAAGCTTTTGCTCCTGCCGCACGTATTGAAACAATTAGATTGATACTTGCGATGGCTGCAAAAGATAAATGGGTTGTTCACCATTTAGATGTGAAGTCTGCATTTATAAATGGTGATCTTCAAGAAGAAGTCTATGTAACACAACCAAAAGGTTTTGAAGTAAAGGGAAAAGAGAGCATGGTATTCAAGCTGCATAAAGCACTTTATGGGTTGAGGCAGGCTCCAAGAGCTTGGAACTTGAAGCTTGAAAAGTCCTTGAAAGATAAGGGATTTCACAAGTGTGCTCAAGAGCAAGCAGTTTACAAGTTGCACAAGACAGGTTCGATTCTCATTGTTGGTGTATATGTTGATGACCTTATTGTGACAGGGTCTAGTGAAAGAGTTATTTATGAATTCAAAGAAAAAATGAAAGTTGTTTTTGAGATGAGTGACTTAGGTAAACTAAGTTACTATCTGGGAATAGAAGTATGTCAAGATGAAGGTAGTATAACTCTAAATCAAGAGAGATATGCTATCAAAATTCTTGAAACAATAGGTATGTTGAACTGCAATGAAGCCAAGTGGCCTATGGAATCAAAGTTGCAGTTATTCAAAGATGAAGAAGGAAAGGATGTCAACCTAACTGAGTATCGAAAAATAGTAGGAAGTCTTCGTTACTTGGTGCATACACGTCCTGACTTAAGCTACTCAGTTGGGGTCGTAAGCAAGTACATGCAAACGCCTAAAGAAAGTCATTATGCCGCTGTAAAACAGATTTTAAGATACTTGAAAGGTACGACGGGTTATGGGCTCAGATATTGCAGCGGAGGAGATGCAAAACTCATAGGCTATAGTGATAGCAGCTATGGAACAGATTTGGATGATCGAAGGGGCACCACAGGAATTGCATTTTATTTCTCGGGAAAATTGATTACTTGGTGTTCCTAGAAGCAAAAGACAGTAGCTCTTAGTTCGTGTGAAGCCGAGTTTATGGCTGCAACCGCGGCAACATGTCAAGCATTGTGGTTGCAGAATCTGGTTAGTGATCTGACGGGAAAAGAAGCTCAGAAAGTAATGCTTTTGATTGACAATGTATCTGCAATTGCTTTAATGAAAAACCCAGTTTTTCATGGTCGTAGCAAGCATATAGATACTAAGTTTCATTTTATTCGTGAATGTGTGGAACGCAATCAAATTTGTGTTGCACATGTTAGTGGAGAGCGGCAGAAAGCTGATATTTTAACTAAAGCATTGCCAAGAGTTAAATTTTGTGAAGCAAAGGAGCTTATTGGAGTGAAGCATGTAAAGAAGCAAGTCAACATTAAGGGGGAAAGTGTTGGATAATGCTGACTTGGCAAGGCTGATTTGGAAGGAAGTGGACCGAGTATTATGGATGGAATAAAACGTTAATGTTAACGTTGGAAGTAATCCAATATTTTTTTGGATCTTGACCTGGTTTATAGGTTGAGTCAGTATTGCTTGTTTAGTTATAAATAGCTTTGGTGTTTTCTGATTAATTGTACCTGTCTATCTCTTTTGTTTTTCAATCTGGTTGTAAGCTTTAAGCATTCAATAAACATTAAGCTTTTGGCTATTACTTCTTGTTCTTTCCTTATTTGTTAAAATCAAATTTTGTATTGCTCTTGAAACCAACAGATAATCACTGATTGGCCAAACCTTTGTGTTTCGTTCTTTGATTTAATTGGTGAGTCCAGATATTTGGTCCTAGATTCCAATTATGAAGACACACGTTGATCAAACTTTTTTTTTAATGTTGAGTGGGCATTCATTCTACTTGCTTGTTGTATGTTTGTTGTGTTTGTGTGCCTTCATGAGGTCCTGATGATGATACGCTTCCGGTTAGAGGTGGGCAAAAAACCCGGAACAAGAACCGACAACTAAAACGGGAATCGGAATCTGTCATACTCGAACCGGTGGATACAAACGGTTCCGAAGAGAAATCGGAACCGGAACCTGAAAAAGCGGAACCGGTTTCACCTTTACCAGGTAAAACCTGAACCCGAACTGGCCAAAACCCGAACCTAATGTAATGTAAGTTCACTGTGATATGTGGTTATTGATTTGCATGATATAAGATCCTAATCTTTGTAAAATAGACCAAATATGCCGAATTTGAGCTGAGAGATGCTAGGTCTCGTCTAAGCCCTTTTCGCGTGCATGTGGAAGGTTCCAGTTTTTCTTCCAGATCTATCAAGCCTCATACAGATCTTATTAAAAATATGAGGTAAACGACATCATGGACCACACCAAACTTCTCCAGCATGATCATGAATCTATCAATCATCATTTTTTTTTCTTTTTTTTTTTTAAATTATTTTCTAATTGAAGAAAAATAACATATATCATCATTCACTTTTTAACTCAATACATTTTTTTCTCACATCCGCTAATGACCCCTTCTTTTGTTTGATGCCTACGTTACACGCAGTGAAGCCTTGATCAACACATATTTTGTGGTAGCTAGTTAGGACCCAAATGGCAAGTAGATAACTAACATTTAAGAGTTGTAAAATTCAAAACCAAATAAGTAAAATAAATAAAACGAAAATAATTATATTGATTTTATGTTTAACATTCATAAAATTAGTAAACCTTGATTTTAATTAATTGATCAATATTAATAGAAATTGAAGTTAATAATTTAATTATGTTTTAAATGACTAATTGATAACAACAACACATAAAATTGATAATCATGACTCAATGGGTTTTGGCAAGGTAAAGGTAAAGGTCGAACTGGTTCCGGTTTCTCTGAAAATCCGGAATCACCTATACCCACCAGTTTGTGTAAGACCAGTTCCGGTTCGAGTAATCGGTTCCGGTTCTGGAACCAGCTTTTTGCCCATCTATACCGATAACTTATACATTTATTTACGATTCCTAGACTAAATCTCATTAGAATAGTTTATAATTGCAAAAAGATTACTTTAAATAATCTAAGATTGCATGGAGATCAACACAAAATATCTTCTACGGAAGTTAACCCCACCTTCCTTTGGTTTTGTGATTTCCTCATCCACACAAATGTTCTCATCGATAGAAATGCTTCTTCAGTACCAAGTTGATGAAGCCTTGTTCATGCAAATTCGTTAACGTTGAACTTGTTCAACAACACAACACCCCCCCCATAATTTAACGAAAATTCTTGTTAATATTATTTAATAAGGATTAAACTTGCTCACAAACACTAAAACATATACTATTTAATAAATAGAAAGCATTCTTAATCACCTAATCTATTATAATCAACTTAAATATATATAAAGTTAAACACAATCAGAAATCAAATAGAAAAAGTAAAAAAAAAAAAAAAGTCACGCCGGGACTCAAAAAATAAAAATAATAAGGGAGAATCACCCCCAAAAATTTGGAAAATATTAAAAAGAAAAAATATTGAATTAATTGTTAAATTTTTAATTGAAAAAATATACATAGATATCTTTCTATGTATCATTAATATACGCAGAATCGCTCTACAACTTTTTTTGGAATCAACAAAAAAAATGAAAATGATTGAGAAATACATTGACAATAACGAAACAAATCAAGAAAAGATTAATAAAACAAAACAAAATTGTCTTTATTTCGACTATGACTATAAAAAAGGCTTTTGATAATCTTAGAAATAGTAAGCGAAAGTCACATATTTTTTAGTTATCTGGAAAAAAGTACAAGTGAAAAATAAAAAAAAATTAATATTACTAATATCCTGAAATTATGTCTTAAGGACCTTATGTTCAAGTGACTTAAATTTTCAACAAGGTAAAAAGCTTCAAATGATTAAGGGGTTTTTTAGTAACCTTTAGTCGGAATGATTAAAATGTTACATTTTAATGTTACCTATTAACTGTTTAAACTCAATATTACATCTTAATTATTAGCTTTATCTAAGCGATACTTCGCTAAATGGGCGACTCGGGAGGACGTGTCAGGAGGTACGTCGGAGATCCAAAGGGAATAAGGATGAGCAAAAAATGACTCATCGGAAGGGCGGTGCCTATCCTAATACTTCATTCAATTCTATGTATCTAATCTGCCACAAGGATGCACTTCAAAAATGCTGGGAGCAGCCTTTCAGGAGTTTGGAGTTGATCTGGATGAGTACGTTGCGATGAAGAAGGATAGCTCGGGAAGTCACTTCGGGTTTGTTAGATTCCCACCGATGGATAATGTTAATGACATGGAAAGGAAGCTAAACAGGGTGGTCATCGGAAACCTTAAAGTGTCTGTCAACCTGGCCAAATTTGAACGTGATGGTTCAGCAAAGGAGATCAGGTTTAAGGATCACACGTCGGTTCACTCTATCGGAAGGAATGTTCAAGGGCATTATGGGGGCAATGGTAGGCCTACTGTCTGGGCTACCAACTATATTGGTAACGGGAAATCGTTTAGGGATGTGGTTCTTAATTCTCCCTACCAATCTGGTGAGAAGGAGCTACATCTTATAGCTCATATCGCCTCCAAGCCCTTGCTGTATGGGGGAATGCCGTCTTGATTGGGAGGGCAACTGATTTACAGACTCTATGCGGTCTAGGAGTTTGGGTGAAACAGACTAATGGCGTTATGGGTTTAAGATATTTGGGTGGCCTATATGTTATGATTCAACTTTCGGGTATGATGCATGCCGAGAAGTTTATTAGTGAGACCCATTCTTGGGTGCTTGGTTCTCAAAGTTGTACAGGTGGGATGGGAAGCCTATTCCGTTTGAGAGAATTGCCTGGTTAAAAGTCTATGGTGTGCCTCCAATACTATGGGATCCGGTTGTTATCAACCAGCTCGGGGAAAAGATGGGGAAGGTATTGTCTAAATCGAAAGCATCTCTATGTGATCAAAACTTATCTCAAGATTGCATTGCCGTTCTTGTTTTCGATGGGAAATTTATTCATGAAAAAGTTTCTATATGATGGGATGGGAAAGTGTTTGCTTGTTGGTTAGTGGAGGATACCAAAGTATGGGCACCGGACTTTGTTATGGTGGACGGCTAGGTGCCAGAATCAGATGCAGCTGGAGGCTCTTCGATGGAGGATGGGGCTTCAGAGGGGGAGATGGATCGCCGTATGGGGAGTAGTATCGCCGCTCCAGATACCGATAAGTTGCATGGGAAAAACATTCGTGGTGATGATGTTTTTTCCTTGGGAAACCATACGACGGTTCCCAAAAGGCGGCTTAAACGTTTTAAAAATAAAGGGTGCACGAATAATAAAGGAAGCCCAAATGCAGGCCCAGGGCAAACTTCGGATAATTATCGGGCCAGGAAAAGGCCCAGAAGTGAATGTGACGGTGATAGGCCCTCTGCAAACCACTCTAATCCAAGCCCATTTGTTTTTAATTTGGATATGAATAATTTTCCTCTTAGATATTCACCTGACCCTAGGCATTCGGGAGACAACCCTGGTCCGGTGCGTGGGGATGAAGATGGCTGGCTTACTTCCCAAATCCCAAACACCTTCTGTATTGATAAGGCTCAAGGCGATTCTCCCAGGGATGAGGATGCTCCAACGACGGAGATGGGTGACTCTGGATTGTTTCCTGGTATGGATACTGATCTTGAGGAGGGGCAAATCCCTAATTTTGAATATAATCGGGAATTTGAAAAGGAAGTAGCAGCAACAATTGAAGTGGCGGAGATGGTGGGTATCCACCTGGCTGAGCAGCGGAGCTATGTTCGAGAGATAATTCTTGGTGAAGGTGGTTATAACGCCCCCCAATGAATTGCTTATCCATTAACATCAGGGGTGTGGGGGATGACAGTAAAGCCCTCTGGGTTCGCTCTATTAAGAGGGACCATAAAATTAATTTTATATGTTTGCAGGAAACGCAATACTCGGACACTTCCAAGATTAAGGTTGGACTGTTTTGGGGTAACTCCAAATATGATGTGGCTGCGGTGGAGGCATCGGGTAGATCAGGGGCCTGTTGTGTATCTGGGACCTGTGGTTTTTCAGAAGAACCGGGTGGTGGCTAAACAAAATTTCATTCTAATTAGTGGTGTTGTAAGGGGTCACACGGAGTTGTTCAATGTTGTAAACGTGTATGGGCCACATGGTCTGAATAATAAAAAAGTTTTATGGGAAGAGTTGGAAGAACTGAAAAGTTCTGGTTCTGGGATATGGGTGTTTGCAGGGGACTTCAATGAGGTGAAGGAGCCGGCTGATCGTGTTAATTCGGAATTCTGCTCACAAGGTGCCAATCTTTTTAATCAATTCATATACAATGCCCTATTGGTGGAATTTCATATGGGGGGACACCCTTACACTTACACGAGGGGTTATGGGGCTATGTACAGCAAATTAGACAGGTTCTTGGTTAGTGATGGGTTTGTGAACCAATGGCCTAATGCCTGTGTTACAGCTCTTCCTCGGCACCTTTCGGACCACTGTCCGATAATTTTAATTTCCACCAACGTTGATTTCGGGCCTTCTCCGTTTAGATTCTTTTCGTCCTGGTTACAGCTTCAGGGTATTGATGGGGTAGTTGGTGCCACTCTTAGTACCATTAATGTTAGGGGAAGGCCGGATAGGGTGTTGGCAAGTAAACTTAAGGCTGTGAAGGAGGCATTGAAAAAATGGGTTGCTTAACAAAGGTGTAATAATTCTGCTAAGTTATTGGCCTTTAAGCAGGTAGTGGAATTCTATGATTTGACTGCTTTGAATCGTCCCCTTTCGGATGATGAATTGGATGATTGGGTAGCTACAAAAATGGACGTCTCAATCCTTGAATCCATGAATAAGGCATAATTGAAACAAACGTCAAGGGTTAAGTGGGCTAAACTTGGAGATGAAAATACTTGTTATTTTCATGGGATTTTAAAGGCGAACCAGAAAAATAATCGGATAAATGGTATGCTCATGGATGGAGTATGGTGCACTGATCGTAGTAGAATAAAGGCGGCTGTGTGGTCTTTCTATTGCAGGAAATTTGAGGAACCCATTGTTGGGAGGCCCAGGTTTGATTGCCCATAATCTAAGGTACTATCTGATGTTGAAGCGGCTGAGCTTGAGATCCCTTTCACCAAGAAGGAAATTAAAGATGCGGTGTGGGCTTGTGGTGGGGACTGAGCACCGGGGCTTGGTGGGTTCAATTTTACATTTATTAAAAAATACTGGGACTTTTTGGAAGATGACTTTAATAGGGTGCTTTCTTGCTTTTATGAAGATGGAATCATCTCAAGAGGGTGTGGTTCGTCATTCAATACTTTGGTGCCAAAGGTCGATAGTCCAATGCATTTGGGTGACTATCGCCCTGTTAGTTTGATTGGATGTATTAGTAAAGTCATTTCCAAAGTCATTGCCTCTCGGATTAAGAAGGTGATGGACTCGGTTATATCAGAAACGCAAACGGCTTATTTGTCTAGTAGAAACATTCTAGATGGGGCATTAATTGTTAATGAAGTTATTTCTTGGCTGAAAAAATCAAAAAAAGAAGGCCCTTTTATTTAAAATAGATTTTGATAAGGCTTTTGACTCAATCTCTTGGGATTTTCTTGATTCCATCATGCATCAAATGGGGTTTCCAAGCCGTTGGAGAAAATGGATTAGGGGGATTCTGGAGTCATCTAGAGCATCGGTTTTGGTTAATGGTTCACCAACTCTAGAGTTTCCTTGTTCTCGGGGTCTTAGACAAGGAGATCCCCTTTCGACTTTTCTCTTTATTATCTTGATGGAAGCTTTTAGTTGCTTGTTTCGAAAGGCTTGTGACTCAGGGATCTTTGTAGGACTCAATTTACCAAATGATGGTCCTGCTATTAGCCACTTGTTATTCGCGGATGATGCATTGATTATGGGGGATTGGTCTGGCAATAATATTCTTAATTTGAGAAGGCTGCTAAGGGTTTTTTTCATGGTTTCTATCTTAGCAAGTGTAATCTGGTGGGACTTAATGTGGAAGGACGAGCGATTATTGATGGGGCAAACAGTCTTCGCTGTAAGGTGGGGGTTCTTCCTTTCACCTATTTGGGCTTGACGATGGGCTCTAATATGAATATGGTGAGTAACTGGTTACCGGTTGTGAAAACTTTTGAAAGGAGGTTGTCCTTATGGAAAGCTAAACATCTATCATTAGGGGGTAGGATTACTCTTATTAAATCTGTCCTTAATAGCCTTCCGGTGTACTACTTTTCCTTATACAAAGCCCTAATCAAAGTTGTTGAATCCTTAGAAAAAATTAGGAGGGCGTTTCTATGGGGGGAGGCTGCGAAAGAAAGAAGATTCATTGGGTGAGTTGGGAAAAAATCATTGCACCAAAGCATTTGGGGGGGGGGGGGGGCTAGTATTGGATCTCTTCGAGATATTAATTTGAGTTTGCTATCTAAGTGGTGGTGGAGGTTTAAACTACAACCTCATAGTTTATGGGGCATGATTATTGGGGGAATTCATAATATCCTCCCAATTGGGGGTATTGTTCCCCTTAAACCAAGTATGTCAGGAGTGTGGAGAAACATTGCAAAAGTGGACATAGATCTTCATCAAAAGGAGTAAACCTTCGAATGTTATTTAGAGGATTATTGGGAAACAGTGCTACTTTGTCTTTTTGGTTGGACCTTTGGTGTGGAGAGATACCCTTATGTTATAAAATTTCCTCATTTATTTAAACTTGAATCTTTCAAGTCTTGCAAGGTTCAACAGAGGCTGGAGCAAAGAAATGGGGAACTAATCTTTTCTTGGAAATGGAAAAGAGATGTTATAAATGAGGTGGAGAGTGAAGAACTTGTAGCATGCTGGGCTTTACTGCAGAATGTGATACTGGAGGATCAGAATGATAAGTGGATATGGCAAGGGTCCAAAGACGGAGTGTTTTCAATACGTGCTCTAAAGAACAGGTTATTTGAAACGAGGATAACTCCTACGGATTATGTGTTTTGCTGGAGTTCATGGGTCCCAATTAAAGTAAACGTGTTTGCTTGGAGGGCGGAATTGGGTAGATTACCAACTCGTGAGGGGCTGGCAACAAGGGTATCCTCGGTCGTTGACTCAGTATGCCCCCTTTGTGGCCTATCAGAGGAAACGGCTAATCATCTATTTACTGGTTGCGAGTTATCATTAGAATTCTGGAATATCATCTCATTATGGTGTAAAATTCCTCCAATTTATGCATTCGAGGTACGGGATCTATTCAATTTGTACAAGAGTCTTCATGTTGGCGAATCCCAAAGGCGAGTGATAAATGCAATAATTTTAACTGGGTGTTGGTGTATATAGAGAATACGAAACCAATTGGTGTTTAATAATGTGCAGCCGCGTTTGAATACATTGGTTGAAGATGTCAAGAGGCTAACTTTTTTGTGGATCAAGAACAGGGCAACTAAGGAAATGGTGAATTGAGGAGATTGGAGGTCTTTCCAGATTTAATATAGATGTGGGTGTTGTGTTGTTTTCATGATTGGAGTCTGTATTAGTTGGGGGTGTTTTCAATATTTTGGTGTATGCTTTTGCTAGCTGCTTGCTAATTGTTTAATAAAATTTCCGCCGTTCAAAAAAAAAAGATAATGGCTACCAAACAACCCTAAGTTGTTTCTAGTTACATTTAAAACAAAAGGATGAAAATTTCTCTTTGGTTTCGTGGACATATGTATTTGACCATAAATACAAGGGCCCACTTTGATAACCCAAAGTTACATGATTTCATCCAACTGTTTTTCTCAAGGTTAAAAGGAAAGGGTTACAAGTATTATCAAAGTATACAAGTAAACAAATATTTACACCTACAAAAGGCCTAAAGAGAACACTGAAAACTACAAAAAAATATAAATAATACACATTTGCCTTCCCATTGTTCTTGAAGTTGACTTTTATTGATGAAAACTAATTAACCGATAAATCGATCTTCAAAAATGGAAAAGACTTGCAAATTCTACATGTTATGGATTATCGAACCGATCTAGTTGCAAGAAACCTGCCACATGACATGAATCTCAGCAAAGCTCGTGGCCTTCGAGGGCTCAATTTCAATCGAGAAGCCTGCATGCTCAAAGTTTCTTTAGTGAGCTTCAACGAGTTGAGCAGAAATTGTGCATCATCAAAATAATAATAAGAGTAAGTTATTGATATGGTCTATATGGTTTGTTTTTATTTCACTCTTGGTTCCTAGGTTTCATAAATCACCCATATGGTTCGAAACTTTAGATATTTGTAACACATATAGTCCTTAGGTTACCAAATTACCCTCACATAATTGATCAAATTACCCTCACATAAGGACAGTATGTGTTACAAATGTTTAAAGTTTGGAATCACATGGGTAAATTATGAAACATAGGGACTAAGAGTGAAATACTAGCAAACCACAGGGACCATCTTGGTAATTTACTCTAATAATAATAATAATAATAATCATCTAAATAACTGAGTAAAACAATTTAAGAAGTGGTGTTTCTTATAAAGTCAATCAACATGTTAATTAGTGAGATTCTACTGGGCATGTTTATTTGTTTGGAAGATAAAATACAACCCAATAGACCTGTTATTTAGTATATAGATCAACATAGACACTTCTAACATAAAGCAATAATAACCATAATGAAACTTTTTACCATTACCTTTCGACGAGCAACTCTAGATGCTTTCCAGCATAACAAGCTTCTTGATCTTCGTTCCGTTCTCCTGTAATTTAAAAAAAGTAAGCCACTTTAAGAGTTTAAGGATTATGGTGTTCTATGTGATTGGGGACATCTTGACCTTTGAATGTTGAACTACTTTTAGTTTCAACATCTACTTCAAGTATGACATTCAAAGTCAAGCTGATGATTAGCGAGTGGTGGGGTGGCTTACAGATTCTTCTCTTGTTCGAGTTTTTGAACAATGGAAACGGCTTTGTGTGTTGACCATCTATTTCTTTGTGTTTCTGCCTGCTGGATTATACTTCCAAGAGACACTTTACCTTTGACTATACTCATAGATTGACCTTGTTCACATAATCTTCTTTCTAAAACGGCACTTGAATTCTTCTGAGACGGGGCAGCTTCTATTTTATCATTATGCAACTTAGCTTTTGGTTCTATAGGAGACACCTCTGCTTCAACAATCTCACTTCTTTTTTCATACGGGTCTTGTTGGGAATCGCCTTTTTCTTTCCTTATTTCACTTCTAATTTCGATTGTAACGGGTGATCCAAAAACATGCTTGAATGCTTTCAGAACATGGGTTTTGAACTTTTCTGCCTTTAATAATGCCACATGTGAAGTGAACGTAAGCTGAACGACTGGAGCTGCAAAAGGAATCAAGTAATTCAATTTAAGGAGGTATTTGGATGTAATGTCTATCCCTCATACCAACCAATTTTGTTTGTTTTACATACAGGAAGCTCCGGATTTGTTTTGATTATCTGAGTGGTAACTTCTCAGAAGGTCACTCATCCTATTTTGGTCAAACTCAAGCGTGTTTAACCATGAAGTTCTACGCCCAAAACACATTGATCGTATATGAACCCAGTCATTCCTTATAACCCTGTATCTTGTTCACAAATGTCTAATTTGTTTAAGGTGTCACATTGATAATTAGTTGTAAAAAAATGCGTTCAAATGATTGAATGTTTATTTACACAACCTAAAACATAGTTTATATAAATTTATTAAAAGACAACTTATTTCCTATTACTTATAATAATATTCTTCTTATCAGTTGATCAAAACATGTGAAATGAGATGAGATTTATGGTTGATAAAACACAAGAAAAGTGAATATCAGAAGTACCTGCACCAAAACTTAGCAATGTGAGCTTTCCTTCATGATGCAAGAACTCCTTTATACTATTTATTTGGATATTCTCCAGCACCTCCAACCATGTTTCTTCAATTTCTTGCTGATTTAAACCATTTTTCATCTTTTTATGAATTCCACTAGAATTTCCATCCATTTTCAACAAACCTCTTGTCTCACCATGCCTGAAGTTACTTTTGCGGGACCCACCTCTTATGCCGCCATTATTTAACCCCAACGGACTGTGATGAATGCGGGCATCCACAGAAGAAGTGGGTAATACATACTGCTGATTAGGAGCAAGCTGCAACAAAGTAGCAGTCAACCAAGTCAACTTATCATTCGACATTCTAAGCTGCTTTTCTGCTTTGGATAATGTCTTCAATGCTAACCGCAGCTTCTCCATATCTTCTTTAGATACTGAAATGACGAATTAAGTTAACAGAAGGCTAAAAAAGATATATATATATATATATATATATATATATATATATATATATATATTTTTCAAATCTTGGAAGAGAAATAAAAGTCAAACTTACATGCTTCTTGTCTAAAGAATTTCCTTCTTGACCTTTCTTTATTGAAATTGTAACTACCCGCAAGAATATCTGTTACTATGGTTGCAAGTTGTGACATTAAAGCTAATGGCTCGACACCCGACTCCATAATTTCTCTTAAATGTTTCACAGTATTTACTGTATCCATTGATAATGCTACATCAAGCAGGTCAACTAATTTGTCATCAGATATAAGTCCAACCTGTTTAGTGAGGTGTATGCATAATTATTAGAGGCGATGTGTAAAATGCTAACATAGATGAGGTTTGTGTTGGCAGAATGAGCAGATTATGCAGGCTGGTTGCATGTCAAAACTCAAAACAGGTCGGGTCGTTTCTTAGGTTTCCTTAAAGATTATTAATATGAAATATATTAATATAAAAACAATATCATTACAAAAGAATCTATTTTTTGTGATAAAATGATTCAGGAGGTTTTTATACACTTCAGATGACTTTCAACCCATTTGACCCATTTCCTATGCTTTGACAGGACCAATTATAAGAGATAAAACATAATCTAAATCGACCAACTTGTGTATAAAGGGGCCAAAATTTGGAGCATCGAGTTTCTACACGGTCTCTGAAAGTTGAAAGCTTTTCATAACTACCTTTGAAATATGGATGGATAAAAATAATTTTTAAAGCTGGTGACCAAATGCTATATATTTCTGTTCATCGCAATTTACTATTATACTGCTATAAAATACAAGGGATGGAGAAAAACCAGTTCTTGGACAAGAGGAACAGATATTTTTTTCCCAAGTAGACTTAGCTGCTCGAGTGTCATTTCTGCGTCCCTTAACGAACCGTTGGATCTCAAAGCTATAAGCTTCAATGCATCTTTATCAATTTCAAAATCTTCTTTAGTTGCAATCCACTGTAATGTATCAATAATATCTGCATCTTTCAACTTGGGGAAGAAAAACTTCTGACACCTGGAAATGATTGTATGTGGCAAAACATCAAGGCTCGAATTGACAAAAACAAAAACCATATGCCTTGGAGCTCGATCAACAACCTTTGATATCGCGCTCCAACAATTAGAATCCAAAGTATCACAATCATTGATTATGACCACTCGGTAATGTGACGGTTTATGAGAAACAATCATGTTTTTAAAAACTTTCATAGTACTTTTATATCCAAGATTATTCATTGGACCCACTTCTTGAATGTTTTGATTCTTTCCCGTATCATGTGCTACACAAGAATTGCAGTACCCACATGGTTTTGGGTGATCTAAAGACTGACAGGTTAAGGCCCGAGCAAATATACGTGCACACGAGGTCTTTCCAGTGCCATGAGGCCCGTAAAACACATAAAGCAGCCCAATTTTGTTTCTTACAATTGCATTTGAGAGAGCTTGTACTGCCAAATTCTGTCCCACTAGATCCTGAAAGGTTCTTGGCGTGTACTTTTGAGTGAGGTTTTGGTGTCGAGTATTATCACGCGATCGTTTTTGGTGGCCCAATCGTGCTTCTGATGAAAGATCTGAGTCCATTTCACTGTTAAATAAGTTTTCTGCATAGAGATTTAACTTGCCAGAATAATCATGCACCCATGCTGCAGGATCTTCTCGACTTTCTTGAGAACTGTTCATTAACAAAGGCAGTGATTCACTGTTTGTAGATGATGTAGAGTGATAAGACATAACAGGCAATTGACCCGAGTCCTGTTGACCAGCTCTCTTAGACCTTGAATCAGATAAACCACATGAGAGACTTCTTCCTGCTGCATCAAGAAATGACTTCCTGTGATCATGCATATCTGACCAATTAAACAGAATTCCACAACTGTCTTCTAGACCTCTGGTTATATGACATTGACCAGCATATTCAACTTGTGATGCAAAATTAGAAGCCATGGATGTGTTGGTTTTGGATGCCCGAGAGACTCGCATCCCACTTCTAAATTTTCGCCTTTTTTTAACCCGTTTAAGACCATGGCTATGAAGGCTTGATTTAAGCTCCATACCACCATGGATACAATTGTGTGATGAAGCTACATTGTCAATATCATTTGGGACATTGTTTACTTGCTGTG
Source organism: Mikania micrantha (assembly GCA_009363875.1). NCBI lineage: Eukaryota > Viridiplantae > Streptophyta > Magnoliopsida > Asterales > Asteraceae > Mikania > Mikania micrantha. The sequence continues at coordinate 60,602,581 of CM018681.1, forward strand.
AAAGGGTTTTGACATGATCATCTTGCTTACTTTTCTGCCTGTTTTGTTTGTGTTTATCATCAGAACTTCTCGGATATGTATCACCAACATCTATCCGTGGATCATCTTTAAAACCCTTCCTGCTTGATTCTTCTTTCTTCTTTCTTCTATAAATCCCATCACCCGTGCCCACATTTAATAATGAATTGGCAGATAAACCAATAGACCGCCTTCCACCATCACCACGGGCATCACCATCTTTCTCCGCCTGTTCTAGTAGTGGGTCGAGGGCGGGAGAGGACTGAAATAAAGGTGGGCTCATGGAAGGTTCCCTTACAGCTCGTGACCTTTGAAGAACAAGAAGGTCCCTCATAAGGGACCTCTCGGTCATCATTGGGCTATTTTTATGCATATGATTCTTCAAATGAATACAGTTTGTTAAATGGATATGATTGTGTTGATGATCACTAACATTACCGTTAGCATCTTTAAGGATCCGATCACAAACAACTCCAGCCATGATCTGATTCTGCAAGATGCCACAAAATATGACTACTGTTTTGTCATTTATGTTTCTCCATCACTCATACAAACACATATTTTCAACAAAATCAAATTCTTGAAGCAAAAATTAGAGTCAAAAAATTTAATCCATTATGAAAGAATCATTGAACTTTCTTGCGTTGCCTACCAAAACCCAAATTAAAACAGATCATTTCAAATCAAATAAACTGTTCACATCACATACACACACTTACTCAAACAGACAATACTAAAAACCCAAGATCGACTTAATTAGCTAAATCCCATGTCAAAGAAACCTTAAAACTTAAAAGACACTTTTGACATTAATCTAAGATTATATGATGACACTAACAACATCCCATTTCAAAAAGGTTCAAATACGCAACATTAAAGCTCCGAAACACTTATAAGCAAATCATTCAAATCAATTAAACTGTTTCCACACACACTCACAAGTCAATCATAGTATAAACCCAGCTACCCAAGATTGACTTAATTAGCTAAAAAGCAAAAACCGTCTTAAAGAAACCTTAAAAACCAATTTTTAATGATAAACCAAGATCACACGATGCAATTAACAAACCCCATTCCAAGAAAGAGTTAAAGCTTCACTCTTTAAAGCTCCCAACACCCGTCCACTTCACAGGAATCAAGAAATTGGTAATTTTGTAAATCTGTGAACAAAATTGAAGTGGGTTTTACTTTATGATGGATTTGAAAGCAGAAATTCACCTGATTTAGAGGCAAAATCGCAAGTGACCCGTTATCTTCGTTAAATCTGAGATCTTTTGCATCCACTTCACGAGGGCTTCCTTGAAGGAGGTGGCACACCGTTGCAATCTTCAATGTAGCACACGATAGCTAAAATTGGATTGGTGTTCATTGCTAACGAGTATGGTGAAACGAGGTTCCTTTTCGTATCTAATAAATTGAAGCAATTAGCTTACTTTGATAGGTTTTATAGTTATATTTTTTGGTTTATGGTTTGCCATGTAAGGGAAGCACCGTTGGATAAAGCCCACAAAATCCTGATTTATTGAGGTCAAGGTACAGTGGATAAAACTAAACCAATTAAATGAGTTTTGTATCATACTAGTGAGTTCTTTCGCGTGTTGCCGCGAGAATTTCGTCATGATTCCGAGTAGAGATGCACAAAATAACCGGTTAACCGAACCGGTACCGGTTCGTAACAGTTAGAAACCGGTTTTTAAACCGGTTATTGCAATCGGTTATAGGTTTTTGGAATAACCGGCAGTTTAGGACCGGTTTGGGATTTCAAGAGACCAAACCGGTTAATAAATGGTTAACCAAACCGGTTAACCGGTCCAAATTACTAAAAAATCAGTTATTTGAAGGTTAACCGGTTCGGTTAACCGGTTTCGGATATTATACGGTTTCAGTTTTTGAGCTTGAAAAACCAGTTATTAACCAAACCGGTTATTAAAAAAAACCGGTTTCTAGCCTTTGACCGGTTAACCGGTTTTACTGGTTCGGTTATTCCAAAACCGGTTTTCGACCGGTTAACCGATTTGTGCACCTCTAATTCCGAGTATAAAAATGCATATTTGATCATGTGTATCAAAACGTATATTTAAAAACACATCAATTGTTACTTTACGTAAAACCCTAAAGTATAGTCGACGTAAACACATATAGATTAGACATAAACAACAAATGTTTTGTTAGAATGACTGAGTTTACAAAACAGGAAAACAAATTTAACATATATTAATAAAATAAACTTAAAAACAAAGCATGAAAAGAACTTGCACGTTGCGACAGGAATCACGTCACAATTTCAAATATCAAAACGTAGGCAAGATACAATATATCAAAACTCATATATGCAGCATGCATGCATGCATGCATGTATGTGACTTTGCCACAATAGTTGTCAATCCGACGTAAAATCATAAAGTGTAATTATCGTAAACGTGTATATATTAAATATGAATCGTTAAAATTTAGTAGGGATAGTGAGTTTCCGTAAAATAAAAAAAATATAATCAAGCTATTTTAGTAAAAACAAATATTAATAAAAACAACTTAAAAGAAAACAAAATAAAAAGAGTTTGAGAATAAAAAATAAATTTAATAAATCTTAGGTCCTAAGCATAAATCGTGAAAAGTTAGAAAACAAATAAATAAAATAGAAAGATAGAATTACTAAATTATAATTAAGAAAAAATAGAATAAATAAATAAAGGTTTTTTTTAAATGGTGCACATGAAAATCCATGGCTGGATCGGGTGACAAAATGGGTCAAATATACCTACCAATTACTCTTCCTTACTTCCATTTTGTATATATATATAAATGATGCTACATCTTTGAAAACAAAATTTTATTTAATGATAGAGGTAAGACTGGTTTTTATTTGATTCTTAAACCCTACTAAGCAGTGTCTCAAATAGTAAGAGATAGTAGTATTTTACTAAGTATTTTTGTTTGTATGATTTTTGTTCGAGATAAAGGTTGGCCTCAAGGTCAATCACCCTAATAATTGCACTTTGTTGTAATCTTTTAAGGTTTCGTTTGCGGTGCACGCATATAATTTATATAAACGTCGTGCATCGACAGGAAAAGGTATACATGAGCAAAAAAACCGATTACCTGAACCGAACTGGTTCTGGATTGGTTACAAACCAGTTTTTGAACTGCTTTTTTTTGGTCGGTTTTGATTTTCAGTACTAACCAGCTGTTACAAACCGGTTGAAGAGTTTGGGGCAAAACCGGTTAATCAGTTTTATTCAAAAAAACTAGCCGTTTATAGATGTTGCCAAAATCTAGCCGTTAGAGACCGCGTAGCCTGTTTTTAACCGGTTAACCGATCGATAAAAAAAACTAACCATTTGATACAGTCATATGGTCGTTAAACCTAATTTTTTTGAACCATTTTGCCCTTAAACGAATGTATAATTAGATGAGGATGTTTTAGTTTACTCACACAAATTATCTACTCTTTTTACGCTAAAAATACTCAAAACTAATCAAAAACAATCAAAAACGCTCTTATTTTTACACTTTTACCATCTTACGTTCATAACATTCCCAATTCAAATGGCAAGCTCACGAAGTGCTTAAAGTTCTGATGGTATTGATGCTTCTTCTTCAACCGAACCAACAATTGTAAGAATCAAAGCTAAAACGAGAAACACTGATCTCTTCCAACATTTTGACTTATGTGAAATGTCGAATGATGTTGATAAGGCGCGTTGCAAAGGTTGCGTTAATTTTCTTAAATCAGAGTCTAACTCTACTTTAAAAAATCATTTGACCAAAACATTGTGTTAAGGTAAAATATAGTCCCACGAACGATCAAGCACAAATGTCAACCGAGTATGTGGTTTGGAATTTCGATCCCGACATGGTTCGTGAAATAATAAGAAACTTGGTGATTCAAGAAACTTTGCCTTTCAATCATTTCGACAACTCGCGATTGAAGAGGGTGGTTCAAAAAGATTCTTTAACCTCGATACAAAAAAGTAAGTCGTTCCACTATTAGACGTAATTGTTTGAAACAATGTAAACAAACCAAAAAAGATTAATTTTGGGTTTTGAAAATTTAAAAACGGAAGTTAACTTAACAACAGATGTTTGGTCGGCATCATATAGGTTGCCTCAATTGTATCTTTGCATTACCACGCATTGGGTTGATCACGATACGTGGCAGATGATGAAATGTACGATTGAATTCGAAATGTTTCATATCAACACACGGGGGAACATTTGTTTTGCATATTAGATGGTATAATACAAACATTTAACCTATAAGATAAAATATTTTCAATACATTTTGATAATGCTTCAAATAATAATATCTCGGTTAAGAAATTAAATATCAATTATCAACCTATATGTAATGATGCTATTTTCCATAGTAGATACATTGCACATATCATTAACTTGGTTGTGCAAAATGGTCTTGTGGTTTCTCAAATGAACCGTCTAAAAGATATATGACTTATCAAAAAAAGTTGTTCGAATACAAACTCCCCCTTTTTAGGTCCGTATAGGGACATTTATAAAGGTGGAATTCGACTTGGCATATGTTTGACAATGTCGTAAGGCAAAGGCAAACTTTGGAATTATTTCATGAAAATTTCGACTAAAGACGTTAGGCTAAGGCGTTTTCAAGGCAATGTTGCGATGCCATTGAAGCTTTTACTAGCTTTAAAGTCTTAAATGAAACAACCATGTTATTGAGTGTTTATTATCCCATAACTTGTTTGGTTCTTCAACACAAATATGTACAATGACTTGAAAAATTTATGAACATCAATTAGTAAGTGAAATATGTACAACAATATTACTTCCAATGAAAGTAAAACTTTGAAATATTTTAAAAAAAAAGCCAACCGTTTTTACTTGTGCGACGGCATTGAACATATGTTTCATTGTTGTCAGCATTGAAACACTAATTGAAGAAATTATTACTGCTTTGTGTTTAAATGACTCAAACTTTGTTACAAACACTAAATATATTTTAACGTGTATTTTCAAAATATGTTTATTGTTACTTACAAAAAGAAGGTTCAATATCTAATATAATTTTTAAATAATATAACAAATTATATGTTTATATATAACAAAATTATATACTTTTTTTTTTCTAATTTATACAAAAAAAGGGTTTTTGCCTGTTCAACTAGTTAACGAGTTCAACTATTAACCAGTTCATTTACATCGCTTAGAGTTTATAGGTTAAGAAACATGTTTTTAACCTAACCAATGATTGAGGAAAACCGGTCAATCTTTTGGACTGGTTAACCGATTCGGTTATTGGGAAACCAGTTTGTGCATCTCTAGACAAGAGTAAAATTGCATTAATTTTAACGTTATTTTACTTAATTTTTGGGAAAATAACGTTAAAAGCGTTGGGTTGGTCGGTTAATTAGGCATCATGATCGAGCCACAAGTCTAATTGGAAGCTGTCTCTCTATTCTTATGGGTAGAGGTCAAGTTATATATATCTTACCTTCTTCGGTCCTTACCTTAGATTTGCTAATGTTATATATAGTGAGTACGATGATGTATTGTAATCTTTTAGTTCGATGCATTATTCAGCTTTCATTCTTATCCACAATACATTATTATATTTACATTTACAAAATATAATTATTACGAGTAAATAATAACAATAACTATAATAAATGTTTTTTATTGTATTATTTTTTTTGGTACAAATTCTTAACGTTGTAGTTGACACTAACAAGCGTAATAGCATGTGCATTTTGGAGCTTGGACAACAATTCCTTCATGTTAGAGTCTCTCATCAATGATGTTTTTTTTCCTGCTCCACGCATATATTTAGGAAATATTCCTGTTGGTTCAGAGTGAGTAGTAAAAGCTAAAAACAATAGTATAAAGTAATGATACAGCTGCGAGAACAGTATTTGTATTCAAAGCTTTCAATTCTTCAAATTACTTGATAATAAAATCACCGTACATGCAAGACTTAAATATAAAATAAAATAACAACTAATCCTACCAAACAGGAAACAAACTAACGTCTATTATTCAACGTAAACTACGAAAGACTAGTTCTTGATAGGGGTGTTCAACGGTTCGGTTTGCGGTTTAAACGGTTTATTCGGTTCGGTTTAAACGATTTTGAATTTTTTTTAACCCAACCGAAAACCGAACCGTATTCGGGATGAGGAAAACCGAACCGAATTCAAGCGTATTCAATTCAAGTTTGGATTCGGTTAATAACCGAACAAACCGTATTGAACCGATTTCAATCGTATTCATCTAAAATACTAAAGAATCCAAGTGAATATCAATTCAGCAACAAATAAAACGAAAACGGACCTGGAAATCACAACGCAAATCCAAACCAGTCATGGGGAGCTTGGTTTCCAAGACATCTAAACAACTTTAAAACTAAGGTGTAAGACAATAATTTAAAACACGTTTAACCTGATGAGTGATACATGATCCAAGCAGATTTCAATTTGAGGATACGTCATGGCTCATACAAGATTGATTTTGATTTTTGAGTTACCCGGTGTTCCTTCCCTCCCTGCATATACCCTGTGAGTTGCAATCTTGTACATTTAGGGTTTATTGAATATTGAATCCCACTGACTACCGGTAGCTAATCATCCTTTAACACCACCGACTGAAAGAAGCTGCTGCTGAATCTGCAATCGTGGAGGGGTTGAGGAACGAATGCCGACGTTGACGGGTTGAGGACTTGAGGGTCGTGAGGCAGTGAAATAAAATTAGGAAGTCGATCAGCTACCGTGGAGGGGTTGAGGAACGGATGTCATTGGATACCGACGCTGCGGCTGAATCTGCAATCCTTGAACGCCAACGTCGATCAGAGAAGTCAGAGTCTAGGGAAGCGACGAAATACAGGTTCAAGAGCAAGAATGCGGGTGTCGGCTGATGCAAGCGGTCAGTATACTAAAAACAAGACTAAATTATAGCTATTTAACCTAAGCTAAAGACACAAAATCTAATCCTAGACCTATACTTAACCTAAACACCTAGTAATAATCGGAAATCCTAAATTAGACCGCTACTAAGGCAAGTGTACCTATCGGTGGCAGAATAGCTGGTGGAAGTCCGAATATCGAATCAATGGACACTAGTATAACAAACTAAACCTAGACTGTGAACTAACTAAAGTAAAAGAGAGGGGTTTTTTGGTGCAAACTGATAACCTGATCAGACTGAAACTGACTAAAACACTAAACTAACAACTACACTAAAACTGGCATTATAACTGAAATCTAACTGCAGTGAGGAAAAACTGGTATATCTAGGCTGGGAGTTAAAAGTGTGACAGATGCTGACTTGGACTGATTTATGAAGGATGAAGACTAGGATCTTAAGGAACTGACTAAGGAATACCTAATGGGACCCAGATCAGATACCAGGCAACTCCAATGGGAATCCTAAGGCTGTAATGTATGCACTAGTCTATCGGGTCACCTTCCGGATTTACCCGATATGCAATTGCACTCTAACGGGTGAATCACCTCCCGGATTTCTCCACCCGTTTGTATCCTAAGACACTAGATAGCTATAAAGGTGACAACTTTGACATGGATTGAGACTAACATTAAGTAGATCTAAGACAACGCTCTCCCGGGTCGTTTAACTCAAATATCCCAAGTGAAAGAGACCAACCATCTAACCTATCACCTCCCGGATTTCTAGGTTAGGTCACACATGTAAATAATCAACACTTAATGAAGTCTAATCCTATGGAATGTGATCAACAACACATAAACTAACCTAAAACTCAAAGTAATAGGCCTAACATGCATCTATGTGTGGAAAGACCTTCCTAGACACATGTAGATCAAACATTCATCAAATATAATCATTCCACATATGCAAAAACCATCAAAGTTCATACCTTTACAGCTGATAACAATGCATAAATCATCCACAAGCATAAATCATGTCCAAAATCATCAAAGATCAAAACTTTATCATCCCAAACCTAGATATAACCCTAGATCTAGCCAACAATCATGATAACAGTAGCTAAACAGATTTGATAATGGTCTAAATACATCATAATCTACTGATTTAAACAAAGAACATGAAAAGATAAAGAACAATACTCAAACAAGCCTCCTTCTTCACTTCAACAAGCCCTAATCAAGCCAAATACTCCATGGTTAAGCTCCAGCTGCTCCAAGGCTTGATTAGGGTTCCAAAATCGCAGAAGAAGACCCGCTAAAACGGCCTGGAAGTGTCCCATTTATAGAGAAGAAGAAATTAGGGTTTTTTTGGCTAAAATTGGTCTGGGGCGCACCGCCTAGCGGTGTGCGTGGGGCTAGGCGTTGCGCGCGGATGGTAAGGAAGTCGGCCGGCTGAGGATCCCAGGCGCACCGCCTAGGGCCAAGCGGTGGCTTGGGTAGTAGCACCTAGGGCAAATTTCTTCGTTTTATTCGCTTGAACAACCGCACTCGATTCCAATGCCCGTTTGCCCTTGTTTACGCTCGTCTGGGACACATTCCTGCATAAAAACACTAAAATGTAAAACGGAACTAAAAACGACTCGAAATATATACAAAACTTATGAAAACGGACTCGATTATGTACAAAAACAGATGTGTTAAACTAACACATCATCGGCTAAAATTAGGAATTAGGGTTTAGTTGTATAAGGTGTGTAAATTAATAAAAATAATATATTTAATCACCAATACGGTTTAACCCGAATAATCGAACAAACCGAATTCAAAAAAACCTTAAAACCAAAAACCGAACCGAAAACCGAATTCACAATCCGATTCGGTTTTTTTCGGTTACGGATACGGTTCGGTTTATGGTTTTAAACAGTTTTCGGTTTTTCTGAACACCCCTAATTCTTGAGCTTTGAATGCATGTGACTTCTTCTTCAGGTAGTTACCCCATGTGCATGGCATCATCCTCAGAGATTGAAGTATTCTCAACACCTCCCCTTGCTTCAAACTCTCGAACACCCAGACGATGCTTGAAGTATACAAACTTCTCACAATTCACAGCTTTGGTTAACACGTCAGCCAACTATTCTTCAATACCACAGAACTCTAGTGTGACTTCTTGTTGATTTACCATATCTCTAATAAAGTGATGATGCAGCTCTATATGTTTTAATCGACTATGCGTAATAGGATTCTTGGACAAGTTGATAGTCGATCGGTTATCACAAAAAATAGGAGTAGGTTTTTCTTGCTTAAGATCCAGGTCACTCAGTATTTTTCTAAGCCATACACCTTGACATGCAGCAACAGTAGCTTATATGAATTCAGCTTCCGTGCTAGACAAAGCTACAAAAGATTGCTTCTTTGAGCTCTAAGTAATAGCACCGCTTCCTAGAGAAAACACATGTAACATCAGTGCTGGAAACATAACCGGAACAGTGATCTGCACATTAACTCAGGTACAAACTATGTGAACCTTTTTGTATGCTATTATCATGTAATGCTTGACACAAAACTATTATGCAATTGTTTCAGCAATCTGATTAAATCTCACGGTTTAACAGTCAGAAACATATCAGATAACATCGAACTGACACACAAATGCTTGTTAAGATGCTATTTTGTATAAACGTATGTGAGGTTGAACAGAACAAAACACTAATGGACATCGTTACAGGAATGCTAAATGGACAGATTATTCGTATAGGTGACGATCTGTACGAATATATCTGGAAGTTTAAAGTTCTGAATGATGTCCAATAATTAGAAAACCATATAGAAAAGTGTAGTTATCGTCGTATTCGTACGGGTGACAATTCGAACGAATACGCGCGACGACTATACGATTCGATTTAAACCGTAAATTAAATGTTTCAGAAATTTTAAAATAAACAAAAGATAATTAGTAAATTTATTAGGAATCACAACCTAATTTGATTTTATAAATCCTATTTTAAAACCGAGACGTTCGTCACGAAAACGAAACGAAACTGATGCTTTTACGCGAAACCGAACGGACCCGAAGGCACCGGAACGATTCAAGACATTAAATGGCATTGAATGCCATAACCTACCACTCATCTACCTCCTCTCTCTCATCCCCACCGTCACTTTCCCTCTCTACACTCTCTCTCTAGAAACCCACACTCTATCTCTCTCATTTCTCAACCAAATCGAGTGTTTTTGATGTCTAAACGACCACCACATCACGTAGATCACAAAAGTACAGTCGATCCAAGCTTTGAACCGTCTGATTTGAGGTAAAAATGAATCTTTTGTTGCGATTTTATGGTTTTCAAACCCCTTAGGTTCGAACCCCATGGAAGCCGGTTCTATATACTTTGGCCCTTAGGAAACTACACAAAATCATGCTAGAATGATGTGGGAACAAGTGAGTTATCATGGGCCGTGCTTAAATCGCGATTTGATGGAGGATGCACCCACAAGGCCGTGGTGGCCGAATGACTCACATCAGCTAGGCCGAATGGCCCTAGCCGAAGCAAATCAAGCTCTTTCGGCCGAATGGCCCATGGCCTTCTCCTTCGGCCAAGACCTTCATTCGATCGGGGCTATCTCATTCGGCAGTTCCCCATTCGACCAAGCTAACCACATTCGACCATGTCACTCCTTTGGCCAAACATTCATTCGGCAGCCTTCAATCGGCCAGGAGCACATTCGGTTGGGCTAAGCCCATTCGGCCAAGCCACTCTCCTTCACCCTTATTCGGCCGAGCTGCTTCCGTCAAGGCTGCATCCTCCTATTTGGCCGAGCTACTACGTTGTCATGTGTACATGACCGTGTGCATGGGTTGGTTAAGAATGTTGCATGCATGGTGTATACGTACATGGGGAACTTATTAGGGTTCCAAGATATGAAACCAACTCACAATATCTAATGCTTAAACATGAGTTTTATCAATAAGAGGGTAATGAATTGCTAACACCTATGCCAAAGTTCAAACATTAAAGCTCTTAAATCTAAAATAAAATGCAAACATAAATTTATGAGCATAATTAGGGTTAGATGCCAAGATCTTCTAAACGATATTGGTTGTAACACCTAACCCTTAGAACCCTTTTATGAAATTATATAACTAAGTTAGAGAGTTCCTTTGGGTTCTCTAAACTAAGTTATACTCAATAGGGCTGTAAACGAACCGAACGTTCAGCGAACAGTTTGTGAACCGTTCAGCGGGAAGTTCGTTTATGTTCGTTCGTTTAATAAATGAACGAACACGAACAAGAAATTTCGTTCGTTTAGTTAAAGGAACGAACATGAACAGAGGTCGTGTTCGTTCATTTGTGTTCGTGAACGTTCGGTAACATGTTCGTTTACGTTCGTTTATGTTCGGTTAAGTTTGTTCATTATATTTATTCATTAAGTGTGTTGTATATTTTTAATTTTTATTTTTAGTTTAATAACATATATGATATTTAAGTTATTTTTAGTTTAATACTATAATATTTTAATTTATATATTTTTAAATGATTATGTCTGATGCTTGAGATTAAGAATGTTGAATTTTATTGTTGTGTTCGTTAGCGTTCGTGAACAAGCTAAATTCCTTAATGAACGAACACGAACAAGAATTCTCGTTCGGTTAGTGTTCGTGAACCGTTCATGAACAAGTTAAAAGTTAAACGAACGAACACGAACAATGGCTCGTTCGTGTTCGTTCGGTTCGTTTACATCTCTAATACTCAAGGTTAATTCAAGAATCATGGGGAATTCAAAAGCTAATAACGAACCAAAGGTTAAATTAATGAAATTAACCTAAGTCTAACAAGCTGAATTAAATTATGTTTTAGTTAAATAAAATGATTTATAAATTCTATACTTAAAATGTTTCAAAATGAAAGAAATTGATTTTCTAACTAAATATTTAACCTAAATTAAATTGGTTAAAATGTCTTAATTAAATATCTGGAATACAACTAGCATAAGCTTTACATAACTAAGGTTTATATAACAACTATTTGTGGGAAAATGGTTATAAACGGGTAATGTATTAAACTAGTTAGATGGAATTCTAGCAACACATTAGTAACATAGGACACTTAGTTGCACACCAAAGCCCAAAAACCTAGTCTGCGGCTATTATAAAGACTTATAATATTCGAATCTCTTAAAACAACTCAGGTGTCGAAGATACTTAAGCTACAACTAACGAGCGCGCATTATCTGTTTTGATTCATACTTAGCAACACATGTGAGTTCATTGTCCCCTTTTAAATTATTTGATTTTACTTCGGGACTGAGAAGCATGTTTATCCATTTTAACCAAATGTTTAAATATTCTTAAAACACGGTTATGCTTATTCATAATGCTAATACTAATGTTTTATACACTTATTCTAAAAGCTAAAAGCTAAGGCTTTATCCTTAATGCTAACGCTTCATACACTAATGCTACATGCTAATGCTACATGCTAAGGCTACATACTTCTATACTAGTTTGCTCAAAACTCTGGATGCTTTTAATGTGCAAAGGATACTAAGGCAAAAATGTTGAAATGCTTTTATAAACTAACCTTGAAAGCTTGAATGTTCAAACTCAGAGAGACTTATATGCTTGATACGCTTGATATGCTCGAATAATCGAAGTGCTTGAAATGCTTTAGACTCTTGTATGCTTGATAGGCTTGAAATGCTAAGACAACAGGCTAGTATTTGTGCACAAGATACGTAAATGCTAAACTATGCTAATGCAAAGCTAGTATCTGTGTACAAGATACATGAATGCTAAACAATGTTAATGCAAAGCTAGTATCTGTGCACAAGATACGTAAATGCCAGGCTATGTGAATATTATAAACTTGTATGCTAAAGCTATCGGCTATTGTAGAACGGACCGAATGGCCTCTCAGTGCTTGCCATAGGGTGTTCTTCATAGTCAGGGCTTTGAGGAGCAGACTGTTGGCCTCTCAGTGCTTGCCATACAGTGATTCCTCATTGTCCACTCATGTGTTGTGATGTGCGACTAGGATGATTCTGGTTTTCTTTAGTTGACTTTGTGTCATCTGGGGAATCCTTTATCAAAACACCGATGTTGCTAATCACATCTAGTTCCGATATGGACTGATACTGGATTCCTTAGGGTGTTCAGTTGTCTATAATGGTAACTCTCAAACTAGACTTGCAAATACTATTGTGTGCGTGTTGTAAACTTTTAAACAGAATGCTAAAGCTATGATGGTAATTGGATTGGATGGTAGGTAAAATGCTTAATTATCACTAACAACAATGTCATATGTGGTTTAGTATGTGGTGGGATGGCGTCTGGGCGGGTTGTAGGCTCGACCCTTTCGTATGCCCTATATATAAGCATACCGAATTGGATATTACAGGTGATGTTAATGAGGTTAAGGTTGTTACCGGAAAGGTTTGCAAAAGCTATTTTTCAAATACTAAACTATATGAACTCACCAACCATTGTGTTGACTTTGTTTTCTTACATGCTTTCTCAGGTGACGTACAGGATTAAGCTAAGGCTCAGGAATGCATGCTAGGATGCCCAGTTAGAGGACCTAGTAGATTTTGGAAAGCACATATTTTGTTGATGGTTGTGAATCACTTTTGATATCATGTACAGTTACAAGATAGTAAACATTTGATTCTTTTGATAGGTTTACTCAGTTAAATTATCAAACATTGACGATTGTAATTTAACTTTGTAATCCTAGTTTAATGCTATTTGTGCTTTAGTTATTCTCAATATTGTTGCTATGTAAACAATCTGATCAGCACGATTATCACTCCCGATATCGCGCCCCGAGAGCCTTCCGCCCGACGGGACACACGATCCGGCCCGCCGGCTCGGGGTGTGACAACACATTTGTAGAAACACTTCTTCGATCATCAACACTACTTGCCTAGTCACTATCAGTATACCCAACAAGTTGAAGAGTACTAGTCTTTTCATATCATATTCGAAACTTGAGAGTTCCTGCAACATATTTAAGAATGCGCTTTGCTGATCCAAAAAGGATCTTAGATGGAGTTTGCATAAACCTTGAAACCATGCTAACCGAGTAAGCAAGATCAGGTCTAGAGTGAGTCAAGTAAATTAGACCACCAACTAGACTTCTATATATGGTTTCATTTGACTTGTCAGCTCCATCTTAAATCTGCAGTTTGTCGCTAGTGTTCATAGGTGTGAATTCAGTCTTAGAATTCTTTAGACGAAACTTGTCTAATAGACTTTTGGCATATAGTTCTTGAGAAACAAATACACCTGTTGCAGCTTTCTTAACTTCCGAACCAAGAAAGAACTTAAGTAAGCCCATATCGGACATCTCAAAGTCATGTTTCATTCCTTCCTTGAACTCCATAATTAACCTCGAGCAAGAGCTTGTATATACAATGTCGTCAACATACAAGCAAACATAGATAATTTTTTGATCATTAGTCTTCTTTATGTAGAGAGTTGGTTCATTATGACTTCTTGAATATCCACGTGTAAGAAAGTAGTCATTAATTTTTGAGTACCAAGCTCGTGGAGCTTGTTTCAACCCATAGAGTGCCTTGTGGAGTCGGTACACTTTCTCTTCTTGAACCTTGATCTTGTAACCTTCAGGTTGTTGTACATATATCTCCTCAGTCAACTCTCCATTTAAGAATGCGGTCTTGACATCAAGTTGGTGAAGCTTCCACCCCTTGTATGCAGCCACTGCTAGGATGACCTTGATAGTCCCAAATAGAGCTACAGGGGAAAACGTTTCGTTGTAATCAATACCTGGTAGCTGAGAATATCCCTTGACCTAGACTATAACTTAGGGACCCTCATGTAGAGAACATAAGATTTATGCTTGGATTGTGTCTTCTGCATTCGATCACTGCACTAACCAATATTCTTTTGGTTATGATCAGAATGCCGCCTAGAAGACCACATCCTCTGCTACCACCGCCACAAAACTCAGCGCCACCCTCGTCAACGCCATCACCAGCTAATTCACCACCGCCACCTCCTCCTCCCCCACACATTCCTTCTCCAAACCCGAATGCAACTCCAGCTCTAGATCCTGCTACTGTTGCCTTGGCAAAATTACCGAGTAGTCAACTGACTAACCAGCTGAAGGATGTTATCCCGGAGATGATCAACAACATTCAAGGCCACGGAAACAATTCCAGGCATACTACGGGGGAAGCTAGTGGAAACACTGGCATTACTTTAGACTGTTCCTACAAATCATTCATAGGATGCAAACCGCCGAGCTTTAGCATTTTTGAAGGAGCTGTTGGACTGATCCAATGGCTAGAGAAGATGGAGACTACACTGGACATCAGCGGTTGTCCAGAACACCATAAGGTTCGCTACACTGCTGGATCCTTCAGCAAGTGGGCCTTAACATGGTGGAACTCCCAGATAAGAGCTCGAGGCAGAGAAGAAGCACTGGCTATGCCTTGGGCAGATTTCAAAATCCTTTTAAGGAATGAATTCTATCCAAAGCACGAACTTCAGAAGCTAGAGACTGAGCTGTCCAATCATGTGATGAAGGGGGCAGACCATACGGCTTACACCGCTCGCTATCATGAACTGGTAGCTTTGGTGCCAGAGATGGTGCCGACTCTGGAAAAGCTGATTGATCGTTATGTGGGAGGATTACCATCCTGCATTCAGGGCATTGTTCTATCTGCAAACCCTGCGACTCTGGAGTCAGCCATCTCCCTATCAGCTAAACTAACTGATGTAATGGTGAAATCAGGAGTTCTGAAGAAAGACTCGGGCAAAGCTAAGTAAGAACCGTCAAAGAAGCCCAAACATCATCAGAAGAAGCAGAAGGTTGTCAAGAACTATGTGATGGCCACCCCTTTGCAACAAGTTACTGCAACACCTGCTAATGCTGCACCCAAACCCTATATTGGAGTGCATCCTGAGTGTGTACAATGAAAATTTCATCATCCTTCTACGGTGAAGTGTAGAAGATGCAACATTTGTGGTCGACTAGGCCACTGGGCTCAGCAATGCCGAACTCCAGCTACACCGGTTGCAAACAATGCTGCTATAGCATTACCTCCACCACCAAACCATGGCAATCGCAACAACAACAGGGGATTCTATAATTGTGGAAAAGTAGGCCATTTCTCCAAATACTGTCCGTAGCGAATGCAACAGGGAGCTCAAGCACCTCGTGGGAGGGCTTTTGTGATTGGAGCCAATGCAGCACGCCAACACCATAACGTGGTCACTGGTACATTTCTTTTACATGACTTTTATGCATCTATTCTGTTTGACACTAGTGCAGATCGTAGTTTTATTTCATCTGACTTTGCACGCCAACTTAATCTTACTGAGGAATCTTTAGACTCCCTTTATATTATCGAAGTTGCAAATGGGAAACAAATCACAGCTAGCACTATACTTAGGAATTGCCCACTTACACTTACTGATCATACATTTATCATCGACTTGATACCGATGGAGTTGGGTAATTTCGACATTATTGTTAGGATGGATTGGCTATCTCTCAATAGAGTGGAAGCCATCTGTTCTGAAAACTACTTCGGATTCCATTGGCGAATGATCGTGTATTGGAAGTTCGATGGGATCAAGCAAAACGAAGTGTCAAAATCATATCCTGCATAAAAGCGCGTAAGTGTCTACAGAAGTAGTGTATAGCTTTCTTGGCTCATGTGGTGGAGAAAGAGAAAGTCAAGCAAAAGATTCAAGATGTGCCAATAGTGAAGAAATACCCAGAAGTATTTCCTGAAGACTTACCAGGTTTGCCACCTGTGGACCGGTAGAGTTTCGTATTGACTTAATTCCTGGAGCAACTCCTGTTGCTAAATCTCCTTACAGGTTAGCACCTTCAGAGATGCAGGAATTGTCGAATCAATTGCAGGAGCTACTTGACAAAGGTTTCATCCGACCGAGCTACTCACCTTGGGGAGCTCCGGTTTTGTTCGTGAAGAAGAAGGATGGATCTTTTCGAATGTGCATAGACTACCGTGAGCTGAACAAGCTAACCATAAAAGAATCGGTATCCATTGCCGAGGATTGATGATTTGTTTGACCAACTGCAAGGAGCTTAGTATTTTTCGAAGATTGATTTACGGTCCAGATATCATCAGCTTAGAGTCCAAGACGAAGACATACTGAAGATGGCGTTTCGAACCAGGTATGTGAATTACGAGTTTATGGTGATGCCTTTTGGATTGACGAATGCACCAGCTGTTTTCATGGACATCATGAACCGAGTGTGTAAGCCGTATCTGGATAAGTTTGTCATTGTATTCATTGATGACATACTGATTTATTCCAAAAGCAAAGCAGAGCACGAGCAACATCTCAGAATGATCTTGGAGCTGTTAAAGGAAGAGAAACTTTACGCCAAATTCTCTAAGTGTGAATTTTGGCTAAGAGAAGTTCAATTCATGGGTCACGTAGTCAACAGTGAGGGAATAGATGTAGACCCTGCCAAGATTGAAGCAATCAAGAACTGGGATACTCTGAAGACACCGACGGAGATATGGTCCTTTCTGGGACTAGCAGGTTATTATAGAAGGTTTATCTCAAACCTTTCTAAGATAGCCCTGCCACTCACCAAGATAACACAGAAAAGCGAGCCGTTTGTTTGGGAATAGAAGCAAGAAGATGCTTTCCAAACTTTAAAGCAAAAGCTATGTAGTGCTCCCATTTTATCTCTCGCAGAAGGTTGTGATGACTTTGTGGTGTATTGTGATGCATCCCATCAGGGACTCGGTTGTGTATTAATGCAATGGGACAAATTCATTGCTTATGCCTCGAGACAACTAAGGATTCATGAGAAGAACTACATTACGCATGATCTAGAACTGGGAGCAGTGGTATTCGCATTGAAGATTTGGAGACATTACTTATATGGCACCAAGTGTACCATATTTACTGATCACAAGAGCCTGCAGCATATATTCGATCAGAAGGAACTCAATATGCGACAGCGACGTTGGGTTGAACTTCTGAATGATTACTACTGTGTAATCAAGTACTATCCGGGCAAGCGAACGTTGTAGCTGACGCCTTGAGCCGGAAGGAACGGGTCAAACCCTTACACGTCAGAGCAATGGGAATGACTGTGCAGACAAGCTTACGTGACAAGATTATTCAAGCACAACAAGAAGCAGTTGAAAGAGGAAATTTGAAGAAAGAACTGGATTGTGGAGCAGAAAAGCAATTTGAAACAAAGCCTAATGGAGTCATCTACTATAAAGATCGTGTATTGATTCCTGCAGTGGATGAATTGAGAAAGCTTATCTTTGATGAAGCACACAAGACCAACTACTCTGTGCATCCCGGCGCTGATAAAATGTACCAAGATTTACGGGGATTTTATTGGTGCTTGGTATGAAGAAAGACATAGCCGAGTATGTTGGTCGATGCCTTACGTGTGCGAAAGTGAAGGCGGAACACCAGAAATCGATAGGTTTACTGGAACAGCCTGAGATTCCGCTCTGGAAGTGGGAACAAATAGCTATGGACTTTATTACCAAGCTACCCCGCACTTCCAGTGGTCATGATACTATATGGGTCATCGTTGATCGATTAACCAAATTTGCTCATTTCTTGCCAATGCGTGAGACTTACACGATGGATAAACTGGCAAGACTATACATCAACGAGATAGTGGTACGTCACGGTGTGCTATTGTCTATCATTTCAGATCAAGACAGTTAATTTACATCAAGGTTCTAGCAATCATTGCAGAAATCTCTAGGGACGCACTTAAATCTGAGTACCGCTTACCATCCACAAATGTACGGACAGAGCGAACGTACTATATAGACCCTAGAGGACATGTTGAGAACCTGTGTATTAGATTTCGGTGGGAATTGGAACTCTCATTTGCCACTGATCGAATTCTCCTACAACAACAGTTACCATAGTAGCATCGGATGTGCACTGTTCGAGGCTCTTTATGGTCGAAAATGTTGATCGCCGGTCTGTTCGACTGAAGTGGGAGATAATCGGATAATTGGGCCCGAGCTTATTCAAGAAACTACCGATAAGATTGCTCAAATTCAACAAAGGCTACAAGCAACCCGAAACAGACAAAAGAGCTATGCCGACAGACGGCGCAAGCCATTGGAATTCCAAGTGAGAGACCGTGTCATGTTAAAGGTATCCCCATGGAAAGGAGTAGTCCGTTTTGGAAAGAAAGGTAAACTAGCACCACGATACGTGGGACCGTTCGAGATCATCGAATGTACTGGTCCTGTGGCGTATAGACTAAGGTTACCCGGTGAACTTAGTGGTGTGCATGACGTGTTTCACGTCTCAAACTTGAAGAAATGCCTTACAGACGAATCACTCGTTATACCAGTTGAATAAATTCAATTGGACGAACAATTGCACTTTATCGAAGAACCTTTGGAGATTATGGATCGCAAGGTTAAGAAACTGAAGCGAAGCTGTATTCCTATTGTCAAGGTTCGTTGTGTAACACCCCGACCGATGGCGGAAACGTCGGGATGCCACGAGGGATGTGTAGATTGTTCATAAGCTCGTGGACATCTAATTTAATCATCACATAACAATTAATCAACGAAATTAATTACATCAAAAATCATGTTCATGATGAATTAGTTACATAAAATACACAAAAGATTTAGCTAAAACTAACTAAACTCTAGTCTCCAGAATTTCAGTTATTTTAGCTAAGTCCAAGATCCTAAGTGACCATGTCCAAAAATGTAGAGCTATCCTGATCTACTTACTTCTCCTCGTTCCCTGAAACATGTAGAAAATCAAGTGTCAACTACGAAGTAGTTGGTGAGAAATCATAAGTTTTTATGTATCAAAAACGTTTATAAAATGTTTATGAAAGTTTATAATTTCCCCGAAAGAATCAACATGTGCACCTGCGAAATAATTCAACACTACCAAAATCCAACAAACACAACATCTAAACAATCCAAGTAAGCACATACACAATAATCACAAATAATTATCCATATATGTTCAACCAATCACATCAATTCAATAAGCATCAATCATCATAATCATATCAATATAAGTTACCGCGGAGGACCTCAGTCAACTCAATCAACTGCGGAATCATTGCGGTGGACCCCAGTCAACTCAGCCAACGATATTCCTATAAGTGTCTTCGTGCACTACGGAGGACCGTAGTCAACTCAACCAACAGTGGAATCACTGAGGAGGACGTTAGTCAACTCACCAATAGTAACTCAGTCATTGTGGAGGACCTAAGTCAACTCAACCAACAATGACTCACGAGAAAAATAATAATCCATCTCAACCCATAATCAATTATAATCCATTAATATGAATATCATATTGATAATCCAGGTGTTACCCATGTGTTATCAAAATAATATTTAAATTGGTATACATGTTCCACCTCCGAGTTTAAAAACAAAATGGTTTTAAAAGGAGGTTCTGAGAACTCACCTGAGTCCTTAGAATCAATGCTTTCGTAGAATGCGCGCTCACGTATGTGAAATTAAGAATACTTCAACAACTTGAATTGATATGTGTTCGTTTTCTTGAGTATATGCATTTCATTACTATTAAGTGTCCATATATGTTTAGTTTAAACTCCTAAGTATTCACTAACTTAGCTAATTCAATCTAAGTTAAATTTGAATACTCATCATTTTATAAATGTTTCTCATTAAGATATAGCTTAGACTTGCCAAATTTTAACCATCTTGAAATGAAAATCTTGTTATGAGGTCATATATGTACTTTCATAGATAATCTTAATCATCCACTTATCTATACATGCATGATCTAATTGAAACCAACCACCATAATTTAAGTCATTAAATTCTAATTTATGTTTGAATAAATCATGCTTAAATTGTGCTCATAGGATGACCCATGTATATAAGTCTAAAATGTTGAATTTTATTTCTATAGAGAAGAAAAGTGGTGGTTGTTATAGTTTCTCATGCATGCATAATTATTCATGATTTTCCCCATGGTCTTTGATTCTCCATTAATTTCTAGTTCAACAATTTGGTTTTTGTCACCATGGTTCCAGCGAACCTTTGGTTTAGTTATCCTCTAGGTTTGGCCAACGTAATGAGCTGCAGACCAAGGGTTCGGCAAGGCATTTGGTTCAACAGCTTGTAGGTTCGTGGCATTAGGGTTCGTGGCACTTTGGTTCGCAGCCAAGGGTTCGTGTGAAAGCTAAGGTTCGGCTGAGTCAAGAAACCCTAGGTTCGCTCACAAGGGTTCGGCTTCTATGGGGTTCGGCTAACCCAGGTTCGCCACATGTGGGTTCGGCCCCCTAGTGAGGTTCGTTGCTCCTAGGCTTCGGCTAACCCTAGGTTCGTGGTTCATGCAGACTCCTTCCAGGTTCATTGATCCATGAGGGTTCGCCGGTTTAGCGGGTTGGTGTCTCATCAGGTTCGGCTAACCCACTACAGGTTCGGTCAACCTGCACCTTCGTAACCACCGGCTCAGCACCATCATCTTCAAGTCCTTAAACCTATCGGTTCGTCTATAGCTCCCATGGATTAAGACTACTTCGATTAACAAGTATGAAACCCTAAAATCGTTTAGAAGTTGATAGCCATGTACTCATTAGGTTTTTAACAAAAACTGTAGATTTACCTTGAAATGTAGACCAAATGTGAGATTTCTTCATACTTTCTTGTTCCTCTCGATCACACGGTCGTTTAGGCGTCAAGATCTCGCGATTTCAACAAGATTTGAAGGAGATATGTTAGACAAAAGTTTGGGAGAAAAATGGTGACGAATTTTGTGTTGTAGAGAGAGAGAGTGTGTGGTATGAAGGAGAAGATGTGTTCTTCTTCTTTAATTACCCACGTAGTTCCCGCGTGCTCGGTCTCGTCCATATCGTGATAAAAATAGTTAAATGATTGGTTATGCTCGTGAAATATATTTAAAACATAATATGTTTGAATATTCGTGTTTCGTGTAATAAAATGATTTCGAATAAAATTGTTTCGTAAAAACAGTTTCCGTTTTATTTTCGTTAAATTATTATTTAAATAGAACGATTTGTTTTAGATTTGTCTTAGATTGTGATTCCTAATAAACGTTTTGAATTTCAATTTATTAATTTAATATCGTTCGATATTATTTCGTTATCTCGTCGAAATGCGCTACTCACGTACATATTCGTAAAGATCGTCACCTTTTCGAATCCGACGCTCGTATTGTATTTCGATTCGATTTACGATTTATGGAATACCGTTTCAGAATATTATTCCTAATAATTATATTCGTGTGAATCGTCACCCACGCGAATACATTATTAAGTTAATATTTTTGAATTAATATTCGTGTTTAACTTATGTTCGTAACCTTACCATCGCGTAATCACTTCCAATATCATTTTCATTATTTAATTATATTTAATATTATAAATCCAAATCCAAAATCCAGTAAACCATATCACTGACACATCCATGATAAACCGAAATATGCATATGTATAGGGCATATGCAGGGGTAGATCACAACCTCCCCAACACCGTCCCACGGCTATTTCGATAAACCATGACCATGCGTCCTTGACTATGTTTAGCAACCAAACACTAACAAACTCCTAATTCCCTTTTCCATTCCAACCACAATCCATAATCTGTGCGATAAACTCTCTGATTCTGTTTAGTTGTGTATCAACTAAACTTCCCATGGTTTACGCGTGTAATAATAATAATATGTTCTCAATATGTATACCTGTAACATCTGTGCCGGAATCGTTACCGGAACAGTAAACTGTACAGTAACTTGTACAGTAACTCAGGTACAAACTAGGAGAAATACTTAGAAACTATTAACATTCGATGTCAAACATAAACTATTACACGTTGTTTCTGAATATCTGATTTAACCTTATGGTTTAAAACAGTCAGAACACGACTACGGGACCAGTCATTGATCCTACTACTATCGCCTTGGCGACGCTCCTGAGTACACAGTTGACAAGTCAACTGAAGGATGTCATCCCAGAGATGATAAACCGGATTCAGGGACATGGCAACAATTCTGGCCATACTACTGGGGAAGCTAGTGGAAACACTGGTCATACTTCTGACTACTCCTACAAGTCATTTGTAGGATGCAAGCCTCCGGGCTTTACTGGTGTTGAAGGAGCCGTTGGACTGATCCAATGGCCGGAAAAAACGGAGAATACACTGGACATAAGCAGTTGTCCGGAACACCACAAAGTTCGTTATGCAGCTGGTTCGTTTAGCAAGCGAGCTTTGACGTGGTGGAATACTCAGATCAGAGCCAAGGGCAGGGATGAAGCAATGGCAATGCCATGGTCAGAATTCAAACTTCTTCTAAGGAATGAGTTCTGTCCGAAACATGAACTGCAACAGTTAGAGGTTAAGCTCTCGAACCATGTGATGAAGGGAGCCGATCACATGACTTTCACCACACACTACCATGAGCTAGTAGCCTTGGTGCCAGAGATGGTGCCAACTTTGGAGAAGCTGATAGACGGATATGTAGCGGGTTTACCAACCTGTATACAGAGTATTGTGCTGGCTGCAAATCCTGCTACTTTGGAGTCAGCCATTGCTCTTTCAGCTAAACTTACTGGAGTAATGGTG
The DNA here is from genome assembly GCA_009363875.1 of Mikania micrantha. Lineage (NCBI taxonomy): Eukaryota > Viridiplantae > Streptophyta > Magnoliopsida > Asterales > Asteraceae > Mikania > Mikania micrantha. Next base: position 60,626,051 of record CM018681.1, read on the forward strand.
AAGTCTGGAATTCTGAAAGATGACACAGGGAAATCCAAGGAAGCAGCAACAAAGAAGCCCGAACAACACCAAACGAAGAAGCAAAAGGTCGTCGGAAACTATGCGATGGCCACACCTCTGAGACAAGCCCCTGCAGTACTTATCAACACTGCACCCAAAAACTATGTGGGAATGCATCCTCAGTGTACACAATGCAAATTTCATCATCCGGCTACGGTGCAATGCAGGCAATGCAACAACTGTGGCCAACTAGGTCACCGGGCTCAACAGTGTCGCGCTCCAGCCACACAAGCTGCAAATAATGCTGCAGTAGCCATTCCTCCACCACAAAATCCTGGCAATCATAACAATAACCATCGGGGATGCTATAACTGTGGAGAACCAGGTCATTTCTCCAGGGACTGCCCGAAGAGAGTGCAGCAAGGAGCACCAGCACCTCGTGGGAGGGCATTCATGATTGGAGTCGCTACAACACGCGAAGACCCGGCGACGGGTACTGGTATGTAGTATCTCCTCACTCATAAGACTTCATTTTATTTTGATACTAATATGAATAAGAAATTATCTTATTCCTACTAGTATAATCACATGAGTATTCTATAGAACTTAGGAATTCTTTCATTGCGATAGAAACTATGAGAGAATCCTTGGTTAATGCACATAACATGCGTAGGAAACCATAGCTAACACTAAGATTGTATAACAATTGATGCTCATGGTGTAACATCAGTGCCGGAACCGTCACCTGAACAGTGATCCCTACATTACATGAACAGTAACCAGGTACGACCTCTATGTAATTCAGTGTATTCATATTCATGTCAAGCATCATTATCATTTCATGTTATCATAACGCAAATTCCGAATCATTTCAGAGAAACAAGTTCAGAACAATGGTTCTTGAGTCAGATAATTATCTGACAACACAGAATCATCATGTGATTAATTGTTAGGATTTTATTATGTATAAACGTATGTGAGGCTTTACAGAACAAAACAGCACGGATATCGTTATGTTAATGCTCAACCGACAGGTTATTCGTATAGGTGACGATCTGTACGAATAAATCTGGAAGTTTAACGTTCTGAACAATATCCTATAATTAAAAAACAATATTGAAAAGCGTAGTTATCGTCGTATTTGATTGGGTTACGATTCGAACAAATACGCGCGATGACCGCGCGATTTGATTTAAACGTTTATTAAATATTTTAAAAAATTTTTTTAATAAAAGATATTTAGTTAATTTATTAGGAATTACAACCTAAAATAATTTTATAACTTCTACTTTAAAGCCGAGTTGTTTCGTAACGAAAACGACGAGAAACCGACGTTTTTACGCGAAACCACGAGAAACTGAACGAACCCGAACGAACCCGAGTATTTTTACCTCATTTAATGAGGCATTAATTTCCTCAACAACCCTCAAACAACCAGCCATTTCATCTCCATCGTCACTCTCTCTCTACTCTCTCTCTCTAAAACCTTTTTCCATCTTCTCTCTTCAAGAACTCACCCAAATCTTCACCATTTTGAGTGTTCATGGTGTCAAAATCATCACTATCACTTGTAGATCACGAAAGTACAAAGGATCTAAGGTGTTATCCAGTAAAATCGAGGTAAAGATCGTGGTTTTGTTGCGTTTTTAGGGTTTCTAAAACCCTCTTGGTCGAACCATCATATAGCCGGTTCTAGACCTCTTCAACACTTAGGATTTACATCACATACACTTAGAATAGAGTAGGAACAAGAGCCAAACCAATACATGGCCATTTCGTTCAAAACCATGGCTGCCATGGTGCTGCCCAGGCCCCGAATGACAACAGGCCGAATGGCCTTAACCATCTCATTCACCGAATGACCATGCTCTCTTTCGGCCCTTCCCCTTTCGCCCGAACCAGGTCCCTTCGCCTCACCTCATTCGATTGGGTCTAGTCCCATTCGACAGCCTTCCTTCGCCAGTGCTACTGCCATTCGCCAGCCAACCTTCATTCGTCGGAACCAAGATCCATTCGGGCAATGCTCCTTCGGCCTAGGTATCCTTCGGCCACAACCATTCGATGGTCGCCTTTCGCATGAAAGTCATTCGGCCAGACCACTGTCGGCCCAACAGGCCATTCGGCCCACCAACAGTTCATTCGACCATGTATGTGTTTGGGTGCAGCCTCATACGGTCGAGACTTATGGGTTGTGTTAGTCGAAGTTTGGTCAAGGAAAAATGGGTATGGTGAACGTGCATGGCTAAGTTAATAGGATCCATGCATGGGGAATTATTGGGTGTACGCATGGAGTTAACACTAGGGTCTTATTCATGGGAGACAACGGTTCGAGTTCCCTTAAATGATGATAAGATAATGAATAAAGGTTTCAAATAATGAAAGTGTTACATAAATTCATGCATTATCAAAACTAGGATGATCAAACTCAATTTTGGGAATCAAAAACAATAGTCTAAAGGTTATGGGTTGAATGTAAGTATCAACATTTAAACCTTCGGAAAAACTTTAAAGACAAGTGACTAACTTAGATGGTTTATTAAAAACTATCAAGGATTTAGTTCATCAAAACCATGAAAGGAATCAAATGAGAAACAACGTTCAACCAATGGGCTGAGATTGGGCCCAATGGGCTTAATTTAAGCCCATCATATGTTAAACGTTCTTTCAATTAAATTAATTATGTTTTTAATAAAAGAAAATAATTCATAAGCTTTATCTAATAAATTACATTTTCATAAAGGAGAGTAATTATAAATCATATCAAATTAAATAGATGATTTTTCTAAGTAAATGTTCTTCTTAAAACGAATTAATCTTAAATATTAACTAAAGATTTATGATTATCAAAGTGGGATAGGGATTAAACATGGGTAATAAGTTAGATTAAGTTAGATGAAGTTTTAGAAACACAGTAGTAATCTAGGACACGTAGTTGCATACCGAGACCAAACCCTAGATTCGACGACTACTGTATATACTCATTGTATGCGATTCTTTTAAAATAACTCAGGAACCGAAGATACATAAGCTACAACAATGAGTGCGCATATCTTTTGTGGTTCATTTGCACAGCAACACAGGTGAGTTCATTGCCCTTTTCTAAACATATTTGTTTTTAAATCGCGGGGCTGAGAAGCATGCGTAAACTGTTTTATTTAAATTGTTTACTTAAATGCTTTACTTTATTGTATGTTTTTACATATATATGATTGTTTATACTACTAGACTCCTGTCTAGGTAATTATCATGTTAGAGCAACCAGCAAGTTAATTTAAGTACTCTTATGAGTAACACCTTAAATTTAAACTCTAAACAAACCCTTAGTCCATCAAGCTCAAATTCAAGAATCTAAATTCAAAGTGAAATCAAACGAACAATATCAAAAGATCATATTCTAAGGAAACATAATTCAGTGTGTGATCTAAGAACCAAGAATCATAATCAAGAATCAAGTATCATTGTAAATCATGGGAATTCAAAAGATCAAGATCAAGAGGCTCAATGAATCAGAAATCATAAATGTGTGTGAATCATGATAATAATGAATTAATTATGATCTAATGAAATCATTAATACTCAAGTAAGGTGGATGTCAGTTGTATAGGGAATTAAGACCACGTGTAACACACATATAAAGTCCCTCTCAGATACAGAAGACCTTTGGGTCAGGCTGTAACGGGCAATAACATGAACGATCAATGAAATCTACATCAAAGTCAAATCAAGAGAATCAAGAGATCAAAAATCAAAGGATATCCTTAAAGTCCCACTCAGATGCAGAAGACCATTGGGTCAGGCTGTAACGGGCAAACCATTAAAATCCCACTCAGTTCAGGTGTACTCCTTGTGAGTTATGCCTGACATGGGTCACGTGTGAGAGGTTACAACTTGGACAACCACCAACAACTAAGTCTAATTGATTGAGTTAAATAAGGCCCAATCATCATGTCTTAGTTGCATTTAAATGTTTTATTTAATTATTTAATTAAATATTCAACATTTTATTTCTATCACTGACTTTTGGGAAATCATATATCTATGAGGAACTCAAGAGGATCAAAGGTAAACCAAGTTTTGGGAAACATAATTCAAATCAGAGGTTGTAGGGTAAAAATGCTTAATTATCATTAACAACAGTGTCATATGCATATTAGTATGTGGTGGGATGTTGGCTAGGGCTTGCCCCTTACATATGCCCTATATATAAGCATACCGATGTGGATATTACATGTGGAGTTAATGAGGTTAGGGTCTTTACTGAAAGAGGTTTTCAAATCATTTTCAAATCACTAAACTATATGAACTCACCAACCATGTGTTTACTTTATTTGTGCATGACTTCTCAGGTGATGAACAGGTCAATTAAGAAGTCATTTCTTTCGGACTAGGTTACAGATAGAGGACCTAGCTTTTGGACCTGCATACTTTTGGACATCATACACAGTTATTTTGTATATCTTGTGCAAATACAAGATTGAAGATTCATGATGTTATAATAGATTTACATTGTTAAATTATAAACTTAACTGATGTAATTTAACTTTGTAATTCTATTTTATTCTAGCAAGTTTCTCATTTATATATATCATGTGCAATATAAACAATCTGATCATTTCGATTATCACTTACGATATCGCGTCCCGGGAACCTTCCGCCCGACGGGGACACCCGATCCTACCCCGCCGGCTCGGGGTGTGACACATGGCATCAGTTAGTCTGAACAATAAAGTGTTAGAGCCATACAGAGATTTACCAAGCCCTAACAGTAGGCCAACTATGCACAATAAGATTAGCAGAACTCTCAGGACATACGTAGGAAATCCCAAACGCAACCTAAAGTTTAATCTGGGAGCGTAATGATATCACACCGACCAAAGTTTTCCAATTGTTATAGAAAGAGTAGTACCTGATAATAACTTTTAAATTTCGGGACGAAATTTCTTTAACAAGGGGAGATTGTAACATCTGTGCCGGAATCGTTACCGGAACAGTAAACTGTACAGTAACTTGTACAGTAACTCAGGTACAAACTAGGAGAAATACTTAGAAGCTATTAACATTCGATGTAAAACATAAACTATTACACGTTGTTTATGAGTATCTGATTTAAACCTTATGGTTTAAAACAGTCAGAAACACATCAGACAACGAGGAACAGATGCACACATGCTTGACTTTGTATTAGTGGGTTTAAACGTATGTGAGGATAAACAGAACAAAACTATAACAGTTGTTGTTATGGAATGCTAAACCGACGAGTTATTCGTATAGGTGACGATGTGTACGAATAGATCTGAAAGTTTAACGATCTGAAACGATGGCTGAAAAGTAGAAAACAGAATCAGAAAGTGAAACGTACGGTCGTGTTCGTACAGTTAGCGCTCTGTACGAAAACGCGCGTAAGTGACGTTTTCTGTCGCAACGAAACGAACGACGATACGAACGATAATAAATTTAAGTGCGAAAAGTGCGCGTAACGATCCGGAAACGCGACTAAAACGCGAACCGAGCAACCGAAACGAACCCGAATACACCCGGGGTATATAAACTCTAAATGAGATGGTTTTCTCATTTATTACACATTCTCTCTCTCTACACTCTCTCTCCCGTCCATTTCTCTCTCTAGCACCAAAACCACCATTTCAACACTTTGAAACTTCATAACTCACTCGTTTCTTAGTGAAATTGAGTGATTCTTGCGCCTACACGAAGCTCTTGAAGCCCTCTACAAGGAAGTACAACGGATCTACAAAGTTACCCAGCCGATTTCGAGGTATTTGGCCTTAAAGTGGTTGAAAAATAGGGTTTTTCATGTTTGTTGTTCGATCCAACCATTTGACCGGTGTAAGAACCCGATACACGCACACCATACACGCTCGTGAGTTAGTCTTGCATCACAACACATTGGAAACAATTAGATAAAGGGTTCGATGCTCGAAGATGGAGTGGAATCCACAGGGTTCGCGGCTGCAACTATGGCCGAACCAGTGTAAACCTAGATGGAACCGAACCCTCATCCCCAGACGAACCCAAGCCCATGCCACGAACCATAGGCAAACCTTTAGTTGTCAGATGGCCGAACCTTGGTTTTAACTGGCCAAACCCTGATGTGTTTCGCCTACCAACGAACCTCCATGATAGCAAACCTTTGACCGGCTGCCGAACCATTTGCCTATAGACAAACCCTACAGGCCGTCTGGACAGCGAACCCTTGAGCACAGGGACGAACCTTTTCTTTCCCTTTTCTAACCTTGCATGAACAACTGGCCGAACTCTTTTCTCAGGCGAACCCTTCATCCTCTGTTGACTGAACGAAGGCATCCTCGGCGAACCTATACGACCAGCCGAACCCCGGACTGCCTAGCCTTAAAGCCGAACCCTACCTTGCATGGTTAACCGAACCTTGCTGATTCTTGAACCACCGTACCTTTGACCGAACACTGTGACAAGGGGCGAACCTTTACTTGTTTTGATTAACCGAACCATGCAGATGTGGGATTCGCTGGATTCAATGTTATGCATTCAGTCGGCTAGCCTAAGCCCAATCCAATTCGGCCCAACTTTCGCTTTCGGCCCAAGCATGATAACCAGCCCGATCATGTGGCCCAAAAACCTACTCGGCCCAATAGGGGATCAAATCAAAATGGGTTAGCAACACTTTGGCCATGTTGGCCAAATTGGCCCATGGTCACCACTTCGGCCCACATCACCCATAGATGGCCCAACCTAAACAATTCGGTCCATACTCATGTTCGGCCCAAGTCCTAAAGCCCACAAAAGTGAATTGGCCCAATGCATGTCATCCGGCCCATAAACAACCAATTAACCACTTAAGTAATCTTAAAACAAATACACGAAATATATTTTCTGGAATTGGGAAATAGAGATTCCTAAAGTAGTTGGAAAATTCATTTAGTCACATATCAAGTCTTATATGGAAACGAGAAACCTAATAGCAATGTGTCGGGAAATTCAATAATGCATTGAAACTAAAACATATAACATGAAGGTTTAAAAAAAAACTTAAGTGGTTAAGTGATAAGGAGTCCTTGATTAACATGCGAGGCCGGATGATGATCAACATCTTTAAGTGTTAGTCAACTTTAGGACTAACACTTATACGCGCAACGAACCCTTACAAACTCATACTTATAAACTACAACACTATGAAATCAATACAGGAGCGTGAACATCCTAGCAAGAGCAAACAAAGAGCGCGTGCCTTCTTATTTTACTTAGTCAAACACCACGGACCTAAGGTGAGTTCATTTGTCCCTTTTCTAACTATTTTGATTTTTACTTCAGGACTGAGAAGCATGTTATACATTTTAAACTGATGATTTATAAAAGTGCTTTCAAACTTATTCTTGATGCTTATGCTACAGACTTGATGTTTAAACTAGATGCTTAATGCTTATGCTATAAACTATATGCTTAAACTACATGCTCAATGCTAAAGCTTGAACACTAATACTAAATGCTAATGCTAAATACTAATGCTACATACTAATGCTATACACAAATGCTATTAATGCTACATGTTAATGCTATATGCTAACGCTAAATGCTAATACTACTTGCTAAAGCTAAACACTAATGCTACAAGCTAATGCTATATGCTAACACTGAATGCTAATACTACTTGCTAAAGCTAAACACTAATGCTACATGCTAATGCTATACACTAATGCTAATAATGCTACATGCTAATGCTATATACTAATGCTACAATGCTATATGCCAATGCTATATACTAATGCTACAATGCTATATGCTAATGCCAAGTGCTAATGCTACAATGCAAATACTATATGCTTATTATGCTTAAATGCTCGAAATGCTTGAAGTGCTCATAATGCTATAAACTTTGAATGCTATAAACTTGTCATGCTAAAGCAACGGTTTGGCCTCTCAGTGCTTGCCTCACCGGTTGTTAAACTTTGAATGCTATAAACTTGTCATGATAAAGCAACGGTTTGGCCTCTCAGTGCTTGCCTCATCGGTTGTTAAACTTTGAATGCTATAAACTTGTCATGCTAAAACAACGGTTTGGCCTCATAGTGCTTGCCTCACCGGTTGTGAAACTATTTAAATGCTATAAACTTGAATGCTAAAGCTATTAACTATGATAGAACATACTAAATTGGCCTCTCAGTGCTTGCCATGAGGTGTTCTACATAGTTGGGACTTGAAGGAACAGACCGTTGGCCTCTCAGTGCTTGCCATAGGGTGACCTTCATAGTCATAACTTGAGGAGTAGACTGATGGCCTCCAGTGCTTGCCATACAGTGATTCCTCAATGTTCACTCACGCTATAAACTTAAACATAATGCTAAAGCTATAAATGAAATGGATGGTAGGTAAGACGCTTAATTATCATTAACAGCAATGTCCTATGCGGCTTAGTATGTGGTGGGACGGCATCTGGGCGGGTCGTAGGCTCGACTCAGGGGTATGCCCTATATATAAGCATACCGAGTTGGATGATATAGGTGTTGTTATTGGGATTAAGGTTGTTACCGAGGGGATGCTTGAATGCTTTTGGGTCAATATCGTAAACTTTTAAACACGATGCTTGTTAAACTTATATTGAAGCTAATACATACGAATGCTATAGACTTTGAAACAGTAAACTAAAGCTGGGATGAAGAATGAATCGAATGGTAGGTAAAATGCATAATTATCATTAATAACAATGTCCTATGCGACTTAGTATGTGGTGGGACGGCGTCTGGGCGGGTCGTAGGCTCGACTCAGGGTATGCCCTATATATAAGCATACCGAGTTGGATGATACAAGTGTTGTTAATGAGGTTAAGGTTTTACCGGAGAGGTTTGCGAAAGCTATTTTACAAATACTTAAATTACATGGACTCACCAACCATTGTGTTGACTTTGTTTTCTTACATGCTTTCTCAGGTGACGCATAGGAATAGGCTTAAGCTTTTGGATTCATACTAGGATGCCAGTTAGCAGACCTAGTAGACTTTTGGTAAAGCACATGTTTTGCTATGGATACGAATCACTTTTGATATCTTGTACAGATACAAGATAGGAAACATATGATTCTTTTGATAGGTTTATTTAGTTACCGAACATTGTCAAATGTAATTTAACTTTGTAATCCTTGTTTAATGCTATTGTGCTTTAGTTATTCTTAACATTGATGCTATGTAAACAATCTGATCATCACGATTATCACTCACGATATCGCGCCCCGAGAACCTTCCGCCAGACGGGGACTTCGATCCAACCCCGCCGGCTTGGGGTGTTACAGATTGGTATCAGAGCTCAAGGTTATAGAGAATAGTATGTTATTTATTTAAACGGTTTGACCTAGACTATAACTTAGGGACCCTCATGTAGAGAACTTAAGACTTAAGCTTGCATTGTGTTTTCTGCATTCGATCACTACACTAACCAAATTCTTTTGGTTATGATCAGAATGCCGCCTAGAAAACAACCGACTCCGATGCGTACTACTCAGACTTCTACACCACACTCTTCTACTCCGTCACCACTAGATTCACCACCGCCACCTCCTCCTCCTCCACATAGTCCTCCTCCGAACACGACTACGGGACCAGTCATTGATCCTACTACTATCGCCTTGGCGACGCTCCTGAGTACACAGCTGACAAGTCAACTGAAGGATGTCATCCCAGAGATGATAAACCGGATTCAGGGACATGGCAACAATTCTGGCCATACTACTGGGGAAGCTAGTGGAAACACTGGTCATACTTCTGACTACTCCTACAAGTCGTTTGTAGGATGCAAGCCTCCGGGCTTTACTGGTGTTGAAGGAGCCGTTGGACTGATCCAATGGCTGGAGAAAATGGAGAATACACTGGACATAAGCAGTTGTCCGGAACACCACAAAGTTCGTTATGCAGCTGGTTCGTTTAGCAAGCGAGCGTTGACGTGGTGGAATGCTTAGATCAGAGCCAAGGGCAGGGATGAAGCAATGGCAATGCCATGGTCAGAATTCAAACTTCTTCTAAGGAATGAGTTCTGTCCGAAACATGAACTGCAACAGTTAGAGGTTAAGCTCTCGAACCATGTGATGAAGGGAGCCGATCACATGACTTTCACCACACACTACCATGAGCTAGTAGCCTTGGTGCCAGAGATGGTGCCAACTTTGGAGAAGCTGATAGACGGATATGTAGCGGGTTTACCCTCCTGTATACAGAGTATTGTGCTGGCTGCAAATCCTGCTACTTTGGAGTCAGCCATTGCTCTTTCAGCTAAACTTACTGGAGTAATGGTGAAGTCTGGAATTCTGAAAGATGACACAGGGAAATCCAAGGAAGCAACAACAAAGAAGCCCGAACAACACCAAACGAAGAAGCAAAAGGTCGTCGGAAACTATGTGATGGCCACACCTCTGAGACAAGCCCCTGCAGTACTTATCAACACTGCACCCAAAAACTATGTGGGAATGCATCCTCAGTGTACACAATGCAAATTTCATCATCCGGCTACGGTGCAATGCAGGCAATGCAACAACTGTGGCCAACTAGGTCACCGGGCTCAACAGTGTCGCGCTCCAGCCACACAAGCTGCAAATAATGCTGCAGTAGCCATTCCTCCACCACAAAATCCTGGCAATCATAACAATAACCATCGGGGATGCTATAACTGTGGAGAACCAGGTCATTTCTCTAGGGACTGCCCGAAGAGAGTGCAGCAAGGAGCACCAGCACCTCGTGGGAGGGCATTCATGATTGGAGCTGCTGCAACACGCGAAGACACGGCGATGGGTACTGGTATGTAGTATCTCCTCACTCATAAGACTTCATTTTATTTTGATACTAATATGAATAAGAAATTATCTTATTCCTACTAGTATAATCACATGAGTATTCTATAGAACTTAGGAATTCTTTCATTGCGATAGAAACTATGAGAGAATCCTTGGTTAATGCACATAACATGCGTAGGAAACCATAGCTAACACTAAGATTGTATAACAATTGATGCTCATGGCATCAGTTAGTCTGAACAATAAAGTGTTAGAGCCATACAGAGATTTAGCAAGCCCTAACAGTAGGCCAACTATGAACAATAAGACTAGTAGAACTCTCAGGACATACGTAGGAAATCCCAAACGCAACCTAAAGTTTAATCTGGGAGCGTCAGGATATCACATCGACCAAAGTTTTCCAATTGTTATAGAAAGAGTAGTACCTGATAATAACTTTTAAATTTCTGGACGAAATTTCTTTAACAAGGGGAGACTGTAACAACTGTGCGGGAATCGTTACAGGAACAGTAAACTGTACAGTAACTTGTACAGTAACTCAGGTACAAACTAGGAGAAATACTTAGAAGCTATTAACATTCGATGTCAAACATAAACTATTACACGTTGTTTATGAGTATTTGATTTAAACCTTATGGTTTAAAACAGTCAGAAACACATCAGACAACGAGGAACAGATGCACACATGCTTGACTTTGTATTAGTAGGTTTAAACGTATGTGAGGATAAACAGAACAAAACTATAACAGTTGTTGTTATGGAATGCTAAACCGACGAGTTATTCGTATAGGTGACGATTTGTTCGAATAGATCTGAAAGTTTAACGATCTGAAGCAATGACTGAAAAGTAGAAAATAGATCAGAAAGTGAAACGTACGGTCGTGTTCGTACAGTTAGCGCTCTGTACGAAAACGCGCGTAAGTGACGTTTTCTGTCGAAACGAAACGAACGACGATACGAACGATAATAAATTTAAGGAAGTATAATATCTCCTGTTTTAAAATTTTGAAACTCTTCAGAAAGAAATTTAAACGAAACTGTGTTAATTTAAGGTGCGTAAATTAAAATACGCGAATAAATAATGAAACGCGTAAAAATAACAAATTCTGACAAATAATTTAAGAAAACGATATTTAAAATAAGTAGTAAAATTTAATAACATCCAAACTGTTAAAAAATAAGTCTTTTTATTTATTTTACGAAAACTGCGCGTAACGATCCGGAAACGCGACGAAAACGTGAACCGAGCAACCGAAACGAACCCGAATACACCCGGGGTATATAAACTCTAAATGAGATGGTTTTCTCATTTATTACACATTCTCTCTCTCTACACTCTCTCTCCCGTCCATTTCTCTCTCTAGCACCAAAACCACCATTTCAACACTTTGAAACTTCATAACTCACTCGTTTCTTAGTGAAATTGAGTGATTCTTGCGCCTACACGAAGCTCTTGAAGCCCTCTACAAGGAAGTACAACGGATCTACAAAGTTACCCAGCCGATTTCGAGGTATTTGGCCTTAAAGTGGCTGAAAAATAGGGTTTTTCATGTTTGTTGTTCGATCCAACCATTTGACCGGTGTAAGAACCCGATACACGCACACCATACACGCTCGTGAGTTAGTCTTGCATCACAACACATTGGAAACAATTAGATAAAGGGTTCGATGCTCGAAGATGGAGTGGAATCCACAGGGTTCGCGGCTGCAACTATGGCCGAACCAGTGTAAACCTAGATGGAACCGAACCCTCATCCCCAAACGAACCCAAGCCCATGCCACGAACCATAGGCAAACCTTTAGTTGTCAGATGGCCGAACCTTGGTTTTAACTGGCCGAACCTTGATGTGCTTCGCCTACCAACGAACCTCCATGATAGCGAACCTTTGACCGGCTGCCGAACCATTTGCCTATAGACAAACCCTACAGGCCGTCTGGACAGCGAACCCTTAAGCACAGGGACGAACCTTTTCTTTCCCTTTTCTAACCTTGCATGAACAACTGGCCGAACTCTTTTCTCAGGCGAACCCTTCATCCTCTGTTGACCGAACGAAGGCATCCTCGGCGAACATATACTACCAGCCGAACCCTAGACTGCCTAGCCTTAAAGCCGAACCCTACCTTGCATGGTTAACCGAACCTTGCTGCTTCTTGAACCACCGAACCTTTGACCGAAAACTGTGACAAGGGGCGAACCTTTACTTGTTTTGATTTACCGAACCATGCAGATGTGGGATTCGCTGGATTCAATGTTATGCATTCAGTCGGCTAGCCTAAGCCCAATCCAATTCGGCCCAACTTTCGCTTTCGGCCCAAGCATGATAACCAGCCCGATCATGTGGCCCAATAACCTACTCGGCCTAATAGGGGATCAAATCAAAATGGGTTAGCAACACTTTGGCCATGTTGGCCAAATTGGCCCATGGTCACCACTTCGGCCCACATCACCCATAGATGGCCCAACCTAAACAATTAGTTCCATACTCATGTTCGGCCCAAGTCCTAAAGCCCACAAAAGTGAATTGGCCCAATGCATGTCATCCGGCCCATAAACAACCAATTAACCACTTAAGTAATCTTGAAACAAATACACGAAATATATTTTATGGAATTGGGAAATAGAGATTCCTAAAGTAGTTGGAAAATTCATTTAGTCACATATCAAGTCTTATATGGAAACGAGAAACCTAATAGCAATGTGTCGGGAAATTCAATAATGCATTGAAACTAAAACATTTAACATGAAGGCTTAAAAAAACTTAAGTGGTTAAGTGATAAGGAGTCCTTAATTAACACGCGAGGCCGGATGATGATCAACATCTTTAAGTGTTAGTCAACTTTAGGACTAACACTTATACGCGCAACGAACCCTTACAAACTCATACTTATAAACTACAACACTATGAAATCAATACAGGAGCGTGAACATCCTAGCAAGAGCAAACAAAGAGCGCGTGCCTTCTTATTTTACTTAGTCAAACACCACGGACCTAAGGTGAGTTCATTTGTCCCTTTTCTAACTATTTTGATTTTTACTTCGGGACTGAGAAGCATGTTATACATTTTAAACTGATGATTTATAAAAGTGCTTTCAAACTTATTCTTGATGCTTATGCTACAGACTTGATGTTTAAACTAGATGCTTAATGCTTATGCTATAAACTATATGCTTAAACTACATGCTCAATGCTAAAGCTTGAACACTAATACTAAATGCTAATGCTAAATACTAATGCTACATACTAATGCTATACACAAATGCTATTAATGCTACATGTTAATGCTATATGCTAACGCTAAATGCTAATACTACTTGCTAAAGCTAAACACTAATGCTACAAGCTAATGCTATATGCTAACACTGAATGCTAATACTACTTGCTAAAGCTAAACACTAATGCTACATGCTAATGCTATACACTAATGCTAATAATGCTACATGCTAATGCTATATACTAATGCTACAATGCTATATGCCAATGCTATATACTAATGCTACAATGCTATATACCAATGCTACAATGCTATATGCTAATGCCAAGTGCTAATGCTACAATGCAAATACTATATGCTTATTATGCTTAAATGCTCGAAATGCTTGAAGTGCTGATAATGCTATAAACTTTGAATGCTATAAACTTGTCATGCTAAAGCAACGGTTTGTCCTCTCAGTGCTTGCCTCACCGGTTGTTAAACTTTGAATGCTATAAACTTGTCATGCTAAAGCAACGGTTTGGCCTCTCAGTGCTTGCCTCATCGGTTGTTAAACTTTGAATGCTATAAACTTGTCATGCTAAAACAACGGTTTGGCCTCTTAGTGCTTGCCTCACAGGTTGTGGAACTATTTAAATGCTATAAACTTGAATGCTAAAGCTATTAACTATGATAGAACATACTAAATTGGCCTCTCAGTGCTTGCCATTAGGTGTTCTACATAGTTGGGACTTGAAGGAACAGACCGTTGGCCTCTCAGTGCTTGCCATAGGGTGACCTTCATAGTCATGACTTGAGGAGTAGACTGATGGCCTCTCAGTGCTTGCCATACAGTGATTCCTCAATGTTCACTCATGCTATAAACTTAAACATAATGCTAAAGCTATAAATGAAATGGATGGTAGGTAAGACGCTTAATTATCATTAACAGCAATGTCCTATGCGGCTTAGTATGTGGTGGGACAGTGTCTGGGCGGGTCGTAGGCTCGACTGAGGGGTGTGCCCTATATATAAGCATACCGAGTTGGATGATACAGGTGTTGTTAATGGGATTAAGGTTGTTACCGAGGGGATGCTTGAATGCTTTTGGGTCAATATCTTAAACTTTTAAACACGATGCTTGTTAAACTTATATTGAAGCTAATACATACGAATGCTATAGACTTTGAAACAGTAAACTAAAGCTGGGATGAAGAATGAATCGAATGGTAGGTAAAATGCTTAATTATCATTAATAACAATGTCCTATGCGACTTAGTATGTGGTGGGACGGCGTCTGGGCGGGTCGTAGGCTCGACTCAGGGGTATGCCCTATATATAAGCATACCGAGTGGGATGATACAGGTGTTGTTAATAAGGTTAAGGTTTTACCGGAGAGGTTTGCAAAAGCTATTTTAAAAATACTTAAATTACATGGACTCACCAACCATTGTGTTGACTTTGTTTTCTTACATGCTTTCTGTGACAATCCGACTTTTCGAATTAACTTCGTTAACCCTCGTAGGCCCAATTGTATTTTATGGGGCCCAATTGAATAGAAGTAGGCCCAATTGAATAGAAGTAGGCCCAATAAGGCCAAGGAAGGCCCAATAAGGCCAAGGTAGGCCCAATGAGGTCTAGATAGAACCAAAAGGATTAACCGAGCCAAAAATAATTCAATTGGCCCGATTAGTGACAATTCGGAATTTTTGGTGAAACTTTGTAAACCGAATTGTTATGTAATTGATCAAAATCAAACCTAAGGGATTAGAATTTTTAGAAATCAGTCCCAATACACCTTAATTACAAAGTTTAGACTTGTAATTGATTTAAAAGTCCAATTTTGACCTTAGGAGTCAAAATTTGCGTGAGTTAATCAAGATTAATTCGAAAGCTGCATGTAACGGTTGAAATTGATCAAATTAAACTTCCCAATTATGTATACTAATGATCTTTAACAGCAATCATGCGTTATAAGACCCAACAACTTCGAATTAATCATGATTAGTAAGCCAAAAGTCGAAACCGTTTTGTATCACTATCAAATTCGCATCATGGGATCATAATTCATGAAATCGAAACTCCAGAACCTTTTATCGGCATCCTTAGAGTCTTTCTCACACAACCATTTGATCTCAAGAGTTCCAGAGAGGAGAATCCGATCGTGGGGTGGCCGATACTCAAGCCATAAGTCGATTTATAGCAATTCGAAGCTAAACCAGGTAACACTTGATCATTACACATGCTAAAAGAGCCGATTAAGTGAATCCCTAACTCAATTTCGTCAAACAATATCGAATTGTATGAGTTTGAATTCTAGGGTTCTTGAGCAAATACGTTTTGGGGGTTTCTGCTTAATCGGGGATTATAATCAAATCAAACCTTACTAAAAGCTTCATAATAGGCCGATTAACATAATCTCTATGTTAATTGTCACACACAACAACGAATTGCATGAGAACTAGTTCTAGGGTTCTTAAAGAAAAACATTTTGGGGATTTCCATACAAACGAGTTTAAGAATCGAATTAATATGCATGGTTAGTTTTAGAAGGTGCCGATTAACAATACCCACATGTTAATTTCGTAAAATCTAAACGAATTGTTAAAGTTCGATTTCTAGGGCTTGTTTCAAAATCAAGATTGGGGGTTTTTGCTTCAAACAAGTTTAATACTCGAATTAAACATGTAGGCAGGTTCGAAATATCTATGTTAATGAAAACTCTATGGTTTTTCAGTTTAGAATTAACGAATTTAATAAGTTTGAATCATAGGTTTAGATATTCAGGTTCGAAACAGATGATATCACATTTGAGGGTTCTAAGTTGATGGTTTGATCGAATTAATACTATAGTGGAACTCGTTTTGATGATAGGAATAAAACCCCTCTGGTTTTGGGGTCGATCAGATTCGAATCGGAGGTCAATTGAGACTAGTTGGTTCGGCTATGGTTTAACAAATGGGATCGAGTAATTCAAAGATTAAAAGGATTTAATTTCAGTTTCTAATGCAAAAGTATGGATAGATCAGATGGTAGGGTTAGTGTGGGTGGTTCGGGAGGTCAAGGGTTCGACCCCTTGCCTCTGCTATTTTTAGATTTAAATTGATTTTTAGTATTTCGATCATATCTCACCCGTTCTAACTCCGATTCGACTCGTTCAAATTGCGTTAGAACCAGAATTCAATTCCGAACACATTTGTATAATAAAATTCATATTTTAACTCGAAAACGTAATCGCGTATAATTACGTTTAGTTAAATAAAATCATAGACGACTAGATGATTTTATTTAAACGATTCCAAAGGCACGCGTACTTTCGTATGCACGTTTCTAATATTCTAACTTACGTGTATTGTCACGTATGTGATTTCAAGCACAAAACGACTATTCGAATAACGCTAAGTTATTGTTTAAACACGGATTCTTCGTAGAGGATTTTCTACGCAAGTTCACGAGTGTTTGATCATTCTGCAATAATCAAAGGTGCGTACACGGCCCCTTTCTTATTTTAACTGTTTTGGGGGAGAAAACACGTGCAACAAACACTTTTTAGATACATATCACTTGCATGAGTTAGCTGTTTACATTATGTGACAACATAGCATTTACAAGTCCTTACACACTTCGAACCGTTTAGTTTGCCGTAGCGCAAAGCGTGGTAGTTGGAAATAGATCTATTAGGTTTGACAAACCTCACTTGGTAGATGGGATCTATGCAGGTGTTTGACTGACCAAACACACATTACTATTGTTTGTGCTAGACAATAATGGCAAGGCAAAAACATGCTATAGCATGGCAATTGTCAGCTTCGGTGTCGACCACTTATGTAAATAGTATAAATGACTAGCTATCATGACTATGCATGTGTGATTATGTTATCTGCAAACTTGATATTCAAACTGTTGTTTTAAACATTATGAATGCTTAAACCTGTGTTATGCACCAACCTTTGTGTTGACTTGATTTACATGTTTTCTCGGGACGTTAAGGTGCACAAGAAAGCAGGCATGGACTAGAAGATTGAGTCGCATGCATGTTTTTTACATTTCTATTGTTTGGATTGAACATTTGAGATTTTGGTTTTGTAAATTTAGCTTTTGCAACTGTTACATTTGCAATTGTTTTAAAACGCTTCCGCAAACTTTGAAAACTTTGATGTTACAGATTTAGACCAAAGTATGTTTTGAAATTCATATAGAGGTCTTCGTTATGTCTAATGATCTGAGATCCTGGTTTGTCACGTTCCAAAACGGTATGATTCCGTTAGTTGAAAATTGGGGGTGTGACAGATTGGTATCAGAAACATTGGTTATAGCGAACTAGGTTTGCATTTGTAGACTTAGACTATGACTGTTAGACATTAGACACGTATGCTTACACATATTACTTAGAAATTACATATGGCATTATGTAATAGACTTGCTTACAGATTCCATGGCACTGCACTTACATACGGTATTATGTAACAGGCATGGCATCTTCATCATACATATACATTGATGATTCGGAGGATGAGGAGCCAGTAGTTCCAGCATCACCATCCTCACCAGCACCACCTATCCCATCACCTCCACCATCTGAGAGAGATGATTCAGACCCGGAGGAGGACCCAGAGGAGGATCCGGAGGAGGATCCAGATGAAGACCCGGATGAGGATCCGGAGGAGGAGCCAGCTGAGGGTACTCAGGAGATTCCTGCTGAGGGACCTTCTACTCATCCACCACCTGTATTGGATGTCCCTGAGCCTAAGAGGCAAAGGACTGATGCTGAGGAGATTGCCAAACTGCGTGAGGACTTGTACTGGGCGAATGACAGAATTGAGTTTAATGTTCGGGAACTCTGGGATGCTAACGAAAGACAAGATAACCTTGCTCATCTGGTTAATGACATGCGAGATGAGATCATCCATTTGATTGGTCGTCTTGAAGCTTCTGAGAACAGAGCTGAGATTTTGGAAGGCAGACTTGAAGCCTTGGAAGATTTGGTGGTCTCGGAGAATGAAGAAGATGAAGAGGAGGAAGGGGAAGAACCAGCACCAGCTGTTGATTCTGATCCTGAATCTACTGTTGAGGATGATTGATTTTCTTTAGTTTGTTTAAACTTATTAGGGGCGGGTTGTGTCCCTACATTAGATGTTTGGAAAATTTATGTTTTGATTTCAAAAGTATTGTAGTCAAATCAGATTTCTATCTATTGAAAAACTATTATTTATTGCCAACAGTTGTGTTGATTTATATATTACATGTTGTGTTTGTTGTATTATTTACACATGTCACATTGGACTTTGATAACACTCTAACACTTCTTTTAACTAGGAAGATAACGGCTGAGGGGAATGTTCACATGACAGTTGCTGAGCTCAATGAGCTGATTAATAACAGGGTCGCGGAGGCTATCGCGAACTACGCTCAGACACACAATGCAGGGCCACACAACTTCAAAGGATCGGAAGGAGCCATTGGACTCCTACGATGGATTGAGAAGGCCGAATCTGTGTTTGAGATGTGTAACTGTCCCGATGAGAGCAAGGTAAAGTATGCTACGGGTACGTTGGAGGGTCCAGCATTGACCTGATGGAACTCCAATGTCCAAACTTTGGGATTGGGTGAGGCCAATGCCTTAACCTGGAATGGATTCAAGACTTTAATGCAGGAGGAGTACTGTCCTCGTAGTGAGATGCAGAAATTAGAGGAGGAATATTGGCACCTCAAGATGGAGGGGTCCAACATCGAGGAGTACACGACTCAATCTCATGAATTAGCCAGACTTCTACCTCACATGGCTACTCCCGCAAGCAACTGGATAGAGAGGTACATTGGGGGATTGGTGCCTCAGATTCAGGGATTGGTTACATCTGCAAATCCCACAACAATTCAACAAGCTGTTCGTTTAGCGCACCAATTGACTGATCAGGCGGTGTTACAAGGGACTCTGCCTAAACGAACATCAGCTACTAAAGTAGGTGACCACAAGAGGAAGTGGGAAAGCAACTCCAGGAACTTCAACCAACAACCGTTTCAGCAGAACCGGAAACAAGACTCAAACAAGTCTTATCACAACTCAAATAGTGGTCAGCAATCATCATCGTCAGGGGGTTATATTGGTAAATATCCGAAGTGCAACAGATGTGGATTTCATCATACGGGAAACCAGTGTGATAAAGTTAAGTGCCAACGGTGTGGTAAGGTTGGGCATGCAGCTAAGGATTGTCGCGGAGAGCTGCAAAACAATCACAACAATCAGAATAACAACCAGAACAACGCACAGAAGGGTTTTTTTGAGTGTGGCAAGATGGGGCACTTTAAAAAGGATTGCCCACAACTCAAGAAAGGCGGGGATAACAATGCAAATGGCAACGGCAACGGAAACGGTAACGGCAATGGCACCAATAACAACAACAATAACAACAACAATGGTGCTAGGGGCAGGGCGTTTGTGACTGGAGGACGTCAAGCACGGGAGGATCCCAACATTGTTACGGGTACGTTCCTCTTAAATAATCACTATGCCTCTATGTTATTTGACACTGGTGCCGATCGGAGTTTTGTATCTAGTTCACTTGTTAAGTTGCTAAATGTTAGTCCCACTGCCTTAGATAGTCCATACACTGTAGAATTAGCTGATGGTAAGTTAATAGTAGTTGAACAAATCTTTAAGGGATGTATGCTTGATTTGAGGGGTCAAACATTGGAAATTGATCTTATGCCTATCACTTTAGGTAGTTTTGATGTAGTCATTGGCATGGACTGGTTGTCCAAACATCAGGCTGAAATAGTATGCCATGAAAAGATCGTTTGTATAAAGGTGAGAAGAGCAGTACGCCACTGCGTCTCATATCTTGTATGAAAGCACATAAATGTCTGCGTAAAGGTCATACGGCAGTTATAGCACTTATAACTGAAAAGCCGGTAGCTGAGAAGAAGGTTGAAGATATCCCAGTAGTTTGTGAATTTCCCGAAGTATTTCCAGAAGACTTGCTGGGATTACCGCCTATCAGACAGGTGGAATTCCGAATCGACCTTACACCAGATGCAGCACCGATAGCTAGGGCGCCTTATCGACTTGCACCATCAGAGATGCAAGAGTTATCTACACAACTGCAAGAGTTGTTAGATAAGGGTTTTATACGACCTAGTTTTTCACCGTGGGGAGCTCCAGTTTTGTTTGTTAAGAAAAAGGACGGGACTTTCCGTATGTGTATCGATTACCGGGAACTTAACAAGGTTACTATCAAAAACCGGTATCCGTTACCTAGAATTGATGATCTATTCGATCAGTTGCAAGGTTCGAGTTACTACTCGAAGATCGATCTCAGATCGGGTTATCATCAACTAAGAGTTCAAGAGGAGGATATTCCAAAGACAGCATTCAGGACGCGCTATGGCCATTATGAGTTCTTGGTCATGCCATTTGGGTTGACAAACGCTCCAGCTGTATTCATGGACCTCATGAATCGTGTTTGTAAACCTTATCTCGATAAGTTTGTCATTGTTTTCATTGATGACATTCTCATCTATTCTCAGACCGAGGAGGAGCATGCTGAACATCTTCGATTGTTGTTGGAATTACTGAAACAAGAACAATTGTACGCTAAGTTCTCGAAATGTGATTTCTGGATGCGAGAAGTACAATTCTTGGGTCATATAGTCAATGAAAAGGGCATACACGTTGATCCAGCAAAGATTGAAGCGATTAAGAATTGGGAAGCTCCGAAGACTCCTACCGAGGTATGACAATTCCTTGGTTTGGCGGGTTATTACCGACGATTCATTGAGGGATTCTCAAAGATCGCTCAACCACTTACAGCTCTTACACATAAGGGAACGAAGTATAACTGGATAGATAAACAGGAAGCTGCATTCCAGTTATTGAAACAGAAACTCTGCAGTGCACCGATTCTGTCCTTACCAGAAGGGACGGAAGACTTTGTGGTGTATTGTGATGCATCTGCACAGGGTTTGGGATGTGTATTGATGCAACATGATAAAGTGATTGCTTACGCTTCAAGGCAACTACGACCACACGAAAAGAATTACACTACTCATGACTTGGAGTTAGGAGCAGTGGTTTTTGCTTTGAAAATTTGGAGGCATTACCTATATGGAACTAAGTGTACCATTTACACTGATCATAAGAGTTTGCAACATATCTTTGATCAGAAGGAGCTTAATATGAGACAACGACGATGGGTTGAGTTGTTGAACGATTACGAATGCGCGATTAAGTATCACCCGGGAAAAGCTAATGTGGTAGCTGATGCTTTGAGCAGAAAAGACACTTCAACAAGACGGGTTCGCGCACTTATGATGACAATACATACTGATTTACCTGACAAGGTACGCAGTGCTCAACTGGGAGCCTTAGAAAAGGATAATCTGGTACATGAATCCTTACGGGGGATGGAAACACAGTTGGATGTTAAACCTGATGGAATTTGTTATTTCATAGATCGACTGTGGATACCTTTGTACGGAGATTTAAGGGAACTCGTGATGGATGAAGCACACAAGTCCAGATATTCAGTCCATCCGGGGTCAGACAAAATGTATCATGACTTGAAGGCGCTGTATTGGTGGCCTCACATGAAAGCTGACATTGCTAGATACGTTAGCAAGTGTTTGACTTGTTCGAAAGTCAAAGTTGAATATCAGAAACCATCTGGTTTACTGCAACAACTAGAGATACCGATGTGGAAATGGGAATAGATTTCGATGGACTTCATTACTAAGTTACCCCGTACACCGAGTGGTTGTGATACAATATGGGTAATTGTCGATCGATTAACGAAATCTGCACATTTCTTAGCAATCAAGGAAACCGACAAGATGGAGAAACTGACTCGCATTTACATTAAGGAAGTGGTAGCACGGCATGGTGTGCCAATCTCTATCATATCGGATCGGGATGCCCGATTTACTTCAAACTTTTGGAAATCACTTCATAAGTCATTGGGAACTCGTTTGGATATGAGCACCGCATATCATCCACAGACCGACGGTCAAAGTGAACGTATGATTCAAACGCTCGAGGATATGTTATGAGCTTGTGTAATTGACTTTGGTGATAGCTGGGAAAACCACTTACCGTTAGTGGAATTCTCTTACAACAATAGTTATCATACAAGTATTCAAGCAGCACCATTTGAAGCTTTGTATGGTCGCAAATGTCGTTCACCAGTTTGCTGGGCTGAAATTGGTGACAGTCAGATTACAGGTCCTGAACTAGTGCACGAGACGACAGAGAAGATAGTTCAAATCCGAAACCGTATGGCAGCGGCCCGGGATCGACAAAAGAATTATGCTGACAAACGTCGTAAGCCGTTGGAATTTCAAGTAGGAGACCGAGTTCTTCTAAAGGTATCACCTTGGAAAGGTGTGATACGATTCGGTAAGCGCGGAAAGCTTAGCCCATGTTACGTAGGACCTTTTGAGATCCTGAAAAGGATTGGTCCGGTTGCATATCAGCTCAAATTACCGGATGAACTCAGTGGAGTTCATGATGTCTTTCATGTTTCGAATTTAAAGAAATGTCTTTCTGACGAGACATTGATTGTACCACTGGAGGAAATACAAGTGGATGAGCAGTTACGATTCATGAAGAACCAGTAGAAATCATGGACCGAGAGGTCAAACAACTTAAGCAAAGCAAAATCCCGATAGTCAAAGTTCGGTGGAATTCAAGACGTGGTCCTGAATTCACATGGGAACGGGAAGATCAAATGATGAAGAAGTATCCTCATCTGTTCAAAACAACAACTACAAACACTGAGAGCGCACGTTAAATTTCGGGACGAAATTTCCTTCAACAAGGGGATGACGTGATGCTTCACACATCAACACTGCAAAATTCAAACTGTAAGCACAAACACTTTATTCAATTGGTTTTGTTACAAACATTCGTGCTACATTACATGTTATACATTTTATGTGCTACATTTCATATGTTACATGTTATGGTAGTACATGCATAATTGGTTACACACAATTTGCTATGTGCGGAGTTGCATAGTACAAACAGTTACAGACACTCACTATGTGTGAGGTTACACAGCACAGTATAATCAAACACAAACAGTCACAGTTAAGTCACAGTTAGGTGAACTAACTAGTGTACACACAAACATTCACATTGAACGATCACACTTAGTTGTGATATTGCAAGCATTAGATTTTGTGTGTGAGTACAGACAAGCACACGGAATGATCAAACCACACTAACACGTACGATTTAAATTCGTAAGTAGTTTCCTAACTACTCCTAACATTTACTAATTTTCGGGACGAAAATTCTTTCAACAAGGGGATGATGTGACAATCCGACTTTTCGAATTAACCTCTTTAACCCTCGTAGGCCCAATTGTATTTTATGGGGCCCAATTGAATAGAAGTAGGCCCAATAAGGCCAAGGAAGGCCCAATAAGGCCAAGGTAGGCCCAATGAGGTCTAGATAGGCCCAAAAGGATTAACCGAGCTAAAAATAATTCAATTGGCCCGATTAGTGACAATTCGGGATTTTTGGTGAAACTTTGTAAACCGAATTGTTATGTAATTGATCAAAATCAAACCTAAGGGATTAGAATTTTTAGAAATCAGTCCCAATACACCTTAATTACAAAGTTTAGACTTGTAATTGATTTAAAAGTCCAATTTTGACCTTAAAAGTCAAAATTCGCGTGAGTTAATCAAGATTAATTCGAAAGCTGCATGTAACGGTTGAAATTGATCAAATTAAACTTCCCAATTATGTATACTAATGATCTTTAACAGCAATCATGCGTTATAAGACCCAACAACTTCGAATTAATCATGATTAGTAAGCCAAAAGTCGAAACCGTTTTGTATCACTATCAAATTCGCATCATGGGATCATAATTCATGAAATCGAAACTCCAAAACCTTTTATCGGCATCCTTAGAGTCTTTCTCACACAACCATTTGATCTCAAGAGTTCCAGAGAGGAGAATCCGATCGTGGGGTGGCCGATACTCAAGCCATAAGTCGATTTATAGCAATTCGAAGCTAAACCAGGTAACACTTGATCATTACACATGCTAAAAGAGCCGATTAAGTGAATCCCTAACTCAATTTCGTCAAACAATATCGAATTGTATGAGTTTGAATTCTAGGGTTCTTGAGCAAATACGTTTTGGGGGTTTCTGCTTAATCGGGGATTATAATCAAATCAAACCTTACTAAAAGCTTCATAATAGGCCGATTAACATAATCTCTATGTTAATTATCACACACAACAACGAATTGCATGAGAACTAGTTCTAGGGTTCTTAAAGAAAAACGTTTTGGGGATTTCCATACAAACGAGTTTAAGAATCGAATTAATATGCATGGTTAGTTTCAGAAGGTGCCGATTAACAATACCCACATGTTAATTTCGTAAAATCTAAACGAATTGTTAAAGTTCGATTTCTAGGGCTTGTTTCAAAATCAAGATTGGGGGTTTTTGCTTCAAACAAGTTTAATACTCGAATTAAACATGTAGGCAGGTTCGAAATATCTATGTTAATGAAAACTCTATGGTTTTTCAGTTTAGAATTAACGAATTTAATAAGTTTGAATCATAGGTTTAGATATTCAGGTTCGAAACAGATGATATCACATTTGAGGGTTCTAAGTTGATTGTTTGATCGAAATAATACTATAGTGGAACTCGTTTTAATGATAGGAATAAAACCCCTCTGGTTTTGGGGTCGATCAGATTCGAATCGGAGGTCAATTGAGACTAGTTGGTTCGGCTATGGTTTAACAAATGGGATCGAGTAATTCAAAGATTAAAACGATTTAATTTCAGTTTCTAATGCAAAAGTATGGATAGATCAGATGGTAGGGTTAGTGTGGGTGGTTCGGGAGGTCAAGGGTTCGACCCCTTGCCTATACTATTTTTAGATTTAAATTGATTTTTAGTATTTCGATCATATCTCACCCGTTCTAACTCCGATTCGACTCGTTCGAATTGCGTTAGAACCAGAATTCAATTCCGAACACATTTGTATAATAAAATTCATATTTTAACTCGAAAACGTAATCGCGTATAATTACGTTTAGTTAAATAAAATCATAGACGACTAGATGATTTTATTTAAACGATTCCAAAGGCACGCGTACTTTCGTATGCACGTTTCTAATATTCTAACTTACGTGTATTGTCACGTATGTGATTTCAAGCACAAAACGACTATTCGAATAACACTAAGTTATTGTTTAAACACGGATTCTTCGTAGAGGATTTTCTACGCAAGTTCACGAGTGTTTGATCATTCTGCAATAATCAAAGGTGCGTACACGGCCCCTTTCTTATTTTAACTGTTTTGGGGGAGAAAACACATGCAACAAACACTTTTTAGATACATATCACTTGCATGAGTTAGCTGTTTACATTATGTGACAACATAGCATTTACAAGTCCTTACACACTTCGAACCGTTTAGTTTGCCGTAGCGCAAAGCGTGGTAGTTGGAAATAGATCTATTAGGTTTGACAAACCTCACTTTGTAGATGGGATCTACGCAGGTGTTTGACTGACCAAACACGCATTACTATTGTTTGTGCTAGACAATAATGGCAAGGCAAAAACATGCTATAGCATGGCAATCGTCAGCTTCGGTGTCGACCACTTATGTAAATAGTATAAATGACTAGCTATCATGACTATGCATGTGTGATTATGTTATCTGCAAACGTGATATTCAAACTGTTGTTTTAAACATTATGAATGCTTAAACCTGTGTTATGCACCAACCTTTGTGTTGACTTGATTTACATGTTTTCTCAGGACGTTAAGGTGCACAAGAAAGCAGGCATGGACTAGAAGATTGAGTCGCATGCATGTTTTTTACATTTCTATTGTTTGAATTGAACATTTGAGATTTTGGTTTTGTAAATTTAGCTTTTGCAACTGTTACATTTGCAATTGTTTTAAAACGCTTCCGCAAACTTTGAAAACTTTGATGTTACAGATTTAGACCAAAGTATGTTTTGAAATTCATATAGAGGTCTTCGTTATGTCTAATGATCTGAGATCCTGGTTTGTCACGTTCCCAAACGGTATGATTCCGTTAGTTGAAAATTGGGGGTGTGACACTTTCTCAGGTGACGCACAGGAATTGGCTTAAGCTTTTGGATTGCATACTAGGATGCCAGTTAGCAGACCTAGTAGACTTTTGGTAAAGCAAATGTTTTGCTATGGATACGAATCACTTTTGATATCTTTTACAGATACAAGATAGGAAACATATGATTCTTTTGATAGGTTTATTTAGTTAAATTACTGAACATTGTCAAATGTAATTTAACTTTGTAATCCTAGTTTAATGCTATTGTGCTTTAGTTATTCTTAACATTGATGCTATGTAAACAATCTGATCATCACGATTATCACTCACGATATCGCGCCCCGAGAACCTTCCGCCCCACGGGGACTTCGATCCCACCCCGCCGGCTTGGGGTGTGACAATACCAATTATCAATAATATCATCTAATAATTCATTATCATTAATAATTATCATATCAGGTCATAATAGTACAGTCGTACATATGTACGGACAACCTGAAGTACAGTGATGTTACACGTTGGAATTTAAAGTGTAGACCCGAGTTTACTTAGGAACGCGAAGATCACATGAAGTCTAAGTATCCCCAACTACTCACAGAGGAAGCCGTACCGGATAATGATTCTTAAATTTCGGGACGAAATTTCTCTAACAAGGGGAGTCTGTAACATCAGTGCCGAAAACATAACCAGAACAGTGATCAGCACAGTAACTTGCACAGTAACTCAGGTACAAACTATGTGAACTATTTGTATGCTATTATCATGTAATGCTTGACACAAAACTATTATGCAATTGTTTCAGCAATCTAATTAAATCTCATAGTTTAACAGTCAGAAACATATCAGACAACATCGAACTGACACACAAATGCTTGTTAAGATGCTATTTTGTATAAACGTATGCGAGCTTGAACAGAAAAAAGCACTAACGGACGTCGTTACAGGAATGCTAAATGGACGGATTATTCGTATAGGTGACGATCTGTACGAATATATCTAGAATTTTAACGTTCTGAATGATGTCCAATAATTAGAAAACCATATTGAAAAGTGTAGTTATCGTCGTATTCGTACGGGTGACGATTCGAACGAATACCCGCGACGATTATACGATTCGATTTAAACCGTAAATTAAATGTTTCAGAAATTTTAAAATAAACAAAAGATAATTAGTTAATTTATTAGGAATCACAACCTAATTTGATTTTATAAATCCTATTTTAAAACCGAGACGTTCGTCACGAAAACGAAACGAAACTGATGCTTTTACGCGAAACCGAGCGAAACCGAACGGACCCGAAGGCACCGGAACGATTCAAGACATTAAATGGCATTGAATGCCATAACCTACCACTCATCTACCTCCTCTCTCTCATCCCCACCGTCACTTTCCATCTCTACATTCTCTCTCTAGAAACCCACACTCTATCTCTCTCATTTCTCAACCAAATCGAGTGTTTTTGGTGTCTAAACGACCACCACATCACGTAGATCACAAAATTACAGTCGATCCAAGCTTTGAACTGTCTGATTTGAGGTAAAAATGAATCTTTTGTTGCGATTTTAGGGTTTTCAAACCCCTTAGGTTCGAACCCCATGGAAGCCGGTTCTATACATTTTGGCCCTTAGGAAACTACACAAAATCATGCTAGAATGATATGGGAACAAGTGAGTTATCATGGGCTGTGCTTAAATTGCGATTTGATGGAGGCTGCACCCACAAGGCCGTGGTGGCCGAATGACTCATATCAGCTAGGCCGAATGGCCATAGCCGAAGCAAATCAAGCTCTTTCGGCCGAATGGCCCAGGGCCTTCTCCTTTTGCCAAGACCTTCATTCGATCGGGGCTATCTCATTTGGTAGCTCCCCATTCGACCAAATCTAACCACATTCGGCCAGGTCACAACTTCGGCCAAACCTTCATTTGGCAGCCTTCAATCAGCCAGCTCCACATTCGGTTGGGCTAAGCCCATTTGGCCAAGCCACTCTCCTTCACCCTTATTCGGCCGAGCTGCTTCGGTCAAGGCTCCATCCTCCTATTAGGCCGAGCTACTTCGTTGTCATGTGTACATGACCGTGTGCATGGGTTGGTTAAGAATGTTGCATGCATGGTGTATACGTACATGGGGAACTTATTAGGGTTCCATGACATGAAACCAACTCACAATATCTAATGCTTAAAAATGAGTTTTATTAATAAGAGGGTAATGAATTGCTAACACCTATGCCAAAGTTCAAACATTAAAGCTCTTAAATCTAAAATAAAATGCAAACATAAATTTATGAGCATAATTAGGGTTTGATGCCAAGATCTTCTAAACGATATTGGTTGTAACACCTAACCCTTAGAACCCTTTTATGCAATTATATAACTAAGTTAGAGAGTTCCTTTGGATTCTCTAAACTAAGTTATACTCAAGGTTAATTCAAGAATCATGGGGAATTCAAATGCTAATAACGAACCAAAGGTTAAATTAATGAAATTAACCTAAGTCTAACAAGGTGAATTAAATTATGTTTTAGTTAAATAAAATGATTTATAAATTCTATACTTTAAATGTTTCAAAATGAAAGAAATTAATTTTCTAACTAACTATTTAACCTAAATTAAATTGGTTAAAATGTCTTAATTAAATATCTGGAATACAACTAGCATAAGCTTTACATAACTAAGGTTTATATAACAACTATTCGTGGGAAAATGGTTATAAACGGGTAATGCATTAACCTAGTTAGATGGAATTCTAGTAACACATTAGTAACATAATCCACTTAGTTGCACACGAAAGCCCAAAACCCTAGTCTGCGGCTATTATAAAGACTTATAATATTCGAATCTCTTAAAACAACTCAAATGTCGAAGATACTTAAGCTACAACTAACGAGCGCGCATTATCTGTTTTGATTCATACTTAGCAACACAGGTGAGTTCATTGTCCCCTTTTAAATTATTTGATTTTACTTCGGGACTGAGAAGCATGTTTATCCATTTTAACCAAATGTTTAAATATTCTTAAAACACGGTTATGCTTATTCATAATGCTAATACTAATGTTTTATACACTTATTCTAAAAGCTAAAAGCTAAGGCTTTATCCTTAATGCTAACGCTTCATACACTAATGCTACATGCTAATGCTACATGCTAAGGCTACATACTTCTATACTAGTTTGCTCAAAACTCTGGATGCTTTTAATGTGCAAAGGATACTAAGGCAAAAATGTTGAAATGCTTTTATAAACTAACCTTGAAAGCTTGAATGTTCAAACTCAGAGAGACTTATATGCTTGATACGCTTGATATGCTTGAATAATCGAAGTGCTTGAAATGCTTTAGACTATTGTATGCTTGATAAGCTTGAAATTCTAAGACAACAGGCTAGTATTTGTGCACAAGATACGTGAATGCTAAACTATGCTAATGCAAAGCTAGTATCTGTGTACAAGATATGTGAATGCTAAACAATGTTAATGCAAAGCTAGTATCTGTGCACAAGATACGTAAATGCCAGGCTATGTGAATATTATAAACTTGTATGCTAAAGCTATCGGCTATTGTAGAACGGACCGACTTGCCTCTTAGTGCTTGCCATAGGGTGTTCTTCATAGTCAGGGCTTTGAGGAGCAGACTGTTGGCCTCTCAGTGCTTGCCATACAGTGATTCCTCATTGTCCACTCATGTGTTGTGATGTGCGACTAGGATGATTCTGGTTTTCTTTAGTTGACTTTCTGTCATCTGGGGAATCCTTTATCAAAACACCGATGTTGCTAATCACATCTAGTTCCGATATGGACTGATACTGGATTCCTTAGGGTGTTCAGTTGTCTATAATGGTAACTCTCAAACTAGACTTGCAAATACTATTGTGTGCGTGTTGTAAACTTTTAAACAAAATGCTAAAGCTATGATGGTAATTGGATTGGATGGTAGGTAAAATGCTTAATTATCACTAACAACAATGTCATATGTGGTTTAGTATGTGGTGGGATGGCGTCTGGGCGGGTTGTAGGCTCGACCCTTTCATATGCCCTATATATAAGCATACTGAATTGGATATTACAGGTGATGTTAATGAGGTTAAGGTTGTTACCGGAAAGGTTTGCAAAAGCTATTTTTCAAATACTAAACTATATGAACTCACCAACCATTGTGTTGACTTTGTTTTCTTACATGCTTTCTCAGGTGACGTACATGATTAAGCTAAGGCTCAGGAATGCATGTTAGGATGCCCAGTTAGAGGACCTAGTAGATTTTGGAAAGCACATATTTTGTTGATGGTTGTGCACTTTTGATATCTTGTACAGTTACAAGAAAGTAAACATTTGATTCTTTTGATAGGTTTACTCAGTTAAATTATCAAACATTGATGATTGTAATTTAACTTTGTAATCCTAGTTTAATGCTATTTGTGCTTTAGTTATTCTCAATATTGATGCTATGTAAACAATCTGATCAGCACGATTATCACTTCCGATATCGGGCCCCGAGAACCTTCCGCCCGACGGGACACACGATCCGGCCCGCCGGCTCGGGGTGTGACAACACATTTGTAGAAACACTTCTTCAATCATCAACACTACTTGCCTAGTCACTATCAGTATACCCAACAAGTTGAAGAGTACTAGTCTTTTCATATCATATTCCAAACTTGAAAGTTCCTACAACATATTTAAGAATGCGCTTTGCTACTCCAAAATGGATCTTAGATGGAGTTTGCATAAACCTTGAAACCATTCTAACCGAGTAAGCAAGATCAGGTCTAGAGTGAGTCAAGTAAATTAGACCACCAACTAGACTTCTATATATGGTTTCATTTGACTTGTCAGCTCCATCTTAAATCTGCAGTTTGTCGCTAGTGTTCATAGGTGTGAATTCAGTCTTAGAATTCTTTAGACGAAACTTGTCTAATAGACTTTTGGCATATAGCTCTTAAGAAACAAATACACCTGTTGCAGCTTTCTTAACTTCCGAACCAAGAAAGAACTTAAGTAAGCCCATATCGGACATCTCAAAGTCATGTTTTATTCCTTCCTTGAACTCCATAATTAACCTCGAGCAAGAGCTTGTATATACAATGTCGTCAACATACAAGAAAACATAGATATTTGTTGATCATTAGTCTTCTTTGTGTAGAGAGTTGGTTCATTATGACTTCTTGAATATCCATGTGTAAGAAAGTAGCCATTAATTTTTGAGTACCAAGCTCGTGGAGCTTGTTTCAACCCATAGAGTGCTTTGTGGAGTCGGTATACTTTCTCTTCTTGACCCTTGATCTCGTAACCTTCAGGTTGTTGTACATATATCTCCTCAGGCAACTCTCCATTTAAGAATGCGGTCTTGACATCAAGTTGGTGAAGCTTCCACCCCTTGTATGCAGCCACTGCTAGGATGACCTTGATAGTCCCAAATAGAGCTACGGGGGAAAATGTTTCGTTGTAATCAATACCTGGTAGCTGAGAATATCCCTTGGCCACCATTTTGGCTTTATGTCTAAGAATGGACCCATCAGACGCCAGCTTGGTTTTGTAAGTCCACTTAAGACCAACTATATTTTTTCCAATGGGTGGATCAACCAACGTCCATGTGTTGTTCTTTTCAAGAGCTTTAAGTTCTTCAATCATAGCTGCTTTCCATTCATCTTTAACAGCAACTATAGAAAAAGAAGTTGGATCAGCAATGGTTAAGGCAAAGAACTGAGTTTCTTCATCTGATAAGCCTTCCCCTGTATGATAATCATTCAGCCAAGATGGAGTTTTGACTTGCCTTCTTGATGGACCTGGATCTGAGGGAGTGTTATGGGATAAGGAAGGATTGGGTTGACTGGCATTAATATTTGTTTGATTTGAATTGACAGGTGAGGTTGTGATGGGAATATTGGTTGTAATGGTGGGTACGGTATGGCTAGAAGTAGATGGGTTAGGTATAGAGATGGTACATTCTTGGGTAGGTGATGTCAGATTGGAGTTATCATTATCTGATGTGGGGTCACTTGTTAATGTAAGGAATGGATTTTAAAGTTGTAGGTTGGCTGTGAGGTAATCTTATCACTCCGGGTCCACTTATTTTGCTCAAGAAAGACTACATTTCTTTGTACAAAAAACTTTCTAGTAACCGGACTATAAAGTCAGCATCCCAGACTTTACTATGAGTATCCCAGAAAGATGCATCTTTACGTGTTGTCCAATTTTCGTCTATCTTGGACTGGGTAAAGGCTGTAAGCTACACACCCAAAAGTTCTTAAGTGATATATTGTAGGCTTGGATCCACTCCAAGCCTCCAGTGGGGTTTGGTTAAGAACAACTTTAGTAGGTGCTCTATTTATAACATAAATGGTTGTAGCAACTCCTTCAGCCTAGAAGTAATTGGGAAGCTCTCTCTTTCAACATGCTTCGAGTGAGACCCATTACTGTCCGGTTTTTTGTTTCCACCACCCCATTGTGCTCAGGTGTGTGAGGTATGGTGAGTTCTCTTTTAATACCATTTGAACTTCAAAAGAGATCAAATTCTTTAGAACATAATTCACCACCCCTGTCTGTCCTCAACACTTTTATAGTGTAGTCACTTTCTTTCTCAACCATAGTTTTAAAAATTTTGAATTGTGTCAGACTATCTGACTTGTGTTTGAGAAAGTACACCCAACATATCCGAGTGAAGTCATCAATAAGCAGAAAATAATAGATATTACCTCCAATACTTGGAACCTGCATTGGCCCACATAGATCAGCATGGATAAGCTCAAGCTTCTTCGTGGCTCTCCATGACGATGAGGAGAAAGGAAGCTTGTGTTGTTTACCTAGAATGCAGCCCTCACATGAAAGGTTGTGTGTGATTAAAGGAATACCATGAACCATTCCTTTGTCAGACATGATTTTTATGCTGTTGAATTTCAGGTGCCCATACCTTAGGTGCCAAAGTTGTGAGGCTGCATCTTGGGCTGATGGGGTAGTAACATTATTGGTGTCCAATAAAAACATGTTGTTGCTTTGACCTTTATGGTCATTAGGTCAACACTAGTGGACTTGTTTTTGATTGTGCATTTTCCTTCATCAAAGGTGAGTGTGTACCCTTTCTTTATCAGTTGGCCGACACTGAGTAGGTTGTATTCCAATCTGGGAGCATAGTAGACGTCTCCTAGCAGCTTGAATTATTCCCCTTGCATGTTGATCTTTACAGTTCCTTTTCCCTCTACATTTAGTTTCTTCTTATCACCAAGATTCACTTCCAACTTGAAGTTCTCATCAAGATAAATAAAGCTTTCTTTTAACCCCGTTATGTGATTAGAGCATCTTGAATCTAAGAACCATAGACGATTCTTACTTTGCTTTTCATCTGGTTGGCCATCAGCAGAAATGATTCCTTGCCATGGGGATCATTCTGAATGATTTGAGCAAAGAATAGTTGTTGTTCATCAGCAGCCGCAACCTCACCTGGTACATCACCAGCAGCCACTTGTGCCTGGTTCTCTTCATTGTACCAACAGTCCATTTTGATGTGCCCATATTTTTTGCACATCCGACACTAAGGTCCCTTGTTTCTGTCTGCTGTTCTACCAGGACCACGCCCTCTTAATGGGCCACGGCCTCTTCCACAATAGTTGTATCCGGATGAACTTCTGGTTGAGTCTTGTATTGTTAGAAGTGCTTGCTCCTCATTCCTTTCTGCTTTCTCTATAGATCTGCTATTCATACGTGCCTCTTGAGATTATAGGGATCCCATCAATTTGACAGGAGTGAGTCTAGAGAGATCATAGGAGACCTCTATGGAAGGGACTATATAATCAAATTTGGTCGAGAGACTTCGCAGGACCTTTTCTACAATGGTATGGTCCGTGATTGGTTCACCATAGTCTCCGATCGTCTCCTCTTCCTTCACGGTGAGATTTTCGAAATATCTTCTTAGACCCTGTAGGTTGATCGCCTTAACCTGGTCATCCCCTTGGTACTCAAACCTTAGGATGTCCCAAGTCTCTTTCATGGATTCAGCGGCTACAATTCTTGAGAATAACTGGTCATGAACGGCCTGTTGAATAATCGCCATTGCATGAGCGTCCTTATTTTGTGCTACCTTGAGTCTCCCTTGATCTGTTTCTCCTGGGGCTATTCACGTCTCAACCAGATCCCACAAATCTCTTGAGCGTAAGATCATCTTCATTCTGATTGACCAGAATTCGTAGCCATCTCCTTTAAAGATGGGAATTGGTGTTGGCTGGGTTGGGAGTGCACTTGAGGGTTCGGCCATGTTATTAGGTTGGTGGGCTAATGGTGATCGTGAGGTTACCAGTGCTCTGATACCACTTTTGGTTCAGAGTGAACAGTAAAAGCTGAAAACAATAGTATAAAGTAATGATAAAGCTGAGAGAACAATATTTGCATTCAAAGCTTTCAATTCTTCAAATTACTTGATAATAAAATCACCGTACATGCAAGACTTAAATATAAAATAAAATAACAACTACTCCTACCAAAAAGGAAACAAACTAACGTCTATTATTCAACGTAAACTACGAAAGACTAGTTCTTGAGCTTTGAATGCATGTGACTTCTTCTTCAGGTAGTTACCCCACGTGCATGGCATCATCCTCAGAGATTGAAGTATTCTCAACAATTCCAAGTAGCAGCCGGTATCAAAGGAGCAGCGGTTAAAAAAAGCCATGTTATTCTCACACACTCACACATTTCACACCCTTATACGCCTCATATATACCTATATGATAAGTATATGGACAAACATTGTTTGTAAGAATTTTTAGAGATGGGATGAAAGATTGATTTCATGAGATTCTAGAGAGGCAGTGTGTGAGAAGGATATGGAATGAAAGAGTTTGAAAAAAAGATGCATTACGAGAAGTTATGAGAAGGTCTTGGGTTCAAATCCGAGCTAAAGCGTATTTGCTGAGTCTAGGTCAGGGAGTTTACCCAGTTGTGGAGTTCCTCCTATGGTGGGCTCGAGTGTACGCCCCAAAGCGTCAAATCCGAGGGGACGGTTGAAATCCCGTCTTGGGTGTCGTCGTACCAAGCCGTTCAAAAAAAAGTTATTGTTAGCTATAGGGGTTATACTAACAATGTTAGTATATTTTGTTAGTTATTGTAGTAAATCACTTTTTAAGTTATATAAATAAAATGTCTTATGTTTATATCAATCAATAAATATGAATATGTTCGCTACATGTCACCTCAAGTTCTCTTTATCTTTCCTTTCTCAAGATGATCCTTGTAAATTTATACTAATACACTAATTAATATATTTTTTTTTGTAAATATGTACTGAAAACTTGTATGATATAAAAAGACATAAAAATCGATAAGGAGGCACATACACGCACAATTCTTACATTTTTTGCCCATAGATTCAAAGTTACATGCACTGCTACCATTTTCATTTAAATTCTAAAGAGGTTCGCCTTAGTTCCAACATTTTACATTTGGTATGTACCTTTGTACAGTAATCAACTCACAAATACATCATTAGTTCGTTAGCTTTTCCCTAAGTACCATGGATATTTTACATGAAATCAAAAACAAAAAATAACAGGTAACAATCCTCATTTGTGTTTTCTTATTCTCATGCATTATATATTCAAGAATCTCAAAATCATGTATCGTAAACTTCTCGAGTAAGTTGACCAATATCTTGTGGAGATGCATCCACACTAGATTCAGCAGTGTATGCCCTTGTTGCAAGCACTAAGTTTGCAATTTCTGTAGGATGAAAACTGTCGAGGTAAACAGATAAAGCCCGATTGGAGCAACATGTTCCTTCTGGAACACATTGCCCGTCTTGCCTTACTTGACAACAAGGTTTATTTGGCAAAGGCTCACCTGCAAGATCAAGATACATTACAACTCCCTATTGTGCATAAGAGCTTGTATAACTATACCATGGTGCATAGGTGTGAGTGAGCTTACATGAGATAATGTTAATCTAAGTCCAAGGTTGTTGGCTTTAATACCACAAAAATAATCAAGAAATTAACCTAGTAAAGTTTAAAGTTCTTAATGGCTCCTTTGTGTCAAGAAATTTATGTCTTGTATAATATTTAGTGTCACATGGAGAGAATAGTCATAAACAAATTATTACAGGTAATTATGTCTTATACTATGTTTTGCTGGCATAAATGGAGTTTTGATAGTTAGCCACCTGTTTTGGTAGTTAATTACCTATAATAATATGTTTATCACCATTTGCCCTTGTGATGCTAAAAATAATACAAGAAAACAGTTTCTTGACTTAAATGACACATTAAGAACTTTACTTACTTGGCTATAGTTGTGGTGTTAGGGCCAACAAGACAACAAAGTTCGCTCGTTTAACTTATTTAAGTTTAACCTCTAGCTTGAGTCTTATCGAGCTCGACTCTACTCGTGAGTAACTTTCTCATGCTCAAGTTTGATCATGGAATGCTTATTATTTACCAATTATTTTATATATAGATGTTTATAATTAAGATAATTATATATAACACAATATATAATATTATAGTTATTTTTTTCGAATAATAGTGTGATGTCTTATAGTTATTATATAAATTTGATTCAAGATTTGAATGAGTCGTTCTTGAGTAGATCGATCAAGAGCTAGCGGTTCAGCTTTTGTACACCTCTACCCTTGTAAAATACCATATTTAGAAATGGATGTCTCCATCCTTACCATGTTTTGGTGCCAAAATGTTGGTTAGGTTAATGAAAGTGAATCTTGCATTGGGGAAACAAAAATTAAGCTCGTCAACAAGAGGCTTAAGCCTGTCATTAAACAACATAGCCGCGTCATTAATCCAATCCACACATTTTCCATCGGTATCAAATCTTTCCATCTCGGCCGGAGCACAACCTAACATTCCCAAACCAAAGACTGCGATCTTCCTCCCTCCCAAATGGTATAGAGTCTGTCATAAAAATATAATATTAAATCAAACAAATTTTTAAAACACCAAATAACTAATTATACATAAAATTTAGAACAAGATGTTACAACATATCTATCCTGTTATACTTCATTTGGATGATTAAAAATATGATGTTACAATGACCGTCCTAAATCAAGATTTTTCACAACATATATAACGCGTTATGCTTCAATCGGATGCTGAAAAATATGTTACAAAGACCAACCCAAAACAAGATGTTTCAGAACATACCTATCCTATTTTACTTCATCTGGATGATTAAAAGTATGATGTTACAAAAACCATCCCAAAACAAGATGTTTCACAACATATCTAATGTGTTATACTTCATCCTATTGATTAAAATATGACGTTACAAAGAACATCCTAAAACAAGACGTTTCACAACAAATCTAATGTGATTTACTACAATCAAATGAGTAAAAATATGTTGTTACAAAGACCATCCTAAAACAAGACGTTTCACAACAAATCTAATGTGATATACTTCAATCAAATGATTAAAAATATGTTGTTACAAAGACCATGCATCCTAAAACAAGATGTTTCACAACATATGTAACGTGCTATACTTCAAGTCAGATGATTATTATAATGTGTACGTACCTTGAGTTGTTTAGTGTATTGTTGTGCAAGGACTTCTGCGAATTCTTCCATCTTGTATTGGTGACTCGTGGTATACTTATCAGGCATCAAGTAGTTGTTAATGTAATCATTGTTTCCAATGTTTACTATGTAAATACATTTTTTCAAATGGTCATCTGTAAGTGTCTTGTTTTGTTGTAGGGCCGAAATACGTGAGACTATTGCTTCGTGATTCCGTAGTTGCCTATCTAAGCTCACTCGATCGCCCTGAGAATCATTATATATATGCATCAGAAAACCATGACGCTAAGTACGATTAATATGTATGCACCTTGATTGTGAAAGCTTCACATGATAAGATGTATGACTGATAAAACATGTCTAATTATGTTTTACATGTTAAAGTACATAATGAAAACGGCCTGTTTAATACTTTGTATTTTATATTGGTAATTTTGTATGTGTTTTATATACCAAAAAATATAAATGATAAAGCCTAGGATTTTAGCTTAAATTATTTTTATAAAAGCAGACAATTTACATAGTGTACTTTTTGTTAAACATATTTAATCATGAAATAAACATATTATAAATTATGTGAAATGTTTTTAGGCCTATGCCACAAAACCCAACAAAATATTTGTTTTTAACGGCCTTAATGTTCTTTTATAAGTTTCGATTGTTTTTTAAATGATTGATCATGGCTGTTAATTTCTTTTTTTCAATTTGTGTAAAATTTTTTATGACGACAATCGATTGACTGACATGTTTCTGAAGAGAAGTTCGTAGCATAGTAAGAAAAAAGGGTTTAATTACCAGATGACTTCCAGATTCCTCTCGAATACCAGCACTACCGCTACCGTAGTTAACCCCTCTGCAAATCTCTTCATCAGTCGCTGTAGCATACGGTTCAATGAAGGTATCAAAACCAAGAAGTTGACCTGAAACCATTTGTTGACCTCAATAATCTTACAGCCCCTTTTGTCAAAATTTTCTCATAAATAATATGATTAATTTTAACAAACATCATAAAATATAAATTGACAAACACGTAAATACAAAAGTAAATAAATAAAAAAGCTACCGATGAGATCCGCGATGGTTCGACCGTTGGTAAATCTACCATTAACACCCGTCGGGAAATCAATCCCATAAGGTGGGTAATTGGCTTTTGCTAACGTCTCAAGATCATTGTTGTTACCACAATCGACCAATGAGTCTCCAAATATGAAATAACACGGGACTCGTGGTGTGGTGCCGATGTTATCGTCGACTTCTAATGTTCCAACCAACGTTAACCCTGTAACCAAAAGGGCCGATGATAATAAGATGAGGTTGCGAGCCATGTTTGTTGGACTACAAACAGATCAATTATGGGATGTTTTTTGAATGCAAAATGCATGTTACGTTTGACACGTGACAGATGGGGGAATGTAGGAAATTTTTTTTAACGGTAAGTATGGATTTGGGTTCTTTTAAAGGTAAGCAGTAACTTCTTTTTTCAATGGCAAGTACGAATTTTATTTTCAATGGCATGCATGAATTTTCTTTTCAATGGCAGAAAGTTATCGTATAGCATTATATTAGTTTATAAAAACCTTGTATTATACAGATTAAAAGAATAAAAAATAAAAATAATAGTTAGTAATAAAAATAAAAATTTTAATAGTAATTACTAATTATTTAGCTAGAAAATATAGCAAACAAACATATCCAATAAAATTCCCCTAATTAGTAGAGTCTCAGTGATGGGACGAAACAAACATTACTTATATCCAATAGGAAAAAGAGGTAGTTTTTAGAATTTAGAAAATATAATAATTAAATTTATTGGGTGTAAAAACAATATCATGATGCTAATTTGTTTTTTAAACTCGCGCTTAAACCCTAAACTCGTTTCCGAACAAACTGATACATTAACCAACTCGAAACACATATAAAAATAAGCTTGAAAACGTATTATATGTGACTTGGTTCATTTTCCGAACAAAATTTGCTTCGTAAAGTTGACTAAATCAAATTTATACCGACATGTATATTAATATAAGAACATAACACATTATAATTTAAAGTTAACAAATAAATGTTATTAATAAAAAACATGATTATATTATACTATAGAAGGTAAAACAAACTTTAGAAACTCTAAGGGTGAAATTGATATTTTACAATGCAGAGGTTAGTTTTGTTGAGTAAAATTGCCCATCGACACTTGAATATTGAGTTGTAATTCAATAATTTTAGAAAAAAAATAACGTAATAAAAGAAATTAGAAGAAAAGCAAAAAGGTAAAACAAAAGTTGTTTGTGTTAGAATTTTAATGAAAAATATAATTTATTATTAATTTTAAACCACATAATTATTCGTATATGTTATGAATTCGCACTACTAGAAAGGTGGCTTTTTTCCAACAGATTTTTCCTACAGAAAAAAAAGGTCGGAATTTCCGACAATATTCCGACAAGATAGCTAAAAAAAGTGAACTCTAAAATTTTAGATTAGTTTCCGACAATATAGCGACAAAAAATATTTTTGTAGGGAATTTGTCGGAAGTTTCCGACGAAATTCCGACCAAAACATGTTTGATGATAAAAAAATTAAGTTTTATCGGAAACCAGTCGGAAGTTTCCGACGTAATTATGACTAAAAAACGTTTCTGACAAATTTCCTACAAAAAAGTGAATCAATATAATTTCATACTAAATATGTTTAAGTTCTACTATGTATGAGGAACACAACGAACTAAATGTGGTCCAAAACAAAGCTAAGATAAATAAGATATCGATGCTCAAAGTTAAGTGGTTTAACATTAATTTTATAATGTGGGAACGGATTCCCACGTTAAATTAACGATAAATCATTTGTTGTTTTACAAGTAAGAGTTGCTATAGGATAGTATTCCAATACAACAAGACACACCCATTGTGACACCCAGATTCTCAATACATAACTTTTAACATAATTGCTTAATTTACAAAATATAGGTCCCAGATTCATCGGTTTTTTTAAACCCTTACAATTCAACCAAAAACATTTAACGCCCTAATATGAC
This sequence comes from Mikania micrantha, assembly GCA_009363875.1. Taxonomy (NCBI): domain Eukaryota; kingdom Viridiplantae; phylum Streptophyta; class Magnoliopsida; order Asterales; family Asteraceae; genus Mikania; species Mikania micrantha. Next base: position 60,667,616 of record CM018681.1, read on the forward strand.
AAACTAGACTTGTTGATAGTATTTACAAAACACTACTACGCGTTAAAAGAGTAGTTTTCAGAATTACAACCCATTTACTTAATCTTTACAAAAACATGGTTCGATCTCATTAATCGTCTGATCACTCTGAATCGTAGCCGAGCCTACTTTTGACCTGAATCAACCACAAGCAATCAAGTATCAGTCCAAAAGGACTAAGTGAGTTAACCTTTTGGACTAAGTGAGTTAACCCCATCGATCCCTGGAATCAAATCCATCTCAAAAATGAAATAATACGGTATATGTTTTCCATAGTTTTGTTTTAACTTAATACATAAGAATAACTTTATTGGTTTTATAATTAAGTTTAAAAATTACAAATATTTTATTTAAATGTTTTTAAATAAAATAAATAAGTTTTGTAATATAACGCAATGTTGTATTTAAATTTGTAACATAAAACCTTATAATTTGTCAATGTCTTTAATTGTCTAAATTACAATATTTATTTTATGTAAATTTTAAATAAACGATTTAGTAAATGTATTTCTTTTAAAATAATTTCTATAAAGTTATTCATACTCATTTTAATAAAATGATTTATTTTTTTTAAAACTTATTTTATAAATAATCTAAAAAAATTGTTTAAATGTTATTTAAACATGTTTGTAAAATCTAAAATAATATGTAAATTAAACTTTGTATAACTTTATAAAATAACCTAGAAAATATTTTGCTAACATAAATGGTTAGATTTAAAATGCATTTTTATTAAATAGTCTATTTTTATACAAATGTCAATAATAAGAATTGTTAAATAAAAATGCATTGTTTTAATGAACTTTATATCAACAATATTAAATAAAATAAAAAAAATAAAATGTTTCTATGCTTTAAAACTTTAGCAGAAAATTTGTTTTAATTTATAAGAATTTTACAAAAGTTTTGATTGTAACAAGATGGTCAAAACATGGACAAAGGTAAAAAAAAATACCCGGTTATGCCCCGAGCAGGATTCAAACAAGCAACCGCCCAACACAGCCCGAGCGCCTTACCTCTCGGCAGTGGTTGATTTTATTGTTATTCCTTGAATATAATTTATATAACCTTAATCGGAAGTGTCGGTGGCAAAGGGCCACCGACCACTTCTTTGATTTAAACATTAACTTCTAACAAATATCAAAAAAAGCTCTCTAGATGGGTTGGTAAGGTGGTGCGTAAGTCAACTAGAGGTCGCAGGTTCGATTCCTGTGGCTTCCATAATATTTTTAGGTAGCTCACATCTTTGTTATAAAGATCCTTTGCCACCGACCACTTCTTTGATTTAAACATTAACTTCTAACAAATATCAAACAAAGCTCTCTAGATGGGTTGGTAAGGTGGTGCGTAAGTAAACTACAGGTCGCAGGTTCGATTCCTGTGGCTTCCATAATTTTTTTAGGCACCTCACATCTTTGTTATAAAGATTAATTACCAACACTAAACCAACAAAATTGGCTAGATGAGTTGGTTACATAGCTCGCGTTTCTCCAGGATGTCCCATGTTCAAAACTTGCGGATACCATATTTTATATTTTAGGTTTTAGCCACTTTATTTGTTAAATAAGATTTAATTATACTATTAGACCAAAAAACTACTTGGATAAGTTGATTAGGACTTTAAGGTGTTATTTTTAGGGTCAAAAGTTCAAAACTTTTTGCTAATAAATATTTTTTCCATTCTACCATTTCTAATGTTTCAATCCAACTCACTTATTATATATAATATATATTATAAACTTATCAGTTTTTTTACTAATTTATTTTTTATCTCTTTTTCCTATTTTTCAACTTTAGCATCTTACTATCATAATGCTAACCTTTTTAGTTTTTAATGTTTCAACTTTAGCATATTATTTTTTAATCTGCATACTTTGTCTATGAGAACCTTAATGCATACTTAGATAAAACCACTTATATCTTACAATGTACAAACAAGCATAAACCCGCCGCGAAGCGCGGTCACGCCATCTAGTTAAACTTAAATTGTATCAATTGTTCTTCCCCTATAAACCTTAACATTTGTTTCAATCCAATTCCGATCGATCAGTGTTTGTGAGTCAGATTAATCATGGGGCTTTTATTCCCATGATCAAACCGAGTAAACTAGTGCCAATAATTACCTGTATTGATGCCAAATTTGTCGAGTTCGAGTCCCAACTGTAGCTCGGTCGTTTTCGAATTGGATCTAGAAATTTAGAGTGTTTTAGATAGATTTCTTGGTACCAGTCGATTCAGAGATAGGTCTCGAAGCTACTTGTGCGTTTAATTTTATTATGATTGATGTTATAATCGATTTTGAGTTATGAACCCATTGAAACGGTTCGGTTACGATTAGAACGAGCAAATGGTATTCAAAACTCCATTAAATGATACGTTTTAAATCGATTAATGATTAGAAACAGGTATACGTTACTACTTTAGAGTTTAGACATGCGTTTCCAACGATTTTGGTAAGAATCGGTTATGGAGATTGAGGGGGGGGGGGGGGGGGGGGGGGGGTCGAACGGTGGTGGTTTGGGGAAGAAGAAAGGGAGTTTGTGAGTTTTGTCATAACAGCCCCTTGTACTTTCAGATTTTACACTTCTTATGTTATAATTTCCTACACTCACAAAACCATTTTAGTACTTTCACACCTTTAGTCCTTCTTATTTTCAAATTATTTTATATCAAATACTTATTATAAAAAGTTTGTTACTTTTACTTTTATAAAAGTTCATATAAATTTTAATAAAGTTTGTTATTATTATGTGATCATTCACTTACATTTATAAAGTAAAGTTTTATACTTTATTAATTTTAATTCATTTTATTTATTAGTATTTTGACACCTTAAATTGATAATTATGTTTAAATTATAAAATCATTAAAATTAAGCTTGTTAATAATACATGTAATATATATATATATATATAATATTTTGTATATTTGTGTTGTTAAAATAATTCAAATATTATTATAGATTATCATAATTTTAAGATTCGAAATCCCTTGAATTTTAGGGTATTTAAATTTAGACACAATTGCATTTAAAATTTATTTACGAAGATCTCAAAGGTTACACGTCACATGTGTTAGGGGGGGGGGGGGGGTCGAACGGTGGTGGTTTGGGGAAGAAGAAAGGGAGTTTGTGAGTTTTGTCATAACAGCCCCTTGTACTTTCAGATTTTACACTTCTTATGTTATAATTTCCTACACTCACAAAACCATTTTAGTACTTTCACACCTTTAGTCCTTCTTATTTTCAAATTATTTTATATCAAATACTTATTATAAAACGTTTGTTACTTTTACTTTTATAAAAGTTCATATAAATTTTAATAAAGTTTGTTATTATTATGTGATCATTCACTTACATTTATAAAGTAAAGTTTTATACTTTATTAATTTTAATTCATTTTATTTATTAGTATTTTGACACCTTAAATTGATAATTATGTTTAAATTATAAAATCATTAAAATTAAGCTTGTTAATACATGTAATATATATATATATATAATAATATTTTGTATATTTGTGTTGTTAAAATAATTCAAATATTATTATAGATTATCATAATTTTAAGATTCGAAATCCCTTGAATTTTAGGGTATTTAAATTTAGACACAATTGCATTTAAAATTTATTTACGAAGATCTCAAAGGTTACACGTCACATGTGTTAACTACCTCAAACACCCAAACTTTTGATTTTATCCCTACTAACATAACCCACCCATGAAGACCCACGAAAATTCAACCATATGTAGTGATGCACAAATCGGTTAACCGGTCCAAACCGGTTTTTAAATTACCCGAACCGGTTAACCGGTGGAGAGGGTTTACCGGTTTTTCCTAAAAACCGGTTCGGTTATTAACCGGTTTTTTTAACCTACATATGCTAACCGATGGAACCGAACCGGTTATTAACCGGACCGGTTAACCGCCCAAACCGGTTCAAAAACCGGTTTTTAAGACTTTTTTTTTTAAATCCATTAATCCGTTTGATCCGTCCGTTAGACTTAGAGTGTTGAACCGTAACCGTATTGAACCGTTTTTTTGTATTATACGTTTTCAACCTTAAAGTTAAATTAATAAAATCATGATAAAAAAAATCATAATAAAAAACTTAACAAAATCAAATCTAAAACTAATAAATAATAATTACTAAACCCTAATAAACCTTAAACTAATCAAACTAATAACTAATAAACCTTAAAACCTTAAACTAATAATTACTAAACCCTAATAAACCTTAAACTAATCAAACTAATATTAAACTAATAACTAATAAACCTTAAAACTTTAAACTCATAATTATCAAACCCTAATAAACCTTAAACTAATCAAAGTAATATTAAACTAATAATTACTAAACCCTAATAAACCTTAAACATACTATTATAGTATAGTATTATTTAATAAAACCATAAATTAGTTATTAGATTAATATTAGTTTGATTTGTTTAAGGTTTATTAGAGTTTAGTAATTATGAGTTTAAGGTTTTAAGATTTATTAGTTATTAGATTAATATTAGTTTGATTAGTTTAAGGTTTTATTAGGGTTTAGTAATTATGAGTTGATTATTTTAAGGTTTATTAGTTATTAGATTAATATTAGTTTGATTAGTTTAAGGTTTTATTAGGGTTTAGTAATTATGAGTTGATTATTTTAAGGTTTATTAGTTATTAGATTAATATTAGTTTGATTAATTTAAGGGTTTAGTAATTATGAGTTGATTATTTTTAGGTTTATTAGTTATTAGATTAATATTAGTTTGATTTGTTTAAGGTTTATTAGGGTTTAGTAATTATGAGTTTAAGGTTTTGATTAAATAAAATTAAATGAACTTTATTAAGTAAGGATTTCAAATAGCATATTTCATTAAAATAAATCAATTACACAAGCTTTAAAGTTACAAAATTAAATACAAAATCGAAAATAGAAATTAGTCTTCGCTTGGTGCTTCGGATTGTAGTTCCGGACTATTGGTCCGCATCCATTCATCCATTGCTATTATTCGTCGGAAAGTGGGAAAGTCATTCCTTCCGCAACTTCAACATCGTGTATTGTCGCTTCTATCTCAAGCTCGCCTTCAAGTAGTGTGTGGTCTTGTACACGTTCCATTGCGTCCAAATGGTCTTTCAAGCAAATGCACATCTCCAATGATGCAGGAGTAAGCCTCGTCCTTCGTATCGATAAAACCCTGCCACTAAGAGAAAAAGCAGACTCCGAAGCTACCGTAGAAGCTTGGACGCTTAGTAAATCACGGACCATGGCAGATAGAATCGGAAATTGGGTTTCCTCTTGTTTCCACCAGGCCAAAATATCAAAGTTTTCAAATTCTTCCGGCGTAAGACCGGAAATCCAATCTGTCCCTAGGTACCTTCCTAGTTCGCTACTTGCGCTAGTACCTCGGGCTCGTTTAGTTACATTTTGTCTTAAGGTGTTAAATAAATCAAAGTTAACATCTTGGCTTCTACTCGAACTAGAAGCCATATACATTGTTTGTTGTATGTTAGATGTTTCACCATATTTTTGTAAATAAAGTTATTTTTAGTGTTTGTTGCAAAGTTTGGGTCTTCCAAATCCAAACCCAAAGCACCAACTATTTCATCAATTAATGTTTCAACACCGGCACCATTGAAACATGGGTTTAATGCCGTCGCACAAGTAAATACGGCCGGCATTTCTTGAAAGTATTTCAATAGTTTTAATTTCATTGGAAGTAACATTCCCGTATATATCTCATTATTTTCACCCGTCGATGGAAAATCGTTAATTTTTCTTGTCATTATAAATAATTGTTGAAGAACCAAACAAGACGTGGGATAATAAACTCCCGATAAAATTGTTGTTGCATTTTTAAAAACTCCAAATAAACTAGTAAATTCTCCTATGGCGTCCCAACATAGGCTATTAAATTTTTTAGCCTTACGTTCTTGCACTAAATTGTTATGAAATACTTCTAAGGTTTCCCTTTGCCGTAAGGCGCTGTTAAACATACGCCAAGTCGAATTCCATCTTGTTGGTACGTCCCAAGGCGGACCTAAAAAGAGGGAGTTCGTATCCTCACATAATTTTTGATATTCCATATATCTTCTACGGCTTTTCATAAAAACATCCTTTAACATTTGTTTAAATTTTTCTTTTAACATATCCATTCCCGGAACTGCAAGAGCATCACTCACAACCAAGTTAATAATGTGAGCAACGCATCTTGTATGAAAAAAAGCACCATTACATATCGGTTTATATTTAAGTTTTAATTTTTGAACAGCAGTCGTATTATTTGAAGCGTTATCAAAGCTTATGGAAAGTATTTTATCTTGTAAATGGAATGTTTGTATTATTCCATCTAACATGTAAAACAAATTATCCCCCGTGTGAGGATACAGAAACATTTCGAACGCAATCGTACGTTTCATCATTTGCCATGAATCAGGATCAATCCAATGCGCGGTAACGCAAAGGTACGATTCGGGCAAACCGTGAGGTGCCGACCAAATGTCCGTTGTTAGGTTAACACCGGTTTTTAAGTTTTCAAAACCTAAAATTAATTCTTGTTTGGCCTGACGCCAACGTTTCAAACAATCATGTCTAATAGTAGTTCGACTTACTTGATGATAACGTGGTTGTAGCGCCTTTTGAATCATCTTCGTCAAGCGTGGGTTGTCAAAATGATTGAATGCCAAACTTTCTTGAATCACCAAGTTCCCCATCATTTCACGAACCATGTCGGGATCGAAATTCCAAACCCCGCACTCTTGAGACATTTGTGCTTGATCATTTGCGGGATTATTTTTGACAACAACACAATGCTTCGTCAAATGGCTTCTTAAAGTAGAATTAGATTCCGGTTTAAGAAAAGTACCGCAACCTTTGCACCGTGCCTTATCGACACCGTTCGACATTTCGCATAAGTCGAAATGTTGAAATAGCTCTTTGTTCCTCGTTGTAGTTTTTATTCTAACAACGGTTGGTTCGTTTGAAGTGGATGCACCAACACCAACGGAACTATGAGCACTTCGTGAACTTGCCATGGATGAAATAGTGATTGAATCGAACGTAATAGAAGAAGAGATTGAATCGAGATTGAATTGAGAAGAAGTAGTCAAGTAGGTGATCGTTTTTTGAGTGTATTTGATCGTTTTCGAGCGTTTAATAAGAAGAGATGTTGTAAGATGTTGTGTGATCAAACCAAAACAATCCCCATCTATTTATACTAACGTTTAGGGGCAAAATGGTCCAAAAAATGTTAAAAACGGCTAGTTTTTTATTGTTCGATCGGTTAACCGGTTAATACCTGGTTAACCGGTGTCAACGGCTAATTTTTTTGTCTCCAACGGCTAGTAACGGCTACTTTTTTAAACACCTAACCGGTCAAAAAAACCGGTTTTGCTTTAACCGGTTCATACCCGGTTTTGCCTAGAAATGTGGAAACCGGTTTAAAACCGGCGGTTCTTTGTGTTACCCCAAACCGGTAGGAAAAGCCGGTCCAGAAACCGGTTTGGAACCGGTTTGGAACCGGTCTGGAAACTGGTTCGAGTCGGTTAACTGGTAAAAATGTGCACCACTAGCCATATGTATGAAACCACATACCTAGAGTTGAGAAATTTGAAGAGAAATACAAATCAAAGCTTGCATTTAAGATCAAAATAAGTTTGGTGGATGAATTTGATCAAATCTCCAAGTTTTCTTCTCCTTTCCCCTTCCTGGTCGTCACCCTCTTCTAATCCTAGACTAGGTTTCTGATTTTGACATTGTTTGACCATATATAAACCCCTTGTAAGTTATCTTTCAACTATTGACAGTTTTAGCTCCTCATCTTTCTAATTACTTCTTTAAACATTTACAAATGAATAAATATTTAACCTACTAATCAACACATAACAACACAATTTAACTTAAAATTAATTCACACATCGATTATTTTAATAATAAGTTAAATCGGGTCGTTACATATTATTATAAGTTTAATGAATCATGTAATATAACTTGATTAATAATTTGAAGTTTATTCATTTACGTAACTTAAATGAATTTTATAAATAAATTGTAGAATATTTATTTATAAAAATATTATAATTTATTCATTTGGAATTTTTATAGTTGTTTATTTTAAGACAAAATTAAATTGTATTTAAAAAGTTTTAGCTTGTAACAAAATTCATATTTAGAATAATATTTAAAAATTCTAAATAAAATATGTTGTAAATATTATAAAATATTACATCTTTAAAATATTTTTATAAGTCTGGATTTTAGTTGGATAATATTTAAAAAAAATTATAAGTTTTTCTACATATTGTATAGATTTTGTAGAATAATCTTGAATAATAATGTATTATATTCTTTTGTAGATTTAGGGGGTGTTTGTTTTTTGTAAAAAACATCTTCTAACCTCTTATGTATGTGCCGCGCAGACGCGGGAAGAGGTTAGGCTGTTTGTTTCCTCGAAGACGTTTCATTAAAAAACGTCTGCGCGTCCTCTTCTTGGCGCAGACGTGAACCAACCTCTTCTAACCTCTTCAAACCTCTTCCAGCCTCCTCCCCTTTTTTCAACCCTTCCAGCCGTCACCTCCCTACTCCACCACCATCGCCATCGGCCGGACTCCTCCACCCCTTGCTCGCCGTCGCCGCCATACTCCACCGCCGTAGCCGTCGCCGCCATACTCCACCGTCGTAGCCGTCGCCTCCCTACTCCACCACCATTGCCATCGGCCGAACTCCTCCACCCCCTTCGTTCGTGATTCCGCCTCAAGCAACCACCGATCGAGGGCTCCATCGAGGTTAGGGCTCGATCGACGGGAGGGGTTTGGTCCACGAAGGCTCGATCGAGGTTAGGGCTCGCCCCTGGTTCATTCGGTCGTCGCCCCTGGTTCCTTCGATTGAGGTGATGGTGACAGTGGTGGACGGTGGTGGTTGAAGAACAGGTCGACGGTGGACGGTGGTGGCTCAAGACGGTCGTCTTCGATCGAGGGTTGGGGCAGACGGTCGTCTCCTCCACCGCTGGTCTCCTCCACAGCCGGCTCCTTTTCCGGTCGTCTCCTCCACAGCTGGCCTCCTCCACCGCCGGTGGGGAAGAGGATGATCGACGGGGATGATCCACAGCAGACGGTCGGTTGGGGCAATCGTGGGTTGGGAAGAGCTTATAAGTTTTCAGAAAACAAACACCTCAAAAAGATCTACCTGCAGATGTTTGGTCCACCTCTTCTGCAAAAGATGTCTGCAGATGTGTTCCGCAGACCGCAGACATTTTACCTCTGAAAAAACAAACACCACCTTAGATTGTATAATTTATAAAATAAGTTCTTAAAGAAAATAAATTCTGATTTTTCATAAAATATTTCTACATTTTATTAAATAAAATTTCATAGATTTTTTTAGATATAATTACACTTAATCTCGACTCATATCCTTATGATATGGTACGGATTAGTTTAAACACGCTTTTAATGGCGAAACTTAACCCAAACGAATACAACAATTTCTAATCTGATTTGAGACATGATGACTATACGTGTGAATTAACAAAAATAATTGATACAACGCAGTCAAAATTTTACCACGATAGTAGTGAGAGTATGAACCGCAATCGAGACCGAAATGAGTACGTGTTCTAACAAACAGTTAAGTATCGTGACTCGAACCGTTTCGGCCTTTGCTTCTCTTTCGACGACCACCAGTGATTACAGAATGGTTGTACGATGTAATAGAAGTTGAGTGCTTCCAGGGCTGTGAATGATGCTACGGTGGTGATGCTCCGGTAGTTTGTATTCGACGTTGGAGTTGGTGGTTTACACAAAAGTTCACTTTCTAGACATTTGATATAATTTGAAACGATCAAGCATTTAATAATACTTAACTTCTAAACGTTTCAAATTATTTCATTTGTGAAGATATGTGTTTTCTTTAAAATAGTCGTTAAAGTACATTTGACTGAAATTATGAATGCAAATGATCGGTTCCTTTAAATTCTCAATTAATTGACTTAATTGAAAACCTTTTAAAATTCTTTTTTTTTTTCCTTTTCTCTTGCTACATAACATTAATTATAGGAAACATAGAAAATGCTAATAAAACAAGTATGTGTTGTGTAAGAGTTAGTTTTTAAATCACTCTATAATTTGGTCCGGTTATCGTTATGGATATTAGTTGAGGGATACTTCAATAAAATTTTAACTATTATAAACATTAGATATACACTTTAGTCATTTGTTTCAGTTTGTTATCAATAACCGAGTCAAAGATTAATTAAATAAATTGATTATCTTCTTCATCTGAATATTATAATTTTTTCATTGAATTTTTTTAAATTTGTTTCTATATATTTTATTTAATATTTTATTAATTAAATTTTTATGGTTCTTAATATATATATAGGAATAAAATATAACAAAGGAATCCTTATGAACTTTCATTTAAGAATTTGCATGATTACCAGTCGTAGAAAAAGCCTAAAGGTTACAGTCTCCCATACTTTAATGATTCGTCCTGAAATTTATTTGAGAGAAACTGTTTATCAAAATGTTTAATTATTCCTATTTTGTTTTCCAACAAACTTGCTTAATTACATTTGAATTTTTTTTTTCTTGAGTTGTTTATTTGAATTTCTACACATTTTCTTACAATGCACATTGAATCACCAATGTACACCTTGTTTGAAAATGTATAGGAATTCTTGGTTTTCTTTTTATTAGGTAATTTCCATGAATTTCTCTACGAAGGGCATTGAATCACCAATGTATACTCCGGTAGGAATATTCATAGAGTTTTTTTTGTGATATCTAAAATATTATCTTTGAAGTGTATTGAATGATCAAAGTACACTTACAATGAAACAGGCCTAGAGATTTAAAATCTAAAATTTATTTGTTTACAATTTTGCCATTTACTACATCGCGTCACTTTTCTATCTATCAAGGCTGCATTGTATTACAATACTTAATATTCCTTTCAAAAGTGTTTGAGTATAAATTACAATTTAACATACCCTTGTAGTCAGAGTTGAACTTAAGATGTGTTTAGAATATCAACCATTGAAAGTTATCATTGTATTTGTTTATCTTTGTTTTGCAACAATTTATAGAATTTGTAATTCATTCATGATCTCTAAAGATTTAATCATTCATAAAAAATGCCTTTACAAGTATGAAATTGATAATCCCCAGTAATGGAGGCACCGAGAAAACCCATTTGTGGACTACTATTATTTGAGCATTAAGATCATGTGCAAAAATCGTTTTAGCTGTGCCAGCCTTTGGAATTGCATCACTTCTTTTGCCATCTGGTAGAACTGCACATTCACGGTTTAAGATACCAATTGTTCTTTTAGAGGAGTCCATATGTCACATTAAAAAGAACACTCAATTGTCACAATTAGTTGTTGAGTCTTCATTAATAATTTGAGATGAGGCACCGATGAGTGACATAATATGCTTTGAATCATTAGATAGGACACTTACATATATTCTTGAGAAAACATACGTTCCTTTTGGAGGAAAATCAGTCTTTCTTGGAGGAGACTTTAGGCAGACACTGCATATTAAAGTTAAGGCAACAAAATCCGAGATCATATCATTGTCACTTCCAATGTCCTATTTATGGAAACACTTTCGAATTGTAAAACTAACTGAAAATATGTGTTTACAAAAACCAAATCTAACCTTTTCACAAAATGAAGCCATTGGCACTTTCTCTAGATGGCTCTTATCAATTGGTGATGGCATTGTTGGTGATCATGTAGACTCCTCTTCTAACGATACTAAAAGAGTTGAAATACCGGATCAATTTCTTAGAAAATAACAAAATGATGCTTTGATGGAACTAATACACATCATATATTACACTAAGACCTTGCTGTCACACCCCGAGCCGGCGGGCAGGATCGACTTTCCCGTCGGGCGGAAAGTTCTCGGGGCGCGATATCGTTTGATAATCGAAATGATCAGATTGTTTGCATAGCACATGATGTATGATGAGAAATGCTAACATGACATATGAAATAGAATTACAAAGTTAAATTACAATGTTATGTTCATAATTTAACTAAGTAAATCTATCCAAAAGGAATCAGAGTTTTCTATCTTGCAACTACACAAGATGTACAAAAGTTGATTCACTGTTTAGTCATTTCAAAATATGTTCATCACAAAATGAAGATAGGTCTTCTAAAAGTTCACTAGCTTAAGTCCTGAATGCTGGTGACTAGACCTGTTCGTCACCTGAGAAAACATGCATTTAAACAAAGTCAACACTAGGTTGGTGAGTTCATAAGTTTAGTAATTGAAAACCATTGGCTTGTTAACATTTACACACACATTATCATACAAATGTATTGTTAATGTTTGATTCACCTGTCTCACACGATGGTCTCTCCATAGTTATATTTACTAGTGATATTTCATTCTATCAAGCATGCTTATATATATGGCATACGAAAGGGTCGAGCCTACAACCCGCCCAGACGCCATCCCACCACATGCTCAATAGAATTCAACACCACTTGTAATACAACTATAGATACCCATTCACATCTCCCTTGTGTTCAGCCCGTCTGATATGCACCCATAAGGTTTTGTTCATTCCCCAGTGTGTTAGTCACAAACGAAATGTTTCACCCATGTCTTGTTGATATCTATCTGGTCTATCTCTGTAATACCCAAACTTTACACACGATTACACGTGTCCCATTTTAGGTCCCAGATTAAACTTTATCAAAAATTTATGTTCGGAAGCGTGAAATTACCATTTCATGAGTTAAACACACTTAATTTCAAATCATTTACATTTATGATTAATAAAAACTAGTGTGTTTAAGTTTAATACCACCACAGACTTTACATAACGTTTGGTTCTGCTTCACAACGTGCCCGATCTGATCGCCCAATGCATATCTATCTTTGACCTGTAACATCACATATAAGGTCACAATTAGTTCATATGAACTAAGTAAGTAACCCTAACTAAGTAAGTAACCCTTTCCATAGTTTCCAAAAACTCAATTTAACACATCCACATATATATCATATGGATGTTTATCATGTTTAGATGATAATATATCATCTAATCCAATTCTAACACCAGCACCTCTGGCTAAATTTAAAACACCGTATATATAAATATATAATTATTGGATCAACCAATTACCCACACACCTGTGGTTTCAATGTTTTAGTTTCCGGATTAACCGGTTATCCACACATTTGTGGTATCATACATATATTAAAAATCTCTCACAAGGTAATAATATCATATTACCAATCATCAACTATTGCTCACAATAGTTTAATCAAAATTACACTATGGTGTTCACATTCATGTGCTTCCACCATAGCTATTTGTCAGCACCTCTGACTATTCACACATTCGTGATATCATAATAATTTAAGTCTTAAGATGTTCACCCACCGGTCCTTCCATCTAAGACAATTGCCAGCACCTCTGGCTATCCACCATTGTGGAGTCATACATATAGTAAGTCTTAAGATGTTCACCCACCGGTACTTCCATATAAGACAATTGCTAGCACCTCTAGCTATCCACCATTGTGGAGTCATAAATAATTCAAGTCTTAAGATGTTCACCCACCGGTACTTCCATCTAGACAATTGCCAGCACCTCTGGCTATCCACTATTGTGGAGTCATATTTATTAAGTCTAAGATGTTCACCCACCGGTATTTCCATCTAGACAATTGCCAGCACCTCTGGCTATCCACCATTGTGGAGTCATAATTATTAAGTCTAAGATGTTCACCCATCGGTACTTCCATCTAGACAATTGCCAGCACCTCTGGCTATCTACCATTGTGGAGTCATAATTATTAAGTCTAAGATGTTCACCCACCGGTACTTCCATCTAGACAATTGCCAGCACCTCTGGCTATCCACCATTGTGGAGTCATATATAATTCAATTCCCGGATTAACCGGTTAGCCACACATTTGTGGTTCAACAATTTAGTTCCCGGATTAACCGGTTATCCACACATTTGTCGTTCAATTAATCAATTTCACCGGCTTATCCGGCTAAATTTTAATGCATTTATAATATGCATACAATTCAAGCATAACATTCATTTTGAAACTAATAATGCCTTCTCAAAGGTCTTTTAACTCCATTAGTTTCATTAGTCAAGTTATGCACAATCAATTATAAACATCAAAATCATATTAATCAATCACCGGCTCATCCGGTTATTCTAATGCAAGTATATTGCATATATGTTTCTTATTGAAACTCAACAAACACAATCTAATGGATTTCTCATCAAATAGTTTCAATCACATATGTAATCATAATTTACATATTTCTAGCACGCAAGTAGACTCTTTCTACTACTTATATGTAATGTTACAGTAAGTTGGGTAACTTACCTGGTTCATAAGGTTGTTCATTTCCTACAACCTCCTTTCCACTTCTGTGAATTGTCACTTGACTTTCACCACCAACACCTAGTTGCATATTCACACATATACAACTATATTCAATACATATAACACATACAATCAAGTTTAACGCATTTGACTGATTTGACTTCCTTAAAGTCAATTTATCACATTATTGACTCTATCTTACTATCTTTAGCAAGTTTTAGTCAATTATCACAATTAATCATATTTCATGCCTCCTTAGGCATTTCATCAAATAATTGATGTTCATTATATTAGTTACGATCTTTAATCACTTCTTTTATTCAAAAATTCATTTATGATCATAACTATTAATAATTTTAACATCAATTTATCATAATCATCATTTAACCCATGGATTATAATCCATATTTATTTCAAAACCACCGTTTACCCATCCTACTAGTTATCACATCATGATATGGGTTTTATATCAACCGGACATTATCCCGGCTTCAAAACGAAGATTTCCCCGTCAAAATATCAAGTTCTTCGTTTCTAACAACCCCTAGTTATCAACTAGGCAATAATCATTACCCATAATCATACTAATACATTTAAAACTAGATTTAATCCACAAAATATTGAACCAGTAGGATAAAACGGTCCGTTACCTAATCTGACGGATTTCTGCGGGTAGAATAGCGATCTAGACTTGCAGAAACGTTCCTGGGTGCGATCCAGATGTTTGGAAGGCTTCAAAATGAAGATTTAATGCTAAAAATGTGTGTAGGTGCGTCTGGGAGTGAAATACGATCGAAATAGATGAAAAAATTGAGTTTCCATGCGTTCTGATGCATTTAACAAATTTTTGCCGACATAGGCCGCCAGGCGCATCGCCCCAGACCGAAGTCTGGCCCGGGGTGTACCGCCCCACATCAGTTTTGTCAAATTTTGATATTATCTTGTTCTTGCGATTCCGGACAATCTGTAACTCCGTTTCGCTTGCGGTTTTTGCTCACGTTCACCATTTTTCACATACTATCAACCTATAATAATTACAATCATCAAATCAACATGGATTTCTAGAACGATCACATGTGCTCTTGCCATTGATGACGTAATTCTCACATATTTTCGAATTACAACAATCACAATCGTTCAATTAACGATTATTTTAAATACATTCATTTATTAAAAACCGGTTGTTACAATCTCTCACGATGGCCTCTCCATAGTTATACTACAAACAGTGTTTCGCCCTATCAAGCATGCTTATATATAGGGCATACGAAAGGGTCGAGCCTACAACCTGCCCAGACGCCATCCCGCCACATGCTCAACAGAAATTAACACTACTTGTATTACAACTATGGATATCCATCTATTCTCACATGGTTCCACCTTGTCTCATCGTATAGTCTCACATAGTCTCACATAGGCTCATATAGTCTCATGTAGTCTCATCACATAGTCTCATATAGTCCCATCACGTAGTCTCATATAGTCACATATAGTCTCATCACGTAGTCTCATATAGTCACATATAGTCTCATCACATAGGCTCATGTAGTCTCATATAGTCTCATATAGTCTCATCACATAGTCTCATGTAGTCTCATATAGTCTCATCACCTAGTCTCATATAGTCTCATCACCTAGTCTCCTATAGTCTAATGTAGTCTCACATAGTCTCATCAAGTAGTTTCATATAGTCTCATTACATAGCCTCAAATAGTCTCATATAGTCTCATATAATCTCATTTAGTCTATCACATAGGCTCATATAAGTATACTCCCTATTCACGTAGTCACACAATCACATAGTTTCATATTATAAACATAGTGTTATAAGATCAATTCTTAATACACTTATATTACTCAACAATTTGCTGATATCAGGAACTTACGTTGTTATGATATCATTCTAGGCATGACATAATCATGAAATGAACAAAATGCTAGGAACTCTAGTAT
Source organism: Mikania micrantha (assembly GCA_009363875.1). NCBI lineage: Eukaryota > Viridiplantae > Streptophyta > Magnoliopsida > Asterales > Asteraceae > Mikania > Mikania micrantha. Next base: position 60,683,948 of record CM018681.1, read on the forward strand.
TCAACATTTTATTATAAGATCATGTCTTATAATGTAATGTTAATATGTACGGGGAATGACATCTTGAACCTAGGTTATCATGATGTCATCCTTTATATCACAAATAATAGTCTCATATGTTGTATTGGTGTTATGTATCCCTCTATGATTTTAACAACGTGTTATATGAACTCATTTAATGGCACGGTGTTAATAATGTGGCGAATGATATCGTCATCATGAAAGCATGTTATCATGATTATCATTCTTGTTGTTATTTGAAATTGTTCTATGTCATCTCCTGCTTATCTCTTTGTAAGAATAATAAATTGTCATAAGATATAATCTTATGACTTGTATTATTCTCTCGTGTTGATGATTCATGAATCTATATTATCATGTTTCATCCTAGTTATCCTAGTCATGTTATGATCATACAAGCATGCATACAATGATGCGCGATAATAAGTCAAGCAATATTATCTAAATCATGGTATAAGCAATATAGTGTTCTAAACTTTTAAATAAATAAAAGATTTAGCATGTTTCTCAGCCCCGAGAGTTAAAATCAGTTAAGATTAGAAACGGGGCGTATGAACTCACCTTGTAGTTGTCATGGTTGACTTAGCTTAAACAAGAAATGCACACGCTCTTGATTGTACTTGAGTTTGTTTTCACGATCCTATATTGATTTCACGTTGTTGTAGCTTATAAGTATAAGTTATATGAATTCAGATGCGTGTGTGTGTTAGCCTTAGAGTGGGTTAACACTTAGTGGTCTTGGTCATCATTCGGCCTCAGTTCGTTTGTTAATAGATATGCTAACACTTAACTACTTTGAGTTAGGCTTAATACTTAATGTGAATACTTTTATGTCTCCCTTTCATTAGTTTATTCTTGAAATTCCAAAACTTTCACGTGATATGACATTTACTTGTATTGCTTGGATCCCTGTAACTAACCCAAGTCAAAAACATATCTTAGTTTTGTAGTTTAAAGCTTGTATGCTATCTTTGTTGGACTTGAATTGAGTGTTACTTAGTTAATAATTAACTAAGTAGCAATCCTTGTAAAACTTGTTGTTTTGAGTTTCGTGAAAGATATTATCCCCCACTTATCACCACCTTTGTAGTAAAAACTATCAAGTTCTCATGCATGGTTATTATAATCGATTTCAAGTGTTTGTTCACAATGTTAATGGTGTGGGCCGAATTATTTGACCATGGGCCAAACCAGTAGACTATGGGCTGAAATAGTTATCAGTGGGCCATTTAAGTCATTGTGGTCCGAACCAGTTGTGATTGGGCCGAACAACCCTGTTGGGCCGAATGTATGGTCCTGTTTCGGTTGGGCCTGGTCAAATGTCATGGGCCGAATGGGCTTAATTTGTGAACTGTGGGCCGAATGGTGCTATCTGGTCGAATGGGACATAGTCCAACGAATGAAAATGGTCGACTGAACATGCTCGGCCGAATGGGTGGAAGGTCAACTAAGAAGGCTTCGCCCACTTGAGGATGCTTAGGCCGAATGAATAGGCGTGGTCGTATGAGGGCCTACCCCGAATAAGATGGCTTGGACGAATTGTGTGTGTTGGCCGAATGGTGGTCCGAATAGCTTGAGTGGCGAATGGCTGTGGCCGATTGACAAGGTGGCCGAATGAGGGTGCTGCTCAGCTATCGAATGGAGAGGGACGAATGAGGTGGCCGAAGGTGGTGGTTCGGTCGGCCAACCCTTGGCCATTCGGCTCACTGAGAGCCTTGGTCGAACATGGATGCTCAAGTTAAATTCCTAGTCGACCCCATGATGGTTTCGAAGGCGGTGTATGCTAAGGATGTTTCTCGTGGCCATAGATTTCGAGGTTTGAAGGTGTTTAACCGGTTATATGAAGTGTTCAACAAGTGGGTTTTGAAAACCCTAATTTTTCGAACTTTTGCAGCTTCGTACCTTGAATTTCAGTGGATTTGGCTCTGGATCGGTTGTAATTTCGTGTAGAGGAGATCAATACCTTCGTTTAGGCTCAAGAATCACTCAGTTTCATCAAGAAATGAGTGAGATATGGTAGAGAGAAGCTAGGGTTCTCTAGAGAGAGAGTTCCGGTGATTGGGTTTTAGAGAGAGAGTAGGAAGAGGGAAATGAGGGGAAAGCCCTCATTTATGACTTTAAATACCCCGAGGGTACTCGGGTTCGTTTCGGTTACTCGGTTTACGTCTTCGTTGCGTTTCTGGAACGTAAATCGTATATTTACGCGTTTTAAATAAAAGAGTTTCTTTAATTACTTTTTGATGAGTTTCAAAATTGTAAAACATAAAATATTATATTTTCCTAAATTTATTATTGTTCGTGTCGTTTTCGTTTTTGTTTTGTCAGAACGCGTCACCTTCGCGCGTATTCGTTCGAATTGTCCCCCGAACGAACACGACGATATTTTTGCTTTCTGATGCTTGTTTTCTACTTTTCAGTCATTATTTCAGAACGTTAAACTCACAGATATGTTTGTGTGAATCATCACTCACGCAAACACACTGTCAGTTCGCTATTCTGAAACAACACTGAAATTATGTTTTGAATTGTATTTCCTCACTGACGGACTCAACTAAACGTCCTGTTTTCACATTGTTTTTGTACTGATTTGTCGGCCATCTGATTCCTGCCATCTATGGATATCAGATCGCAACCGCCATGTTCTTGTTGTTTACTTGCGCACTGTTGTTTCCCTTGATTCGTTGTATTAACTGTACTTAGGTTTTCACCTAAATACAAACAACTATTGTTTATCATGAGTTGTTGTACATACGGTATTTAAGTTTTCACATAAATACGTACAACTGTTTCTTGTATTTTGAATTCTGTTATCACAAACGCTGTTCATGCAATTGTATTTACACACTGTAAATAGTGAAAGTACACGTACCGTACGGACTTGCCGGACGATCAGGTACTGGATGTCACAGTCTTCCCTTGTTAAAGAAATTTCGTCCCGAAATTTAAACGTTATTGTTGGATACTACTTTTTCTTTGTATAGGTGGGGATGTTTTGACATCACGTGTTTCTCACGTTCTCAAGGTTTCACGGATTCGTTTTTTTCAGTCTCTCGACTGCACGATCCATAATGTTCGAGGTTCCTCGAAATGATGTTGTTATTGTGTGCCCTAGTCCCTCTCAATGGGCCTAGGATTTTGTGTACCGTTATGTAATGAGTGGACTCGATTTCATCGTCCATATTAATTTAATAACATCAAGTCTGATGGAAGTGTGAGGTAGCTTGGCACTTAAAATCCATAGCTGTTGGTGTACACTCCCATCATGGTATTTCGAGTTGTTACATCAACTTCATGGTTCTTAGCATGCACTATGTTTCTTGTAGTCGCGTGTTATTTCTTGTCAGAAGGAATCTCTCATTCCTCCCCTTGTTGAAATGGATCCACGTATTGCCCGGTAGGACAACAGTGGTGGATCAAATCGTGAAATTTGCGTACCTTAGTAATGAGATTTATGAGCGCATCTTTGTTGTTCACTGTAATGACATGGAGAGGGTTTTATCGGTTCAGATGACTTCAGCCCCATTAGGGGTAAAGCATCTGTCCTGATGGTGATGTTGACACTACTCGTGTCCCCTGGACTTGAATTCCATGGTATGTGTTTGTGCACTAAAAGTAAGTGAACCGTGTGTTCATGTCATTTATACTTGTTTACCTCCAACTACTAAAATAGTGTAAGAGGTATTCTAGAATTGTCCCAATATGAGTAAGTTATAAAATAACTTTAAAGAGGCAAACGAAAATCTATGCTAGTATAAAAATATACCACTGCAAAGATTTTAGATGAAGAGCGTACCAGTGTTGATGTCTGTGTCCTGGCGGGTAGCAGCCACTCCAATTTGAAAGGCCCGTCCTCTAGCTACCGGTGCCTTTGGTGGGATTCTCTTGGGACAGTCCCTTGCGAGATTTCCAGGTTCGCCACATGTGAAGCAAGACCTGTTTTCATTAACAGCAGCCATCATCGCTGCATTGTTGTTATTGTTCTGGGGAGTTGGATTCCTGCAGTGATCAACCCAATGCCCCAATCTTCCGCACCCAGTGCAATGTCTGCACGGGGTCCCAAGATGGTGGTGAAAATGACAGTTGTTGCGTTGAGGAGCCGCGCCAGCATACGGCTTCTTGACTTGTAGTGGTGGTGGTTGTGGTGCTCCAAGGGCTGGTGTGGTCCCAGCATATTTTTTGTGTACTTTCTGTTTCTTAGCCGGATGTTCATCTGGCTTCCTTGATGTTTCAGTCTTCGCTACTTCAACTTCCTCCTTCAGTGCCCCCGAGGCAACCATTACATTAGTTAACGTCGCTGACAGTGTAACAGCCATCTCTAGGGTAGTGGGGTGGGCAGCAATCACATGCCCTTGAATACAAGCTGGTAGTCCACCGACGTACTGCTCAATTCGTTTCTCCAGTGTTGGCACTATGTCCGGTTCCAATGTCGCTAACTCGTGAAATCTGATGGTATAGACAAGATGTCTAGCTCCCACCATAACATGATTGAGCAACTTTATCTCAACCTTCTTCAATTCGTTTTTGGGGCAAAACTCACTCCTCAGCAAGTCCTTGAATTCCTCCCAAGACATAGACAATGCCTCATCTCGTCCCCTTGTCTGAACCTGAGCATTCCACCAGGTCAGCGCTCGTTTGTCGAACGAGCCTGCAGCATACCTCACTTTGTGTTGATCAGGACAACCACTGATGTCGAGGGTCGTCTCCATCTTTTCGATCCATTGGATCAAGCCAACTGCCCCCTCATTGCCACTGAAAGTAGGTGGCTTGCATCCTACAAAGTTCTTGTAGGAGTAGTCCTGTTGGTTCTTGGTGTTTCCACTGCCCTCTCCAGATGAGTTGGCAGTATTTTTGCTGTTGTTGGTGTTGATCCTATTCATCATGTCAGGAAGCACATCCCTCAATTGGTTCGTCAGTAGAGTGGCTAATGCGATGGTAGCAGGGTCCAACTCATGAATAGGCGGTGGCGGAGGAGGAGGTGGAGGTGGTGGTGGTAGATGTGGAGGAGAGTCAGGTGGTGTCGGTGTCGAAGAATGTGGAGCAGAATCTTGAGGTGGCGGTAACAGAGGTGGTTGTCTTCTTGGCAGCATTCTAATCATAACCGAAATAAAATCGGTTAGTGCAGTGATCAGATGCAGAAGACATATGCAAATAGAATCCTATGTCATAAGATCTCTACATGAGGGTCCCTAGGTTATAGTCTAGGCCAAACCGTTTAAGCGATATGACCTATATTTCTCTATAACCATGGCTCTGATACCAATCAGTCACACCCCGAGCCGGCGTGCTGGATCGACTTTCCCGTCGGGCGGAAAGTTTTCGGGGCGCGATATCGTTTGATAATCGAAATGATCAGATTGCTTGCATAACACATGATGTATGATGAGAAATGCTAACATGACATATGATATAGAATTACAAAGTTAAATTACAATGTTATGTTCATAATTTAACCAAGTAAATCTATCAAAAAAGAATCAGAGTTTTCTATCTTACAACTACACAAGATGTACAAAAGTTGATTCACTGTTTAGTTATTTCAAAATATGTTCATCACAAAATGAAGTTAGGTCTTCTAAAAGTTCACTAGCTTAAGTCCTGAATGCTGGTGACTAGACCTGTTCGTCACTTGAGAAAACATGCATTTAAACAAAGTCAACACTAGGTTGGTGAGTTCATAAGTTTAGTAATTGAAAACCATTGGCTTGTTAACATTTACACACACAATATCATACAAATGTATTGTTAATGTTTGATTCACCCGTCTCACACGATGGTCTCTCCATAGTTATATTTACTAGTGATATTTCATTCTATCAAGCATGCTTATATATAGGGCATACGAAAGGGTCGAGCCTACAACCCGCCCAGACGCCATCCCACCACATGCTCAATAGAATTCAACACCACTTGTAATACAACTATAGATACCCATTCACATCTCCCTTATGTTCAGCCCGTCTGATATGCACCCATAAGGTTTTGTTCATTCCCCAGTGTGTTAGTCACAAACGAAATGTTTCACCCATGTCTTGTTGATATCTATCTGGTCTATCTCTCACGATGGCCTCTCCATAGTTATACTACAAACAGTGTTTCGCCCTATCAAGCATGCTTATATATAGGGCATACAAAAGGGTCGAGCCTACAACCCGCCCAGACGCCATCCCACCACATGCTCAATAGAATTTAACACTACTTGTATTACAACTATGGATATCCATCTATTCTCACATGGTTCAACCTTGTCTCGTCGTATTGTCTCACATAGTCTCATATAGGCTCATATAGTCTCATGTAGTCTCATCACATAGTCTCATATAGTCTCATATAGTCCCATCACGTAGTCTCATATAGTCACATATAGTCTCATCACGTAGTCTCATATAGTCACATATAGTCTCATCACATAGGCTCATGTAGTCTCATATAGTCTCATATAGTCTCATCATATAGTCTCATGTAGTCTCATATAGTCTCATCACCTAGTCTCATATAGTCTCATCACCTAGTCTCCTATAGTCTCATGTAGTCTCACATAGTCTCATCAAGTAGTTTCATATAGTCTCATTACATAGCCTCAAATAGTCTCATATAGTCTCATATAATCTCATTTAGTCTATCACATAGGCTCATATAAGTATACTCCCTATTCACGTAGTCACACAATCACATAGTTTCATATTATAAACATAGTGTTATAAGATCAATTCTTAATACACTTATATTACTCAACAATTTGCTGATATCAGGAACTTACGTTGTTATGATATCATTCTAGGCATGACATAATCATGAAATGAACAAAATGCTAGGAACTCTAGTATTCAACATTTTATTATAAGATCATGTCTTATAATGCAATGTTAATATGTACGGGGAATGACGTCTTGAACCTAGGTTATCATGATGTCATCCTTGATATCACAAATAATAGTCTCATATGTTGTATTGGTGTTATGTATCCCTCTATGATTTTAACAACGTGTTATATGAACTCATTTAAGGGCACGGTGTTAATAATGTGGCGAATGATATCGTCATCTTGAAAGCATGTTATCATGATTATCATTCTTGTTGTTATTTGAAATTGTTCTATGTCATCTCCTGCTTATCTCTTTGTAAGAATAATAAATTGTCATAAGATATAATCTTATGACTTGTATTATTCTCTCGTGTTGATGATTCATGAATCTATATTATCATGTTTCATCCTAGTTATCGTAGTCATGTTATGATCATACAAGCATGCATACAATGATGCGCGATAATAAGTCAAGCAATATTATCTAAATTATGGTATAAGCAATATAGTGTTCTAACACTTTTAAATAAATAAAAGATTTAGCATGTTTCTCAGCCCCGAGAGTTAAAATCAGTTTAAATTAGAAAAGGGGCGTATGAACTCACCATGTAGTTGTCATGGTTGACTTACCTTAAACAAGAAATGCACACGCTCTTAATTGTACTTGAGATTGTTTTCACGATCCTATATTGATTTCACGTTGTTGTAGCTTATAAGTATAAGTTATATGAATTCAGATGCGTGTGTGTGTTTGTCACACCCCGAGCCGGCGGGATAGGATCGGTTGTCCCGTCGGGCGGAAGGTTCCCAGGGCGCGATATCGTGAGTGATAATCGTGATGATCAGATTGTTTACATTGCACATGATATAACTGAGAAATGCTAAATATAATAGAATTACAAAGTTAAATTACATCAGTATTGTTTCTAATTTAACAATGTAAATCTACCATTAACATCATATATTTCTATCTTGTATTTACACAAGATATACAAAATAATTTGTATAATGATGTCTTCAAAAGTATGCAGGTCAAAAATGCTAAGTCTTCTATCTGAAGTCCTAGTCCAAAAGGAATAACTCCTTAGTTGACCTGTTCGTCACCTGAGAAGTCATGCAAAAATCAAGTCAACACATGGTTGGTGAGTTCATATAGTTTTATGATTTGAAAATGATTTGAAAACCTCTTTTGGTAAAGACCCTAACCTCATTAATTCCACATGTAATATCCACATCGGTATGCTTATATATAGGGAATCACGAAAGGGTCAAGCCCAGACACTATCCCACCACATACTAATATGCATATGACACTGTTGTTAATGATGATTAAGCATTTTTACCCAACACCTCTGTATTTGATTATGATTTTGAAACCTGATTTGCCTTTGATCCTCTTGATTTTGATCGTAGATATAGGATTTCCCAAAAGTCAGTGATAGTAGTAAAATGTCAAATATTTAATTAAATAATTAAATAAAACATTTAAGTACAACTAAGACATGATGATTGGGTATGGTTTTACTCAATCATTTAGACTTAGTTGTTGGTGGGTGTCCAAATTGTAACCTCTCACACGTGACCCATGTCAGGCATAACTCACAAGGAGTACACCTGAACTGACGGGATTTTAATGATTTGCCCTTACAGCTTGACCCAAAGGTCTTCTGTACATGCGGGGACTTTAATGTTTTGCCCTTACAGCTTGACCCAAAGGTCTTCTATACATGCGGGGACTTTAAGGATATCCTTTGTTTCTTGATCTCTTGATTCTCTTAGACTTTGATATTGATTTCAATGATTGTTCACGTTGTTGCCCGTATAGCCTGACTACAAGAGTCTTCTATACCTGAAGGGACTTTATATGTGTGTTACACGTGGTCTTGATTCCATATACAACTGACATCCACCTTGACTTGAGTATTAATGATTTCATTAGATTGTAATGATTTCATTATTTCAATGATTCACACACATTTATGAATTCTGATCTTCCTGAGTCTCTTGATTCTTGATTCTTTGAATTCCCTTGATTTCCAATGATAATTGAGTTGATTATGATTCTTAAATCTCAGATCACACACTGAGTTATGATTCCTTTTGAATATGATCTCTTGATTATGATCATTTGATTTCACTTCGAATTTAGATTCTTGAATTTGAGCTTGATGGACTAAGGGTTGATTTAGAGTTTAAATTTAAGGTATTACTCATAAAAGTACTTAAATTTATTTGATAACTTGATCTGTTTAATAATTTCCTAGACAGGAGTCTAGGAGTATCAACAAACATATATATGTAAAAACATATAATAAATAAAAGCATTTAAATAAACAGTTTAAATAAAAACAGTTTACGCATGCTTCTCAGCCCCGCGTTTTAAAACAAAAATGTTTAGAAAAGGGGCAATGAACTCACTTGTGTTGCTTTGTATAGAATTACCACAAATGCGCGCTCGTTGTTGTAGCTTATGTGTCTTCGGTTCCTGAGTTGTTTTAAGAGAATTCACAGACGATAAGTATTTATAATAAGCGTCCTAACTAAGGTTTGGTCTCGGTGTGCCACTATGTGTCCTAGATTACTAATGCGTTTGTATGATTTCATCTAACTAAATTAAACTTATTACCCTTAAATAACTTAGATCCCACAGTAACCAATTAGAAACTTTAAGTGAAATGCTTTCAAACTTGCTCATTTCAAGTTACACCTTTATTTATAAAAATAATTCAATTTAATTTAATAAGGTTTATAAATCGATTTCTATTATATTAAAAACATAATTACATTAAGAAAATGAAATAAAACATGATGGGCTTATATATTAAACCCATTGGGCCACCCTTGGCCCATTATTTAGACTTTATGAGTTCAAGGATACTTGATCCATGTGTTGATTTACTAAGCCTAGATAATTCATGTAAATCATCTAGACTAGTTATAAATTTTATGGATCCTTCTTAGGGTTGATGTGTTAATCATTGTATCAACAATAATCCTTATGTTAACATTTTGACCCTTTTATGATCTCTCCCATGTACCCACATGTGATGAATCCATGCATACACATTTGATCAACTCGTGCATGCACTCCCATGCACACACACTTGATCCGCCCATGCATACGCTCTAACCACTCAATCCCACGTGTAACCACCCCATCCAAATTGATGTAATCATGAGCCGTGCAACTTAGGTGTTTGCCCGATCGAATGAAGCTGTCGAATAGGGTTAAGCCGATCGAATGGGTGATGGTCGAATGAATAATGGTCGAATGAGTGCTTGATTCGGCGAATAGGTTAGGTTCGAATGTGTAAAGTCGAATGAAGGTTCATTCGTGATATGCATGGTCGAATAAGTGTTGGTCGAATGAGGACTAGAGGCGACTGACAAGGCCGATTGAGAGCTGAACGAATGAAGGTCCATTCGGAGATAGTTTGGTCGAATGAGCCACTTGATGATCGAATGAAGACTGGCCGAAAGGCCTTAGCCATTCGCCGAATGTCTCGGCTCATTCTTTGAGCTGTTCTTGGCCATTCGGCCGATCGAACAAACCAAGGCAACCAAAGAGATCCGAGCTAATCGACCGGATGTTGTCCTACTCTTGTTCCTACATGATCCTAAGGTGTTGTGGAGTGTTTCCTAAGGTTCGAAATGTGCTAGAACCGGTTGAGATGAGAGGCTCGAAATTAGGGTTTTCAAAACCCTTAAACCGCAATAAAATGGATCATTACCTCAAATTTACTGGATAAAACTTTAGATCCCTTGTACTTTCACGATCTACAAGTGATGGTGGTGATTTAGACACCGAAATCAAACTATTTCATCAAGAATTGAGGAAGAAATTCTAGAGAGAAGTGGGTTTTCTTGTAAAACTTTTAGAGAGAGAGTGAGATGAACGAGGGAGGGGATTATGAGCTGGTTGGTGGTGGTTGTTGTGGCATTAAAGCCACAATAAATGTGGGGGAAATACCCGGGTTCGTTCGGGTTCGTTCGGTTTCGCGTGGTTTCGCGTAGAAACGTCGTTTTCGTTCCGAAACGGCTCGGTTTTAAAATAGAATCATAAAATTTATTTTAGATTGTGATTCCTAATAAATTAACTAGATATCTTTTAATTATTAAATTTACAAAATATTTGTTTAACGTTTAAATCGAATCGCGCGGTCATCGCGCGTATTTGTTCGAATCGTCACCCGATCAAACACGACGATAACTACACTTTTCAATATTGTTTTCTAATTATTGAACATCATTCAGAACGTTAAACTTTCAGATTGATTCGTACAGATCGTCACCTATACGAATAATCTGTCGGTTTAGCATTCACTTAACGATATTCGTGTTGTTTTGTCCTGTAAAGCCTCACATACGTTTATACGTAATAAGATCCTAACAAGTAAATCACATGATGATTCTGTGTTGCCAGATAATTATCTGACTCAAGAACCTTTGTTCTGAACTAAGTTTCTCTGAAATGATTATGAATTCACTGTTTCGATAATATGAAATGATACTGAGGTTTGATATGAACATGAAATACACTGAATTACATGAAAATTGTACCTGATTACTGTTCACGCACTGTTACGATCACTGTTCCGGTGACGGTTCCGGCACTGATGTTACAGTCTCCCCTTGTTAAAGAAATTTCGTCCCGAAATTTAAGGATTGTTATCGGGTACAGCTTCCTCTTCAAACAGTTGGGGATACTTTAACTTCATGTGATCCTCACGTTCCCAAGTAAACTCGGGTCCGCGTCTTGAATTCCAACGAACCTTTACTATCGGAATACGACTTCGTCTCAGTTGCTTAACTTTGCGATCCATAATCTCTAAAGGTTCTTCGACAAAATGCAACTGATCATCAACTTGAATCTCTTCGAACGGAATGACGAGTGATTCGTCAGCAAGGCATTTCTTTAAATTCGAGACGTGAAACACGTTATGCACACCACTGAGTTCATCTGGTAATCTCAGTCTATACGCCACAGGACCAATACGTTCAATGATTTCGAACGGTCCTACGTATCGTGGTGCTAATTTGCCTTTTGTTCCAAAGCGTACAACGCCTTTCCATGGGGATACCTTCAACATTACACGGTCTCCCACTTGGAATTCCAACGGCTTGCGCCGTTTGTCAGCGTAGCTCTTTTGTCTGCTCCTGGTAGCTTGTAGTCTTCTTTGAATCTGAGCAATCTTATCAGTGGTTTCCTGAATAAGTTCTGGCCCAGTTATACGGTTATCTCCCACTTCAGTCCAACAGATCGGTGATCGACACTTCCGGCCATAGAGAGCCTCGAATGGTGCACATCCAATACTGCTGTGATAACTGTTGTTGTAGGAGAACTCAATCAGTGGCAAATGAGAATCCCAATTCCCACCGAAATCCAAAATACAGGTTCTTAACATATCCTCTAGGGTCTGAATCGTACGTTCGCTTTGACCGTCCGTTTGTGGATGGTAAGCTGTACTCAGATTTAACTGCGTCCCTAGAGACTTCTGCAGTGATTGCCAGAACCTTGAAGTAAATCTGCTGTCTCTATCAGAAATAATTGACAATGGTACACCGTGACGTACCACTATCTCATTGATGTACAATCTCGCCAGTCTATCCATCGTGAATGTCTCACGCATCGGCAAGAAATGAGCAGACTTTGTCAAACGGTCTATGATCACCCAAATCATATCGTGACCACTGGAAGTGCGGGGTAGCTTGGTAATGAAGTCCATAGCTATTTGTTCCCACTTCCAGAGCGGAATCTCAGGCTGTACCAGTAAACCAGACGGTCTCTGGTGTTCCGCCTTTACCTTCGCACACGTTAGACATCGACCGACGTACTCGGCTATGTCTTTCTTCATTCCCGGCCACCAATAAAATCCACGCAAGTCTTGGTACATTTTATCAGCGCCTGGATGAACTGAATATTTAGTCTTGTGTGCCTCATCGAAGATAAGTCTTCTCAATTCATCTACCGCCGGGATCCATACGCGATCCTGATAGTAGATCATTCCATCAGACTTGGTCTCTAAATGTTTCTCTGCTCCGCAGTCAAGTTCTTTCTTCAAGTTTCCTCTGTCAACTGACTCCTGTTGTGCTTGAATGATCCTGTCGTGTAAGCTTGTCTGCACAGTCATTCCCATTGCTCTTACGCGCAAGGGTTTGACCCGTTCCTTCCGGCTCAAGGCATCAGCAACAACGTTTGCCTTGCCCGGATGGTACTTGATCACACAATCGTAATCATTCAGGAGTTCAACCCAACGGCGTTGTCGCATGTTGAGCTCCTTCTGATCAAAAATATGTTGCAGACTCTTGTGATCTGTAAATATGGTACACTTAGTGCCATATAAGTAATGTCTCCAAATCTTCAGTGCGAAGATCACTGCTCCCAGTTCAAGATCGTGAGTAGTGTAATTCTTCTCATGAACTTTTAACTGTCTTGATGCATAGGCGATAACTTTGTCCCGTTGCATCAGTACGCAACCAAGTCCCTGATGGGATGCGTCACAGTAGACTACAAAGTCATCACATCCTTCCGGGAGTGATAGGATTGGAGCATTACATAACTTCTGCTTCAATGTCTGAAAGGCATCCTCTTGTTTATATTCCCAGACAAACGGTTCATTCTTCTGAGTTAACTTAGTGAGAGGCAAAGCTATCTTAGAAAAGTTCGAGATGAACCTTCTATAATAACCCGCCAATCCCAGAAAAGACCGTATCTCCGTTGGTGTCTTCGGAGTGTCCCAGTTCTTTATTGCTTCTATCTTGGCAGGGTCTACATGAATTCCCTCACTGTTGACTACATGACCAAGAAACTGAACTTCCCTTAACCAAAATTCACACTTAGAGAACTTGGCATAAAGTTTCTGTTCCATCAACAGTTCCAAGATCTTCCTGAGGTGTTGCTCGTGCTCTGTCTTGGTCTTGGAATAAATCAGTATGTCATCTATGAAGACAATGACAAACTGATCTAAATACGGCTTGCACACTCGGTTCATGAGATCCATGAAAACCGCTGGTGCATTTGTCAATCCGAAAGGCATCACCATGAATTCATAATGCCCGTATCTGGTTCGGAATGCCGTCTTCGGTATGTCTTCGCCTTGAACTCTGAGCTGATGATAACCAGACCGCAAATCAATCTTCGAGAAGTACTGAGCTCCTTGCAGTTGGTCAAACAAATCATCAATCCTCGGCAATGGATACCGATTCTTGATGGTTAGTTTGTTCAGCTCTCTGTAATCTATGCACATCCTGAACGATCCGTCTTTCTTCTTCACAAACAAGACCGGAGCTCCCCAAGGCGAGTAGCTCGGTCTAATGAATCCTTTGTCCAATAACTCCTGCAACTGGTTTGATAATTCCTGCATCTCCGAAGGTGCTAGCCGATAAGGAGATTTAGCGACAGGAGTTGCTCCAGGAACTAAATCGATTCGAAACTCTACCGGTCGCACCGGAGGCAAACCTGGTAGGTCTTCAGGGAATACTTCTGGATATTCTCTTACTACTGGTACGTCTTGTATCTTCTTCTTGTCTTTCTCTTTTTCCACTACATGAGCCAAGAACGCTACACACTTCTTCTGTAAACACTTACGCGCCTTTATGCAGGAAATGATTTTGACACTTCGTTTTGCTTGATCCCCTCTGACTTCCAATACACGATCATCGGGCAATGGAACTCGAAGCAGCTTCTCAGAACAGACAACTTCCACTCGGTTAGAGGAAAGCCAATCCATTCCAACAATGATGTCGAAACTACCCAACTCCATCGGTATCAAATCGATAGAGAATGTATGACCGTTAAGTGTCAATGGGCAATTCCTGTGAACTGTACTAACTGTGATCTGTTTTCCGTTAGCTACTTCTATAATGTAAGGGGAGTCTAACTGTTCTTCTATGGAATCTAGTTGGCATGCAAAATCGGCAGAGATAAAACTCTGATCCGCACCAGTGTCAAATAGAACAGATGCATAAAAGTCATGTAAGAGAAACATACCAGTGACCACATTTGGGTCCTGGCGTGCAGCTGGTGCTCCAATAACAAAAGCTCTTCCACGAGGAGCTTGAACTGCCTGTTGTGCCTTCTTCGAGCAGTTCTTTGCAAAGTGGCCTTGTTCGCCACAGTTGAAGCATCCACCGTTATTCTGATTAGCTGGTGGAGGAAGTGCTAGAGCAGCATTGTTAACTGCTGGATTTGGTGTCAGTCTGCACTGCTGAACCCAGTGCCCTTTTCTTCCACAACCCGTGCATTGACGGCACTGGTTGTTTGCAGCATGATGATACTGGCATTTAGTACACAAAGGATGTGGGCCAGTATACTGTCTCTTGGGCACATTTTGTTGGGCCGTTGCTACTTGATTCAAGGGAGTAGCCACAGTGTAGTTCTTGATTAATTTCTGCTTCTTCTTTTGGTGTTGCTGATGTTGTGGCTTCTTTGAAGATTCTTCCTTGCGCTTCCCGGTGTCAGCCTCTTTCTTCAGAATTCCAGAGGCAACCATCAAATCAGTGAGTTTTCCAGACAGTCTCACTGCAGACTCAACAGTAGTAGGGTTGGCTGAAACAACCATTCCCTGAATGCAGGCGGGAAGTCCACCTACATATCTGTCGATTCTCTTCTCTAAAGTCGGTACCATGTCTGGCACCAAAGCAACTAACTCGTGATAACGAGTAGTGTAACCGATGTGATCAGCACCTTTCATCACATGGTTGGACAGTTCCACTTCCAACTTCTGCAGCTCATTCTTAGGACAGAATTCTGTTCGCAGCAGTGCTTTGAAGTCTTCCCATGGCATTGCCATAGCTTCATCTCTTCCTCGGGCTTTGATCTGACTATTCCACCAAGTCAGAGCCCGCTTGTTGAATGTTCCAGCTGAATAACGGACTTTATGATGCTCTGGACAACTGCAGAGATCCAGAGTAGCTTCAATCTTTTCAATCCATTGGATTAATCCAACGGCTCCTTCAGATCCGCTAAAGCTAGGCGGCTTACATCCTACGAATGACTTGTAGGAATAGTGTGAAGTACCTCCAGTATTTCATCTGGCTTCTCCAGATGAATTGCCAGTGTTGTTTATCTCATTACGGAGAAGGTTGAACATCTCCGGAATCGCTTCCTTCATTTGGTTGGTCATCTGACTGCTCAGTAGAGTCACCAAAGCGATGGTGGTAGGATCCAGTATGGGAGTCGTGCCTGAACCTGATGCCTGTGTGATCAGTGGGGGAGGAGGTGGAGGCGGTGGAGGAGGTGGCGGTGGTGAATCATTTGGTGATGGCGTTGAGGAGTGTGGAGCTTGGTCTTGTGTTGATGTCAACAGCGGAGGTTGTCTTCGTGGCGGCATTCTGATCATAACCAAATGAATATGGTTAGTGCAATGATCGAATGCAGAAGACGCAATGCAATAAGTCTTAAACCCTAAGTTCTCTACATGCAGGGTCCCTAGGTTATAGTCTAGGCCAAACCGTTTAAATAAATGACCTATATTTCTCTATAACCATGGCTCTGATACCAATCTGTCACACCCCGAGCCGGCGGGATAGGATCGGTTGTCCCGTCGGGCGGAAGGTTCCCAGGGCGCGATATCGTGAGTGATAATCGTGATGATCAGATTGTTTACATTGCACATGATATAACTGAGAAATGCTAAATATAATAGAATTACAAAGTTAAATTACATCAGTATTGTTTCTAATTTAACAATGTAAATCTACCATTAACATCATATATTTCTATCTTGTGTTTACACAAGATATACAAAATAATTTGTATAATGATGTCTTCAAAAGTATGCAGGTCAAAAATGCTAAGTCTTCTATCTGAAGTCCTAGTCCAAAAGGAATAACTCCTTAGTTGACCTGTTCGTCACCTGAGAAGTCATGCAAAAATCAAGTCAACACATGGTTGGTGAGTTCATATAGTTTTATGATTTGAAAATGATTTGAAAACCTCTTTTGGTAAAGACCCTAACCTCATTAATTCCACATGTAATATCCACATCGGTATGCTTATATATAGGGAATCACGAAAGGGTCAAGCCCATACACTATCCCACCACATACTAATATGCATATGACACTGTTGTTAATGATGATTAAGCATTTTTACCCAACACCTCTGTATTTGATTATGATTTTGAAACCTGATTTGCCTTTGATCCTCTTGATTTTGATCGTAGATATAGGATTTTCCAAAAGTCAGTGATAGTAGTAAAATGTCAAATATTTAATTAAATAATTAAATAAAACATTTAAGTACAACTAAGACATGATGATTGGGTATGGTTTTACTCAATCATTTAGACTTAGTTGTTGGTGGGTGTCCAAATTGTAACCTCTCACACGTGACCCATGTCAGGCATAACTCACAAGGAGTACACCTGAACTGACGGGATTTTAATGATTTGCCCTTACAGCTTGACCCAAAGGTCTTCTGTACATGCGGGGACTTTAATGTTTTGCCCTTACAGCTTGACCCAAAGGTCTTCTATACATGCGGGGACTTTAAGGATATCCTTTGTTTCTTGATCTCTTGATTCTCTTAGACTTTGATATTGATTTCAATGATTGTTCACGTTGTTGCCCGTATAGCCTGACTACAAGAGTCTTCTATACCTGAAGGGACTTTATATGTGTGTTACACGTGGTCTTGATTCCATATACAACTGACATCCACCTTGACTTGAGTATTAATGATTTCATTAGATTGTAATGATTTCATTATTTCAATGATTCACACACATTTATGAATTCTGATCTTCCTGAGTCTCTTGATTCTTGATTCTTTGAATTCCCTTGATTTCCAATGATAATTGAGTTGATTATGATTCTTAAATCTCAGATCACACACTGAGTTATGATTCCTTTTGAATATGATCTCTTGATTATGATCATTTGATTTCACTTCGAATTTAGATTCTTGAATTTGAGCTTGATGGACTAAGGGTTGATTTAGAGTTTAAATTTAAGGTATTACTCATAAAAGTACTTAAATTTATTTGATAACTTGATCTGTTTAATAATTTCCTAGACAGGAGTCTAGGAATATCAACAAACATATATATGCAAAAACATATAATAAATAAAAGCATTTAAATAAACAGTTTAAATAAAAACAGTTTACGCATGCTTCTCAGCCCCGCGTTTTAAAACAAAAATGTTTAGAAAAGGGGCAATGAACTCACTTGTGTTGCTTTGTATAGAATTACCACAAATGCGCGCTCGTTGTTGTAGCTTATGTGTCTTCGGTTCCTGAGTTGTTTTAAGAGAATTCACAGACGATAAGTATTTATAATAAGCGTCCTAACTAAGGTTTGGTCTCGGTGTGCCACTATGTGTCCTAGATTACTAATGCGTTTGTATGATTTCATCTAACTAAATTAAACTTATTACCCTTAAATAACTTAGATCCCACAGTAACCAATTAGAAACTTTAAGTGAAATGCTTTCAAACTTGCTCATTTCAAGTTACACCTTTATTTATAAAAATAATTCAATTTAATTTAATAAGGTTTATAAATCGATTTCTATTATATTAAAAACATAATTACATTAAGAAAATGAAATAAAACATGATGGGCTTATATATTAAACCCATTGGGCCACCCTTGGCCCATTATTTAGACTTTATGAGTTCAAGGATACTTGATCCATGTGTTGATTTACTAAGCCTAGATAATTCATGTAAATCATCTAGACTAGTTATAAATTTTATGGATCCTTCTTAGGGTTGATGTGTTAATCATTGTATCAACAATAATCCTTATGTTAACATTTTGACCCTTTTATGATCTCTCCCATGTACCCACATGTGATGAATCCATGCATACACATTTGATCAACTCGTGCATGCACTCCCATGCACACACACTTGATCCGCCCATGCATACGCTCTAACCACTCAATCCCACGTGTAACCACCCCATCCAAATTGATGTAATCATGAGCCGTGCAACTTAGGTGTTTGCCCGATCGAATGAAGCTGTCGAATAGGGTTAAGCCGATCGAATGGGTGATGCTCGAATGAATAATGGTCGAATGAGTGCTTGATTCGGCGAATAGGTTAGGTTCGAATGTGTAAAGTCGAATGAAGGTTCATTCGTGATATGCATGGTCGAATAAGTGTTGGTCGAATGAGGACTAGAGGCGACTGAAAAGGCCGATTGAGAGCTGAACGAATGAAGGTCCATTCGGAGATAGTTTGGTCGAATGAGCCACTTGATGATCGAATGAAGACTGGCCGAAAGGCCTTAGCCATTCGCCGAATGTCTCGGCTCATTCTTTGAGCTGTTCTTGGCCATTCGGCCGATCGAACAAACCAAGGCAACCAAAGAGATCCGAGCTAATCGACCGGATGTTGTCCTACTCTTGTTCCTACATGATCCTAAGGTGTTGTGGAGTGTTTCCTAAGGTTCGAAATGTGCTAGAACCGGTTGAGATGAGAGGCTCGAAATTAGGGTTTCCAAAACCCTTAAACCGCAATAAAATGGATCATTACCTCAAATTTACTGGATAAAACTTTAGATCCCTTGTACTTTCACGATCTACAAGTGATGGTGGTGATTTAGACACCGAAATCAAACGATTTCATCAAGAATTGAGGAAGAAATCCTAGAGAGAAGTGGGTTTTCTTGTAAAACTTTTAGAGAGAGAGTGAGATGAACGAGGGAGGGGATTATGAGCTGGTTGGTGGTGGTTGTTGTGGCATTAAAGCCACAATAAATGTGGGGGAAATACCCGGGTTCGTTCGGGTTCGTTCGGTTTCGCGTGGTTTCGCGTAGAAACGTCGTTTTCGTTCCGAAACGGCTCGGTTTTAAAATAGAATCATAAAATTTATTTTAGATTGTGATTCCTAATAAATTAACTAGATATCTTTTAATTATTAAATTTACAAAATATTTGTTTAACGTTTAAATCGAATCGCGCGGTCATCGCGCGTATTTGTTCGAATCGTCACCCGATCAAACACGACGATAACTACACTTTTCAATATTGTTTTCTAATTATTGAACATCATTCAGAACGTTAAACTTTCAGATTGATTCGTACAGATCGTCACCTATACGAATAATCTGTCGGTTTAGCATTCACTTAACGATATTCGTGTTGTTTTGTCCTGTAAAGCCTCACATACGTTTATACGTAATAAGATCCTAACAAGTAAATCACATGATGATTCTGTGTTGCCAGATAATTATCTGACTCAAGAACCTTTGTTCTGAACTAAGTTTCTCTGAAATGATTATGAATTCACTGTTTCGATAATATGAAATGATACTGAGGTTTGATATGAACATGAAATACACTGAATTACATGAAAATTGTACCTGATTACTGTTCATGCACTGTTACGATCACTGTTCCGGTGACGGTTCCGGCACTGATGTTACAGTGTTAGCCTTAGAGTGGGTTAACACTTAGTGGTCTTGGTCATCATTCGGCCTCAGTTCGTTTGTTAATAGATATGCTAACACTTAACTACTTTGAGTTATGCTTAATACTTAATGTGAATACTTCTGAAGAGCAACGTTTCCTGACGCCTTAAAGATTCTCATTGTTCCACAAGAAGAAAATTCTCCAACAAGAACAAATAATGTTGTTTTCTCTGATTTTTTAAAGGAAGTTGATGTTGGAGATCTCCTCAAATTATTATTTGAAAGTACCTTTAGATTAATTAATCTGTGTAGTATTTATACTTTGTAGTATATAAATACGAATTTAGTATCATACGTAATGTTCCACATTAACAAACACCATGTATGTAGTATACTTGTTTGTATGCTATTATTTTTTGATTCAAAAATTATCAGTATCATTTAAGTAATCATTTGTTACATTATTTAGATTTCAGCTCTTGAATTTTTATTTTATACTGGTGACCGATGGAAAATAGTGGGGAGATTTTCCATATACAACCACATTGCACAACAATGCCAATTGAGGCTAGATTCATCCGCAGGTGGAGGCCGTACCGGATAGGAAATGTTTATTTCCACTTAATCGTTGACAAAAAGGTAAGCATCACACAAAATATGTTTACATCTACTACTATATATTAATGATTAATGTAAAAAAAATTTCCACACAAGGAGATGCCATTCATGTTTTTTCTGAGGACGACGGAAACGATTCAGTATGTGCGTCAATAAAAATAATGGATTGCTACCATTTAGAAAGATATGTTTGCAGTCGTGCTCCAGCCTAAATGAAAGTAGTGGCACATCCAGCTGCTTTAAGGATTGGCTTTGCATCATCCATTATCCCCATAGACAACAATAGTCATATTGCATCAACCTATTTTAGTTTTATAGGCTATGAACACTTGATATCAAGGTTGAACAATCACCAAGTACTAACAGCTGAGCCAACTTTTTTAAATAAAAATACTCATTATTCTATACAACTATTTCTACAAAGATTTGTCAATAGACTATGTAGGAAGGATCGATGATGCATGGTATGAAAATACCAACAACGATACCGTTATGCGACTGAAAAGTGGAGATCCAGTGTAAGCTTTCCTAAAAATAAGGCTCTAGAAATTGTTGTCACAATTAGAACCATTATAAATATGCAATAGTAAAAAAAAAAATACAGTATGTAACTTTACTATTGTTAACAACAAATTTTGTTTTGCAGCAAAGAGCCGATTAATATTACCTTATGGCCAGAAATAGCTTGCTCAGTAAATACGGAGTCAATCATCAACGCAGACCATCACGTTGTTGAGGCTATCACATCGCTTAAAGTTACAGAATTTCATGGTACATAACATTGTCAAAGAATAAAACATAAAAATAATTATATATCTAAAATTTCTTCCTTTTTTTCCTTGGTGCTGACAAGATACAGCTCGAATCAACATCAGCAACACATGTGTATGTGGATCCAGATGTAGACATTGCAAAGTCTATTGCCAGCACGTAATAAAAGAAATTTCCTATATGCATATTTACTACCACATATGGCACCTTACATATTCAACTTGACAAGTTTGAAAACCTTGAAAGTCCAAAACTTCAAGGTCAAGCATTTCAAAAACAATCCAAACTATATTGCAACATTAAAAAGTCAAAATCCAAGCGAAATGCCCCTAAGTACATCCATAGTAAATCACATGCATTGATTCACTATAGTAATCCTTCGAAACTCAATAAATCAAACAATTGATGTTTGTGATTGTTTAATATATAGAATGTAATTATTTTACTTCAGAAAGAAAATATTGAACCATAAATATTTTCCTGAAGCATAATTTAAATATTGATTTTCAAGAATAATTGATTATATAAATTTGTCTAGCTTTTTGCTGTTTAAAAAATCAAAATGTTTAGAAAGTGCATATCATCTTTAAAAATGTATACAATCTTATCAAAGTGACAAATGATTTTTACTTACCAAAATCATGACATTCTTACACTAACATAAAAAATACTTGCATTAAATCAAACGTCTTTTCTCACAGGGTATTGCATTCACGTGCCACGCGTTGGTTACTGCATTCAACAACCGTCGTTCATGGTATTACATAACATGTAAATATTGTCACAGGAAAATTGAACAACAAACCGAATTCTACATATGCACAAACCATGTGATTATGGATCCTAAGTATTGGTAAAAAATGTTTACTATTCACATGCATATCAACTGTCTTTGATATTATTGAATAAATAGAAAATTTATAATTCTTTGGTCCTTTGATAAAAACAATAGACTTTGATTTTCATTTTAAGTTATATTTTAGACTCTCAGCTTCAAGTCATTTGAATATGTAGTTAATACCAGTCAGTGGCGAAGCTAGGAAAAATGTTCAAGGGGGCGAAAGGTACATGTTAATTTTTTTATTCTTATTGCTATGTTTCGAGCTAAAAATTCAGGTCGAGAAATGGTAATTCGGGTCGGGTCAACCAATTTAACTAATCAACTTCACACAATTAACTAATGAACAACCAACAATCAATAAATAAACTAAATAACTCAATAACTCATAAATTTCTAACACACAATTCTCAAATTGTAATCAATAACTCAATAACTCATAAATCACGGGAAAATCAGTGAAGAAGAAGAAGAATCGAACCTGGGTCTTGGAACTTGGAAGCTGGAAGGAAGAAGTAGAACCTGGGTCGCGGCTGCTTCAGGAAGAAAAATCGAACCTGGGTTTCGCCAAGCGGCCAAGCAGCCAAGAAACTGTTAAAGAAGAAGAAGAAGCCATGAAAACTTGTTGTGACATCCAGTACCTGATCGTCTGGCAAGTTCGTACGGTATGTGTACTTTCTCTATTTACTGTATGTAAATACAATGTACGAACAGTGTGTGTGATAACATAACTCAGAACACAAGCAACAATTGTACGTGTTTAAGTGAAAACTCAAATACTGTAAGTACAAAATCTCAAGATAAACTACAGTTGTTTGTATTTAGGTGAAAACCTAAGTACAGTTAATACAACGAATCAAGAGAAACAACATTGTACAAACAAGAGACAAGAACATATCGGTTGCGATATGATATCCATAGATGACAGGAATCAGATGGCCGATAACTCAGTATGAAAGCAAAGTGGAAAATAGGAAGTTTAGTTGAGTCCGTCAGTGAGGAAACACAATTCAGAACATAAATGCAGTGTTATTTTAGAATAATGAACTGACAGTGTGTTTGCGTGGGTGACGATTTACACAAACATATATGTGAGTTTAAAGTTCTAAAATGATGACTGAAAAGTAGAAAACAAAAGTCAGAAAGCAAAACCATCGTCGTGTTCGTTCAGGTGACGATTCGAAAGAATACGCGATCTGACGAAACGCTTAAAATAAACGAATTCGATGAAATAATTTAAGGAAAACAAATTAGAAGATTTACTAGGAATAAACACCTTTTAAATATTAAAAACAAATCCTTTTTATTTAAAATTCATAAAATACGAGTGACGTTCAGGAAACGCGACGAAAACAAAAACCGAGCAACAAAAGTGAACCCGAACTCACCCGGAGTATAAATACCTTAAATGAGGGCTTTTTCTTCATTTCTCCACATCCCACTCTCTCTCTAAACCCCATTTCCGTCCATCTCTCTCTCTCTAACTTCTTTCTACATTAACTCACTCAAAACTCAACCACATTACAAGATCTTAGTGTCAAAACCTTCCTATGAACGAGTAGAACAAGAACCCACGAAGAAGACCAGCTTTTGATCGAGTTTTTAAGGTAAAAGATGCATTTTACTTTATGGGTTTTGTAAAAATGGTAACCGGTGTACATCACCACCTTCTTAGACGATTCTACACAACCTAAACCCTAAACCGAGCTAGTATGAGTAAAAGAAAGTCGTGGGAACAACCTGGAACAACTGAGGTTCGATTATGATGATGAAGAACAACCGAAGTGCAGGGTTCGTAGGACAGCAGCTAGCCGAACCCTGTAGCTCCATGAACCAAGGTCTCACGAACCTCATGGGCCACGAAGCTGTGACCTAGCCAAACCTCATGCCCCACGAACCCATCATGAACGAACCCTTGGACTGCGAACCTGCATCATCATCGAACCAATTGGGAGCCACGAACCTTGCATGGCCGAATCTATCATCAGCCGAGCCTTAGGGTGAACGAAACTCCTGCTGCTAGCCGAAGGAAGCACGAACCTGAATTGGGACAAACATGAGAAGTGGTGACCGAACCTTGGCCCACGAACCCATCTGGTTCGGCCCATGACTTGGTTCGGCCCATGTGGTGAATCGAGCCCACGACCTCATTCAAACCAAGCAAATCCAATCGGCCTAAGACACTTGATTCAGCCCACCTGTTGTTCGGCCCATGACACTCGGCTTAGCCCACATAAGATATTCGGCCCAAACCCTTACGTTAGCCCACACCTCATTCGGCCTAGCCCAACATGCGGCCCACATGGTTTAGTTGCAATTAACACAAGAAATCAAGTTGTTAAGAATAATATGCATGTATAGTAATCATGTTTACTACAAAGGTGGTGAAAAAGTTATGAATCGATAATGACACAAGTAATTTCAATAACCAAATGTGAAGTTTTAAAGTGTAAATTTAAAATTTATACTTAGAAACTTGTTGAAACCCCAAATTTTACAATATGGCATGGTTCTTTGTAGCTATGTAACAAACCATTTCAAGTGAAACATTAAGCCAACAACAATATGTTTCAAACCTAATTTAATGAGGTTAAGTGTTAGTATGAACTATAACCATTGAATCAAGGCCGAATGAGGACCGAGACTCCTGAATGTTAGCCAACTCTAGGGCTAACACATACACACAAACGGATCCCTAAAACTTATACTTACAATTTACAAACAAAACGTGAAATCAATACAGGATCGTGAATACAACCACAAGTACAACAAAGAGCGCATGCATTCTTGTTTAGACTTAGTCAACTACAACAACAATAAGGTGAGTTCATATGCCCCTTTTGTAATCTTAACTGATTTTAACTCTCGGGGCTGAGAAACATGCTAAATCTTTTATTTATTTAAAATTTTTAGTTCAACATATTGCTTATACTATGATTTAGATAATATTGTTTGACTTATTATCGCTTATCATTGTATGCATGCTTGTATGATCACAACATGACAGAGATAACTAAGATGAAACATGATAATGTAACTTCATGAATCATCAACACAATAGGATAATGTAGTTGTAAGATTTTATCTTATAACACTTAATTATTCTTACAAGAACAAACGATGAGATTATCACAGGTTAATATGCTGACAACAACCACAACAAACAGGAATGATATGAGGATAATATATCCTCATAATATCATTCATCACCAGAGTTAGCTAAGTGTAATAGAACAAGTTCTTATAACATTCAGCTTATATCTTGGTGCAGACTACAAGATAACATGAAACAAGTATCATTCACCACATGAGTCAACTAAGTGTAGTAAGACTAGTTCTTACAACACTGTAATAGCAACATTGTGACCATATGGAACAACAAGAATGATAATCATGATAACAACATCATTCACCCAACAACTAACAATGTATAATAAGACAAGATCTTATATAAATTTGTTAACAACAACGAGAACACAAAACATTGAGAACAAACAACATTGGTGAACACAATACAATTGATTACTATTGAACTGTCTGTATTATATCATTTCAATCATGTGCCATGTATTCAAGTTGATCATTGTAAGTCCCTCACACAAATCGCTGACCAGTTAGTTTGACGTGACTATACCGACGATAGCATAGTGGTACCATAGGTTTGACAAACCTCCAATTTGTAGGGCTGGTATGTTGATCGTATTTATCATTGGCCGGTAACATATGACCGGTGACAGGGCGACGAACAGTCAGGGTCTGGAAAGCGACACATGGTGATATTAATCTGAAGTGATAATTGTAATTAATCCATCGATTCCTATTGACTAGTAGACTGAGGAATTGACTTTCTTTCATGTCATATTGCTGGTAATAGTTTCGATGAGGCCTCTGGGAATACAAAGTGGTGGAGGTAAATCGGATGCATTGTAATATGATTACGTGAGGATTGCAATGGATTTTCCTTTTAGGCTCTATGCACTTCAAGTTGAGAACACATATCAATTGGTTAACTAACACTCTTATTATTAAAAGTGATCAACAGTTAACCCCACAAGAAATAGAATAATAACAAGGATCATATTTAAATTAATCTAACTTCCTTAGCACATTGAGGGTTTATCAATACTTCGGTTTGATAACTAAACCCCTCTTATTATATTATTCTACATATGATACAATGGGTGATGAACACAACAGACGGGTGAATATCAAACGGGATAAACATGTGAAATGAAATGGGTATCTATAGTTGTATTGCAAGTGGTGTTAAATTCTATTAGGTATGTGGTGGGATGTTGGCTGGGGCTTGTTCCCCTACATATGCCCTATATATAAGCATAGCTAATAGGATGAGATACTACTTGTAAATATAACTATAGAGAGGCCATTGTGTGAACAGATGAAACAAACAGAAACAAGTAACATGTATGACATTGTGACTGTGTATGTGAACAAATCAGTGTTTTCAATTATCAATCTTATGAACTCGCCAACCAAGTGTTGACTTTGTTTAAATGCATGTTTTCTCAGGTGTCAAACATGTTTAGTCACCAGACATTCAGGGACATAGCTAGTGGACTTTTAGAAGACCTAGCTACATTTTGTGTCGTGCATACTTTTGAATGGCAAAACAATGAATCATCTTTTGTAGATCTTGTACAGTTACAAGATAGAAACTCATTGATTGTTTTGGATAGATTTACTTGGTTAAATTATGAACGATACATTGTAATTTAACTTTGTAATTCTATATCATTTTCATGATTAGCATTTCTCATTTATATATCATGTGCTATGCAAACAATCTGATCATTTTGATTATCAAATGATATCGCGCCCCGAGAACCTTCCGCCCGACGGGAAAGTTAATCCAGCCTGCCGGCTTGGGGTGTGACACTTGCAGCTTGAAGCCTTGAAGCGCGATAGCTGGACATGAGCAAAGAAAATGGTAATGGAAGTATGAAACCCTATTTGCCTGCTATTCGACGCACCATATTGAAAATGGGGTTTTACCCTTTTGTTTTGAACTTTAAACACTGAACATACTTAAGGGCCCATTTTAAATTTTCAGGCCCATCGCCTAAAACAAGATTTAAAGTTTAAACGCAAGATCGGGAAAAGAATGAGATAACAACTGACACTGTGAACCCTTAAAGGTAATGTTAAAACTTACAATACCTATAAAATTTTCCGGCCGAAAACTAATATATCGGGGCTTCTGACCTGAAAAACGGCAGGGGCTGAGGGGCCGGGGCACCTCAGGCCCTTTTTATCCTCCGCCCCTGATACCAGTGGTTATATCGTCTGTGATAAACCTATATAATTTGTTATATAACATCAATGTATCAATGTAATAATAATTTAACGTAAATATTATGTATAATATGCGTATGTGCTTAGCTATTGTCTTGCAACAACATTAGCAGAGAATACCGAAAGCATATCAGTCACTATATTTGACCAGGAAGTTACATCGGTCATTGGGATTAGCGGTTATGAAATGGTTGTTCAGCGTGGGTACATAGACACAACAATTATTCCAGAGCCACTGCAACCAATTAAAGGACAATATAAAATCTATCGCCTCGAGCATGGCTCAGCCTCCTCGCCATTCAAAGTCAACCGAATCTTTAGTGTTTAAGAAGAAGCATCAATACCATCTAGCTTATTTCAAACAACAGCTTATGATGCCCCTACCCCAGACATACCCGTTGGTAAATCTAGCTAATTGACTAATACTAAACGTCAACTTTTCCCCACTGGTATATCTACAAACACCTATAAATTAATTATTCTATTTGCAATTTATATTGATGCAAGTAATCTTTCAGCAAAGCACATCGGCGACTCAAAAAGACAACAGCCCACACACTAATGGTGATACAATATTAGTGTCTAATATTGTAAATATATCAACATAGCTGCAACCACTATCGCTGTAAATATAACCCTTTCGTTGTGAAGATGTTATAACTTTAACCTATAAAATCACTACACATGTAATCCATATTGCAAATGTTATAACTTTGACCTATAAAATCATATAAGTCTTGGCTACACAAGTAACCTGTATTGCAACACATTACACATGTGCCTACCATAGCTAATTATATCTTACAAAATGCATTAAGGTAATGTATATAGATATTTAGCATGTAAAATACTCCATCATAGTCAATAAAACCCTACTTATATTTATAGGTATTTTCTCCTCTGTCTTTTTTCCTTTAATTTTGAGGATTAATATTTTACCTCTCATAATAACCCCTGTTCTTTCTAGAATCATATATTTGTAGGTTCATCATTTGCTTAATACAACAAGTCATTCACATAGGTATATACTCATATATACAATTATTCAAATAGAAACCACAACTACGTCAGGTAAGGTTTTTTTTTTTTATAATTTACAACTACAAATTAATAACTCATGTTCCCGTGTTTTCTACTTTCTATATCTAATCCATAATCTTAAGTTTTGATTTTTTAAATTTAAGGTATTTTTACTTTCTTTTGTCAAATTTACTCTGATTATGTTAAACACTTTTTGTGGTAGCTAACCGCCCCAACAAAGCCATCCTTCAACACACCGCTACCAATTCTCTGTATGTCCTTAGTTACAATAACTTATGTTATTAGTTTGTCACCATCCACAATCGTTTTCCTATTTTCGCTTCATCTCAAATATAGAAATCAATTGATAAACCCCTTTCTTTGCACACTTTCTTTAGTCAAAATATGTATTTTTTCCCATGCATCCGCATCTCCTTAATCTCC
The DNA here is from genome assembly GCA_009363875.1 of Mikania micrantha. Lineage (NCBI taxonomy): Eukaryota > Viridiplantae > Streptophyta > Magnoliopsida > Asterales > Asteraceae > Mikania > Mikania micrantha. The sequence continues at coordinate 60,713,136 of CM018681.1, forward strand.
AATATAATCAGCTCCTACATTGTCGAAATGGAAGGGACAATGGAAAGACCTTTAAATGAGAAATTGACTACTACACCCTCTTGGCACATCAGATGTTGCAATTATTCAATCATATTCTTATTAGAATTTGTTTCATATATCTAAGTTTGAAAACCCAAAAAATTGAAACTCTCTCGTTTATTATCAATAACATTAGCTTTTAAATGTGATTTTTTAACTTCATGATTAGCTTTAATCTATTTTACCGAGATGTTCCCTAAAGTAGGTGTTTTTGCAACTTAGAATATTGACGAATTTGACATGTTGACTTTCCATATGCTTAAATAACGTATTGATTTTTGTAATTTAGTATCATCTCGAGAATTTTTATACATACGAACTTCATCTTACAAAAAGTGATGAAGCTACTTTGACCCATTATAATTTGTATTGTAATTAGATATATATCACGTGCTTCTTAATACTTTGTTTAAAACCTTGCAAATATTGCTAATATTTTTCCTCATTATTACATTGATTTGCTGCAGTGCATACCCTGGACACACAATAAAAGTATGAAACCATGTTAGGCAAAATCAAGTTGAATTGTAAAGTCAATCAAGTTGTTTAAATAAAGTGAGGTGTTATTCTCACATGAGCCAAAGTCTAACCTTACTTCAAAGAAAACGAAAAAATATAGTTAACGACTATATGTCTTTTCAAACGACCATTTACCTATTTTTTCAAACAACCGTTTGACTATTTTAAAGTTAATACTTAAACGCTAGAAAAATCAAACAACTATTTGATTTTTTGAATAGTGTACAAATAATAACACCTGAAAAAAATATCTTTTTTATATTCTCAAGTTTATAGGGGCAACTCTTATGTTTGTGAACAAGGTATTTGCAACCAAAATATTAGGAGTCCACATATTAAAAAATCACGATAGACAAACTATCATAAACTATTACAAAGATTGTACGATACAAATTAGTACAAGTGTGACAAAACATTCATGGCAAGTTTAAAGCTGAGCCAATTGGCGGATATCCATTGGATACGCATCAGAGGGTGACTGCGCACTGTATGATCTCCTACCAACGATCACATTCGCAGCTTCGCTAGGGTGAAAAGCATCCCAAAATAGATGCTCATTTCTATTTTGACAAGGTGTTTGGCCAGGTAGACAAGTGATTTGCCCATTGTTCTTTCCAACTCCACAACATCCAGCATTTGTCACAGTGAAACCTACACATTTCAACCAAAATAAAGCAAAGATTCTTAGAACAAATGAACCCTTGAACAATCCCAATATGTTATATCTATAAAGCAACCAAATGCCACTGATTTAAGATCACTGACCGTAAGATCGAGGGCTATTGATCAAGTCTTGAAAAATGTCATAGTTGTTGATATAGATAAACTTTGCATCTGGTAGATCGCGGTTGAAGTTATCAACGAGAGATCGCAGCAAGTTGTTGAACATTTGATTTGCGGAGTTGATCTTTTCGACACAAGTAGATCCATCTTCGCTGTTCTGAGCCAATGCATTTGGACTACACCCAATCTGTCCTATGCCATTCAACACAACTTTCCTTGCTCCATACCCATACAAGTCCTGAAATTCCCAAAATTTAGGTTTTTTGGCATCTACTAACGCATGCATAGGTATACAAAAGTAACTTTCAACTCCTCGTGTCACAATTACACGAAATCAAGACTATTTGTTTTTCCTTTATCTTATTTCATCACTTCATATCCTATTTAAAAAGTGCACCTAACGTTATTCTTGTAATTGGATCACCTTCAGTAGAATTATTGTGTGGAAGTGCTAGTGTGGGACGATTCACCTTGACTCGTTTTTATAGTATACACACTCTTGTATTGTCACATTTTATTGTCATATTGATGGGAGCGCACTTCCCAATGACACGTAAACAAGGTATGTAATATTTAATATTTCTTTATTCAATCCTCTGTTTCTTATCTTACCCGTTACTTATTTAATATTTTCGTTAGTCACCCGTGCATATCAAAATTTTCAAAAATACACATACATATACAAATATATTTACTACTATACTTACTCTTATCAGCCCAGAATATTGTTCAATGAGAACAGAAGCATACTGCTCGGGTGTATACCGACTGCTAGTTTGGTAGTAATCAGGCATAAAATAATTATTAAGGTAATCATTGCTTCCCAATCCCACTGAGTATATACACTGTCTTAGATAATTTGCAGCTGAATCTTCGTCTCCAAGTATATTTACCACTTGTGACACCGTATTCTTGTAGTTGTCTACCTGCCCGCCAAAGCTAATTCGCGCACCCTATAAGATAAACAACAACGATAACAATCATACCCAGTAAGTCTCACTCATAGCATGGCTGTTTGTAGGGTTTGAGAAGGGTAAGAATGTGTACCAACTGTTGTCCTGTTTCGTCTCTGATTCCTGCAGCTGCTGAAGCATAATTCACACCGTTGAGTATGTCGCGACCCGTAGCATCTGCGTATGGGGGGATATAAGCATCGAAGCCTAGAAGCTCAGCTGCATATGAGAGAATTTATGGTTTAGCAATTGATATGATTTATCTATGATCTTGTTAAATAAATATACTCAGGGGTCTCCACCGACGCACCCTCCCAATCTCATATAGGATAGATGTAAGATTTGTTTTCATCTCTCCTTTCAGACCTCATTCAAAAATGAAAATTTACCGGGTATGTTTGTTATGTTAAATATATAGTCGTAACTAAGAATAAAGAAGAGTCATAGTAGATGAGCATGGGTTTTTGGTATTAATAATGCGATCTATACTAGTGAGAAGGGCGTAGATGAGCATGGGTTTTTGGGTGTTTTTGTTCTTATAGATTCTTTTTTTCTTTTATGTGATGAGTTGATGGGCGTGTATTTTATTCAAACTTTATAACCAAAAATGGAAATTGCATCATGTATTTATAATCTAAACGAAATTGTTTTATGAGTAAATTACTACTTTGGTTACTGTAATTTAAGAGTTTTAATTATTTAAATTTAAAATAAAATCTTTAATCAATGCAATGTTTAAACATCTAAGTTTTGGCTCCCAATTATAGTTAGGCACAGGGGCCAAAATTATTAATTGTTTAAAACAAATGGGTTATATTGATAAAAATCAGGGCCGGCTCACATATTTTAGAGGGTCCAAAACAAATCTGAAATTCAGGGCCCCTTTTTAAACTTAGGGACGTCTATCCATTATGTATGTTGAATGGTCCGGTTTTCAGTTTATTCAATTTAAAATTATTTTAGACATATCCGTTAATCGAACCGATTCATATTGAGAATTTGTCTTAACAAACCAAATTCAACTAAATAAATCAAATTTAAAATATATATAAATTGAACAAATCTAACAAAACTAAATTCAACGTGTATAATTATCACTAATTCTATTAAAAAATAAACCGAATTCAGAAAATAGAAAAACAAAACAACTTAATATTATCTTATGCTATAAGCTTTGAAATCAGAACCTTTGAAAAATTACTATTAATACCATTAATCTATAGTATCATTTTATACGAATTATGAAATAAATACGTACAATTGAATTACTCTAATATTTTTTTTTTTGGAAAATTGAGGCCGCCAAATTTTTACAGCCGTAAGCAACCACACAAATATTTACTTTTCTTTTATTTATATTAAAAATTTATTATATTACTGAAAATATCTTTTCCTTTTCTGAATTCAATAACTGTGTTTATTTCAATCTGTAAATTCACACGTACACATCATTATTGTGTTCACGTGTATAATATTAATTTTGGGTTTATGTCTGATTTTATTCCCCATACCATGAACACCATCCTCAATTTTTACAACACGTATTTTATTGAAATCATTAAAATTTATCTAGCAATTAGCCTCATGTTAAAATTAAAGCATAGATCGGAACTTGAATATGCATTAGTACAATGACGGAACCTTCAAAATTTTGTAGAGGTTAACTAAAAACGATTCATAAAATTTAATATAAAGTTATAAATAAATATTTAATAACTCAAGAGTTGTATGATGCTTTATTAATGATTTCATTAAAAGACAATCTCTAGATTTATCAGATACTCAGAAATTTGGGTACGTGTTTGCTAGACTGTTAAACTTTTAATGACACATTTGAATCGATCATGACGTCTCCTAATTATTATTAATATGAAAACACATTGCCTATACAAACAACCCCGATCAGCATACAAGAATACAAGTAACAAGCTACCTAATTTAGCAACAAAGCTTACCAACAGTATCAACAACTGTTTTGCCATTGCTAAACCTTCCGGTCGGGCCATCGGGGAAATCAATACCATATGGCAAGTAATTGGCTCGAGCCAACGACGCGATACCATTGTTATTCCCATTATCAACCAAGGAGTCACCAAAAATGAAGTAACATGGAACTTGAGGGGCACCATTAACCTCATAAGAAACCTTGTTTAATGCTAAGATTACCATGATTACATGCATAAACAAACATCTTTTTTTCGCACTTGCCATTTCTATTAATGCAGCAAAAGTGAATGCAAAAGCAAGAGGTGTTATTTAAGAGCAAAAGGTGATGAGAAAAGATGAAGTGAGTGATGATATTTAATGTGAAGATTGATGTGTATATACACACACAAAACCTGTGTTATGTGTGTGTTACTGTGTGTTTTGTGGTGTAGAAATCATGAAGATGACTTTTGTGTCTTTATGATGTTTTACAGTTGAGAAGTTGGACTGATGCATTAATTTCACGCGGACATTGTATGGGTTTCAACAGTGGCCACTAGTTTTTGTGACAGTCCTGGTGAAATGCAGTCATGTGACTTAATTTTTTGATACATAAACTTATTAAACCCAAATGTTACTTCTAAATAGCATGGTTGTAAAAATCCCCGACTAGGCTTATTAATCGTTAGTCCTCTGGCTGACTAGGCCCGACTATCCGATTAGGCCGATTAGTTGGCCGATTAATTCCAAATAATCCCGATTAATCCCTAGTCTCACCCCACCGACCGACTAACAACCAACGATTTCTACAATATTGCTAAATAGCAATATATTCTAGAAGAATAAACTTGCTTTGAGATAGCAATTTTATTTCCAAAATACTACAACTTCTGAAGCACGACTTTACTTCTGAGATCCACACAAATCACTCCATGGACTTGCCTTTTCAATCCTACTAGGAGTTGTCCAAAATTGATTTGTATTCGAAATGAAATTGAATCTGAAATATCCAACTATTCAGATTCGGATACCTATTTTAAGCAATGTTAGATATTTCAAATATTCGAACCATCTGAAATAGTTTTTCTATTCAGGGATTATGGATAAATTTAGGATATTCCGGATAATTTTGGATTCAGATATTGAAATTCATTATCTGATATTTAGATATCTGAAATTCACATATCCAAATTACCAGATTTTCGATTTTCAACAACCCGTAATTGGTTTGACCAACTCGTTTCCAACAATTTGAACATTGATGAATAAATCCATGTCTTGAAAAGTTCTTATTTACCCATCAAATGTACCTTATTTATTTTATAAAAGCTAGAGACTATATGTGTGTGTTAAAGTAGAGGAGAGACGACTTCAAGGTCTCAAGTTCAATCCTCACTTAGAGTATTTTCCTTGGAGTCGACTTACCCGGTTGTTTGCAGTTGTGCTCCGGTTAATCAGGTATTGGAGGGGACCCAAATGTTTACCACGTAAGTAAGTTTCACGGTCATTAAAAAATATTTTTCTTTTAAACCATAACTTGACGTTAATTGTCAATAACAAAATATTATTCAGGGATTCATAAATTTCATTGTACTAATGTATTTTTCTTTTATATAAACTTGGGGGTGGTCATCGGTTCGATTATTGGTTTGTTCAACTTATCCGTAACCGCAAACCAAACTGAACCAAATTCGAAAAATCATTAACCGAATGAATTTGGTTCCGTTTCAATTGAAACCGAACAAACTGAATTCAACCTCATAACCTAGTAAAAAACAAATAAAGCGATTAAACCAAGCCGAATAAACCGAAATCAACAGAACCAAACCGAATATTGTATATATTGTTAATAAAAATAATAAATTTATATCTAAATTCAATTTATTCGGTTTAACCAAATAAACCAAACATATCAATTTCAAAAAAGTATAGAAATGATAACCGAATCAAAAATCCAATTCAAAATTCGAATAATGTTATGAACTGAAAAATGAATTAACAATTCGGTTTGTATCTTAAGTAACAAAAACAATTTTATTTTCGGTTTCAAAAGATATTTGGTTTTATAATTATAAACATAAGGAAGGTTCAAATAAGATTGGTATTTTGCCTATGAACAATAAAAACAATTTAAAACAACATTTGACAACTCTAACAAAATCCGATTGAACTAATTCCGGATGTGTTGGAACCGTCTCGTCGAACGCTACGATCTTAACATTTAGGGTTTAGCTTTTAGGGTTTAGGAATTAGGTTTTATAATTTAGCTTAGCATTTGGATCTAAAGTTTAGCTTTTAGGGTTTAGATTTAGCTTTTTAGGTTTAACTTTCGGATTTAGGGTTTAGGCCTTAGGGATTATTTTAAGGTTTAGGATTTAGCTTTTAACTTTAAGATTACGGTTTAGCTTTTATCATTAGGTTTTATGTTTAACTTTCGCTTTAGTTTTAGATTTAGTATTTAGCTTTCGGGTTTAGGATTTAGCTTTAGAGTTTAGGGTTAGGGTTTAAGTTTCAACGAGACGGTTCTAACGTATCTGAAATGAGTTCAATTGAAGTTTACTAAAGTTGTCAAATATCATTTTTAAATTGTTCATATTTTTCTTAGACAAAATCTTTGTTTTTATTGATCTTACCGTATATAAACATATCATTAAAATAGTTTCTTGGCTAAGTGTATTTGGGCCCTACGTTAGTAATGGCGTCCAGATTGATAAACCGACAGCGTATTAATAACGTAACATGGGCTTTGAGGACCCTGAAAATTACTGTTGTAGGTTTTCTTTATATATATATGGAAAAAGTACATATAAATATATAATTATTCAGCAACAGAAAAAAAAAATATTAGGATGTAAAGTAGTGGGTTAAATATACACCCTCTGCAACGGATGTTCATTTTCGGATTTCCTAAATCAGAAAAAAAAAATAAAAAAAAATAAAAATATATATTTCGGATTTCCAAATATCTGAAAAATATCCGAAAATTATCCGACATATCCGAAAAATATTCGGATATCCGAAAAATTATCCGAAAAAAATATCCGAATATCCGAAATGAAAAACTATTTCGGATATCGGATATCCTAACTATCCGAAAATTTTCAAAAAAGGTATCCGAATCCGAATCCGAAATTTCGGATATCCAAACTTCCGGATATCCGATTTTTTCGGATATTTCGGATTCAGATTTTTGGATATTTCGGATTCGGATACGTATTTTTTTGAACACCCCTACCCTCTGCTTGCTTTTCAATTTTCATACCCCATCCCTTAAGTTGCCATATTGACGTTTTTTTCATTTCTTTTCTTTTTTTTTCCGTTTTTAACTTTTTATTATTATCATATTATTATTGATCTAAATTTATATGTTTTTATTCAGTATTTTTGTATATAATAAAGGCGATTATCATTAACATCTTTGCATAACTATGGCTTTTAGCCTAACGTTTAACTGATTTACTTTCTTATGAGACCGAAACATATTACTATGTTAAGATACGTTACAAAAATTAACTAACTCTAGATCTTAACTATTGGTTAAAAGCTAAGAATGTGATGTCTTTTCACAATTTTTTTAACACATAATATTATGAGTTTTCACGGTTTAGTTTCAAACCGCGAAACCGCTCAAACCGGTCATGAGTTCGGTTTTGTGGTCAGGCTTTTCCCAAAACATTTGGTTAATCGGTTTCAAAGTTTGAAATCTTAGTGAAAAAATTGGTTTATGGTTTTCATTAGAAAACATTCCTAAAAAACCGGATCGGGTCGTATTTATATGTGTGTATGTATATGGTTGATGATTTAGGTGATATTAAATAAAAAAAAATTACATTTTGGGCTTACAATATGATTAGCCCATCTTAAATCGTAAAAGACCTAGGTTTAATTCGGTTTTTATTTCTAACGAACTCAAAAGCCCATGTAGAAAGCTCAAACTGTAAAACCAAATTGTTGATAATGTATCATGCATCCATGGCAAACAACACACTATGTGTATTACATTGTAGACTAGTGTATTACATATTAAGTTACAACATTTACTCGACCACCCACTTGGAATTCGAGGAGTTTTCTTCTATTATCGGCATAATTCGTTTGCCGATCTTGGGTGATCTTCATTCGTTTACGAATAAGTATGATATTGTCTGTGAGTTCTTGAATATATTCGGGGCCTATAATTGACGTTCCCCTACCTCATACCAACAGAGAGGATATCTACACTTCCGGCCATACAATGCTTCGAAAGGGGCACATTTGATGCTTGAATGATAGCTATTGTTGTTTGAGGATGGTAAGACGTACTCATATAAATTTTTGTACCCAAAGCATTTTGAAGTGTCTGCAAGAATCTAGATGTGAAACGACTATCCCTATCAGAGATGATTGAAATAGGTACTCCATGTCGCATTACCACCTCATCTACATATAATCTGGAGAGTCTATCCATAGTATAATCCTCACGAATGGGTAAGAAATGAGCAGATTTGGTCAACCTGTCTACAATAACCCATATAGAATCATGATTTCGTAAAGTTCTGGGTAGCTTTGTAATAAAATCCATAGAAATTTGCTCTCATTTCCACATGGAAATTTTGGGTTGTTTTAGTAGATCTGATGGTTTCTGATGTTCTGTCTTTACTTTCAGACATGTAAGACATTTGTTCACATATAATGCAATGTCTTTCTTCATACCAGGCCACCAATAATAATCAAGAATATCATAATACATTTTATCAGTTCCTGGATGATTATAATATTTGAACTTATGAGTTTCATCCAAAATTTTTTGTCTCAGATTTCCAAAACAAGGAACCCATACCCGATTCATGAAATATAGTACATTATCAGGTTGCGTCTCTAATCGTTTAACCAATCCTTGTAATCCTTCATTTTCCCGATTTGACTCTTGCAAAGCTTATTGTTGGACCACACGTATTTGAGGTAATAAACTGGTTTGAATGATTATACTGAAACTTTGAATTCTATCTGGTTTTACTTGATCCTTGCGACTTAAGGCATCAACAACTACATTTGCTTTGCCTAGGTGATATCGAATTTCACAATCATAATCGTTAACAAGTTATACCCATCACCTTTGTCGCATAATAAGCATTTCTTGATCTAGAATATGTTGAAGACTATTATGGTCAGTGTATATTGTACACCTCGTACCATAAAGATAATGTCTCTAGATTTTTAAAGCAAACACCACAGCTCCTAATTCTATATCATGTGTTGTATAGTTTCTTTCATGTACTTTCAGTTGACGAGAAGCATATACAATTACTTTATCCTTTTGCATAAGTACACACCCGAATCCTTGTCGAGAAGCATCACAATAGACCACAAAGTCCGTTGTACCTTTCAATAGACTAAAAATGGGTGCTTTGCAAAGTTTTTGTTTTAGTAATTGAAATGCTTCCTCCTGTGGCCGACCCTAATCGAATTTTCTATCCTTCTGAGTTAATATAGTTAAGGGCAAGTCTATTTTTGAAAAATTCTTTATAAATCGATGATAGTAACCTGCCAATCCCAGAAATTGTCTAATTTCCGTTGGGGTTGTAGGTGTCTCCCATCGATTTACAGCCTCTATCTTGCTTGGATCAACTTGTATACCTTTCTCACTGACTATATGTCCCAAGAATTGGACTTCCCGTAGCCAAAATTCACATTTAGAGAATCTGGCATAGAGTTTCTCATGTTTTAGTAAAGTAAGAATTTGAGTTAAATGTCGCTCATGATCCTTTGGATTTTTGGAATAGATAAAAATATCATCAATGAACACGATTACGAATTTATCCAGATAGGGTCTGCATACTTGGTTCATTAAGTCCATGTAGATTGCAGGTGCATTTGTTACCCTAAATGGGATTACGAAAAATTCATAATGTCCATATTGGGATCGAAAAGCAGTTTTGGGAATATCTTCATCATGAACACGCACTTGATGATATCCCGATCTGAGATCAATTTTTGAAAAACAAGTAGCTCCTTGAAGCTGTTCGAAAAAATCATCAATATGTGGCAACAGATAACGATTAACTGTAAATTTGTTAAGTTCTCGATAATCGATGCACATTCTGAAGGAACCGTCCTTCTTTTTGACAAACAGGATTTGTGTTCGCCTCCCAAATGAGTATCACTCACAGCAACTCAACATCAGAGAGCACGAAACCCCTTCTAACCAAAACTCACAGTAGGATGTCAACACAAATTCCACATGGTGAGATGTGTCACACCCCTAAATTTCAACTAACGGAATTATACCGTTTGGGACGTGACAAACCAGGATCTCAGATCATTAGACATAGTGAAGACCTCTATATGCTTTTCAAACATAACTTTGGTCTTAATTGAAAAATTCAGAGTTTAAAACATTGCGGAAGCGTTTGTAAAAAGTAAAACAGTTCAATGTTTGCAAAACATAAATTACAATGATACCGTCTCAAATGTTCAAATCCAAAACAACAATAATGTAAACTATGCATGCGACTCGATCTCCTAGTCCATGCTTGCTTGATCTTGTACCTTAACGTCCTGAGAAAACATGTAAATCAAGTCAACACAAAGGTTGGTGCATACACAGGTTTATTTAATCACAAATGTTTGAAACAACAGTTTGAAATGAAATGTTTGCAGATAACATAATCACACATGCATAGTCATGATATCTAGTCATTTGTACTATTTACATAAGCGGTCGACACCGAAGCTGACTGTTAGAATGCAATTTGCCTTTCCACTATTGTCTAGCACAAACAATAGTAATGTTTGAATTGGCTAGTCAAACACTTGTGTAGACCTACAATCTACCAAGTGAGGTTTGTCAAACCTAATAGATCTATTTCCAACTACCAAGCTTTGCACTATGGCAAACTAAACGGTTCGATATGTAAGGACTTGTAATGCTATGTTCGCACTTAATGTAAACATCTAACTCATGCAAATGATATGTATCTAAAATGTTTGTTGCACATGTTTTCTCCCCCAAAACAGTTAAAACAAGAAAAGGGGCCGTGTACGCACCTTTGATAGCAAACAGAATGATCAACACACGTGAAATCGCATAGATAATCCTCTACGAAGAATCTGTGTTTAAACAATAACGTTGTGTTATTTGGGATGTCGATTTATGTTTGAAATCACATACGTGTCAACACACGTATGTTAGATTGTTAAAACTGTGTATCTAAGTACGCGTGCCTTTAAAAATCGTTTAATTAAATCAGATAACCGTATATGATTTTATTTAAATAAGCGTAATTATACGCGATTACGTTTTCTGGTTAAAATATAAATTTTATTATTTCAGGTTGTTCGTATTCTCATTACGGTTCCAACGCAACTCGAACGGATCGAATCGGAGTTAGAACGAAGAAGTTATGTTTAAAATACAAAAATTTGTTTTTAAATCAAAAACCGGTGGCATCCAGTCTCGAACCCGTGACCTCTCACCCATATCACACACACCCTACCAACTCAACTGTTTCAAATTTTGTTAACAGTTTGATTTTGAAATGGTTTTAAGCATCAAGAAGCTGGATTCCCTTTGTTAATCTTAGCCGAATCAAACGACACCCAATTGGGCCTTAATTCGACCCCAACTGTAACCGACATCATGGGGTTTTTGTTCTGAGTACCCAAACGAATTCAAGGATAGGTTTAATTTGATTATTAGCTATAAAAAGAACTCAGTTTTGTGACCCACATGATTTCGAACATGGTTATCCACTTCTATGATCCAAACTTGTTCAATTCGTTACTGTGAGTCCACGAATTCATAGGGTTTCCATTGAGTAGGGATTTTCGAAACTATCTGTAGTGATTAATTTGGTTTTTACAAACATTTGCATAGAAATCCCCAAAGCGTTTTTGATAATAAACCCTAGAAATCAAAATCATAAAATTCGTTATTGTTAATTGCATTTAACAGAGGGATATCATCAATCATATGATTTCGCACCTTTCTGTGTGATTTAATTAGATTATCAAACTCGTTTGAATCGAATCCTCCAAATCGTTTTGCATCATAAACCCTATAATTCGAACTCCATCAATCCGTTGTAATTAGATGAAACTGATATGTTGATTTCATTAAGAATGATATTTCGAATCTGTGTGTAGGTTTTAATTTGATTCTTGAACTCGTTTCGATTGAGACCCCCAAAACATCAAGAATGATGAACCCTAGACTTAGGATTCATAGAACTAGATGTTTATACACGAACCAAGCATAGGGTTATCTTAGTCGACATCTTTAGGTTGTGTAGGAACGAAAACTTACTTGATTTGATCTTAGATTGATAGAGATCGACTAATGACTTGATTTCGGCTTGTCTCTCGATCGAATCTTCTATCCACGACTGGTTACTTCGAATTAGTATATGGAGCAGCTTCTAATTATGCCGACTAGGGTCTCTGTGTTGTCGATTTCGTGAATTTTGATCCAATTATGTGAATTTGATGCCTCTTTGAAACGGTTACAACTTTTCACTATCATTTGAGTTAAATTCGACGAGTTTATGGACCAATAACGTTTGATAATCATTAGTAACCATCAATAGGATGATTAAGAGTAATTAATTTCAGTTTTTACTTGAAAGAAATGTGAATTTCGAATTTAATTAGAAATTTAGCCGAATTTTGACTTGTAAAAGTCAAAATTGATGATTTTAATCATTTACAAGTTTATTCTTTGCAAATTAACACTTTGGAACTGAGTTTTGTTTGATTCTAATCCTTTAGGTTTGATTTTGTTCGATTTTGTATACAATCTGTTAGTTTCCAGTTAACGGGGTTAACCCGGAAATGTCGAATTGTCCCAAGATGGAATCATCCTCTACATGCGGCGTCCGACTCAACCACTTATGAAGGTACACCACGAGCGAATCAAGGAAAAATTACTATACGAACTCGATGGGATTGGAAGAGAAACAATTCATGACAGTTTCGAGAGAACTGTGCTGCCAGATTGTGCAATGTCACAACTAACCTAGCTTCACCCAATCATTGGAAAGGGGATGAGAAATGTCGAATCTCGAGGTGCAGAATTTCCAAAACCCAATCGAGGACTATCCCTAATTTGTTCTACCCGAGCAAATTACGAAGCCAACCCTTAGAGCAGTCACAACTACAAGATGAGAGGACATCCATACAACTCCATGAGCAAACCATGAATCTGGGGATTTGAAGGAAAGAAACAATATACATCCATCTCAGGAACAATGCAAGAAAACCGTACGATTCAATACACTGCATTGTCAACCGTGAGTAAAGTGAGGAAGTAGACGTTCTTGACAACGCAAAGTGGAAACACGGCCTCAATGAAAAGTCAAAACAGATTAGACTCACTCACTAAGCAAATCCCAAAATCTATACGAACAAAGTTCGTAAATCTATACTAATTAAGAAGCATCAGGAATAACCGATCCGAGTTATACATCTGCTTCTACCAAACCACAGCCACCAACTCGGCCAGTGAAAGACAAGGTGACACAGATGATATTATAACATCGTTTGTGCACCTATCGCCTGTGTAAAACTGAGTTGACCACATTACGTCATCGAGAACCGTGGGATACCGCACATACATTCTACACATTTCGAAAAAAATAACCAACCGAAAACTGTCGTCGGCAACTCATAGTACTCGAGCGAATGACACACAAATGGATATCAGACTGTGACAATATTTTCCAATGTACACCTCAGTACAACATGGAGAACATGGACACTCAAATTCATAACCGGTCGTCTCCCAGAACATTCAAAAGGTAAATGAGGGTTCGATAACACATTTCCAATTTTGGGACCAAATTCCTTCAACAGGGGGAGACTGTGACGACCGGCATCTGAGCAACCATGAGTCAGAAATCCAAGGGTGTACACAATCACAGTGTAGGACATAGGATTATGAGATTTAAGATAACAATAATAAACGACAATAAAAATACACGGGTTTTCCTAAAACAGTTAGGAAAATCCACTTAATTACATGAACAAGAATCAGAAGAAAAGAGAAACAACCTGTGAGAGAAAACAATGAACACAACCTAAATGGATAACATTTGGAGTATCGATCCAACGAGATGTCGACATGGGTGATGGTCCATGTGGATATGTTGTTAGATTTAAGTACCCTAAATGAAATCTTTACAGTATCAAACAATGTCAGCAGTTAAATACAACGCGTCGTTTGTATGGGTGACGATTCATACAGATGTCAGCGTGAGTCTTTAACGTTGATGAAAAATAATAGCAATTTTAATAAAACCCCACCAGAACAATTTAATTAACAATTGAAATTTTAAAACATACAACCGTTCGTACGAATGGGCTCTCATTCGTACAAACCGGTCTAATTCGTGAGGCTTTATAGCCACAGTTCGTTCGCACGAATGGGAACCATTCGTACGAACGACTGATTTGTGCGACAACACTTCCGTTTTTCAAACCCATTTTTCATCCAACTCTCCCAAACGAAACCCTCTTTCGCCCCTCTCAATTTTCGGCCATTTCCACACGAAATCGGACCATTCCACCGTCCAAATAGTGTGTATTTCAACCCCAACACTTCCATTTCAAGATTTCAACCCATTTCATATCATTTCGGTCAAATACGAGCTCCACATATCCAAACCGAGGGAACATACCGAGTGAGTGCATCGATAGCCCCAGACCTCAGGTGAGTTCACAGACCCCTTTGTTTTCAATTTTCTGGCTTCCAAATCATTTGGGGATGAGAACATGAAACCTCTTATTCGAGTGATCAACGAATAAGAGGTATTTTCAAATGATTTCAATAAAAGGATCAACTCTCAACCTCTTATTCGAATGTTATACGAAAAAGTGTCTCTTCAATCATTTTTACCGAGCGTTCATCGTTCTAGTCATCTTTTTAACAAACAACAACAAACCAGTTTCGAGGGTTCACATACAAATCATTAAGGAGAGGTCCGTTGACCACAACAGTTCGAGGCTTTGTGCCCAGCCAAGAGGTGAACGGACACAAACTGGGGAATTGTGTAGTGCACAATCGAAAACAATCATTTTCATGGGAATCCCCATCAAACCAACAACATTTTTGCATGGTATCTGTCTAGAGTAATTCACTAGGACAAGTGTCCACATTACATCACATCGAGAATTCGTTGAGTAATTCTCGAACAACTCACATCAGAGTCATTTATCATTAATTGACGTGGGTCAACTGACGGTAAAGTAAATGGTACCATAGGTCTAACAAACCTTCAGCGCTGAAGCTAGTACGTTACACGCATACACACGTGTAACAACAACCCGGGATAGTTCCAGAGGAACTAGCCACACAAATACATCAGTTACGGTTGGTAAATGATCACATGGACGATATTACGGACATACCACACCAACAATAACATGGGTTTTCAAAGCAAACAATTTTCAAGACCTGGTCTTGAACGAGTTTCAAATGAGTAAACAGTAAACAATGTTTTACTACAAGAAGGAAGCGTCACTATTGTGATTTTCAAACAACAAAACCTGTCTCCTATATCAGGAGATAGAGCACACGCTTCTTTCTCACAACTTCATTTTACAAACAATCGTCGTGTCGTGTAGAATGGAGATACACAAGTGACAAGGTCTGATTTCCATTAAGGACATCCTCGTGGATCACCGAAGGGGTGGTAGGTTGGCGGCTGAGCTTTGGCTCTACGTATGCCCTATATATAAACTACATCCGATGATTTGGGATGGTGTCAGTAATGATGTTCAGGCTAACGCACTTGTGTAGTTCATTCGTGTTTTCAACACCATTCACACATCACTTTCAAAATCGATGAGAATGGAAAGATTTTCACCAAACCTTTTACAAAACCTAATATTTTCAAAACTAATGTGACTCACCAACCTAGTGTTGACAAATTTTACATGTTCTCAAGGGAAGAACATGTGAATGTAGGATGACTTTTAGAGAGAGAAAGATAGGATCCCTTAGAGGAGCCTACAACTCCTGCATGGAATCTCTCCGGTTAGCCCGGATACAAGATTCAAGACTTGCACATGTGCAAGCTACCTATGTGGGACATCTGGTCCACATTCCAGATGTTCAAGTCAAGTTGTAATATAATTAAATTATGAAACAGTTGTAATTTAATTTTATTCATTTAATGTATTTAAGTATTTTTCATATCATCATGTGCAATGTAACAATCTGATCACTCCGATTACAATCACCCCTCGAGACTATTCTGCTCGACGGGTCCCCGATCTGACCCGCCGGCCCAGGGTGTAACAGGAACCACCTGGGCAAACAATATCGATGGATGAACTTCACATGAATGTTCTTCCATCGAGATTATTAATCTCGACAATCCGCAAAATCGACCAGGCCTGCTTTGACACTATTAGTGTCGATGGTCTAAGTGTGATGTGGTTAACGGGGGTGTTGATATTGACATAATCGACAGGCTAAGATCGACGGAAGTGCACGTGGTCGATACTATAGTATCGATGATGCTTCCACTTTGATTTTTGAACTTAGACACCCATGCCAAGCCCTCTTCACCAACGATACTAGTACATGATCCTTCTCCAAGTGCCATGAACCTAAAAAAAAGTCAAAAACAATCAAAAACGAGCTGGTATTGGAACAATAAAACACAAGGGGTCGGTATGGGTGTTCTTAGCCTTGGCCAATCCTAAGTGCTTAGGATTTTACCTACAACCCATCAAAGTTTAGTCTAAATCATTCATAACCAAAGTTAACATGATTAAGTGATAACTAATGAACTTAATAAGGACATAATGAACATTTCTTGACTTATAACATGATTATGACCTAGGTTACACCATGCATGAGTTGCATGCATGGTGGAAAGGGATTATGAACTCATGTGTTATCAAATAAACTTAGACTAAAGTTTTCAAACTTATAACTAAGTAAAGAAATAAACTTGATCATGTTAACATAAAGGGATATGGACTAAACTTAGGATGGAAATAAAACACATTTAAACAAACGGTTCAAACAACATAAGGGCTTTAACAAGAAGACATTTACTTACAAATGCACAAATCATGATAACACATTTAGGGTTTTGAGAAAAATACATCTATCAAAAAAAAGTGAGAGCATCATCTATCGAGCATTTGTGCATCGTACATCTCAATCATTCAAGGTGAGTACATAGCCCTTATTTTCTGCTTTGAAACCTTTTGGGGTGGAACGTGTGAATACTATTTTTGAAACTTACTTTCTAAATGGTTTTCACTACTCATAACTTATGTTTTGGCATATGTTGGTAAACTTAAACACATTTTAACATAAACATTGGATATAAGGCACTTAGTCATGACTTGTCATCGCGCACGACTTAATCCATTTCACTATTTTGTACAAGTTGGTTTTCAATTATCACTTAAACTATGTAACATGGACGCACATTTGTAAACAAGCTTATTCACATCATGTATGCCTATATTCAGGACTTCAAGGTCTGAAATCACTATTCTCGCATTTCATACTTGAAGTTCACACAGTTGTACATATCAGGACTCAAGGGTTAGAAGTTATTAACTTAACCTCTAAGCTTGAGTTCACGCACTGGTTTATCGTTAGTACTGGGTGATCACAACAAGGGAAAACAAGATGTACACCAGGGACAGGGTTGGCTTTAATTAATTTTATAGCCAAATATGGATTGGTGTAGACTTAGCAATATGAGTTAGCTGTTGATTAACTTTAACAGCCTAGATCATATTGGAAACACTTTCAATGACACATAGTTGGTTATAATTTATTTTATTACAATGGGCTGTGTTGGTTATTAGTCAGTCTTTGCCTAACTTCGAACGTACTTTGGGACTTGGATTTAAGATGACAATAGGATATACTTGATGATAGTTTGTGTTACATTAGCATGTTACTACATTTACATTTATACGTATACATTCTATATAGAGTAGTTATTTGTACATGATTCAATGGTTGTTGTAACTCTAGATTTGTAGAGGTTACACTCACAGGTTTACAAACAGTTTTCTCTTCGAATTTATATTTTGATATTCATAAACTATATATTTTTACAATATTTAAACCTATGTATCTCACCAAATACTATTTGTAGTTGACAGATTTTTTTCACATGTTTTAGGTGATCAAGGGTAGGCGCTGGACATTGACAACTATGGCGACCTAGTCTAAGATAGAACAAGATCAAGAAACAAGCTAGCATGGATTAGAAACCCATTTAAATCCTTGTTGTTTAATTATATTGTCTGTTCTTATTTTGTAAACACTAATTTTGGGGTCGGCTAGTTGTATTCTTTTGGTAGTTAGACATGGTTTGTAAACATTACTTTAAACATATGAAACCTAGTAAATTCATTGTGGTTGTTCATCATTAATATTGTGCATTGAATCAACTGATCAATTGATCAGTAGTCACTGCGCTGTGGATTTCGCACACGGCACAGGGGTGTGACTGGTTGGTATCAAAGCCAAGGTTATAGTGAACTAGGAAAACCCAATGTTTAATGAGCTAGACTATAACCTTAGTTACCCCATAGGACTAAGTGCTATAGACTGGAGGATGCTTAAGAATTAGGTATACTTGAGTTAGCATTAAGTCTACTTTAAGCTTGGAAGATTTTAGGGACTAAAACTTTTCTGAAAAAATTATTTTCATATATAAAATTAAGGGATTCGGTACCAGGATCCTATAATTTTAGGACTCAACCAAAATTCCTAACTTTTTATTTTCAACAAAGGATTTCAGGTGCAAGGATGTGTATTCTTAGTATCCTTGATTTGAAATTCTCAACTTGTCAAGGGCTTTAGGAGTAGGAATATGTATTCTTAGTGTTCCTAACTTGAAGTTCTCATCATGGGAACATTATGCTTAGTACTGTAAGTACTGAGAAACTGGGATTTACACTCTAGTGTACACGAACAAGAAAATTAGAGGTTTTGGTTACAAGTGAACCAAAACTATAATTTCCTCAGTCATAGATCGTAGTACAATTGTGAATAGTTGTGAACAAATTATGAATAATAGTGGGATAGTATTTAGCTTCATATACAAACGGCGGCCTAGCCCTGATATACTGAAGTGGTGGTGGGCAGGCGGCTGGGCTGGCAGTTAGCTTGACCCTACGTATGCCCTATATATAAACTAACTTCAGTATGATAGGGAAAATTCGGCGTGACTATTTGAAGTGAGGATCCAGGAAATTCAAGAATCATTAGAACATTGAACAAGTACTATTGAACATATTCATGAAGTCAAATGAACAAAGAACATATTGAACAATGTGTGAAAAAATCATAGGTGAATCAATCATAGTTTTGAATAGTTTTGTGAGAACATGGTAGGTGAACATTGTATGAAAACATGGTGTGTGAACATTTTGTGCAATTTTTTATGTGAGAACATGCTTAGATCTAGTGTAGATCACACATGCTCAGTACATGTCAACATAGGGTAACTTGACAACTTAGTGCATACATACAAGCCAATCTAGTTAGTCAAGTTGACACTGCTATTAAATGCCAACATAATTACATGCCAACATAATTTTAGTCTTACTCAAATCATGATTTAGTTGATAAAAAGCAGTGGGATCATTATCCTTGGTACATTCTTATTCAATAATACAATTATAGTGCCAAATGCTAGCAAGGGCATGATCGTGGTATGTCGAAGAAGTGGTGGGCTGGCGGCTGAGCTTGACTCTACGTATGCCCTATAAATAAGCTATCTTTGGCGTATCAGGAAAGTGTCAGTGTGTAGGTTTGGTGGGGTATTTCATGGAACTTGTACATAAGATCATGATATACAAGTATATGAGAAGTATACTAATAAGTTTATTGCTTATGTGTGTGCTTGCTCATACCTTTACAATTGAATGATAATATTAGTAGTACAAAAATATTACTAAATTATCATATAATTTAATTGTATAACTTCTTGTTACTAACACGCTTGTGGCTCTATCTTCGTAGAATGCGTCCTCAACATAACACCAACGGGGAGGGTTCAACAAGAGGCAATGACGATAAGATCAACAAAATTGCTCGAATCATCGCCGTAAATATGAAAGATGTTATTCTGGGCGTGGTCACTGATATGGAGGGAGCTACGATGACTTAGCAACCAACAACTCCAATACCACTACCACCGGAACTGCAAACTTCACTTTTAAGCAGTTCAATGATGCTAAGCCCCGAAGTACTCTGGTATGGAGGGAGCTACGAGCTTGTTGCAATGGCTCGAAAGCATAGAGGACATACCCGACTACACGTGTTGTCCGTAGAATTTGAAGGTCAAGATGGTGACAAGAGCCTTTCATAAGGGCGCTTTAACCTGGTGGAGTGCTGAGAGGAAGTCCATGGGTCGTGAAATAGCTTCATCCCTACCTTGGGAGGATTTCAAGAAGCTGCTAGTGGATCAATTTTGCCCACGTCATGAGCTGAAGAAGCTCGAAGCTGAAATGTGGATTTCAAGTACACGACTCGGTTTCATGAGCTGTGTTTGCTAGTACCACATCTGGTTACTCCTCTATCACAAAAGATAGAGAAGTACATCGAAGTTTTACCCTTGGTGATCAGGGGTAATGTTCTGAGAAGCAGCCCTGCTACATTGGAGGCTGCAATTCATCTGAGTGCTACTTTGAATGAGTATGTCAAGGCGGGCGTACTTAACAGGAAAGGTTACAAGGGGGCTAAGGCTGATGACACGAAGAAGCCTGAACAACAACCCAAGAAGAAGAAACAGAAGACCATCAAGCATTACGCAACGAAAGTTGCAAGTGCTCCAATTCAAGCCACTCCAATTACTATTTTTCCACAGGCTGCTACAGCCAAGAATGTCTACACTAGACAGTACCCACTATGTACTAAGTGCCAGTATCATCGTCTCCCTACCATTCGATGCCGAAAATGCACTAAGTGTGGAAGGTATGGGCATTTAGCGACAGTGTGTCGCACTACAAATTTTGCTGCCACTACGACCACAATGGTTCCTACTATTACAGGCGGGAAAGCTTGATAAAATTGCGAGGCAGAAGGGCAATTCAGGAGCTACAGAAGCACGTGAAGAGCCGGCTGTCATTACAGGTACCTTTCTTGTTAACAACCGTTATGTTTCCGTATTATTTGATACAGGCGCAGACAAAAGTTTTGTCTCTGCCACTATTGCATCATTGTTTGATATACAACCATCTGTACTTAATTCCCCTTACACGGTAGAAGTAGCTTATGGTGAGAACCTTATTGTAAACTCATTACTTCTTGGTTGTGAGCTTATGTTAAATGAACAATCGTTTACAGTCGATCTCATTCCAATGACACTCGGTAGCTTTGAGGTCGTCATTGGAATGGATTGGTTATCAAAATATAACATCAAAGTTGTCTGGTCGGAGAATCTGTTACGTATTCCTCTCCCGTCCAACGAAACAATGCGGGTGTACGACGAGAAGCCTTGTCGAGAGCTGAAGATTGTGTCGTGCATTAAGGCACAAAAGTACCTAAGGAAGAAATATTGTGCCTTCTTGGCACATTTAGTGGAAAAGAAGCTGGAAAAGAAGACACTGAAGATGTACCAGTCATCAGAGACAACCCAGAAGTGTTTCTAGAAGAATTTCCTGGACTACCACTAGTCTGACAAGTGGATTTTCGAATAGATCTTGTCCCTGGAGTAAACCCAGCGGCAAAATCTCCTTATCGTTAGCACCGTTCGAAATGTAGGGTTTCTCTAGTCAGCTCCAAGAACTTCTAGACGATGGGTTTATTAGACCTAGCTACTCACCATGGGAAGCTCCGGTTCTCTTTGTCAAGAAGAAAGACGGTTCATTCCGCATGTGCATTGATTATCATGAGTTGAACAAGCTAACAATTAAGAACATATATCCTCTACCCAGGATCAACCATTTTTTTTGACCAGCTACAGGGAGCAACTTGTTTTTCTAAAATTGATTTACGATCCGGGTATCATAAGTTGAGAGTGAATGATGAGGATATACCAAAGACGGCATTTTGGACTCGTTATGGACACTGCGAGTTTGTGGTTATGCCTTTTGGACTGACTAACGCACCAGCAGTGTTCATGGATTTAATGAATAAGTGTGTCGGCTGTATCTAGATCAATTTGTTATCGTCTTTATTGATGATATATTGATCTATTCCAAGAATGAACAGGAGCACGAGAGTCACTTGAGGAAAATCTTAGAACTATTAAGAACTAAACAACTTTATGCCAAATTCTCAATATGTGATTTTTGGCTAAAGGAAGTTCATTTCTTAGGTCATGTGATCAATAAGGATGGGATACATGTATATCCAGCAAAGATAGAAGCGATTAAGAACTAGACTACCCCATCTATTCCAACTGAGATCCGCTAATTTCTGGGTCTGGCAGGCTATTATTGCAGACTTATCGCGAACTTTTCGAAGATGGCCTTGCCACGCACAACTTTGACCCAGAAAGGTCAAGCGTTTATATAGGGACAGAAGTTATGCAACTCCCCTATTCTTAGTCTTCTAGAAGGCAATGGCAATTTCGTTGTCTACTGCGATGCTTCAAACCTTGGTTTCGGCTGTGTACTTATGCAAAGAGACAAGTTTATTGCGTATGCTTCAAGACAACTCAAGGTTCCGAGAAGAACTATACTACTCATGACCTTGAGTTAGGGACTGTGGTCTTTGCGTTGAAGATATGGAGACACTACCTTTACGGTAGTAAATGTATCATTTACACGGACCACAAGAGCCTCCATCACATTCTTAATTAGAAAGAGATCGACATGAGGCAGAGGCGCTGGGTTGATTTTTTAACCGATTACTACTGTGAGATTCGTTACCACCTGGGTAAGGCCAACGTGGTGGCGGATGCTCTTAGTTGCAAGGAACTAGTCAAGCCAATACGTGTGAGAGCCATGGAGATAAACACTCAACGAGAACTTGAAGGATTTGATTTGTATTGCACACGAACAAGTGGTGATCAATAATCAACTTAAGACAGAGTTAGATTGCAGGGTTGAAGGTAAACTAGAACCTCGATCAGACGGGGTCCTATACTTCAACAGACGCATATGGATTCCAAAGTCGGAGGAATTGCGCACCCTCATTTGTGATGAGGCACATACGTTGCGATATTCGATTCATCCGGAGCTGATAAGATGTATCAAGACTTGAAATCGTCTTACTGGTGGCCTGGGATGAAGAAAAACATTGCCCTGTACGTAGGGTAGTGTCTAACATGTTCAAAAGTCAAAGCCGAATATGAGAAACCTTTGGGTCTGTTGCAGCAACCTAAAATTCCCCAATGGAAATGGGAACAAATTTCCATGGATTTCATAACTAAGTTTCCGTGAACGCCGAGAGTTTACGATTCGATTTGGGTGATCGTCGATCGACTCACCAGATCTACTTATTTTCTCCTGATCCGAGAGGATTACAAATTGGAGAAACTATCCACTTTGTACATTAACGAGATTATTGCGTGTCATGGTACACCAATGTCAATTATATCGGATCGCAATAGTCGTTTCACTTCTCGTTTTTGGAAATCATTATAGAAGGCTTGGGAACCCGTGTTAATCTTAGAACGACGTATCATCCTCAGACCGATGGTCAAAGCGAGAGGACTATCCAAACACTCGAGGAAATGTTACGTTCTTGTGTTATAGATTTTGGAGGAAGTTGGGATACTCATCTCCCTCTTATCAAATTTTCATACAATAATAGCTATCATACGAGCATTCAATGTGCATCATTTGAAGCTCTGTATGGTTGAAAGTGTCGATCACCGGTCTACTGGACCGAGGTTGGTGACTCGCAGGTCGTGGGACCTGGGCTCATTTAAGAAAGAACCGACAAGATTTCCATTATTCAATCTAGGCTAAAGGCCGCAAGGGATCGAAAAAAGAGTTACGCCGATCGACGTCGGAAACCGCTTGAATTTCAATTCGGTGACCGAGTCTTGCTCAAAGTTTCTCCCTGGAAAGGTGTTGTCCGATTCGGGAAGAAAGGGAAACTTCCTCCTAGGTACGTTGGACCTTTTGAAGCTCTGGAAAGAATTGGTCCCGTAGCCTACAAACATAAACTTCTAGTTGAGCTAAGCTGTGTTCATGACACGTTTCATGTGTCGAATCTTAAGAAGTGCTTGGCTGATCACGATGTCCAAATTCCTTTGGAGGACACGACCGGTAGAAATCATGGATCATGGGATCAAGAAACTGAAGCATAACCGGATTCCAATTGTAAAGGTACGATGGGAAGGCAAACGCGGTGTTGAGTTCACATGAGAAAGTGATGACCAGATGAAGCTCAAGTACCTTCATCTTTTTACAGTAGCTTCAGCTAGTTAATTTCGGCACGAAATTCCCTTAACTAGGGAAGACTGTAACATCTGTACATTTTCACGATGTAATCATTAATGTTAGGCAATCACAGTACATGTATGCAGACGATCATGGTATCATTGTACAATTATTCATATGTTTTAAGAAATTTATCTTGAGTGATTAAGTATACACTTGGTATTTAGTTATTGTCAAATATGCTACGTAATAAAACTATTGTAATATAAGTATATAACGAAACAGTGGTGAGCTGTCAGCTGATAATGCAGGTAGCTGGACTCTACGTATGCCCTACACATAAACTGCGTTCGGTGTATTGGGAGAGTGTTAGTGCGTAGTATACAGACGAATAGTAAAACCATTAAACTATTTAACCAAATTGTAACATGTAAGAGATGGGTGTCATTATGGGTGACGATCCATAAAGATATCTATGTTAAACTTATAATTACAATGACACTTAAATAAATACAATAAACAACCAAAAACGCGTATACTTACGGGCTTGCACGTAAAGATATTCGTTTACGGTTCGAAACGGACGAACTTTACAAAATGCTTAAAATATTAATATATATTTTTACAATTTTGAAACTCGTCAAATAAAACCCAAAATGATAAAACAAAACTACTTTTTATAATAATATGACGTTTGCGTAATTCACGTAACGGAACGCGTAAACACGAAACTGAACGAGCCCGAACATGCGGGAATCCACTCGGGGTATTTAAGCCATGAGTTTCTTCATTTGTGGCTCACCTACCAGATTTTACCCACTCTCTCTAAAAATCGTCACTTTCTCTCTCTACTCTTTCTTTGGAAGAACATCAAGAGATCTCCTTCGATTCTTGACGAAATCGCAAGTTCTTGGTGTCTACGGAAATCTCTCGAGTGTACAACAAGGAAGTACAAGGGATCGGAGTTGAAAACATCTAGATTTGAGCGGGTTTGTGCAAGAAGTTTCGGGTTTTAGGTTTTTTATCAAAACCGGAAGTTTGAACTAAAAAGCCGAATTAAGATCGATCAAACCTTGTAAAAACCTACCATATTTGGATTCTAAACACTTGGAACTATCCTCCTTAGAGTTTGGAAGGCTAAAGAAGTCGTGAAAAGGGTTGAGGATCAATATCGAAGCTGTACCCACCTGGACAAACAATATCGATGGATGAACTTCACATGAATGTTCTTCCATCGAGAATATTAATCTTGATAGTCCTCAAAATCGACCAGGCCTGCTTTGACACTATTAGTGTCGATGGTCCAAGTGTGATGTGGTTAAGGGGGGTGTTGATATTGAGATAATCGATAGGCTAAGATAGACGGAAGTGCACGTGGTCGATACTATAGTATCGATGATGCTTCCACTTTGATTTTTGAACTTGGTGTCGATACTATTAGTATCGACACCCATGCCAAGCCCTTTTCAGCAACGATACTAGTACATGATCCTTCTCCAAGTGCTATGAACCTAAGAAAAGTCAAAAACAATCAAAAACGAGCTGGTAGTGGAACAATAAAGCACAAGGGGTCGATATGGGTGTTCTTAGCCTTGGCCATTCCTAAGTACTTAGGATTTTACCTACAACCCATCCATGTTTAGTCTAATTCATTCATAACCAAAGTTAACATGATTAAGTGATAACTAATGAACTTAATAAGGACATAATAAACATTTCATGACTTATAACATGATTATGACCTAGGTTACACCTTGCATGAGTTGCATGCATGGTGTAAAGGGATTATGAACTCATGTGTTATCAAATAAACTTAGACTAAAGTTTTCAAACTTATAACTAAGTAAAGAAATAAACTTGATCATGTCAACATAAAGGGATATGGACTAAACTTAGGATGGAAATAAAACACATTTAAACAAACGGTTCAAACAACATAAGGGCTTTAACAAGAAGACATTTACTTACAAATGAACAAATCATGATAACACATTTAGGGTTTTGAGTAAAATACATCTATCAAAAAAAAGTGAGAGCATCGTCTATCGAGCATTTGTTCATCGTACATCTCAATCATTCAAGGTGAGTACATAGCCCCTATTTTCTGCTTTGAAACCTTTTGGGGTGGAACGTGTGAATACTATTTTTGAAACTTACTTTCTAAATGGTTTTCACTACTCATAACTTATGTTTTGGCATATGTTGGTAAACTTAAACACATTTTAACATAAAACATTGGATATAAGGCACTTAGTCATGACTTGTCATCGTGCACGACTTAATCCATTTCACTATTTTGTACAAGTTGGTTTTCAATTATCACTTAAACTATGTAACATGGACGCACATTTGTAAACAAGCTTATTCACATCATGTATACCTATATTCAGGACTTCAAGGTCTGAAATCACTATTTCGCATTTCATACTTGAAGTTAACGCAGTTGTACGTATTAGGACTCAAGGGTTAGAAGTTATTAACTTATCCTCTAAGCTTGAGTTCACGCACTGGTTTATCGTTAGTACTGGGTGATCACAACAAGGGAAAACAAGATCTACACCAGGGACAGGGTTGGCTTTAATTAATTTTATAGCCAAATATGGATTGGTGTAGACTTAGCAATATGAGTTAGCTGTTGATTAACTTTAACAGCCTAGATCATATTGGAAACACTTTCAATGACACATAGTTGGTTATAATTTATTTTATTACAATGGGCTGTGTTGGTTATTAGTCAGTCTTTGCCTAACTTCGAACGTAGTTTGGGACTTGGATTTAAGATGACAATAGGATATACTTGATGATAGTTTGTGTTACATTAGCGTGTTACTACATTTACATTTATACGTATACATTCTATATAGAGTAGTTATTTGTACATGATTCAATGGTTGTTGTAACTCTAGATTTGTAGAGGTTACACTCACAGGTTTACAAACAGTTTTCTCTTCGAATTTATATTTTGATATTCATAAACTATATATTTTTACAATATTTAAACCTATGTATCTCACCAAATACTATTTGTAGTTGACAGATTTTTTTCACATGTTTTAGGTGATCAAGGGTAGGCGCTGGACATTGACAACTATGGAGACCTAGTCTAAGATAGAACAAGATCAAGAAACAAGCTAGCATGGATTAGAAACCCATTTAAATCCTTGTTGTTTAATTATATTGTCTGTTCTTATTTTGTAAACACTAATTTTGGGGTCGGTTAGTTGTATTCTTTTGGTAGTTAGACATGGTTTGTAAACATTACTTTAAACATATAAAACCTAGTAAATTCATTTTGGTTGTTCATCATTAATCTTGTGCATTGAATCAACTGATCAATCGATCAGTCGTCACCGCGCCGTGGATTCCTCACGCGGCGCAGGGGTGTGACCTGAACTGTCGTTCGACACCCCCTTCAACCAAATTTCATCTAAATTCGATCGAAACGTAACCATTAATTCCAACAACAAACGGTACTAAGTTTTAAACATAATAAAGATAGAAACAGACCAATTTAATTCCAGAATTAAACTCGTTAAATACATTGAAAACGTAACCGAACGAGCTTGTAGAAATGCAACACCAAATCGATTAAACCAATTACAAAACATCAAATTGAATTCACAGAAACTCAGACGATTATTTTCTGAAACGAACGACACAAAGAACTCCATCTGAGACCATATAAATCGCCCGATCGAACTCATGAATCTATACAAGGTGTTATTTAATCGAATTCATACAAATCGCATCCAATCCTGGTGAAAAATATATGCATTAGATTCGGTTTTTAATAGGGAACAATAACCCTATGAGCTCTCACCAACTATGCAAATAGTTGATCAAGCTCTATTTTACATGTGTAACATGTTTAAAGCTTTTGGATGAAGATCATATAGGAATCATAAGAGCTAGTTTAAACTTTATTCAATGTTTTGTATTTGAATTTATGTTGTAATGCTATTGTATGAATGATGACATGTTTTGAGTGAAATGAATGTGTTGATGTAAATGGGATGTTTAAAGATGAAACTTACAAGTAGCATCATGAGCTTATGGACAATTACACATCACACCTCGATGTGTTCCGCCATCAGTCGGGGTGTGACAGATTGGTATCAGAGCCATGGTTTTAAGGAATTAGGTTATTAGAAATGGTGACCTAGTCTATAACTAACCTAACCCCAAATATGAGTTATCTCATATTACACATTCTATACTTATGTGTTTATGTGCTACATGATAAACTTTACAATATTTGTTACATGATTTATTATATGCCATATCTTGTTACCATAGAGGATGCCTTAGTTTATAAATGACATATGACATTCATAGTTAAGTATACCATAGAGGAATGACTTAGATTATAGCAATCATATGTTTCTCATACTTTAAGTATACCATAGAGGAATACCTTAGACTATTATAAGGGTTATGACATATGTTATTGTTTAGTTTAAGAATACCTTAGAAATTATTTAAGTTAATTCTTATATCATATTCACAAACACGTGAAAACTCTTTAGATGTTAGGCATTCAAATCATTAGGCTAAATGCCTAATCAAATCTTCAATGATTAATCCAATACATATATGTTTATATGTATTCAAATTGATTTTATAACCCTGTTAGAATTCAGTTTGTAAGCGGACATGTAGTAGCTGGAAGAGTGAAATACCGGTAGTTAGGATTCCTGTCTAGGAAAGATATCCATATAAATGCTCGATGTACTGTGGGACCAGTTTATCTTTCCTGGGGATTCCTAGTTAGAGTAATCACTTATAGGCCAAAGCATGTCACACCAAACACTTACATACTATATAATTCTAATATGTCAAAGGTGTTCAATTTTGAATACCATTCCTTATTGTTTTAAACAAGTCCAAATGATTTATTATATTTATTTTACTCTATGAAATTTTATCTAAGAATAGTAATGATATTACTATATATAAGGTATTAACAATGTCACAATGTCACAATGTCAATATACTCTCTAAATCTTCAAATTCCAATTCCTATATAAAAACCTAATACACACTTAACTATACAACTTATTTGAAATGGTTAAATAAATCCCAAAACCCAAAATTTTTTTAGTGCTTATCATGTTTCTTCTATAAATCCTAAGAGATATAATCTAATAATATCAAATTCTACGCACATCTTTAAAAAATGATTTTCAAAAATTATGTTAGAATTAAGTTTGTTAAGATGAACATGTACTAACTGGAAGGGTGAATGTCGGTAGTTGAGACTCCTGTCTAGGAAAGCAATTCATAATCCTCGGTAGGGGACCAGTCTAGCTTTCCTGGAGATATCTTAAGAGAGTATTTTACCTATAGGCCAAATCATGATTTCATCTTGCAACCAAATTCTAACAAATCAAAGGTATCCAAGTAGGATACTACTCCTTTGATTTTATTCAAATTCAGATAATTTTAAAACTGTACATACAAAATTCAAAATATTTTGACATCATTCAATCAAAGTTAATGACGGTGATTCATCATTATAACTTAAAAGATATGAGGTCATTTTTCCTTCAACCGGACTTCATCTAAATTCGAAGGGGGCAAACTAAAACATTTCTATATCCTTCTCCACTTCCATTTGAACTCCCGTTTGACACCCCCTTCAACCGAATTTCATCTAAATTCGATCGAAACGTAACCATTAAATCCAACAACAAACGGTAATAAGTTTTAAACATGAGAAAAATAGAAACCGACCAATTTAATTCAAGAATTAAACTCGTTAAATACATTGAAAACGTAACGGAATGACCTAGTAGAAATGCAACACGAAATCGATTAAACTAGGTTCAAAACATCAAATTGAATTCACAGACGATTATTTTCTTAAACGAATGACACAAAGAACTCTATCTAAGACCCTCTAAATCGTCCAATCTAACTCACGAAGCTATACAAGCAGTTCTTCAATCGAACTCATACAAATTGCATTCAATCGAACATTAACCCTATGATTCCCAGCTCTCACAAACCACAGTTGATCGAATTTGATTCAAGAATCAATTAGGGTTTATAGATGAAAATGAGGATGAACACATACCACGTTTAAACTCACATAGTATGGAGTTTAAGTCAATAAAACCCACCACAGCCAAGCGGTAAGGCGCCTTGGCTGTGGGTGGGTGCTCACGAGTTCGAATCCCGTCCCTTGTTCCATAAACAGGTGCCATTTAACCATTTTTGACCATTCTTTTTACACCAAAACTTTTGTAATATTCTTTTTAAATAAAAACAAACTTTCTGTTAATACTTTTTATCACAGAAAATTATATTTTTATTTAACATTTTTAATATAAAGTTACTTAATTTTATATTAACAATGTATTTTTATTATAGACTTTTATATAAAAATATATTCTACTATTATATAAAAATACATTTTTTTTATATAACAACTTATGTTAGTAACTATTTTAATATAAAATAGTTTTTAAGTAATTATTTTATAAACATGAATAATTGTATATAAATTAATTTAAAGAAAATTCATTTATTAAATTATTTAAAAGAAATATAAGAAAAGACATTTATAAATTATAAAGTTTTATTTTACCCAAAACCTGTCATTTAATTCCAAAATTTATTTATGTATTTTATTTTATTTAAACACATTTATATAAATATTAGTAATCATAAACTTAATTATAAAACTAATAAAGTGTTCTTTTTATTAATCTATGGAAAACAATTAAAGTATTATTATAACTATTCTTTTACACATATGGGGAAAATAAATATTATTTATAAACTAACAAGTTTAAACCATGGTTTGAAACTCAATACCCTCTTTAGAGGAACCATAGTCAAACTTTAAGATACAAGATTTAGACATTATTCATATCAAACTTTAGAGGTGAAGAATAATGACTCTTCAAAATCAATATCACAGACATTCGGAAAGCAAATACATGTCCACTTACAACGGTTCGTAAACATGGTCTCATATATCAAAATGGATATATGGTCTCGTGTTTGATATGAATAATTTCTATGTCTTGATATACAAGACCTAATCAAATCTTCAATGATTAATCCAATACATATATGTTTATATGTATTCAAATTGATTCAAATTGACTAGGGTTAATGATCCGTTCTCTTTTTCTTTTTCGGATATTTTCTTTCTTCCATAATGGATCTGTCTTAAGATAATGCCATGTGTCGTATTTATTTATTTTAATATAAAATGGTATATTATACATTTTGTCATTATTAAAATGCTAAATTTATTATGGTGGTGAAACTTACCACATTTTACTATATTTGAATTAATATACTTTTCTAATAAAAGTTTACCCCCATTTTTTTATACATTCATAACTTTTTCATACTATATTATTTTGTTATTAAAATTGCATCATTTTACTCGTCTCATTTTTCTTTTTAATTCCATTACAGTCTTGACTATATATGTTTTTTAAATTTTTTTCCGATCTCCGTAATTACATCAATGTAACAAACCTTGAAAACTTACAATTCACATCTATAAAACACTGTTTGCATTAATGTAACGACTCGCAACAATATTTGAATTTAAAATTTACAAAAAATCATGTTTGTCTTAAATTTGTAACGAGTTGTAACAATTACTTTATACAAAGTTTACCTCTCTTTTTTAAATATTCATAACTTTTTTATATACTATATTCTTATTTTTTAAAAAAAAATTAAACAATTATATTCGTCTCATTTTTCTTTTCAATTTTGTTATAGTTTCGACTAGTTATTTTTAGTTGTTTTGTATGCCATATTTTTGTCATTCCAACGAGCATAAAGATATCAAATTAATTTGGATTTTTTTCCCTAACAATGGTAAATTACTTCACTATAATTTAAATTAGTACATATTGCATCACAGTAATTATCATTATTAGAAAAAAATTCAAAATAATGTGTTATCTTTAAGCTCGTTACATCGATGTAAATAAAGAACATATGGGAAATATTTAAAAGAATTAGTCAAGATTATAAAGGAATTAAATAAAAAATTACATCATTGTAAATAATGTGTTATATCAACGTAAATGACATCATTGTATATTACATTAGTTTAATTTGTCGTCATTAGAAAAAAAAGTGTCATGTTTATGTTAAATCACTGTAAATTATTTCATTTTGTATTTATTTACTTTAATTTACTGTTTTTAGAAAAAAAAATTAATTGGTGTGTCATGTTGATGTTTGTTACATCGATGTAAATTACTTCATTTGTATTTATTTACTTTAATTTGACTTTTTGATTAACCTTTAGATAATAGCTATTGGGTTGTAGCCTTATCTAAGGGTTTCATTTGAACGCTTCCCTATACATACAGATATATACACACACACACACATATATATATTTCAGTAATAAACTTACATGTGAGTTGTGACCGACGACTTACTTATCATCTAATAAAATCAAATTCTTAAGTCATAAAATTATCACAACACAATCCACACAGACCAACTCTTCCTACGCACGACATGCAAGCCTATACGCGACCTAGGTTGATCGCGCACTCGATGAGCCTATCCATCCTCTCGTGGTCTAGGCACCCCTAATTTACGGTATCAAGTAAATGAGTATGCACCCAAAGGTATCGTTATACCCTAATGGTCTATTCCGAATTGTGCATTAGCCCCTAGCATAGCCCCCTTATTGGACAATCCCTACGTAAAGTGAAACTAGTGAGCCCAAGTATTACCCATCAAAAATGTAACACCCCGACCGATGGCGGAAACGTCGGGATGCCACGAGGGATGTGTAAATTGTTCATAAGCTCATGGGCATCTAATTAATTCATCACATATCAATTAATCAACCAAATTAATTACATCAAAAATCATATTCAGCATGAATTAGTTACATCAAATACACAAAAGATTTAGCTAAACTAACCAAACTCTAGTATCCAGAATTTCAGTTATTTTAGCTAAGTCCAAGAATCCTATGTGATGATGTCCAAAAGATGTAGAGCTATCCTGCTCTACCTACTTCTCCTCGTTCCCTGAAACATGTAAAAATCAAGTGTCAACTACGAAGTAGTTGGTGAGTAATCATAAGTTTTTATATTTAAAAATGTTTTACAAATGGTTATAAAAGTTTATAGTTTCCTTAGAAAATCCACATGAGCACCTGCGTGATAATCCAACACATAATCCAACACAAAGTCACATATTTCAAATAATCATAGATAATCCATCACATAAACATTCAACTAATCTCAATCATCAATATCCTCAAATAGTATAAGTGACAATACATGCATCATTGTGAATGACCAAGGTCAATGACAACGACACACGGAGTTGTGGCAATCCACGTGAAAATACATGCAATCATCGCGGATGACCGAAGTCAACAGCAACGACTCATGAAATAGTGACAATACATGCAATCATCGCGGATGACCAAGGTCAACAGCGACGATTCATGGAATTATGATAATCCAACAATATGAATACCATAACAATAAACAAGTGTCATCCATGTTTTATTAAGATAATATGAAAATCTGGTATACATGTTCCACCTCCGAGTTGAAAACAAAATAGTTTAAAAGGAGGTTATGAGAACTCACCTGAGTCCTTAGATTCAGTGTTCTTGTAGTATGCGCACTCACGTAAGAGAATTCAAAAGCAACTCAATCAACCTGAATTTAATATGTGTTTGTGTTCATAAGTATATGCGTTTCGTTTCCATTAATTGTCCATAGGTGTTTATTTTTTAATCATTAAGGGTTTCATTCGCGTAATTTATTTAAATCTTAGTTAGAATAACTACCCAAGATTTTTATAAGTGACTATCGTTCCGTTATAGTTCACTCTTGTTAGTTTCAAACTATAAAAGAATAATTACAAGTCTCAAGATACTATGTGTATCCTCATGAATATGTATTATATATAGTGAGGTCTTTAATCGTATTCATATATATACATGCATGCATATCCAATTAAATTGACCACCCACTTTCTAATCATAAAAATTAACTTTTATGTTCAAGGAATCACACTTAGGTTAATTATATAAAAGATGTTTCAACATATATAATCTAAAATCCTCAAACTTATGTTTTAGAGAGAGAAAAGGTGGTAATCCATTAGGATATTTATGCATACTTGTTTACCAATGGTTTCCCATGCTCTTTGTTTCCCCTTTTACCCTTGTTCGACATTCTCGGTTTTGTTAAAATAATTTCCAGCGAACCTTTTGTTTGGATATCCTCTAGGTTCGGCTAACAATATAGGTTCGTGGGGTTAGCTTCGTCTGAATCAAAAGAAGGTTTGGCCAAGCTCAAAGGTTTGTGTAGCAGCATGGTTCGTTGGACATAGGTTCAGCTACCACTTGGTCCTACTAGGGTTCGTCCAAGAGGAGAGCTTCGGCTAGTCAACTGGTTCGGCCAACAGAAAAGGTGCGCCCACTAGTAGGGTTCGGCTGGCTTGTGGGTTCGGCTGCACAACAAGAAGGTTCGTGGGGCTATGGTTAACAGAAAAGAAAGGTTTGTGGGTTCAATGGTGGCAGAAGGTTCGGCCCAGGTTGCCCTTGAGGGTTCGCCGACCTGCATGAGGTTCGGCCAGTCGCGAACCTAGCCTTCCATGGCTGCTCACCATCACCACCTTCAAGTTTCTAACTGTCACAAGCTCAACCAAGGTTCCCTTAGGTTTATACTAACTCGATTTAATGTTTTACAAGTTCTTAGATCGGTTATAACATTAGTAAACTAAGGGTTCGTGATCTACCACAAAACCGAAAATAAGACCTCATATTTACCTCGAAATGTAGACCAAATGTGAGATTTCTTAGTACTTTCTTGTTCCTCTCGATCATAAGGTCGTGTAGGCGCCAAGATCTCGCGAATCCGTTGGTTAACGAAGGAGATAAGATAGAGAGAAGGTAGAGAGAGAGATCACGATTCTTGAAGCTTAGAGAGAGAAAGGAGATGTAGAAATGAGGAGAAAGAAGATGATCTTCTTCCTTATAACGCGTATCGTCACCACGTGTTCGGTCTCGTTTTTATCGCGATAAAATTCATAAAATGTTCGGTTTAGCTCGTGAATATATTTAAAATATAAAACGTTTTAAATAATATATTACGTTTTAAACAAAATACTTTTAATTAAATTATTTCGTAAAATGATTCGTTTAATCTCGTTAAATAATTTATTTGATAAACTGGTTTATTCGAATTTGTTTTAGGTTGTGATTCCTAATAAACGTTATTAGTTTCCATTTATTAATTTAATATCGTTAGATATTATTTCGTTATCTCGTCGAAACGCGTTACTTACGTACGTATTCGTAAAGATCGTCACCTTTCCGAATACAACGCTCGTATCGTATTCCGATTCGATTTACGATTTATGGAATATCGTTTCAGAATATTATTCCTAATAATTATATTCATGTGAATCGTCACTCACGCGAATACATTATTAAGTTAATATTTCTGAAATAACATTCACGTTTTATTAATAATCGTAATCTCACCATCGCGTAAATATTCTCAATAATGCTTTCATTACTTTATTATTTGAATATTATAATTTCCCAATCCAAATCCCACTAAACCATATCACTGACACATCCATGATAGACTGAAATATGCATATGTATAGGGCATATGTAGGGGTCAATCGCAACTGCCCCAGCCACCGTCCCACCGCTATTTCGATAAACCATGACCATGTGTCCTTGACTATGTTTAGCAACCAAACAATAACAAACTCCTAATTCCTTTCCATTCCAAATCACAATCCAAAATCTGTGAATTCAACTGCGATAAACTCTCTGGTTCTGTTTAGTTGTGTTTCAACTAAACTTCCCATGGTTTATGCATATATTAATATGTTCTCAATATGTATACCAACATGAGTAATAACATCAAATAATGCATCATTATTAATAATTATCATATCAGGTCGTAACAATACAGTTAAAGATGTACGGAACAACCCGAATTACAGTGATGTTACAAAAAACCTAAAATTATGTTACGTAATTGCTGTTAAGGGACTAGCTTTGTAATTTTTGTAATAAGAGGGATTGGTTTGTAAATAATGTCACAACATTAGTTAGTCGTTATAAATTGTTTTGTAAGAACAGATGAGTATGCAATAAGAAATTGGTTCTCTTCCTTTCTCAATTTTCTCTCAATTCTTATTTTCAACTGTTCTATTGCATCAATTGGTATCAGAGCTAATCGATCCTTGGATAGCTCGTTTTTTGCAAAGATACCAATTCAGTGGCAAATAATACCATAAATCAAGAGATTGAAAAACTCCTGAACGATCACGATCAGGCATTTGTTGAATTGCGACAATCCAATTTGGAATTGAAGCAATCGTCTGTAGAAACGAATCAATCGATTGCAGATTTAAGAACCTAGATACTGGCTATAGTTAGTCAATTTGCGAGCAATGGAAGGCATGAGAATCCTACGTCCACCTTTGGAGTAGTTGGAAATCAGACTCGTATGACCAGATTAGGAAAAGTTGATTTTCCTAAGTTTAATAGAAAAGATTTGGATGGTTGGCTATACAAATGTGAACAATTCTTCAACGTAGATAAGACTCTGGAGAATATGAAGTTGTGTTATGTAGTGATTCATTTAGAAGATGATGCTCTCTAATGGCATCAAACTTTTATGAAATCTCAGAATGCTACAATTGCAGAGTTACAGTGGACTGATTATGTGTGTGCAATTACAGGTCGTTTTTCAAACAATTTGTACGAAGATCCTATGGAAGAATTAGCTTCTCTTTCTCAAACTGGTGAATTTGATGAATTGGATGCATTCTGTAGGAAATTTGATTCTCTTCTTAATAAACTGAATATTCCTAAGAACTATGCTATTAGTTTGTTCCTTAATGGAATCAAAGAAGAAAGCAAAGGTCTGGTTAGAATGTTTAAACCTAAAACCTTGCATGAAGCTTTTGGATTAGCTAAAATTCAAGATCGTACTCATAAGTATTTGGTAAACAAATTAACAAATAATTCCAGCTCTGTTAATTTGTCTAAAAATTGGAATTATAATTCTAAGGTAGTTCCACCTTCAAATGCTCATAAACTACCAATGTTACCTGTACCAAAAAATTCTAGTACTAGTGTTTCAACTAGTACAGGTTCAATTCTTAACAATGGTAATGGAATTAAGAGATTTACTAGCAAGGATATGGATGCGAAGAGGGCAAAAGGGGAATGTTTATGGTGTCCTGAAAAGTATACCCATGGTCATAATTGTAGAAAAAAACAGGTGTTTTTAATTAAAGTGGGAGAAGAGGATAATGAGTTAGAGTTCACTTGCATGGAGGATGATTCAGATCCTCAGCTATATGTTAATTCCATGCTTGGTGTACAAGACAATTGCACATTTTGATTGATTTGGGATCAACACACAATTTTATTAATAGTAAACTGGCAGCTCATTTAAAGTGTGAATTACAATATATTAAGCCTTTAAATATAAGTGTAACAGATGGAAAGCAGTTGGTTTGTTCTCAGGCTTGTTCAAAATTTCAATGGAGTATGCAAGGCAACTGGTTTTTTGCTGAAGTGTTATTAATTCCTTTGGAAAATTATGATATGATTCTGGGAGTGCAATGGATGTTGCCTTTGAATGATATTGTATGAAATTTCAGCAAAATGACTATGAAGTTTGCAATTAATGGTGCTCCATTTGAGTTAAAAGGAATGGAATGTAATAAGCTATCTATGTGTTCAATTAAAAAAAGTGCAGGAAATAATTATAAAACAAGTGCATAAAGGTCTTCCTCCTTCAATGACCAACCAATTGATGTCATTAATGCTTTAATTAGTCAATACAAGGATGTTTTTGATGTCCCTAAAGGTCTTCCTCCTTCAAGGTCATTTGATCATAGAATATTGTTGAAAGAAGGAGCAAATCCCGTTAATCAGAAGCCTTATCGATACCCTGCTGGACAAAAAGACATCATTGAGAAGATGACTGCTGAGCTTAAGGAAGCGGATGTTATTAGGGATAGTCAAAGTGATTTTGCAGGCCAGTTGTGTTAGTTAAAAAAAGATGGTCAAAGGAGAATGTGTATGGAATATAGATGCCTTAATGATATTACAGTAAAGAATAAGTTTCCTATTCCTTTAATCGAAGAACTCTTGCATGAATTGGGACAAGCAACTATTTTTTCTAAGAATAAGTTTCCTATTCCTTTCTCAATTTTCTCTCTATTCTTCTTTTCAACTGTTCTATTGCATCAAAGTATCATAAACCTCAACAATGTACCATGGAAATCATTCATAAAAACACAATTCGCATAAATAATACGTAAGACAAACCACACGCACATGAGACTCATATGCAACCCCTAAAACGGTAAAACACTAAATGAGGGGTGATCACAACTCACTTTGCTTTGTTGGATGATTATTGCTTGTTTCTTAGCTTCACTTAATCACCTTACTTCGTCTCCTTTAAACATATTTCATAATTCCGCTTTATCCCTTTTAACTCAACTTTTGACTCCAATTGACAATGTCCTTTCGTTATAATTTGGCTATTCTTTTAACCGGTTAACGGGTCAAGCTTACCATAACCTTCCAGCCATGTTTTTAGCAACTCCTATTTCATCATCGTTGATCCACCCAAATTACCATTCATTGCAACTATTAATTCTAGCAATCAGTAATACATTTAAGGTTATTCATGGCTTCATTTTAGTTTTATTACAGCTTCATGTCAGCCCTATTGCAGTCCGGTTATAGCCCTTATATAGCTCGGTTTGGAATTGGTTACGATTTTACCGACTTGCCCAAACTCAAACTAATTAATCACCACCAACTCTTGCGCTTGATAGGCCGTTTAGGATTTTTTTTATGCCTGCATTTTAGCCTTATAACAACTTCAAGGCAACCCTATTAGAGCCCCCTTATAGCTTTCTTTATTATTTCTTTTGACCCGCCCACACTACTACAAGTTAGTTGCCATTACGTATAGTGATTAACAACTTAATTATATTTGATTGCCGACTTTTTACTGTCCTGTTACAGCCACATTTACGGCTTAATTTCAGACCCAATGCAGCCTTGTTGACCCGTCCCAATTGCAGCTTGTTTACAGACGACTGCTAATCCTTGTGATTACCAGCTTATTTAAGGCTGAATGCAGTTGTAATACAGCCCCTATGCAACTTAGTATTTACCTGGTTGAGGCTTTGTCGACCCGCCCAAGTTACCACTTGCTGAAATCACTAATCCTCGTGATTACCAACCTGTTTAGGGTTGTAACAACTGTAGTGATCAGTTCCTAGTATTGGATGTCGACACCTAATTCAACCGTGGCACATGCATACTTAGCCATGACTCATGTCAGTCCCAGTCACGGCCCAGTCACTTCAGCCGCGGCACAAGCAGCTCCAGCCACAGCCTAGGCCATCTCAGTTCCAACCGAAACCAGTCCCAGTCGAAGCCAATTCCAGTCGCGGGTCACTGAAGAAGCTCAGTGTTCGAGTTATGTTTTGAGTCAAGTCAAGTTCTAAAGTTCAAGTAAAGTACGAAGACAAGTTTATTTTTAGTCACATGTTTAATGTGTTTAACCAATGTCTTGTAACCATTGGTAGTGGTTAGTTGCAATGTAGTGGGTAGTTTCCGATTTCTTAAGTAATGGATTGGTGGGCAGTTTACATTTTAGTTTAGTGTATAATGTAATCAGTAGAAGAAGTCGAGTAAAAAAATCGAGTTGTTCTTGTTTTCATCAGAAAATACATACAAGTTTGCGTGTGAGTGTTTGGTCTTGTTCTTTCTAGTTCAAGTTTTGGCAAGTTAACCGTCTTCCACTTTAACAAAGTGGTATCAGAGTGTCCATGCTCCATGGTAGATCTTCAAGTAGTCAGAGCAGTGAAGAAACTCAAAAATCAGGATTACAACTCTAGGTCCACTTGCATCAATTCATACATGCAAGGCCAAGCCTTGTGGGAAGTTACAAATGGTGTTGATGTTGCACCACCTGAGAGAGAAGATCTCAATGGAGTGCTAAGTAAATGGAAGGTGAAGACAGGGAAGAAAATGTTCATTTTGAAGACCACAGTTGAAGACGAGATGCTCGAACATATCAAGGATGCAGTCACTCCCAAGGAGGCATGGGATATGCTGTTTGTTTTGTTCTCGAAGAAAAATGACACTCGGCTGCAACTTATTGAAAGCGAGTTGCTATCGGTGAGTCAAAGGGATTCAACAGTCCCTCGGTATTTTCACTAGGTAAAGACTTTATGCAGGGAAATCGGTGAACTAGATCAACAAGCAAGGATTGGGGAGCCAAGGATGAAGAGAATTATCATCCATGGGCTGAAGCCGGAGTTCAGGAGTTTTGTTGCAGCAATACAAGGTTGGCCATCACAACCTTCACTTCCTGAATTTAGAACCCACTTGCTAGCCAAGAATATTTGGCTAAACAAGTAAGAGGTGTTTCCATAAAGTCAGAAGATGTAGCCTTGTATGCCGAGAAAAGCATAAGAAAGTTTAGACAACCTACGAGTTCAAGGCACAACAAAGGCCTTGACAAGTCAAGGTATCATTCCAGGGAAGGTAAAGGCCAATTCCAAGACAAAGAAAAGGAGGATCATGGTGGTGAGAAGAAGTTTTCTGAAAAGGGGGAAAGCGTTACCCGGTTAAGTGCTACAACTGTTGGCAACAAGGACACTTCGCTCGCAATTGTCGCACGAAACCTCAAGAAGAAGGGAACTCGGCCACTGTCTATAGGGAGGAAGCTTGGGATGCAGAAGCCTTAATGGCTCAAGATGAGGATGTCGTTGCCTTTACATCCCAAACCGAGCCTCATTCCAATAGTCTTGATGATTGGATCGTAGACTTTGGCTGTACCAATCATATGACGGGTGACAAGGATCGACTTAGCAATCCAATACATTATGGGGGAGCAGAGTCGTTGTAATTGCTGACAACACAAAACACCAAATTTCTCATATTGGTGATGTTGTGTTTTTAGGAAGCAACAAAAGTCAGGAACTCACCCTCAAGGATGTTTATCACGTCCCTGGAATGAAGAAGAATCTCCTATCGGTTCCGCAAATGACTTCATCTAATAAGTATGTTGTGTTTTGGCCAGAAGATGTGAAGGTTTATGATGAGTTGGTGAATTCATCTAAAGTCGTGTTAAAAGGACACAGAAGAAACTTTGTTTATGTGCTCTCGGCCGAATCAGCATACTTTGAGAAGACGAAGAACAACCAAAGTGTGGATCTTCGGCATATGCATCTCGGGCATGTTGGCTATGACAAACTTGGCCTGATGATGAAGAATAAGTTGGTTCTGGGATCCCCATACTTGAAGTGAACAAGGAGATTGTTTGTGCAGGTTGTCAATATGGAAAAGATCAACAATTGCCATTTGGTAAGTCAAGTTTCTAGCCGAAAGCACAACTGGAGTTGGTTCATTCTGATGTGTTTGTACCCGTGACACAGACATCAATTGGAGATATGCGTTACATGATAACTTTCATTGATGATTTTTCACGTTTTGTTTGGGTCTTTTTTATGAAAGAGAAGTTAGAAGCCTTGAATAAATTCAAGGAATTAAAGGAGGAGTCGGAGCGAGTAACAGGTCACTCTATTAAGGTACTCAGATTCGATAACAGAGGAAAGTACTTATATTTGGAATTCACTGAAATCTTGAACTTGCATCAACTTGGAAGGCAACTAATGTAGGAAAATTAAGCTTGATTAGATTAAGTTAAATATATGCAGTGGCAGATTGGTAATTAATGTAAATATATGCATGTAGACTTGTTAACGGGTCAGGTACTTGATGTGTGTTATTTATGTAGTTAACGGTGGTTATGGCAGTTATGTAACTGCCAAATAACTGCTATAGAAGAAGGTATAAATAGGTGTGTGTATTGAACATCAAATCTATCGTATGCATGTGTTTTATATTTGTCTGTGTTATCGAGTTTCACACACACGTACACAAACAAACAATCGCAACACATTCTTTCTAACATGGCATCAGAGACAACGAATCCAGGACCTGTGATGAAGAGATATGAAGTTTCGATCAACTTTGGAAGAGGTTTTAATCCCGGTGAAGAATCCGGTAGTGGCAGAGAAGAATCAAAGGAGAACCCGGTGTGCGTGTTCGATCGAGAGGATCAAGGAAAGGAACATGGTGTCAATCGAGAGGATGTTGACAAATCTGGAGTGGAGGAACTCTGCAATTCAGTGATTGAATTTGGAATTGGGACAAGAAACAGGCTGATCGGAAGGATGGACCAGAAAACGATAAAGATACATTTTGTGACGGTGCGAAAGAAGAGACAGAAATCCTTTGACAATCATGTATGTGTTCATTGCAACCATCCGGGTAATTACCGAAACATCTGTAAATCTAGGATCTTGAATAATGAATTCGTTATAAATGGAACTGAACATTTGAATTGGAAGGAAACTTGGTTTGTTGGTTTGAAAAGAAGAACCCATTGTAGTGCATATAAGAACACACTTTTTCTAAACTAAAAAGAATCATTTGGAATTGAAACCAAGTTTGCAAGAAAGAACACAAATGGATATATCTTGGGAAAAGGAAGTGTTATAGTAAATTCAAATGGATTGGTTTGTAAAATAAAGGATGTATTTTACACTCCAAAATTCAAAATAAATGTATTGAGCATGAAGATGTTGGTTGAACAAGGTTTTGAAGTGACTTTCCAAGGAACTAGTTCATTATTAAAGAAAGAAAAACGATATGACAAACAACAACATACTGCACAACGTAATGTGCATATTGAAGGAAGTGATAACTTGAAAGGCACTGATGTCGATTATATATGTGATACCGAGATTATGTGGAAATATTTTTGAGGAAATGGATCTAAATGATCAAAAAATTAAAAGAATGAAAGAAGATGGTAAAGGCAAAGAACCTATTGAAAGACCAACTACAAAGGATGTGAAATCAATTGAAGATATGGTGATATTTCTAGATTTGTTGACAGCTTTGAATGAGAATTTGTTGCAGGAAGAATCTATTAAGATAAAGTTCAACAAGATGGTGAAATGGTTTGATAAATATGTGATAAAGAAGGGTGATTTCTGGGTACCAATAATGGAGGAAGGAGAAATTGATCTCTATCATCTTTACATGAGTGTTAAATTGAATGGTGGAAAGGATAAGGTTACAAAGAATGAGTTTTGGCCTTTAATTGCTACTGATATGGGTATGGATTCAAGAAAAGGATTCGAATTGATGTGCAATATGATGAACATTTAAAGATGATGCATTGGTACTATACAAATTTAAAGAAAAGACAAGAAGGACCTTGTTTGTTCACTGTTGAAGAAGGTCAAGGTAGCACAAATGAAGCAATACCAAAAGAATGCAACAAAAGAACTAAAAGGGAAGAAGACGACCATCTACCATACAAGAAAAGAAGAGTTTCGGCTGTAAGAAACTGGCCACCGGGTTGCGGACTAGCCACCATGAAGAAGTAAAAGCTGAAGCGAATCGGAATCAAGCTTAGGGGAGGCAATGTTGGAAAATTAAGCTTGATTAGATTAAGTTAAATATCTGTAGTGGCATATTGGTAATTAATGTAAATATATGTATGTAGACTTGTTAACGGTTCAGGTACTTGATGTGTATTATTTCGGTAGTTAACGGTGGTTATGGCTGTTATGTAACTACCAAATAACCGCTGTAGAAGAAGGTATAAATATGTGTGTGCATTGAACATCAAATCTATCGTATGCATGTGTTTTATATTTGTCTGTGTTATCAAGTTTCACACACACTTACACAAACAAACAATCGCAACACTTGCTTTCTAACAACTGACCTGTCCAAAAACACCATCGCAAAACGGCGTCTAGGAGAGGAAGAATAGACACTCATCTGAAGTATCTGGGAGCTTGCTCCATGATAAGAATGTCCCTGGAAAGTTTTGGGCTAAGTCTATGTGAACATCATCTCATGTTATCAATCGGATACCTCAATAGGGACTTGACAATGTCTCTCCTTTTGAAAAGCTACACAAGATGAAACCAAATGTAAGTCATTTTTGGGTGCTTGGTTGTGTATGCTATGTATTTGTTCTAGGTCATCTTCTACATAAACTGGAGAAGAAGGCAGT
Organism: Mikania micrantha; assembly: GCA_009363875.1. NCBI lineage: Eukaryota > Viridiplantae > Streptophyta > Magnoliopsida > Asterales > Asteraceae > Mikania > Mikania micrantha. Next base: position 60,757,810 of record CM018681.1, read on the forward strand.
TTGATGTGTCTTCGTGGGTTATGATCAAGAGAGAAAGGGTTGGAGGTGTTGTGATCCAACAACTGACAAGTGCTATGCCTCAAGGAATGTTGTCTTTGATGAAACCTCTTCATGGTGGTCATCAAATAAAGAACTTTTTCCTGACTTAGATTCACTGAAGACTGACCTTGAGTCTTCACAGGTAAAGTTCAATATTGATAACACAAGAATTGGAGATTGAAGGTGAAGAGGAAGATGTCGGTCAACAACAAAAAGCTTTGGGTGAACCTGAACCGAACAGTAACCCAGGAGCAGGTTTAAGGCGATCAAATCATTTGAAGAATCAAAACCTAATTTATGCAAACTATGCTATTATTGAAGATGAGATCAAAGAACCTGAATCTTTTGAAGAAGCAAACAAGTTAAAAGAATGGAGGTTTCCTATGCAGGTAAAGATGGATGCCTTGATCAAGAACCAGATTTGGGAACTTGTTCCCAATCCTAATCATGTGAAACCCATCTCATGTAAATGGGTTTACAAGGTGAAGCGAGTTGTAGACGGGTCTGTTGAAAGACTCAAAGCAAGGTTGGTAGCTCGTGGGTTCTCTCAAGAATACGGACTAGACTATGAAGATACTTTCAGTCCAGTTGCAAAGTTGACCATGGTACGTGTACTTCTAGCTTTGGATGTAGGTAAAGGTTGGGATTTGTGGCAGATGGATGTGAATAATGCTTTCCTATATGGAAAGTTGGATCATGTTATTCATATGGAGCAACCTAAAGGTTTTGAAAGTTCTTTACACCCTAACTATGTGTGTAAATTAAAGAAGGTGATTTATGGCTTGAAGTAGTCACCACGAGCCTGGTTTGGTAAGATGGTAGAATTCTTTGAGCATAATGGATTCTATATGACTAATGCAAATGCAAGTCTGTTTTGAAGTCAGTTGGTGACAAGGTAGCTGTTGTACTTGTCTATGTTGATGATCTTATAATTACAGGTGATCTTGAGACATGATTATGGAGTTCAAGGAGAATTTGAGCACCAGATTTCAGATGAAGGACCTGGGAAGGCTTAGGCACATTCTTGGGTTAGAAGTTGAATATCCGACTCGTATTATGATTCTACATCAAAGGAAGTACTCTATAGAGCTACTCAAGAAGTTTGGAATGTTTGAGTCCAAACCCGCAGTAACACCGTTGGATGCCAATGTGAAGCTCTATCCAGATGAAGGTAAGGAGTTGGAAAACTACATCGAATATCGCAAGATGGTAGGTCGTTTTATCTACCTAACTTTAACAAGGTTGGATATAGCCTTTGTTACGGGTTTTTTGAGCAGGTTTATGCAAAGTCCGAGGAGGCCACATCTTTTTGCAATTCGAAGGGTGTTGAGGTACATCAAGGGTACTGTTGGTTATGGTGTGGAATTCAAGGAAGATCCAAAGATCAATCTTAATGGGTATTGTGTTGGACTAAAAGAACCAATGAGCCTGATCAGAAAAATCTCTAAGTCTCACAGCATTACAACAACTGAAGAAGAACACAAAGGCTGATATTCAAAGGTGCTGAAGTCACAAGATCTGAAGAGATGTACAACAGCTGAAGTGTAAGTCGTCAGATGTTGTAGTGTGTATTTAGTCTTCAGTAGTTTTCTTTCAGTATTTGTAAAGTCTGATGAGTAGTTTACTCATCAGATGTTTTAGTATTTTGTACTTCAGTAGTTTCAGTATTTGTACTTCAGTAGTTTTGTTCTTCAGTAGTTGTAGAGTTTGTCTTCAGATGTTGAAGACATCCTCAGTAGTTTAGTTAATTTCAGTTGTTTTGTTTTGTCTGTTAGATGTCGACATCATGTGACATCATCAGACGTCACTGCCTTCTATATATAGGCAGTTGACACGATTGTAATGCAACGAAGTTAATGATCTGAATGAGATATTCCTTTTACAGAAAACTTTCTCTCTCTATAACAAACTTGCGTTACTGTTTGATTGAATTTGTTCTTACTTTACTTATGCTAATTCCGTGTTGAATTCCGCTGCTATACTTTACTGATTTATCAATTGAGAACATCTGATCCTACAATTGGTATCAGAGCGGGTTAATCATTGATCGATTTCACAATTGATCTCTGAAACTGCTCAAATTTGTTCTCAAATTGAGTGAATTAGCTGATTAAGTAAGAATTTGTTATAGATTGAAGTTTTCTGCTAACTTCTGTTGATTTGTATTTCAATATCAATTTGTTTTGCATCAATTGATTGAGATTTGAATTAGTTTGTGTTAAATCGATTGAATCTGTGATCATGTCAACTCCGAACAATGATCCGCACAATACAGGCTCTGCAACCAAGCCTCCGATGCTTGTGCGGAGTGAGTACAACATATGGCAACGTAGAATGCTACATCACCTGTCGATTAACAGCGCAGGATGTTGGAAATCTGTTGTGCATGGACCATATAAACCCACGATCACTGATCCTGAAACTAAGATCATGATTCCGAAACCTGCTGATATGTATTCGGATGAGGACATTAAATTGTTTGAAATTGATGCTAAAGCTCATGGTATTCTGGCCATGGCTCTGCCTAATGAGATCTATTCTGGTTTGATGCATCATGATACTGCTCATGATCTCTGGGTTGCACTGAAAGAACAATTTGGTGGAACCGATGAGGTTTTAGCAAATACTAGAGAAATTCTGGCTCAGCAGTATGAGACATTTTCTCACCGAAAGGGTGAATCCTTGACTCAACAATTTGAGCGATTCTCATGTTTAATTTCTGAGTTAAAAATGGTTAAGCAAGAATACACTAACAATCAGATGAATAACAGATTTCTCAGATCATTGCCTGAGAGATGGGACACTTATACAATTGTCCTACGCTCTAATGCTAATCTAGAAAGTCTATCTCTCACCCAATTACATGGGAAACTCTTAACTTTTGAGAGAGAGGTAGAACAAAAGAGAAAACTGTCTTCATCTGGAAAACTTGCTGATGATTTTGTTCCTGGTAACACTGCTTTACTTGGTCAGGAGTCAGAGTTTAATGGGTCTGAATGTTCTTATGATGAACATATTGACTTTTCTACTAACAATTCTGATCATGCTTTTGTGGGAGTTGAGGGTAATGCAGGAAGTTATAGTGACAACTTGTGTTTTGTGATGGATGATTTGAAAGGAATCCCGGATGATGATCTAGAGGAGATGGACATTTTGAGTCAAATGGCATTGATCAACATCAGATCACAAAAGTTTTATAAAAGAACAGGAAGGAAGTTCCCTGGATTATCTGGCAAGACTAAGGTTGGATTTGACAAAGGGAAATTGAGGTGCCATAAGTGTCATAGGCTTGGTCACTTTTCTAGGGAGTGCAAAACATCTGGTTCTAATCCTGCTGCACCTTTTGTGACCTTTCCAAGCAACAATTCCTCAGGCAAAGGACCACAATCTTCTGGTACTAGTCAACAGCAATTCTATCCAGCTCACTTTGTTCCACAAAATCCAATGCCCTATCCATATCCTTGCTTCTACATGCCTCAACCTCCTCACAATCCAGCATTAATCCCACCTCAATCCCCTGCTCTTCCTGAACCCAGCAAACCTCAATCAACTCAACAGTCTCAACAACAACAGCATCAGAGTTTCTTCACTCCTGGAGTTGTTGATTGGAGTAGCTTGCCTGATGACTTATCAGACTTCAACATGCAGCCTTTTTCTGAAACTGGTCCACATGGTGGAGACAATCCTTTTGGAAATCTGGCACTAATGGCTATTGACTCAACTGACAACTCTTGTCAATCTTCTTCAACATCACAGGTATCCTCTGAATCCAAAGCTAAGTTGTGTTCAGAGTCTTGTGTTTCAGCATTTTCTTCCATTAGAGAAATTAATGTTGAGTTAATTAATGAAAAGTTGTCTTTAGAAAGGGTCATGACAAAGAATAAAATTGAATTTGAGAAAGCTTTGAATGAAAAAGAATCTGAAATTTACAAACTCAAGTGTCAATTGTCTGATGAAAAGGCTAGGGTGGAAGTCATGCTTGTAAAACACAATGATTTGAAACAAACACTTGCAGCAACCCAAGTCGAATGTGCAAGATGGGTTGAATCTTGCAAGGGGTTTGAGTTGCTATTAAACAAGCAAACAGCATCAAATGTGAAGTTTGGTATTGGATACAATCACACTGCTCCTCCAATTGATTATACACCAAAAAATCTTAACTGTGAGTCTGAAGGAGACAGTGTATACCAATACACCAAATCGTCAGAAAAGTCTGATGCTGAAGAATCATTTGAAAGTGATTCAAGTGCATGCAAATCTGAGTCTGAAACTATTGACATTGAAACTTATTCTTATTCTCTTGGATGTACAAATGTTATCCAGGATGAAACATGTCAGGATAGTGTTTTAATTGAGATTAACCCTGATGAAAAGGTTTCAAATGAACTAAATTTAAAACTGGTTAAGGTAGATGGGCATGGTACTGGAGAGAAAGATGCACGGCTTCTGATAAGTCAGAATCACTCATCAGTAGTTGTAGAAAAAGCTGATGCCACAACTACTGATAAGTGGAAAAGGATTGACCGACAAGTGCTGAAGAATACCTCTTCAGAGGTTCTCAGCACATCAGCTGTTATCAGTTTGTCTACAAATACTGATGTTCCAAAAGTGCTGATGAACAAGAACTCAGTATCTAAGTCATCAGTACTTGTAGATAATCACAAGGGAAAGCAAAAGAGGGTGCCTTGTGATATTTGTAGGCTGTTTAATCATTCAACTGATGAATGCTGGTACAGAAAAGGTTCTCAATTCAACAAAATCAAGAATAAAAACAAGAACTTACTCAAAATGAAAAATGAATTTAGTTCAAAATTTGTACCTGAATCATCAGTTGTTTCAAAATCTGGAAAATCCTTACAAGGAAATACCTCCAGTAAATCCAAGAAAGGAAAAGGGATTGTTCCAGATTCAGGGAAACAACACTTGACAGCATCTCATTTGATTAAAGACACTAAAATGATCAAACACAAAAATAAAAAATCAAGTTCTGATGTGTCTGATGAAATCAAAATTTTAACTCAAAATCATAATCAACTGATGCTAATGATGCAACAACTGATAGGAAAAGTCAATCTGGCAGAGGCATCTGTTGATTCATTTCATAAAAAGAAATTAAAGTCAAAAGTCAAATCAAAAATTTCTGATAAGAATGTTTCAAGTGTTGCTTCAACTGATAATGTTAGTTCTGTTTCTTCAAATGTTAACAGACCCAAAACCAAAATGGTTTGGGTCCAAAAGTCTAACTGAGTGTGTTGTTGTATGCAGGGTCCTTCAGCATACCAAAGTAGCATCTGGTATGTTGATAGTGGAGGATCCATGCATATGACTGGGAGCAGATCTCTTCTTCATAACTATTTCACTGGAAGGAGAGGATTTGTTTCCTTTGGTAATGATGCTAAGGGGTATATCATAGGTAAAGGTGTCGTCACTAATGGTGAGATTAGGTTTGATGATGTTAATCATGTTGAGAATCTTAAGTACAATCTGCTGAGTGTTAGTCAAATGTGTGATAAGGGTCATGTGTCTCTCTTCACTAAGCAAGATTGTAGGATCCTATCTTCTGATGTGATGCCTTTGATTGGCAAAGTGTTAGATGAGTACACACTTCTTAAGGCTAACAGAGTGGGAAAGGTCTATGCCTTTGATCTTTCTAAGAAAATCTCTGTCAAAGGTCATCCTTGTTTATTTTCTAAGGCCTCTTTCAAGGAATCCAATTTGTGGCATAGAAGATTAGGTCATGTAAACATCAAGAACATGAATCAATTGGTGAAACATGGTCTGGTTAGAGGTCTTCCTTTAAAGGATTTTAGTTGTGATGAAAACTGTTCTGCATGCTTGAAAGGAAAACAACACAAAGCATCTTTTCCTTCAATTGGGGATTCTAAATCCACTGGTTGCTTACAACTGTTGCACATGGATTTGTTTGGTCCAGTGCAGATAATGTCTATGGCAAAGAAGAAGTATTGTCTAGTTATTGTTGATGACTATTCAAAGTTTGTCTGGACCTTCTTCCTACACTCAAAAGGTGAGGTTGCCAAGGCTATTATCAATTTTGTGTTGTATGCTGAAAAGCAGTATTCTCTTTCTATCAAGTGTGTTAGGAGTGATAATGGCACTGAATTCAGAAATCATCTTCTTGATGAATTTTATCAGTCAAAGGGAATTCAGAGACAGTATAGCATTCCCAGAACTCCTGAACAGAATGGAGTTGTAGAAAGGAAGAATAGGACCCTGATTGAAGCAGCCAGAACAATGCTTGCTGATTCTGGTTTACCTCTCACATTCTGGGCAGAAGCTGTTAACACAGCTTGCTATGTGCAAAACAGAGTTTTGGTGAATCAAAGATGGTTGAAGACTCCATATGAAATCCTTCATTTTTTAACTCCTTTGATTTCCTTCTTCAGAGCTTTTGGGTGTCCTTGTTTCATTCTCAACACCAAAGATCAACTTACCAAGTTTGATTCCAAAGTTGATGCAGGATACTTTGTTGGATATTCTTCAACATGCAAGGCATATAGAGTGTTCAATTGTAGAACAAAGACTGTAGAAGAAACTCTTCATGTCAAATTCAATGAATGTCCTAAAGATTCCATTCCTCAGAATCCTGCTGAGATGTTTGATCTGAATATCTTGCACCATAATTTTCATGATGAGAATAGTGGTGTAGAAGATGAAGTTCTTCCAGCTGATCCACCACCAGCTTCTACAGCAACATTACAAGGAATTTCAGATGATGAAGATGCAAGTACTCATTTGTTCAGATTCAGTGACAAAATGTCCACATCTACCAAATCTGATGCTCCTTCTGCTTCAGCACTCCCACTCAATACAAATGCTGATGAAATTCTGGAATCCTCTCAATCATTTGAAATCCCAGCTGCTTTGTTCCCTGAATCAACTTCAACTGCAACATCTGATCCTCCAGCAAACATTTGCACTGATCTTATTCCATATCAAGAACTGAAGGATCATCCATTATCTCAAGTTCTTGGTGATATTTCTGCAGGTGTTTCAACCAGAAGTCAATTATCTAACTTTTGTCTTTATGCTCTCTTTGTCAGTCAACAAGAGCCAAAGAACTACCACATAGCACTTAGAGACATTGGCTGGGTGGAGGCAATGCAGTTGGAATTGTTGCAATTCAAGAAGCAACAGGTTTGGGAGCTAGTTTCTTTACCTCCAGGTAAGTGTGCAATAGGCACAAAATGGGTGTTTAGGAATAAAACAGATGAAAAAGGTCAAATCATTAAAAACAAAGCTAGACTGGTTGTACAGGGGTTCTGTCAGGAAGAAGGTATTGATTATGATGAAACTTTTGCCCCTGTAGCCAGATTAGAAGCAATTAGGCTGTTTTTAGCATATGCTGCCTTACATAAACTTAAAGTTTTTCAAATGGATGTCAAAAGTGCTTTCTTATATGGTAAAATAAAAGAGGAAGTGTATGTGTGTCAACCTCCAGGCTTTGAGGACAATAAACATCCTGATTGGGTGTACAAGCTTGATAAAGCTCTTTATGGGCTGAAACAAGCACCTAGAGCCTGGTATGACACATTATCCACTTTTCTTCTAAAAAATAATTTCACTAGAGGCTCCATTGATCAAACTTTATTCATAAAGAATGTAGGCCAGCATAAGCTACTTGTTCAAATTTATGTTGATGACATTATATTTGCTTCATCTGACCCAAAGTTGTGTGATGATTTCACTAAGCTTATGACTACAAATTTTGAAATGAGTGCTATGGGGGAGTTACAGTTTTTCTTGGGTCTTCAAATCAAACAAAAACCTGATGGAATTTTCATTCACCAATCAAAATACACAAAAGAGCTTTTAAAGAAATTTGATTTGCAAAACTGTAAGCCATGTTCCAACCCCATGAGCACCACCACACAACTTGATGCAGATCTGAAAGGTACTTCAGTGGATGAAACTCTTTATAGATGTATGATTGGATCTTTAATGTATCTAACTGCATCTAGGCCAGACATTATGTTTGCCACATGTGTTTGTGCGAGATTTCAGGCTGCCCCCAAAGAGTCTCATTTGATTGCTGTGAAAAGAATTTTCAGATACTTGCAAGGTACTCAATTCCTGGGCGTATGGTACTCCACTGGACAATCCTGCAAGCTGGTTGCTTTCTCAGATAGTGACTATGCAGGATGCAAACTCTCAAGAAAGTCTACTTCTGGTGGGTGTCAGTTTCTAGGAAATTGCTTGGTTTCTTGGCAAAGTAAGAAGCAAACCTCTGTAGCAACCTCCACTGCTGAAGCTGAGTACATTGCTGCTGCAAGTTGCACTTCCCAAATTCTCTGGCTTCAGTCTCAACTCCTGGACTATGGCATCAAAGAACTGAAGACACCATTGTTAATGGATAGTGCTTCAGCTCTTTGTATTGTCAAGAATCCAGTTCAGCATTCTAGGACTAAACACATTGAGATCAGACATCACTTTATAAGAGATTGTTTTGAAAAAGGTCTGATTGATCCCAAATTTGTTCCTAGTGCTGATGAGCTTGCTGACATTTTTACTAAGCCTTTAGACACATCCACTTTTCAAAATTTAGTTCTAAGGCTTGGTATGTTGCAACTTGAATAGGTTAGTGTTTAAATGAATAAAATGTTAAATATCCTTTTAAAATTCCAAAAAATTTTTTTCCTTTATCTTGACACATTTTGATATTTTCAGTACATACTGATACATATCAAAAGTACTGATTCAAGAACAGTTATGACCTTTTCTAATACTCTAAGTTACAAGTACTGATGAGTATTGATGTTCTAAGTACTGAAGGTCAAATATTGTTCACAAGTTCTGATGAACAAATTGTGTACAAGTTCTGATGAACACATTGTTCACAAGTTCTGATGAACACATTGTTCACAAGTTCTGATGAACAAAATTTCCACAACGTCTGATGAACAACTGTTGAAAACACCTGATGAACAAAATTATCGACAACACCTGATGAGTAATTTTACTCTTCAGTTGTTTAAACCTCAGTTGTTTTCTCTATTTAACTCCACCTTCTTCAGTTGTTTCATTATCACTTTCTCAGAACTTTTCATCTTTTTCAAAACCTATTTTCCCTCTTTCATCTCTGCTTCCATGGCTGCTCTTACTTTGAAACCGCGTCACAATTCGATTGCCTACTTGACCAAATCTTCATTCTGGTCCAAGTTTGATGAAGCAGTGGATTTGATGAACTCCTCTCAATTCAAAACTGCTTTTCTCATCAATCCAACTCTGTATGTTGAATCCATTCATCAGTTTTGGATGAATGTTGAATTGATAAATGTTGGAACTGGAGTCATCTCTCTTCGATCAACAGTCAATGGTCACAACGTGCATATCAGTCCCGCTGAGCTCAGAGATGTTCTTCAACTTGACGATGCCAACCTAGTTACTCAGTTCCCTAAAAGCGCCACTGACCTCTGTTTTACAAGTCATGAATACCAGGGCGACTTGAGTGACTCAACACTTTTCAAGAAGCACTTTAATGATCCAGAGCGTCTGATATTCCATATGATCAACATATGCCTGGCTCCGAAGTCTTCTTCATGGGATCAAATGTCATCTCGTTGGCAACAGGTATTGTACTCTATCCTCGAATCTCAAAAGCTAAATTTTTCTCAAATACTTTTTTCTGAATTAACTGAACATGCTGGTAAGCCTGTTTCATCTAGATGGTTACTCTATCCTCGTTTTATTATGGCCATCATAGAGAAACAGCTGCCACAAACAGGCCTTGTTGGTCAGGGGATCCCTGCTCCAGCAGTTTTGCTGGAAGTATATTCCCGACACAACTCTAACCTCACTTTAAAAGAGGCTGCCCGGAAGCTCAAACCCAAGCAAAGGGAACCCACAGCCTCATCCTCAAAATCCAAATCCAAAGTCCCCACTAAACCAAAGTCCTCTAAGCCCAAAAAGGCTGCTCAGGGAAATGAGTCCCTTGAGTCTGCCCATGCCTCACCAAGGCATGAACTGACCACTGGTAGTAGTCAACCAGTGGTTCAACAGACTCAACCGGCTCAAACCGCCCAGGTTTCCTCTCTACAGGATCCTGGTGCAACCTTTGTAGGGGACACCACATTACTAGAACCTCTTTCAGTTGAAAAGGTTTCTATTGAAAAGCACCAATCTTCCCGGGTGCATTCTCCTTCAAACCCAATTCTTATGGAAACCACTCCAAATAGCCCAACTTTTGTTATTGCCAACATCCTGGATCAGTTGAACACTCCTTCTCCCTCCCAGACACCTATCAATACTGGAAAAAGCTCCAACATTGAGGGGGAGGAACAAAGTGTCTCTGATAACCCACAGGATCATGACTACCACCTCAGATCTCCTAGTGTGGAAAGAGAGATTCTGATATCTGACAAGGCTGCTACTTCATCACCTTCATCATTTGGAGTGATTGATAGTGGTAACATGGATAAGACCTTGTCAGAGGCAACAACCGATGAAGGGGTTAACCCTGAGGTTGGAAGTCCCCAGTACCAAGACAAAGGGGCACCTGAAACTGTTGAGCCACACTCAACTCAGGTAGATCCTGAGATTCTCAGGAGGTCAGATGATTTAGCTACGGCTACTGATGACCAAATAACACTTGCTGAGGTTCTAAAGAAGAACCAAATCCTTGAGGCTGAGGTCTGTAGACTCAATGAGCTACTCACCAAAATGTCCAAGGACAAAAGTCCATCTTCCCCACTTACCCCACAGATGGCACCTTCTCATTCTGAAGGTCACCCAAACATTTCAACCACAAATATCCAATTTGACAAGCCACCAGCCACTGCTTCAGGCACTAATCCTTTGGGTTTTAGCCCCCCAGAGGCATTAGCTGCTGCCTTTCTACAAATCCTCCCTCTCATCACTCCAGTCCTAAAAACAATTATTATTCAAGCCCTTGATGAGAGGTTACCTTCCAAATCCCATATTCAGCAGATGGTTGATGAGGCTGTGACTGCCAGACTTGCCACTCCACATACTCCTTCTTCCCCTGCAGCCAAAAAGGGGGAGTTAGGTACTGAATCAGTCACTTCAGCTTCCAAAAGGCCAAGGTCTGAAGAGGTTGTTTCTGAAAGGTCTCCTGTTATTCAAGTAACTTATAAGAGACAGAGGAAGAATAAACCTGTTGAGGTTATCAACAGAGCTGATGTGGAAGTTGAGCAGGAAATGGTTGATAAAGAGATTGAAGCAAGTGCTGAACAAGTGGAAGCCACAACATCTGAAGTTCAAGCACAAGCTACAACTTCTGATGCACAAGACACTGAACTAGAGGGGGTTCAAATTCCAGAGGTTGAGACTCAGGTTGTTGAGGTAAGGGCTCCTCCAAAGAAGAGAAGGCAACTCAGAATTCAAGAAGAAGAAAGTTCTGATGAAGAAGACAGGTTGCCTATCTCTACAGTTATCAAGCCAAAAGTTCAAAAGCCTGCAACACCAACAACTGGGTTGGATCAAGCCATTCAAAAGAAGAAAGTAACTCTACCTGCCAAATATGTGCCTGAGAAGTCATTGGTTTTTGGTCAACAACCAAAAATCACACCTGAGGATAGGATGTTAGCAGTTAAAGTAAAACTTGAAGAAGAAGAGAATCAAAGGGTGCATGATGAGCAAATCCTAAAGTTGGTTGACAAAGATTATCCTCAGACATCAACTATTACTGCAATGAAGAAAGAAGCTCAAAGGTTGTATGCTCTGAGGTTCACATACCAGTATAGGAAGGAACAGATTAGAATGTGGCCTGATCCAAGAATAATTCACAGGATCCACAAGAGAGAGGCTCCAGCAGCTTATGCCAGAAGGATCAAAAGGGTATTAAGTGCTGAAATTATGCTGGGATCAGTACTTGATCCTTGGGAGATAATAAATGACTTCAAGAGTGTGTACAACTCGGGTTCAAAGGCTCCAAATTTCTTAGAAAACAAAATGATCAAGAAAGGATTGGTATACAAGAAACTTGAACATGTTCTACAAGCTGAGCTTTATCTGTTTCTGGAAGGAAAGCATCCAGATGAGTTTGTCTACAGAGAGATAACTAAAGTAGAGCTGAATGATGGGACAACGGCCAGGTACTTGTCTGAGTATTATGGACCTGAGTCTTTCTTCGAAGGTGAACCTGAAAGACTGACTCCAGAAGAGAAGATGTTACTACTTGAAGCTTTTGTCAGGGAGTCTTTCAGGTTAGTATACAATCAATAGCTTCAATGAGAGGGGTTAATGCTCATAGTCCATTTCCCCAATGGAGTTCCCTCTCATATTTTTGATTGTTAGAATTTTTTTTGGAAGCTGTTGGTTATCAGGCTTATACTTTAATTGGTCATTTTGATACTGATCTCAAAAGAAAAAGACATATCTTTCTGCCTGGGAATAAATAAGTGAGACCTTAAATAAGTTAGAGGTTTTTGGCTGCATTGGTTCAGGGGGAGTTTGTTGGACTAAAAGAACCAATGAGCCTGATCAGAAAAATCTCTAAGTCTCACAGCATTACAACAACTGAAGAAGAACACAAAGGCTGATATTCAAAGGTGCTGAAGTCACAAGATCTGAAGAGATGTACAACAGCTGAAGTGTAAGTCGTCAGATGTTGTAGTGTGTATTTAGTCTTCAGTAGTTTTCTTTCAGTATTTGTAAAGTCTGATGAGTAGTTTACTCATCAGATGTTTTAGTATTTTGTACTTCAGTAGTTTCAGTATTTGTACTTCAGTAGTTTTGTTCTTCAGTAGTTGTAGAGTTTGTCTTCAGATGTTGAAGACATCCTCAGTAGTTTAGTTAATTTCAGTTGTTTTGTTTTGTCTGTTAGATGTCAACATCATGTGACATCATCAGACGTCACTGCCTTCTATATATAGGCAGTTGACACGATTGTAATGCAACGAAGTTAATGATCTGAATGAGATATTCCTTTTACAGAAAACTTTCTCTCTCTATAACAAACTTGCGTTACTGTTTGATTGAATTTGTTCTTACTTTACTTATGCTAATTCCGTGTTGAATTCCGCTGCTATACTTTACTGATTTATCAATTGAGAACATCTGATCCTACATATTGTGACGCTGATTATGCAGGTGACCCAAGTATCCAGATATCTACAACTGGTTATGTGTTTATGTTGGGGTCAGGTGCTATGTCTTGGAGTAACAAGCGTCAACCCACTTTGTCTCTGTCCACAACCGAAGCTGAATACAGAGAAGCTGTTGTGGTCACACAGGAGAAGGTATGGCTAGTGCAAATTTTGAATGATCTGAAGCAACATGTGGATTACAAAGTTCCTCTTTTGTGTGACAATGGTCCATCAATCCAGCTTGCTGAGAACATGACGTTTCATGCACGAACCAAACATATTGAGGTTCATTATCACTTTATTAGAGAGAAGGTTCTTAAAGGAGATATAGATCTTTCTTATGTCGACACTTAGAATCAGGTGACGGATTTTCTTAATAAAGGTTTATTGAGTTCGAAGTTGCAATTCTTTTGTATGGGAATGGGTATGAAGGGAGTTGGTGTTGAGGGGGGGGGGGTATTGGAAGTAAACACCTAATTCAGCTGTGGCACATGCATACTTAGCCATGACTCATGTCAGTCCCAGCCACGGCCAGCTTAGTCCCAGCGGCCAGCTCAGTCCCGGCCAGTTGAGTCTCAGCCAAGGCAGTCAGTTCCAGCTTATGCTAGTCCTAGCCGCGACTCAACTATACCAGTCACGGCCCAGTAACTTCAGCCGTGACACAAGTAACTCCAGCCACAGCCTAGGCCATCTCAAGTTCTGAAGTTCAAGTAAAGTACGAAGACAAGTTTATTTTTAGTCACGTGTTTAAAGTGTTTAACCCACGTCTTGTAACCATTGGTAGTGGTTAGTTGCAAAGTAGTGGGTAGTTTCCGATTTCTTAGGTAATGGTTTAGTGGGTAGTTTACATTTCAGTTTACTATATAATGTAATCAGCAGAAGAAGTCGAGTAGAAAATTCGAGTTGTTCTTGTTTTCATCAGAAAATACATACAAGTTTGTGTGTGTTTGGTCTTGCTCTTTCTTGTTCAAGTTTTGGCAAGTTTACCATCTTCCACTTTAACACCTAACAAACTAACATTTTATTTGAATTTACCCATGTTGTTCAAACTTTATAATCATCAATTGATAAAAAAAATGTTCAAACTCTAATTATAGTATTCACAAATATGAACATTTGATTGTACCTCCTCTTGAAATCTCAAATCAGTAGCATTCTCCTTCCCTAGCACGTTCATGAACCTCTTTCACTTATAACACAAACACATCATCTAGTGTCACTCAACTCATTTTCTTGATCCCAGACTGTTTTATGAAGGAAATCAACCCAATTACATCCTACCCGTTTACAATTATCGGATCTGACAACTTTATTCAAGTGTTAAATCATTATGGACCAGAGTCTTTTTATTCGGTATGGTACAACTCCCCACCTTAACTTGGTGTTCCAGGACTAGGGGTGGCACACCAGGCAGCTTGGTGTTTCTCGAGTGGCCCCAATGCTACGTCAGTTCACGCCTCACGCAGCAAGGACCATGTGTGGTGGTCTAGATGGAGCTTACAAGCTTCCAATGCAAATTGAATGTCAAAATACCATTAGCATTATAATGTTATATCTTTTAGTTTACTCTCTATTCAAATTTATAGAGTGTTCACAGAATAAATATAAATGATTATATTTATTAAATATTTCAGATTATAATACAAATTGAAGGAAAAACAAAATGCTTAAATTTTAAATGATAGATGAGTTACAATGAAAACCAAAATTAACAATAACAAAAATTAAACAGACAATGACTAAGGTTTTCTGTTCAATATATGTCTCCTATGCCATGTATAGTGGTCACTATCACCTCAGTTCACGTATGCGTCACAATGCCATATAAACAACCAAAACCATGACCTCCTCATCACTACAAATTATCATCACATGAGTTATCATCACTCCCCATCACTACACGTCATCATTACCTATATTCAATATTTTATGATTTATGATTTATTTATTTTTAATTAAAGAATAAATTAAAAATGACATAATATTATTAAAAATAAAATAAAATTACATAATAAAAGTAAAAAAATTACTTAATAAAATTAAAAAAAAACATAAACATAAAATCAATCCATATTTTATTTTTTTCATTATCCGCTCATTCGTCTTTCAGCCATCTCACGAGCATGACCGGGCAAGTGATCGGTTGGAATTCACAACAATTTCATGTTTTTGTTGTATTGTTTTTGCTCATGTAAATAGACAAATTTTTGGAATGACTCGGAGATGGTCTCCAACGTGTATTTATAATCGGTTGAATACGAAACTTGTGGTCGTTTTCCTTTATTGTTTGACCGGATGGACGTTGAGGAGATGATGGGGGCATGTTCATCTTGACTTTCTCATCCGACTCGTTTGAATCAACAAAACATCGAACAGTAGAGTCGGATTAGGTTGTATATTTTCCGGACGATGACGTCTTTGTCCGTTTCGAAGTTTGTAACTTCGGGATGGGATGCCATTTTGTTGATTTTCTCATAAGTTACCACGCCGCGATATAAGAATTGACTCGTTTTCTCTATCATAGGTCATCAACGCCTCGTTCATGACCATCTCGTCATTTGCACCACTTTTTCGCTTGTAATCCATAGTCCGTTAAATTTCACGACTTTACGTTGTACGTCGCGCCATTTTCTGGAAATTATGTTGTTCGTCCGGTAGGAGTCACGACCCATTGCTGCAAAAAACTGAGCTCTAACACATGTACAAAATTCCGTACTCGTTTGGTTATTACTAACAAACGAATCTTCAGAAACATCGATGTAGGCACGAGCTAGTATCACCTTCTCAACTTCCGTCCATCGAGTAATGGTCGGTTTCGTTGTTTTTTCGGACACATCCTTTCTTCAATGAAATTGTCGTGATGTAGCTGGTTAGGGGTCGGATTGTATTTTAAGCATCACCTCAGTGTCGGGTTTGAGTTGGGTTTCGGAAATGTTTTCGAACATGGGTGATGGTTGGTTGAAAAACGGTTGTTGTGGGTACCAATTTGCAAATGTTAGAAACGGGTTTGGGTTGTTTGTATCGACTTGGGTCAATAACAATTCATAAATGGGTTAAAAATGGATTGTTTGGATCCGTAGTGTGTAGACGATACTTTCCCCGTGATGCCACTCACACCTTCTCCCTCACAACCTTGATCATGCCCTTGTGTAGTGGGGTGAGGGCGCCAAGGGGGCGTGACCAGCCCCTCTCACGCATCGTTACACATAGTCTTAAAACAAATTATTCAATGCAGCACCTGAAACTGTTAAACTGTTGATTTGTCAGCAACTAAAGCTGTTTTCTTCAGCAATTCTTAAACTAATGTTGATCCATCAGTTGTAGCAACCACTGCTACACAAGCTGTTTCTGAGTTTCCAACAACTGCTAATGCATAACTGTTGACACCAGTCATAAGATGACGCACCCCAACATCAGTAGTTCACAACTATGCATAACTGCTAACAACAGTTATCAGAGTTAACAATGACCGATGACTTACCCCAACACCAGTAGTTGTGGCAACTGAAATGGAGCAGGGTCTGCCATCGCCCTGGTTCTGGAAGACGGATGTGGATTCGACCCAGTCGCACCCTCATGGGATGCCAACTGGGTGTGTCTTTGCATATAAGAATACACTTTTCAATAAGCTCCTACTTATAAATCAACAAAAGGTTCATCATTTCACCAATGTTGGAAAAGCTTATTTTACATTTATTATGTTTCAACTACACACTTTCAAGCTTCGACAACTCATAATCTATTTTAGTAACAAATGTACTACATAAGTACTTGAAATTTCTAAGAGCTTTCCAACATGGAATACATGTAATTAGTAAGGGGAGTTGGTAATGCATTAGCAGTGTTGCACCAGAAGGAATTCGCAGACACTTGAGCAAGATTCCAGTTCCAGTAATAAGAAGAGACAGATGGTTCAATTTGTTGGATGGATTCCACATCTTCTTTGTACACAACATGTACCCCACATCTTAACACTTTCTTACTTAACAGTGGAACATCAATGACAAGATTACCTTCGGCCATATGAGACCAATCCTCACGGTGAAAATCGATATAATCATTATCCATCTGCTCAAACAAAGTGAATGGTATATAGTTAATCAACACGTTCTCGTTCTCATTCTCATCTGCTGCAGATGCAGTAATGTTATTAGCCTCCAACTTAGGAATAAGCGTTCCACTGTTTTCAAATTTCAAATTGAAAATAGGAAGATAATGTTCCATGGACTTCTTAAACACAACGCATATTGCAAATCCCAAGATTTTGGTTTGCCATTTGGGTGATAACTTCAATGATATTTGGTGTCCATGTTGTTGTTCTTTGAACCAGCTAGGAATCTTACTTCCAGGTATACAAACACTTAAACATCGATCAACAGCAGCCGATTTCTGTATTCAACAAAAGAGCCAAACAAACAAACAAACAAACATGGTTAATATATGCTTTTGTAGAAAACAAAGATCTGGGCTAGGCTTGCAGGTAAATGCATTCATGTTTTTCAGACATAATCTAGGGCAACTTCTTTTTAGTATTTTAATTCAAATAAGTTGAAGTGTATAAGATCATCGTAGTCACCTTCAAGAATGATTGCTTCAACATTTTATCAAGGAAACTCCGACTTTGTTCGTCCTCTAGTAGTTTGTTACAACCATGGAGACGTATCTTGGTCAAACACTTATACTTTTCTGATAGATCTTCAATCTTTTCTAGTGACATGCAATTGAGTGCACTCAATACTTGTAAAAATGGCGGAAGAGAAGGCAAGCTCCGAATCCGATCACAACAATCCAACTCTAGTTTTCTAAGATTAAAAAGGTAGGAGATGGTTGAGGGAAAGTGGACTAACTTTGAGTTGTTAGCTAGACGTAATTCTACCAAAAAGAAAAGCCCATTAAGATTTCTAATTTGATTAAAGGACTCCACATCTCCTAGCTCAAGCTTTTCAAAGTTTGACATACTTCTAAACTGGTCTGGCAATATCTTCAGCTTTGGGCATGAATTAAAACTTACGTGCTTGAGACACTTTAGCTCACAAATAGAGCTTGGAATGCTCTCTAGATTCGTACAATCATCCAGGTTCAAGAAACATAGATTAGATAGATATCTAATGGACGATGGCAATTCTTGTATTTTAGAACAAGAATGTAGATCTAGAGAAGATAGTTTAACCACACATGGTGAGAATTCTGGGATTCTTTTGAGAGACGAACATTCATTAAGTTTTAGAGTATCCAAGGATTCTATTTCAATCCTAGACGGGAGACGCTTGAGTTTCTTGCAAAGAAATATTTCCATGTAAACAAGCTTCTTGAGAAATCCAACAGATTCGTGAACCTCCACAATTTTATGACATTTTGACAAAATTAATCTCTCAATGTTTGGGGCCTCTGAAACATCTGGGAATCTACTTAGGCAATCTAGAATATCCAGGTGAATGAATTTCAAGTTTGGCATAATCTGAAAAGAAAAATAGAAATTAAAAACAATGTTATGACCAAGATTATGGTGGATTCAATACATATAAAAATATGTTAAGAATTTTTAACATTTTGATTATAAGTTGGTTTTGTCTACTAAATACCTTCTGCCCCTTCCATAAATGTTGAATGTTTGCGTGCACCATTTCAAGCCCGACAAGCTTACTCGAGTTCGGTACTGGCAGAGAAGAAAATGGGTATTGATTCCAACTAATCCATCTTAAGTTTTTAGGGAGAATAGAAGGTTCATAAGATGTGAATTTGAAGTTAACTTCAAGTAAACGAAGATTATTCATCATTTTAAAAATATCTGATCTAAAACGACCCTGCTTCTGTTCAAGACTGTCATCCTTTGGCACCACAATGGCTTCAATTACGTCATGGACCTAGATCAAACAACAAAATCAAGATCAATACGGGGTTTAGTCAGGCAACTTTTATCTTGATTAATTTATCAAGGTTTCATTTCTGCTGAAAAAGTACAATGATTTTTTTTGTTCATGATTAGTAAAACTTTTTGTTTGTTATCTTTTGAAATAGATTAGCATTTAAACATGACAGGTTAACTACCTCTTTTTTCTCAACCAACTCGTGGACTTCTTCTCGGTTTCGTAACCTACTATTCGGGAAACTTTCATGAACTATTTGTAAACACATTTCATGTATGAGATCATGCATATGAATCTCTCCTTTTGAAACAATTATAAGAGATTTTTCAATAAGGACACTTATGCCTATCTCAGGGTTAAAATCAAAGCTGTCAAGCTTTCTAGTCGCATATTTTACCTCTGAATCCTTAAAGAAACATGCTATGTCTAGAAGAATTTTTTTCTCATAATAATGTAGACCATCAAAACTAATCTTTAATATCTCAAATACCTCATTATCTGGTATTTTGGCTAGTCTATCTAAAGCACTTTCCCACACTCCTGCTTTTCTACCGTGAAAGAAACAGCCTATAACTTTCAACGCCAGAGGAAGACGACCCGTATATCGTATTGCACGTACTGACAGCTCTTTGTACTCTTCAGGTGGACTACTTGTCTGAAATGCATGCCTACTGAAAAGCTCAACAGCTTGGTCCATACGTAAAAGGGCAGGTTTGTACTTGGCATTTGCATTTGACAATAAATGCTCATCTCTAGTGGTGATAATAATTCTACTTCCTGTACCAAACCAGTTATTTGATGCAGCTAGGAACTCTAGTTGCCTCACATCATCAACATCATCAAGAACAAGAAGAACCTTCTTATTGCAAAGTCTTTCTTGTATAATGTTGGCCCCATACTCAGGATCCTGAATCATGAACTTGAGATGTGCCCCCAAAACATCTGTGAGAATCTTCTCTTGTAAGGCGCATATATCTTTTTTACTTTGTTCTCTAACATTCTTAATGAAACTACTACCCTCATACTTGAAAGAAATTCTTCTAAACAATGCTTGAGCAATACTGGTCTTGCCTATTCCTCCCATTCCATGTATACCTATAATATGAACCTCTTCTGTTTTTTGAATGCTTAATAATCGATTTAACACGTCCATATGAAACTCTATACCGATTAGATTATCCTCCCTACCACGAGGTTGCATGCTTCCCATGATCTCTTGAACAATCTTGCTGATAACTAAGGACTCACCCCTGTTCAGAGGATAACTTTAGCTAGTGAAGCGGATCAAAACAAAGTTAACTGAAAAATATCAAATTAATGAACAATCTTGTTCTCAACTTTCACTAGGTGTTTCAATTCAATGTAATTTTCTTTTTATAAATATTCAAATTTTTTTAAAATTAATTGAGGCAAATGAAACATATACGAATATTTGCTACTATTTGGTGAATAATTTTCATCAACTTGACTTAAATTTAATAACAATAAAACCTCATTATTATTTCGTGATTTTTTTTCTTCACGATTGCCTCATACTTTAAGTTAACTAGAAAAAAATATCACATACTATCAATCAAGATTCATACTTTGAAACTATTGTGTGAAGGTTTCCCATATTAAATTAAAGAACAATATTTTTAGGCATTTTCGTCCAAATTTGACTAATTAGGTGGTCTAATCTATACATACAAACTTAACAATGAAATCATCAACGACGGAGACTGAATCATAGTCGGATTTTGGAGCAAGTAAACTGAAGTACTTAAAGCAAGAAGTCTATTAAAACTTACCCACTGACAGCCGAGATGTGATAGCCAGAAAAACTGGCAGCTCCACCTAAAGCTTCCCTCCACTCGTTTACTTCATTCTTCTCACCATTAATATTCTTTTCATGTTTCTGAAAAGCAGTAGCATAGTCTCCTTTCTGTTTGCGCACATCAGATGGATCGACATGGTAGAACACAGGTAAAACCATCAGTCCCATCTGATCCCAACACTTCATGATTTTAACAAGCTCACCCAAACACCATGAGGAGTCAGCATAATTTTTAGACAACACGACCACTGAAAATCTTGATTCTTCAATGGCATGCGTAAGTTCCTGAGAGATGAATTTTCCTTTACGGATCATCTCATCGTCTTTGAATACGTTAATTCCTTTATGAACTAGCGCTGCATAAAGATGATCGACAAAATTGTAACGCGTGTCTTCTCCTCTAAAGGATAGGAACACCTCAAATGTGCACCCTCTGGTTGGTTTTGAAGAAGATGAAGTTGCGGAAGCATTGAAAGATGCCATTATATGTCTTGGGAAACTGAAATGCAAGATTTAAGAGATGAAAGAAATAGAAGGACGAAATCACATCTACAACACGGCTACATTTTATATTAGAAGTTGAAGCCAAATACTTTTCGACTAGAACTACTTTGCCATATATTATTAACAAGCAAGTTGACCAAAGACTTTTAATATAAAACTAGATGTATCAGACTGCGCATTGTGCCGGATAAAACAACTATTTGATCAGTTTGTTTGTAATGTGGTGTAGCAACTATTTTAATTGAATTGAATGGCAAATCAAAATGCTGTTAACAATTTATAGACCCACATCAAACATTAGTGACAGTTGGAAGTAAGCTTGATATTGGTGACAAGGGCATAATAGGAATAAATGTGTAATTATGTAATTAGTATGTTATTCAGGTGGGTCATGTAAATAGAATAAGATACATCAGAATTGTAAATGTATTTGGCAGTTAATGACGGTTAATTGGCGCCAAAACTGTTTCTAACCGCCACATTAACTGTCATCTAGAAACCTATAAATAGGTTGTAAAACTCATCATTTGTAATCGTGAATGCAGTGTTTATGTGTTTATTTTCTTTCAATACACTTCACTGCAGTTAGGTGTAAACAATCTTTTTTAGACTAAAATTTGCAGATCGGATAAAAAAAAAAAACACAACCATACATAACAATTAACAAATGAATTTATAAACTCAGAACACCAAAAATCATGTTAAAAGGAATCAAAAAGCATGAATTGATTTATAAAAAAAAAATGTATAAGAACAATCTCAAAACAAACCTCGATGATCGGTGTTAAGTAGAGATTTGATTAGCAGCAAAACGAAGAAAGATTCATGTAGACGCCTTGCAACATCAGAAAGCCGAATAAAACCAAACAACGATTTATATACAAACAGTAACTCGTTTTTGGTGTGATTTATAAATAGCACAAAACGCGTCGGATGCTGCCGGAAATCGAAATTGAAGGGGCGTAGCAGGTCCAGGGTCGGATTTACGTGATCTCTACCGGAGTCAAGCCACCCCTCAGATAAAACGAAGACAACAGGAATTTTCATTCGTTTAAACGTGTTTGTGAACGTTGACTAATGTGTTAGTTTAAGTTTATTTATTATTTTTATTTTTATTTGTTAAATATGTTTTATATATTTAAACTTTTTTATTTTAGTTTAATAATATGAAGTTTAAATTAAAAATTTAATAATTTGAAATTTGTATCTTATTTAAAACATAGTAATTTGAAACTCATATATTTAAGATGTTAGTTTAAGGTAATTTTAACCACGATTACTATTTTTAGTTTTTCTTCTCTTTAAAAAGTCCATTTTTGATTTTTTATATTAAGTATTTAACTTTAAAATGATTATATCTAATAATTGAGATTAAAATGATAATTATTATTTTTAGAATAATATTTGTTTATTTATGTTCATGAACAAGTGCAATTTCTTAATGAACGAATACGAGCAAAACTTTTCGCTCGTTAAGTATTAATTAACCGTTCGTGAACTAGTTAAACAAACAAAAGCTCGTTTGTGTTCCTTCATTTCGTTTATAGCCTCACATCTTAGTAGTATAAAATTTTCAGTTTTTCTAACCACACCCCCTCGCAAATACATAACAGACACTCGTGACATCGACAAACAAAAAAAAAAGAGAGGAGAAAATCGATGGTTTTGTGACTGAATATATCAAAACAGTAATGGAGAAAACCTGCTTCAAAAAGATGAATGGTAAAAAAGGAAAAAAATAGGGAGCTGTTAGGGAGACGCTAGGGTGGTTCCTTGAACACCATTCATACGGCTCGTATAGACCTATACTAGTCGTATGGATATTTTAATTCCGACAAATTCTAACACATCACATGACTGACATGTTATTGAGACGTCAACCATACGGCCCGTATAGGCTTATACGGCCCGTATAGGCATATACTGTTTTTTTTTTTTTTTTTTTTTTATAAAAATGTGTCCAAATAATGTTACAAGCCTGTAAAAAAATTTAAAAAAAATACGTATGGATGGTGTTCAAAACAAACTACATACGTATACCGGTTTTCAAAACAAACTACAATTTTATAAAATAATTACGTTACAATAGTTATTATTTTACAACTTACCGTATGAGCCTATGTATACTGAAAAGTTGCATACGAACCAGTCATTGATTAGGCAGAATCCGACAAATCTTCAGATATGAACCAGTCATTGATTAGGTAGAAGACGGAAGGCCAAAAGGATACTGAAAAGTTGCATGGGGAAAATCAGGTTGCAACTTACGAGAAAGTTAATGGACCGTTTGTTTTTAATGCGGAGGTTAATTCATACAAATCAAACAGGTCACGTAACATT
Source organism: Mikania micrantha (assembly GCA_009363875.1). Taxonomy (NCBI): domain Eukaryota; kingdom Viridiplantae; phylum Streptophyta; class Magnoliopsida; order Asterales; family Asteraceae; genus Mikania; species Mikania micrantha. The sequence goes on from CM018681.1 coordinate 60,781,440, forward strand.
AGAAGGAAAAAAGGCGGCCCAAGGAAAGAACAAAACAACTATGACAAAGTTGCACTGTCTATTACTTAAAAAAAACATTTTACTTTTAATAAAAAAATTTATAACTATACAGGTCGTATAGGATCATACGGCCCGTATGTACTTTCAACCGTGAGACAAAATCTGACAAAAGCTGACACTCATACGACCCGTATAGGGCCATATGACCCGTTTGAGGCTAGGTGATGTTAACTGATCCATAGGGGGTGTCCAAATATCCTGCCCTAAAAATATTGTTGATTTCTTAGGAGGCGAATTTGTCAGGCATATTTGTTAGTTTCAAATTTCAATGCTAAAGATTTTCATATAAACCCTTTAATTAAAGTAAAGTTATAAAATAGACCTTTAAGTTCGCTTTCAGTTTTAAACAACTCCAAATTTATACATTATATTACTCCTATACATTACATAAGACATTCATCATAAAGAATTAAAAAAAGTTGTAAAAAATTAAATTGTGTAGATGAATAGCAAATTTTGTTCTTAATTATTCAATTGACTTATAATTGATTTATATTTACTATACACATTTGAGTTCTGATAGTTAATGTTTTAAACTTCATCGTATCCTTGAGTAAATAAATATAAATAGTTATAGTATCGTTAAGTAAATGATGGAAAATTAGTGTTAATTGTTTTACTCTGATTTATTTTGACCTGACCAGTGTTAATCCAGCCCCTTTAAACCTGACATGTTTTAAGCCGACCTATTTTGACCCTACATGATTTGAGTCGACCCAATTTTTGCCCCCATTAACATAGAACTTTGAATCCGCCACTTAGTAGGTCTAATGAAGGAGGATCCAAATTGTATTATATATATTTTTTTAAGTGGTTGTGAGTAGAAGAGACTGAAAAACTAATTATAAATAAGTAAACAAGTATTTCGTTAATTGGATAGGGTCAGATATGGGGAATGAGTTTTGAATGTTTCTTTAGAAAGAGAATTTTAATTCAATTATTAGAATAGGGACGACGAATAGGATGTGAATGCTATAATATAAATCATAAATTTAATTATAAATTCAGTTTAATTGTTTAACCAAATAAACATAATGAAAAACATAACGGAACAGAAAACCGAATTCACAATTTGTCACACTCTAATTAAAGGCGTAATACATCGGTGTGATGCAATTGTCCATAAGCTCATTGTACTACTTTATGTTGACATACATTATTAATCTGTTAGAAATAGATAAATAAATAATTTATGACCCTCATGATTATTTAATTAATATATCAGTTACCAAAATATCCCTAGTAGATAAATAATTATTTGATGGACATAATTATTCTTATTTATCCTAATTAGGATTTCCCCTTAAGTGTATATAAAAGAGAGATTACGGCTCATAATTTTGATTACTTAACATCATAATCACATGAATTCCTAACTTATAGAATTCATGACCCACCGAGCCTCTTCATAATCCATCCTCATTGTACACCCTAAACGGGAACCGATCGGATCATCTTCTCAAAGGAATCATATCAGGAATTAACAATGTTTTCACTCGATTCACACGTTTCATCTAATCTATATTTTTATTGTTGTTTTTGTATGCATGTTTAAATCAAATCAAAGGAATCAATCAACATATGGCATCAGAGCGATATGTTGATTAATAGATTCCTAATCCGAAATTGAGATGGAAATCAAAAACGTTTTCAGAAACGAGCATGAACAACAGTTCGTTTTTTCGTAAACCTAAAAATTTTCGGATACAAAAGTATTTAAACTTAAAAGTATTTGAAATGAATAGTATTTGAAAAAGCATTCGAAATTAAAGGTATTCGAAATTTAAAGTTCACGAACTTAAAAGTTAACGAACTTAAAATTACTCAAACTTAAAAGTTCATGAAATTAAAAGTATTCGAACTTAAAAGTACTCGATCTTAAAAGTTCACGAAATTAATAATGTTCGAACTTAAAATTTCTCGAAATTAAAAGTTCCCGAAAATCTAAAAGTACCCGTTTTTTTCTTCTGAATACTTAATCATATTCGAGAACCTAACAAAAATTCGAGAACTTTACTAACTTCGAAAACATTACTAAATGTCACACCCCTAAATTCCCACGTGTGGTGTCAGTCCACAAGGGTGTGACGTGGTCAGAATCACAGCTCAAAGGTCATATAGAACAACTCTAAATGCGTTTCAAAATACGATGTTTGACATATGCACAACCAAACAGTTTATAAAGTAAGCAGCGGAAATACTAAATGTTTGAAATGCATCGGAAAAGTAAATTGTCATACACTACAATGTTTAAAATACATAACAAAATAACTATTGTTTGGCTAAATGACATGAAATGCATGGATTTCCTGTGCTCGATTTCCTACATGCATTTCTGTCCATAAACCAGTTGGCTAATTACCTGAGAATACAAGTTTAAGAAAAAGTGCCAACACAATGGTTGGTGAGTTCACAAGTTTTGATATACATAATAGTAAGAAAACATGTGTCATGCTGTTTATCATAATGTTAGTACCGAGCCCTAGGCTTCAAGTGTCAGTGCGTCACTACCGAACTAGACTTGTTAGTCCTTGCATCCGCTATGTCTCGTAATAACATAGAAAGTTAGGTTGAAATTTCACGTGTCCCGACCTCCAGTCAGTATTGTGCCACGTGGGGTTCGTCACACCCGAACGGATCCATTCAAACTCAACTCGTTGTTTGTACATTAATGGTAAGACTTTGTGAGGGCTTGTTACGATTACAACACTCAATGTTTGTCTAATAAACCAGCATACATAAATAATGTTTGTATAGTAATAGTGTTTGACTCGATTTAACAAGTGTTCTCCCCGTATTTGAAAAGCTTGTAAAAGAGTAAAGAGGGGCCGCAAACTCACCTTAGTGAAAACGAATAACGCAAGCGTAATCTCCTGCTTGAAAAGCGTGTCGGTCACCGGCTACCTATATCGTATACCATACGTGAGTTCGTGAAAGTGACCGTGTTCATGTTCGTGCTCGTGCTCGTGTTTGTGCTCAACAACCCTCGGTTGTTCATGTTTGTCCGTGTCGGTCCACATTGACCGTGTTTGCTCATGTTGGTCCACATTGACCGTGTCAAGTCAACGACCCATTAGTGAACCATGTGTCGGTTGTGAATCGTGTAACATTCGTGATTGTGCTCATCGTGTGCAAAAAGCGCAAATCACGTCCATGGACAACTTACTATTTATAGTAAGTTTCCATTTATAGCAAGTTCACAACACATATCGTTTTCAAGGTTCTAGCATGCTCGTTTATCCTACGTGATCATGTTAACACATAGCACGTTGTTATAAATAGTCAAATAAACACTTAGGTCATTTTTGCACATTAAAGTTTCCTAAAAAGGAAAGTTTCTAAATCTAGCATGAATGTCATCGGAAACCATCTAACTTAACATACAACCATCATATCAAATCATATTAAGTCATATTACATCATCTAGCAAGCATGTAACATTCATAGCATGTCTAAATTGATACCTTGCAAAATAAAGTTACTAAAAATAGTAGCTATGACAATATCCCTCAAATGACCATTTTAAGCATATCCAATCCATCATTATATCGAATATCATCATATACAACCATTTAACATCATCTAAACATGTTAACCTAGATCAAATCATCATCTATCAACATTTAGGCCACCAAAGTTACTAAATATAGTAACTTGGCCAAATATGACCACAAATCATTATCAAATCAAATCTCTTAGCATTCTAACATCATATTATCATCCAAATAGCAAATATTTACACATGCATGATCATGATTCCATCCACATCATCATTTTGTAATAAAAAGTTTCTAATAATAGAAAGTATTGCAAATGTTCATGTTTTACTCATCTTGACAATACCAAATCATGTAAAACATTACTAACATCATTAATATTCGTCAAAATCCCATCTACTAACCTTAGATCATACATGCATGTGGGTTTTTCACTTGCTCATGACCAAATCGTACATTACACATATACACATTATCATAGATCGTTGTAACATCAGTGCCGGAAACGTAACCGGAACAGTGATCTGCACAGTAACTTGCACAGTAACTCAAGTACAAACTATGTGTATTATTTGTATGCTATTATCGTGTAATGCTTGACACAAAACTATTATGCAATTGTTTCAGTAACATGATTCAAACTTACGGTTTAACAGTCAGAAACATATCAGACAATGCAAGACTATCACAAGAATGGTTGTTAGGATCCTAATATGTATAAACGTATGTGAGGAATTACAGAACAAAACAACAATGGACGTTGCTACAAGAATGCTAAATCGATGGATTATTCGTATAGGTGACGATCTGTATGAATATATCAGAAAGTTTAACGTTCTGAATGATGTCCAATAATTAGAAAACCATATCGAAAAGTGTACTTATTGTCGTATTCGTACGGGTGACGATTCGAACGAATACGCACGACAACTGTACGATTCGATTTAAACTGTAATTTAAATATTTTCTGGAAATTTAAAATAAACAGAAGATATTTAGTTAATTTACTAGGAATTACCACCTAAAATAAATTTATAAACTTTACTTTTAAAACCGTGAAGTTCCGTTACGAAAACGAAAGAAAACCGACGATTTTACGCGAAACCGAACGAGACCGAACACGCGGGTAAGTTGAAAGCATTTAACGAGGCATTGAATGCCTCATCTTCCCCACAACTACCACATCTCTCTCCTCATTACCGTCACTTTCTCTCTCTACTTTCTCTATCTAAAACCCTAAGCTTCATCTCCTTCATTTCTCCACGAAATTGAGCATTCTTGGTGTCCAAACGACCATTACAACTTGTAGAACACTAAAGTACAGTCGATCTGAGCTTTGAACCAACAGATTGGAGGTAGGCTCGCGATTTCTTTTCAGTTTTTAGGGTTTTCAAAACCCTTGGATCGGCCCATCACCTTAGCCGGTCTTAGGCCACCAAACCTTAGGGAAACTCCACTAAAACACGTAGAAGGATGTAGGAACAAACACCACCTCAATACCTAGTGATTTAGCTCGAAACAATGGCTGCCCTTGTTCTTGTTCGACCGGCCTATTGAGTTGCACAGCTAGGCCGAATGGCCGGCACCTCCGAAGCACAACCGAAGGACACAGCCTCCAGCCGACTGAACAGCCCTAGGGCCGAATGTCTTCATTCTCTCGACAACACCCTTCGGCCAAGGCCTCATACGAACCAAGCCACATACCGCCACAGCCATTCGGGCCATCCTCCTTCGGGCCAAGCCTCATTCGCAAAAGCATGTCATTCAGTCAGGGCCCTCACTCGGCTACCCTCATTCGATCGGCCAGCCACTTCGCACATAGCCTTCGCTTGGCCAAGCCTCATACGGCTGTGGGACTGAGTGGAGTATTTACTTGAGCTTGGGTATATTACCTTGTGCATGGTTTGGGTGATGTACCTGCATGCATGGTGTGTGTGTGTGCATGGGAAAAGGGGTGCTAGGGTTTTTATGTTATGCAATCAACTTTGCCTTAATTAAGGTTTTCACATAGAACTTAACAAGAAAGAGGTTCATATGGGTTCATTATGATACAAAGAACTAAGGTTTCTTTCTCTAAATGGCAATGAGGTATAAGCTTGGGTTTGATCAAAGATGCATGAGTTAATTTCAAGAAAACAATGAATTAGGGTTTCTAAGGAAAATGGGTTTCTTAAACCATACAAACAACTAAACATGGGTTTTAACAAAAAAAAAGTGTAAGATCACTTGTATTAATTGATCCAATCCATGGAATCCATAAGTGATATTATGGTTTTTATTATGAAACAATGAACTAAGGGAAAACAAGTGGGGATTCTTAAAGAATCAAGAAGGAAACAAGCCAAGTGTAGGTGTGAATTCAATTGTAACACCTAACACTTAGTGATTTCTATGCAATCAAATAACTAAGTTAGAGAGTTCCGTTGGATTCTCTAAGGTAAGATATACACAAGATTTATTCAAGAACCATGGGAAAACAAGGGGCTAACGAAGGACTTAGGGTTAATTGAATGAAATTAACCTAAGTCTAACAAGTTAAATTAAATTATGTTTTAATTGAATAAAATGACTTGTAAGTTTCTCTAATTAAAGTGTTTCAAAATAAATTAAACGATTACTAACTTAAAGATTAAACTAAAGAATTTTAACTTAAAATTAATTATTTAAAATGTTTAAATTAAAGACTTTGAATGCAATTAACATAAACCTTACACAGTTTAGGTCTAATAGTCACTACCTACGGGATAAAGGGGTTATTGAAGGGTAATACATTAGGTTAGTTAGTGAGAATCATTGAAGCACATTAGTAACATCTAAGACACATAGTTGCGCATCGAGACCAAAATCCTAGATACGGCTATGATAAATACTTATAGTATTCGAATCTCTTAAAACAACTCAGGTGTTGAAGATAATTAAACTACAATTCACGAGCGCGCATTATCTGTTGTGATTCATTCTTAGCAACACAGGTGAGTTCATTTGTCCATTTTCAAACTATTTTGTTTTTACTTCAGGACTGAGAAGCATGTCTACACATTTTAAATAAATGTTCAAATGTTTCTTAGATGCGTTTATACTTATTCATAATGCTAATGCTTTATACAGTTATCCTTAATGCTAATACATTATCAAATTATTCTTAATGCTAATACTTCATACACTTATACTAGTTTGCTTAAAAATCTGGATGCTTTTAAATGCTTAAGAATACAAATGCTAAAACGCTGAAATGATTTTATAAACTATACTTATGAAAGCTTGAATACTCAAACTCAAAAATATTTATATGCATGGTAGTGCTTGATATGCTTGAAATGTTTGAAATGCTTGGAATGCTTTAAACTCTTGTATGCTTGATATGCTTGAAATGCTATGACAAACGGGATGGGATTCCAGTTGTGAAGCTAGTACTTGTGCACTAGATACGTAAATGCTAAGCTATGTGAATGCTATAAACTTGTATGCAATAAACTTGTATGCTAAAGCTATCAACTATTGTAGAATAGACTGACTGGCCTCTCAGTTCTTGCCATACGGTGTTCTCCATAGTCAGGACCTTGAGGAGCAGACTGTTGGCCTCTTAGTGCTTGCCATACAATGTTTCTTCATTGTCCACCCATGTTTTGTGATGAGAGACTAGGATGATTCTGGTTTTCTTTAGTTGACTTCATGTCATCTTGGGAAATCCTTTATCAAAACACCGATGTTGCGAATCACATCTAGCTCCGATATGGACTGATACTGGATTCCTTAGGGTGTTCAGTTGTCCATAAAGGTAACTCTCAAAACTAGATTTTCAAAATGCTATTGTGTGCGTGTTTGAAACTCTTAAACAGGATGCTTGAAGCTATGATGGAAATGGAATTGGATGGTAGGTAAGACGCTTAATTATCATTAACAACAATGTCATATGTGGTTTAGTATGTGGTGGGATGGCGTCTGGGCGGGTTGTAGGCTTGACCCTTTCGTATGCCCTATATATAAGCATACAGAGCTGGATATTACAGGTGATGTTAATGAGGTTAAGGTTGAAACCGAAAAGGTTTGCAAAGCTATTTTTCAAATACTAAACTATATGAACTCACCAACCATTGTGTTGACTTTATTTTCTTACATGCTTTCTAAGGTGACGTATAGAAGTAAGCTAAGGCTCAAGAATACATGCTAGGATGCCTAGTTAGAGGACCTAGTAGTTTTTGGGAAGCACATATTTTTGTGGATTACTGTGAGTCACTTTTGATATCTTGTACAGTTACAAGATAGTAAACTTACGATTCTTTTGATAGGTTTACTCAGTTAAATTATCAAACATTGACAATTGTAATTTAACTTTGTAATCCTAACTTAATGTCATTTGAGCTTTAGTTATTCTAAATGTTGATGCTATGTATACAATCTGATCATTTCGATTATCATTCCCGATATCGCGCCCCGGGAACCTTCAGCCCGACGAGACACACGATCCGGCCCGCCGGCTTGGGGTGTGACAGATTGGTAGTAGAGCTCAAGGTTATAGAGAATAATAGGTCATATACTTAAAACGGTTTGGCCTAGACTATATTTTAGGGACCCTCATATAGAGAACATAGGATTTATGCTTGCATTGTGTCTTCTTCATTCGATCACTACACTAACCAATATACTTTTGGTTATGATCAGAATGCCGCCATGAAGACCACCTCCTTTGTGGCCAACCCCAATAATTCAGCTCCACACTCGTCAACGCCATCACCAGCTGATTCACCTCCTCCACCTCCTCCTCCCCCACACACTCCGCCTCCGGACCCAAACGCGACCCAGACTTTGAATCCTGCTACTGTTGCCTTGGCAACACTACTGAGCAGCCAACTGACGAATCAGCTTAAAGAGGTCATCCCGGATATGATCAGCAAAATTCAAGGCCATGGCAACAACTCTGGGCATACCACGGGAGAAGCTATTGGAAACACCAACACTTCTCCAGACTGTTCCTATAAATCATTCGTAGGATGAAAACCGCCAAGCTTTAGCGGTGTTGAAGGAGCTGTTGGACTTATCCAATGGATAGAGAAGATGGAAACTACACTGGACAATAGCGGTTGCCCAGAACATCATAAGGTTCGCTATGCTGCTGGATCTTTTAGCAAGCGGGCTTTAACATGGTGGAACTCTCAGATAAGAGCTAGAGGCAGAGAAGAAGCACTGGCTATGCCTTGGGCAGATTTCAAAATCCACTTAAGGAACGAATTCTATCCAAAGCATGAACTTCAGAAGCTAGAGATGGAATTGTCAAATCATGTGATGAAGGGAGCAGACCACATGACCTTCACCACTCGCTATCATGAACTGGTAGCTTTGGTGCCAGAGATGGTGCTGACTCTGGAAAAGCTGATTGATCGATATGTGGGAGGATTACCATCATGCATTCAGGGCCTTCTACTTGCTGCAAACCCTGCGACCCCAGAGTCAGCCATCTCTCTATCAGCTAAACTCACTGATGTAATGGTGGCATCAGGAGTTCTGAAGAAAGACTCGGGCAAAGCTAAGGAAGAACCGTTAAAGAAGCCCGAACATCATCAGAAGAATAAGCAGAAGGTCGTCAAGAACTATGTGATGGCCACCCCTTTTCCACAAGTTACTACAGTACCTGCTAATGCTGCACACAAACCCTATGTTGGAATGCATCCTTAGTGTGCACAATGTAACTTTCATCATCCTGTTACTGTGAAGTGCAGAAAATGCAACGGATGTGGCCGAATAGGCCAGTTGTTTCAACAATGCCGTACTCTAGCAACACCGGCTGTTAACAATGCTGCTATGGCAATACTTCCACCACCAAAACCTGGAAATCACAACCACAACAATAGGGGATGCTATAACTGTGGAGAATTAGGTCACTTCTCCAAAGACTGTTCGAAGAGAATGCAACAGGGAGTTCAAGCACCTCGTGGGAGGGCATTTGTGATTAGAGCCACTGCAGCACGCCAAGACCTGAACGTGGTCACTGGTACATTTCTCTTACATGACTTTTATGCATCTATTCTGTTTGACACTGGTGCATATCAGAGTTTTATTTCCTCTGACTTTGCACGTCAACTTAATCTTACTGAGGAATCTTTAGACACCCCTTATATTATCGAAATAGGGAATGGGAAACAAATCACAGCTAGCACAATACTTAGGAGCTGCCCATTAACACTTACTGGTCACACATTTACCATCGACTTGATACTGATGGAGTTGGGTAGTTTCGATATCATTGTTGGGATGGATTGGCTATCTCTCAATAAAGTGGAAGTTATCTGTTCTGAAAAGCTACTTCGGATTCCATTGGCGAATGATCATGTATTGGAAGTTCGAGGGGATCAAGCAAAACGTAGTGTCAAAATCATATCCTGCATAAAGGCGCGTAAGTGTCTATGAAGCAAAGTATAGCATTTCTGGCTCATGTGGTGGAGAAAGAGAAAGATAAGAAAAAGATTCAAGACGTGCCGGTGGTGAAAGAATATCCAGAAGTGTTTCCTGAAGATCTACCGGGTTTGCCACCCACATGACCGGTAGAGTTTAGTATTGACTTAGTTCCTGGAGCAACTCCTGTTGCTAAATCTCCTTACAGGTTAGCACCTTCGGAGATGCAGGAATTGTCAAATCAACTACAGGAACTACTTGACAAAGGTTTCATCAGACTGAGCTACTCACCTTGGGGAGCTCCGGTTTTGTTCGTGAAGAAGAAGGATGAATCATTTCGAATGTTCATAGATTACAGAGAGCTGAACAAGCTAACCATTAAGAATCGGTATCCATTACCGAGGATTGATGATTTGTTTGACCAACTACAAGGAGCCCAATATTTCTCGAAGATTGACCTACGGTCCGGATATCATCAGCTTAGAGTTCAAGACGAAGACATACCGAAGATGGCGTTCCGAACCAGATATGGGCATTACGAGTTTATGGTAATGCCTTTCGGATTGACGAATGCACCCGCGGTTTTCATGGACCTCATGAACCGAGTGTGCAAGCCGTATCTGGATCAGTTTGTCATTGTCTTCATTGATGACATACTGATTTATTCCAAAAGCAAAGCAGAGCATGAAGGACATCTCAGAAAGATCTTGGATCTGTTGAAGGAAGAGAAACTATATGCTAAATTCTCTAAGTGTGAATTTTGGCTAAGAGAAGTTCAAGTTTTGGGTCATGTAGTCAACAGCGAGGGAATACATGTAGATCCTGCCAAGATTGAAGCTATTAAGAACTGGGATACTCCAAAGACACCGACGGAGATACGGTCTTTTCTGGGTTTGGCATGTTATTATAGAAGGTTTATCTCAAACTTCTCTAAAATAGCTCTGCCTCTCACCAAGTTAACTCAAAAGACTGAACCATTAAACAGGAAGATGCCTTCCAGACTTTGAAGCAAAAGTTATGTGATGCTCTGATCTTATCTCTCCCAGAAGGCTGTCATGACTTTGTAGTATACTGCGATGCCTCTCATCAGGGACTTGGTTGTGTGTTAATGCAACGAGAAAAAGTTATCGCATAAGCATCAAGATAGTTAAAGATTCATGAGAAGAACTACACTACTCATGATCTGGAACTGGGAGCAGTGGTATTTGCATTGAAGATCTGGAGACACTACTTATATGGCACCAAGTGTACCATATTTACTGATCACAAGAGTCTGCAGCATATATTTTTGATCAAAAGGAACTCAACATGAGGCAACGACGTTGGGTTGAGCTTCTGAATGATTACGACTGTGTAATCAAGTACCATCCAGGCAAGGCGAACATTGTAGCTGATGCATAAAGCCGGAAGGAATGGGTCAAACCCTTACGCGTCAGAGCAATGGGAATGAATGTGCAGACTAGCCTATGCGACAAGATTATTTAGTCACAACAAGAATCAGTGGAACGAGGAAATATAAAGAAGGAACTTGACTGTGGAGCAGAAAGACAATTTGAAACAAAGCCTGATGGAGTCATTTACTACGAGGATCGTGTATGGATTCCTGCAGTGGATGAATTGAGAAAACTTATCTTTGATGAAGCACACAAGACCAAGTACTCCGTGCATCCAGGAGCTGATAAAATCTACCAAGACTTACGAGGATTTTATTGGTTGACGGGTATGAAGAAAGACATAGCAGAGTACGTAAGTCGATGCCTTATGTGTGCAAAGGTAAAGGCGAAACACCAGAAGCCGTCAGGTTTACTGGAACAGCCTGAGATTCCGCTCTGGAAGTGGGAACAAATAGCCATGGATTTCATTACCAAGCTACCCCGCACTTCTAGTGGTCATGATACGATTTGGGTTATCATTGATCGTTTGACAAAATCTGCTCATTTCTTGCCAATGCGTGAAACCTTCATGATGGATAAACTGGCAAGACTGTACATCAACGAGATAGTGGTACGTCACGGTGTACCATTTTCTATCATTTCAGATCGAGACAACAGATTCACATCAAGGTTCTGGCAATCATTGCAGAAATCTCTAGGGACGCACTTGAATTTGAGTACCGCTTACCATCCACAAACGGACAATCAAAGCGAACGTACGATACAGACCCTGGAGGACATGTTGAGAACCTGTGTTTTGGATTTCGGTGGGAGTTGGGACTATCATTTGCCACTGATCGAATTCTCCTACAACAACAGTTACCATAGTAGCATCGGATGTGCCCCATTCGAGGCTCTGTATGGTCGAAAATGTCGGTCACGGATCTGTTGGACTGAAGTAGGAGATAATCGAATAACTGGGCCAGATCTTATTCAAGAGACTACCAATAAGGTTGCTTAGATTCAACAAAGGCTACGAGCAACTAGAAGCAGACAAAAGAGCTATGCCGACAAACGGCGCAAGACGTTGGAATTCCAAGAGGGAGACCGCGTTATGTTAAAGGTATCCCCATGGAAAGGCGTAGTCCGTTTTGGAAAGAAAGGCAAATTAGCACCACGATACATGGGACCGTTCAAGATCATTGAATGTATTGGTCCTGTGGCGTATAGACTGAGGTTACCAGATGAACTTAGTGGTGTGCATGACGTGTTTCATGTCTCAAACTTAAAGAAATTCCTTGCTGACGAATCACCTGTCATACCCATTGAAGAAATTCAAGTGGATGAACATCTACATTTTATCGAAGAACCTTTGGAGATTATGGATCGCAAGATTAAACAACTAAGGTGAAGCCGTATTCCGATTATCAAGGTTTGATGGAATTCAAAGCGGGGACCCGAGTTTACCTGGGAATGCGAAGATCACATGAAGTCCAAGTATCCCCAACTTTTTACAAAGGAAGCCGTACCTGATCGCATGCTCGTTAATCCTATGTGATAATGTTAACACATAGCACGTTGATATAAATAGTCAAATAAATACTTAGGTCATTTTCGCACATTAAAGTTTCCTAAATAGGAAAGTTTCTAAATCTAGCATGAATGTCATTGGAAACCATCTAACTTATCATATAACCGTCATATCAAATCATATTAAGTCATATTACATCATCTAGCAAGCATTTAACATTCATAGCATGTCTAAATTGATACCTTGCAAAACAAAGTTACTAAAAATAGTAGCTATGACAATATCCCTCAAATGACCATTTTAAGCATATCCAATCCATCATTCTATCGAATATCATCATATACAAACATTTAACATCATCTAAACATGTCAACCTAGATCAAATCATCATCTATCAACATTTAGGCCACCAAAGTTACTAAATATAGTAACTTGGCCAAATATGACCACAAATCATTATCAAATCAAATCTCTTAGCATTCTAACATCATATTATCATCCAAATAGAAAATCATTACACATGATGATCATGATTCCATCCACATCATCATTTTGTAACAAAAAGTTTCTAATAATAGAAAGTATTGCAAATGTTCATGTTTTACTCATCTTGACAATACCAAATCATGTAAAACATTACTAACATCATTAATATTCGTCAAAATCCTATCTACTAACCTTAGATCATACATGCATGTGGGTTTTTCACTTGCTCATGACCAAATCGTACATTACACATATACACATTATCATAGATCATTGTAACATCAGTGCCAGAAACGTAACCGGAACAGTGATCTGCACAGTAACTCAGGTACAAACTATGTGTATTATTTGTATGCTATTATCGTGTAATGCTTGACACAAAACTATTATGCAATTGTTTTAGTAACATGATTAAAACTTACGGTTTAACAGTCAGAAACATATCAGACAATGCAAGAATATCACCTGAATGATGTCCAATAATTAGAAAACCATATCGAAAAGTGTAGTTATCGTTGTATTCGTACGGGTGACGATTCGAAGGAATACACGCGACAACTGTACGATTCGATTTAAACTGTAATTTAAATATTTTATGGAAATTTAAAATAAACGAAAGATATTTAGTTAATTTACTAGGAATTACCACCTAAAATAAATTTATAAACGTTACTTTTAAAACCGTGAAGTTCCGTTACGAAAACGAAAGAAAACCGACGATTTTACGCGAAACCGAACGAGACCGAACACGCGGGTAAGTTGAAAGCATTTAATGAGGCATTTAATGCCTCATCTTCCCCACAAATACCACATCTCTCTCCTCATTACCGTCACTTTCTCTCTCTACTTTCTCCCTCTAAAACCCTGAGCTTCATCTCCTTCATTTCTCCACGAAATCGAGCATTCTTGGTGTCCAAACGACCATTACAACTTGTAGAACACTAAAGTACAGTCGATCTGAGCTTTGAACCAACAGATTTGAGGTAGGCTCGCGATTTCTTTTTGGTTTTAGGGTTTTCAAAACCCTTGGATTGGCGCATCACCTTAGCCGGTCTTAGGCCACCAAACCTTAGGGAAACACCACTAAAACACGTAGAAGGATGTAAGAACAAACACCACCTCAATACCTAGTGATTTAGCTCAAAAACAATGGCTGCCCTTGTTCTTGTTCGACCTGCCGAATGAGTTGCACAACTAGGCCGAATGGCCGGCACCTCCGAAGCACAACCGAAGGACACAGCCTCCAGCCGACCGAACGGCCCTAGGGCCGAATGTATTCATTCTCTCGGCAACTCCCTTCGGCCAAGGCCTCATCCGAACCAGGCCTCATCCGAACCAAGCCGCATACCGCCACAGCCATTCGGGCCATCCTCCTTCGGGCCAAGCCTCATTCGCAAAAGCATGTCATTCGGTCAGGTCCCTCACTCGGCTACCCTCATTCGATCGGCCAGCCACTTCGCACATAGTCTTCACTCTGCCAAGCCTCATACGGCTGTGGGATTGAGTGGAGTATTTACTTGAGCTTGGGTATATTACCTTGTGCTTGGGTTGGGTGATGTACCTGAATGCATGGTGTGTGTGTGTGCATGGGAAAAGGGGTGCTAGGGTTTTCATGTTATGCAATCAAGTTTGCCTTAATTAAGGTTTTCACATAGAACTTAACAAGAAGAGGTTCATATGGGTTCATTATGATACAAAGAACTAAGGTTTTTTTTTCTCTAAATGGCAATGAGGTATAAGCTTGGGTTTTATCAAAGATGCATGAGTTAATTTCAAGAAAACAATGAATTAGGGTTTCTAAGGAAAATGGGTTTCTTAAACCATACAAACAACTAAACATGGGTTTTAACAAAAAAAAGTGTAAGATCACTTGTATTAATTGATCCAATCCATGGAATCCATAAGTGATATTATGTTTTTTATTATGAAACAATGAACTGAGGGAAAACAAGTGGTGATTCTTAAAGAATCAAGAAGGAAACAAGCCAAGTGTAGGTGTGAATTCAATTGTAACACCTAACACTTAGTTATTTCTATGCAATCAAATAACTAAGTTAGAGAGTTCCGTTGGATTCTCTAAGGTAAGTTATACACAAGATTTATTCAAGAACCATGGGAAAACAAGGGGCTAACGAAGGACTTAAGGTTAATTGAATGAAATTAACCTAAGTCTAAAAAGTTAAATTAAATTATGTTTTAATTGAATAAAATGACTTATAAGTTTCTCTAATTAAAGTGTTTCAAAATAAATTAAACGATTACTAACTTTAAGATTAAACTAAAGAATTTTAACTTAAAGTTAATTATTTAAAATGTTTGAATTAAAGACTTTGAATGCAATTAACATAAACCTTACACAGCTAAGGTCTAATAGTCACTACCTATGGGATAAAGGGGTTATTGATGGGTAATACATTAGGTTAGTTAGTGAGAATCATAGAAGCACATTAGTAACATCTAAGACACATATTTGCACACCGAGACCAAAACCCTAGATACGGCTATGATAAATACTTATAGTATTCGAATCTCTTAAAACAACTCAAGTGTTGAAGATACTTAAACTACAATTCACGAGCGCGCATTAACTGTGGTGTCACATCATCCCCTTGTTAGAAAGAGTTTCGTCCCGAAATTCAGTTCGTGTTGCCAGTGTTTGCCTGTTCCGCGAACAGGTGTGGGTATTTCTTCTTCATTTGATCTTCACGCTCCCATGTGAATTCTGGTCCGTGTCGCGAATTCCATCGCACTTTTACTATCGGTATCTTGCTGAGGTTAAGCTTCTTGATTTCCCGGTCCATAATTTCCACCGGTTCCTCAACGAAGTTTAATTGTTCTTCGATCTGTATCTCCTTAAGAGGAATGACAAGTGTTTCATCAGATAGACACTTCTTGAGGTTCGATACGTGAAATATATTGTGTACACTGCTCAGCTTGTTTGGCAGGTTTAGCTCATAGGCTACATGGCTTATTCCTTTGGTGATCTCAAAAGGTCCAATGTAGCGAGGGTTCAACTTACCTCGTTTGCCAAACCGAATAACTCCCTTCCAGGGCAAGACTTTAAGCAACACTCTGTCTCCCACCAGGAATTCCAATGGTTTACGTCGTTTGTCAGTGTAGCTTTTCTGTCTGTCTCGAGCTGCTGCCATTCGTTTGCGTATCTACACGATCTTTTCTGTCGTTTCGTGCACAAGCTCTAGGCCAGTCAGTTGGCTTTCCCCAACCTCCGCCCAACAAATGGGTGATTGTGACAACCAGTACCTGATCGTCCGGCAAGACCGTACGGTACGTGTACTTTCATTATTTACTGTGTGTAAATACAATGTGTAAACAATTGTGTGACAACATAACTCAGGAAAAAAACAAACAACACTTGTACGTGTTTAAGTGAAAACTTAAATACAGTTAATACAACAACTCACGACAAACAACAACTGTATGTGTTTAAGTGAAAACTTAAATACAGTTAATACAACAACTCAAGAGAAACAACAGTGTACAAACCAATGACAAGAACATATCGGTTGCGATCTAATATCCATAGATGACAGGAATTAGATGGCCGACAACTCAGTATGAAAACAATGTGAATTCATACTATGCTGAGGTTAGGGGAAGAGACGAGGCATTGTCTATGCCTTGGGAGGACTTCAAGACTATGCTAAGGGCAGAGTTTTGCCCAAGGAACGAACTGAAGAAGGTTGAAACTGAGCTAATCAACCTTGTAATGATTGGTGCTGGGCATCAGGCCTACACCACCAGATTTCACGAACTGGCTACCTTGGCACCAGATATAGTGCCAACACTGGAGAAACGCATCGAGCGGTATGTCGGGGAACTACCAGCTTGCATTCAAGGGCACGTAATAGCTGCCCATCCAACTACTCTAGAGATGGCTGTCACTCTTTCATCAACACTGAAAGATGTGATGGTTGCCTCTGGATCACTAAAGAAAGAAGCTGAAGAAACAAAGGTTGGAAATTCAAGGAAGCCGGATAAACGCCCGGCTAAGAAACAAAAGGTGGTCAAGAACTTTGCTGCGACCACTCAAACATCGATGGCTAACCAACCACCACCACTACAGGTCAAGTGGCCTTACACTGGCACCGCACCATTGTGCAACAGCTGCCAGTATCATCATCCACCAACTTCCCAGTGCAGGCAATGCAACAACTGCGGGAAGCTTGGTCATTGGGCCGCCCACTGTAGAAGCACAGGGAGCCAGAACAGGAACAAAAATGCAGCCCCTACTGCAGCTGCTGATAACAGGTCTTCCTACAATTATGGCGAGCAGACACATCTCTCGGGATTTTCCCAAGAGAAATCAATCGAGGGCTCAAGTAGATAGAGGGCGAGCCTTTTAGATTGGAGCTGCTACTGCTCGACAAGACCCGAATGTGATCACGGGTAGATTTCTCCTATCTGATTTTTATGCATCCATATTGTTTGACACTGGTGCGGATCATAGTTTGATCTCATCCGCCTTTGCACGCCATCTTAATCATGTTGTGGAATCATTGGACTCCTCTTATACTATTGAGATAACAAATGGCAAACAGATAACAGTTGACACAGTACTTAGGAACTGCTCACTAACACTTGGTGATCACACATTTTCCATCGATTTGATACCGTTGGATCTGGGCAGTTTCGATATTATCGTCGGAATGGACTAGTTATCTCTTAACGGAGTTGAATTCGTCTATTCCGAAAAGCTATTACGTATTCCTGTGGAGAACAATCAGATCTTGGAAATTCATAGAGATCAAGCAAATCGCAGTGTCAAGATAATATACTGCATGAAGGCACACAAGTGTCTAAGGAAACAATGCATCGCATTCCTAGCTCACGTTGTGGAGAAAGACAAGAAAGCAATCAAGATTCAAGATGTACTAGTTGTGAAAGACTACACGGACGTGTTTTCGGATGACTTACCGGGATTGCCTCTGGAGAGATCTATGCAATTCCGAATTGATTTAATTTCGGGAGCGATTCCTGTGGCTAAGTCTCCTTATAGGCTTGCACCATCAGAATTGCAGGAACTGTCCAATCAACTACAAGAACTACTAGATAAAGGATTCATCAGACCGAGTTTCTCACCATGGGGAGCTCCGGTTCTCTTTGTCAAGAAGAAGGATGGATCTTTCAGAATGTTTATTGATTACAGAGAGCTCAACAAACTCACCATCAAGAATCGGTACCCGTTACCGAGGATTGATGATTTGTTTGATCAGTTACAGGGAGCTCAGTACTTCTCAAAGATAGACCTGTGTTCAGGTTATCACCAGCTCTAGATTCAAGAGGAAGACATACCCAAGACGGCCTTTCGTACCCGATACGGTCACTACGAATTCATGGTGATGCCATTTGGACTGACGAATGCACCGGCAGTGTTCATGGATTTAATGAACCGGGTGTGCAAGCCGTGTTTGGATCAGTTCGTTATCGTCTTTATTGATGATATACTGATCTACTCCAGAAGCGAGAAGGAACATGAACAACATCTCAAGACAATCTTGGAACTTTTAAATAACGAACAACTCTATGCTAAATTATCCAAGTTTAAATATTGGTTAAGGGAAGTTCAGTTCTTGGGTCATGTGATTAACAGTAACGGTATTCATGTGGATCCTGCCAAGATTGAAGCAATCAAGAACTGGATGTGCCCATAACACCAACAGAGATTAGATCATTCCTGGGATTGGCTGGTTATTACAGGAGATTCAATTCAAATTTCACTAGGATAGCCTTGCCTCTCACAAAGCTGACGCAGAAGATTAAACCATTTGTGTGGACACAGAAACAGGAAGACGCGTTCCAAACACTGAAACAAAGATTGTGCAATGCTCCAATCTTAACACTCCCAGAGGGCAACGATGATTTTGTAGTATATTGTGATGCTTCCCATCAGGGACCCGGTTGTGTTTTAATGCAACGGGACAAAGTTATTGCTTACACCTCACGACAACTGAAGATACACGAGAAGAACTACACAACACACGACTTAGAACTGGGAGCTGTTGTCTTTGCTTTAAAGATTTGGATACACTACCTGTATGGTACCAAATGCACTATCTTCACAGATCACAAGAGTTTACAACACATATTTGATCAAAAGGAGCTTAACATGCGACAGAGATGTTGGGTCGAGCTCCTGAACGATTACAATTGTGTGATCAGATACCATCCGGGCAAAGCTAATGTTGTTGTAGACGCTTTGAGCCAGAAGGAAAGAGTCAAACCCTTGCGCGTTAGAGCAATTGGAATGACCGTGCAAACAAGTCTGAGAGATCAAATCATACAAGCACAACAAGAGGCAGTGACACAAAACAACTTGAGAAAGGAGCTCGATTGCGGAGCCGATAAACACTTCAAGACAAAGCAAGATGGAGTTATATGCTTTCAGGATCGTGTATGAATTCCGGCTGTAGATGAACTTCGAACACTCATTCTTGACGAGGCACACAAGACACGCTGCTCTGTTCATCCTGGTGCCGATAAGATGTACCAAGATCTTAGGTCATTTTTATTGGTGGCCGGGCATGAAGAAGGATGTGGCTATTTATGTTGGCAAATGCCTAACATGTGCCAAGGTCAAAGCTAAACACCAGAAACCATCAGGTTTGCTGGAACAACCGGAGATACCACAATGTAAGTGGGAACAAATAGCTATGGATTTTATTACCAAGCTACCCCGTACTTCCAGCGGACACGATTCTATATGGGACGTCATTGATCGATTGACCAAGTCCGCTCATTTCTTACCGATCAGAGAAAACTACAAGATGGAAAAGCTAGCAAGACTCTATTTAGATGAAATAGTAGTACGGCATGGTGTGCCATTATCTATTATTTCCGACCGGGACAGTTGATTTACATCGTGGTTCTGGCAATCATTGCAACAATCCTTAGGGACAAGTGTCAACTTAAGCACCACTTATCATCCACAAACGGATGGACAAAGAGCGAATGATTCAAACCATAGAGGATATGTTGAGAACATGCATCCTAGACTTTGGTGGAAGTTGGGATAAACACTTACCACTCATCGAGTTCTCCTACAACAACAGCTACCACATCAGTATTGGATGTGCTCTGTTCAAAGCACTCTACGGTAGAAAATGTCGGTCTCCAATTTGTTGGACCGAAGTGGGAGACAACAGAATCACTGGGCCTGAACTTATTCAGGAAACTACTGATAAGATAACCCAGATCCAACAGAGATTACAAGCAACACATAGTCGCCAAAAGAGTTATGCTGATAAACGGCGAAAGCCTTTGGAATTCCAAGTGGGTGACCGAGTCATGTTGAAAGTGTCCCCATAGAAAGGCGTGGTTCGTTTTGGGGCTAAAGGCAAGCTAGCACGAAGGTATGTCGTACCGTTTGAAATAACTCAGCGGATTGGTCCTATGGCATACAGACTCAGACTTCTTGATGAACTCAGCGGGGTACACGATGTATTTCATGTATCCAATCTTAAGAGATGTCTCGCTGATAAATCATTAATCATACCTTTGGAAGAGATACAAGTGGATGAACAACTACATTTCAATGAAGAACTTGTAGAGATTATGGATCATGAAGTCAAGAGACTGAAACGAAGCCGTATTCCTATTGTAAAGGTTCGTTGGAACTCCAAGCGCGGACCAGAATTTACCTGGGAGTGTGAGGATCACATGAAGACAAAATATCCTCATTTGTTTGAAGAAGTAGTGCCCGACAATGATGCTTAAATTTCGGGATGAAATTTCTTTAACAATGAGAGACTGTGACAACCAATACCTGATCGTCCGGCAAGACCGTACGGTACGTGTACTTTCATTATTTACTGTGTGTAAATACAATGTGTAAAAAGTTGGGTGACAACAAAACTCAGAAAAAAAACAAACAATAGTTGTACGTGTTTAAGTGAAAACTTTAATACAGTTAATACAAAAACTCACGACAAACAACAGTTGTATGTGTTTAAGTGAAAACTTAAATACAGTTACTACAATTCAAGAGAAAAAACAGTGTACAAACCAATGACAAGAACATACCGGTTGCGATCTGATATCCATAGATGACAGGAATCAGATGGTCAAAAACTCAGTATGAAAACAATGTGAATTCAATGTTAACAATGCAAAAACAGGCAAGTTTAGTTGAGTCCGTCTGTGAGGAAACACAATTCAAAACATAAGTTCGGTATTGTTTCAGAATAACAAAGTGACAGTGTGTTTGCGTGGGTGACGATTCACACAAACATATCTGTGGGTTTAACGTTCTGAAATTATGACTGAAAAGTAGAAAACAAAAGTCAGAAAGTAAAACTCTCGTGGTGTTCGTTCGACTGATGATTCGAACGAATGCGCGCGAAGGTGACACGATCTGACGAAATCGTTAAAATAAACATTTTTGATAAAATAATTAAGAAAAATAAATTAGAAGATTTACTAGGAATAACCACTTTCAAAACGTTAAAAATAAAACCCCTTTTATTTAAAATCCATAAAACACGCGTTTACGCGCCGGAAACGAAACGAAAACAAAAACCGAGCAAACGAAACGAACCCGAACACCCGCGGGGTATAAAAACCCTAAATGAGGTCTTTTCCCTCATTTATTTCATTCAACTACCTTCACTTTCTCTCTTTACCCGGCTCACCTCTCTCTCTCTCTAGATTTCCAACCTTCAAACACCAAGAACTCACTCGTTTCTTGACGAAATCTTGCAATCTTGGTGCCAAATCGAAGCTCTTGATCCCCTCTACACGAAAGTACAATAGATCGGAAGCCAAACCCACCTGAATCGAGTTAAATTCGAGCTGCAAGTTTGCGAAAATTAGGGTTTTCATCCCTTTGGTCGAACCCCTCTCTAAACCGGTTGAAAACCACTCCAAATCTTAGGGAAAACTACACAAAACACTTAGAAAGATGTGGGAACTTTAGTGGTGCTATTCCCCGATCACTAACCCTTGAATGGAGGTGTCTCATGAGTCGGCAGCCGCATGGCCGAATGAAGCCACACAGCTCGGCCGAATGGCCTAGGGCCGAAGGAAGTGGACTGGTTCGGCCGAATGGAGGGCTAGTCGGCTGGTTCATTCGGTGGAGCCTCCTTCGCATGTATGGAGCCCATTCGGCCGGGGCTACCCATTCGGAGGGCAACACATTCGGCCAAGCTAATCACATAGTTTCATTCGGAATCTATTTCAGTCGGCTCCCACATCTATTCGGCAAGCTCACCTCATTTGGCCAATACATCAGTCACATGGGCCATGTTCCATTCGGCTAAGACATGGGCACATGCAATTATCCATTCGGCCTAACTAAGCCCCATTCGCTTGGGGCCACATTCAGTCGGCTAATGCTATTCATTCGGCCCATGTTCACTGGTTTGGCCCACATGACTAAAGATGTAAACACACACTTGAACCAAAGCCAATTTATAACATGCATGGGAAACTAATAAAACACTACAAAGGTGGTGGAATTTGGTTAAATAATTTGATGAGAACTAGAGATCCTTCAATTCAAAGTGTAAACTAATTATCACTATGAGATAAGAGGTTTTAGACAAAAACATTCAAGGTTCTTTTATAAGATGTTAAGTAGGTCCTAAACCTTAACCTAAACCTCTAAGTTTTATACTTAGAAACTACTTTGGGTTTCAAACTTACACAAATTATTATGGTTAAGTCAAGTGAAACATAAAATCAATAACAAGATGTACTAAGCTTAACATAATTTGGTTAAGTGTTAGTATAACCTATCACAAGTGAACCGAGACCAATTGAAGAACAAGAGGTCTCAAATGTTAGGAAACTTTAGGGCTAACACACACATACACGCACACAAATCTCTATAACTTATACTTATAAGTTACAAACATCGTGAAATCAAATACAGGATCGTGAAAAAAACATCAAGAGCAACAAAGAGCGCGTGCATTTCTTGTTTATACTTAGTCAACCACATCAACTACAAGGTGAGTTCATACGCCCCTTTTCTAATCTTAATTGTTTTCAAACTTCAGGGCTGAAAAACATGCTAAATCTTTTAATTACTTAAAAGTTTTAGTACAACATATTGATTATACTATGATTTAGATAATATGGTTTGACTTTATTATCGCTTATGTAACACCCCGACCGATGGCGGAATCGTCGGGATGCCACGAGGGATGTGTAGATTGTTCAAAAGCTCGTGGGCATCTAAATCAAATCATCATATATCATTCAATCAACCAAAATAATTACACAAAAATCATGTCTATCATGAATTAGTTACATCAAATACAAAAGAGATTTAGCTATCTAACTAAATTCTATTCGCCATAAATTCAGTTATTTAGCTAAGTCAAGATCCTATATGATGATGTCCAAAAGTGTGAGTTCTTCTTCTTCTACCTACTTAGCTTCATTACCTGAAACATGTGAAAATCAAGTGTCAACTACAAAGTAGTTGGTGAGTAATCATAAGTTTTATATTTAAAACAACTGTTTTACAAAAGGGTTTCAAGAGTTTATATTTTCTTGATAACATCCGCATGAACACCTGTGAGGTAATCCAACACAATATCCGATTACACAATCAAAACACATAATCCAAACACATAACCACATATATTAATAAATCATAGATAATCAATCATATGTTCAATCAACCAAACACAATCCATCAATATTCTCAATTAATATAAGTGACCATACATGTATCATTGTATATGACCGAGGTCAATGACAACGACACACGGAGTTGTGGAAACATCCACGTGACAATACATGCAAGCATTGAGGAAGACCGAAGTCAACCACAAAGAATACACGGAGTTGTGGAAACATCCACGTTACAATACATGCAGTCGTCGCGAATGACACAAAGTCATTAGCTTCAACTCATGGAATAGTGACAATACTTGCAGTCCTTACAGATGAACAAACTCATTAGTAACAACTCATGGAATATGACAATCCATAACTATGGATCTCATACAAGCAAACAAGTGTCATCCCTGTGTTATCAAATCAATATGTAGTTTGGTATACATGTTTCACCTCCGAGTTTAAAACAAAACAGTTTAAAAGAAAGGGAGGTTATGAGAACTCACCTGAATCCTTAAAATCAGTGTTCCTGTAATATGCGCGCTCACGTAAATGAACTCAAGATCAACCCAATCAACCTGTTATTATAAGTGTGTTTGTGTTTATAATTGTAAGCATCTCCAATTATATTTAGTGTCCCTTTAGGATTACTTTAAACCCAGTAGTGTTTTGCTAACTTAGTTTATTTGACCTCATTTAATACCCCGCTAAGGATTTCAAAATAAATCATTCTTAACATGAATTTTACTTGTCGGTTTAGATCATTTAATAGCAATAATTTGTTATGCTATCTTATGTGTGCTCTCTTTATTATTTGTATATACATTCCAATGTGTTGACCTTAATTATATATACGAACTAACACATACATATCTTTTTAGGTATGTTTGTTCAAATTAATTACCATGCTTTAAATATCAAAAATCTAAGTTAAGTTTAAAGAAAGAATACACTTAGGTTGTTCACCTAAGGTTTTCGTGTTATGCTAGTTCATAATTCAAAACCTATATATATATATTATAAGAAGGTGGTGGTTTTATAAACATCCATACAATGCACATCATGTTTTTCTTGGTTTACCCATAACCTGAATCTTGGCTCTAGCTCAAGCCCCTTAGGTCCGGCCCTAGGCCAAGTTTAGTGGCCCATTACGCCTTGTAATCCCTTAGGTTCATTCAGCACCTAGCCCAAATACACTTTGATCCACGGCTCGATTAAGGTTCGCTGCACTATGGGTTTAATATTCTAAGGTTCGGTCAAGTGTGGGCTTGGCAGCCCTCAAGGTTCGCCACACAATGGCAGTCGGTGTCTCAAGTCCACGAACCCAATAAGGTTCGGCCACCGTCGTGGGTTCGGCTGGGGGACAGGTTCGCTTGTCACCTAGGGTTCGTGAGGCCCTAGGTTCGTGGTCATTAGCTGAAACAGGTTCGCTCCATGGCAGGGTTTTGCTGCCATGGTTCGTGAAGGCTACAAGGGTTCGGCCCATGTAGATTCGTCTAACAGGTGTAGGTTCGTCCCAACCAGATAGTGCGCCGCGTACATGGTTCGTAGGGTTAGCCAGGCAAGGTTCGTTGCAAGCTGGTATTGAGACAAAGGTTCAGGGGTATCTTGTGTGACAGCTAGAAGGTTCGCTCCCCATGGGTGCGGCTGAACAAGGTTCGGATGACTGGTTCTAAGCGCGAACCATCACATCATCATCTCCCCCTTCAAGCCACGACCTGCACAAGTTCAACCATGTCTCTCCCGATACTCATCCTAGTTTGGTTTAGTATTATTTCGTGTGTAAACCGATTTTAACATCACTAAGTCATAGGATTTATAGTTTATCACAAGAACCGAAAATAACATTAGATTTACCTCAAAAGGATCGATCAAACGTGAGATTTTCTTGTACTTCCTTGTTCTCCTTGATCTTGTGGTCATTTAGGGCCAAGAATCACGTGAATCCGTCAAGGAACGAGCTCAAAAAGCTAGAGAGAAGTTAGAGAGATAGAAAGTGGCGTTTTTGGTGTGTTTTAGAGAGAGAGTGGAAGATAGAAAGTGAGGGAAAAGAAAGAAATTCTCTTTCTTAAAGCGCGTATCATCACCGCGACTCGGTCCCGTTTTTATCGCGATAAATTCTATAAAATGTTCAGTTGTGCTCGGTTTTTAACGTGAAACACATTTAAAACATAAAATATTCAAATAAATATATCTCGTTTTAGTCAAATGATTTTAATAAAGTTTGTTTCATAAAGCGATTTCGTTGAATTATTTATTTAAATAAATAATTTGTTTGTTTTCGTTTTAGATTGTGATTCCTAATAAACGTTTTTAGTTTATTTTATTAATTTTAACATCGTTAAATATTATTTAATTATCCCGTCGAAGCGCGTTACTTACGTACGAATTCGTAAAGATCGTCACCTTTGCAAATCCAACGCTCGTATCGTATTTCGATTCGATTTATGATTTATGGAATATCGTTTCAGGATATTATTCTTAATAATTATATTCGTGTGAATCGTCACCCACGCGAATACATTATTAAGTTAGTATTTCTGAATTAATATTCGCGTTTAAGTTACTGCCGTAATCTCACCATCGCGTATTTATTTTCAGCCTTTTATTATTTATAATATCATAATTTCCCAATCCAAAACCCACTAAACCATATCACTGACACATCCATGATAGACCGAAATATGCATATGTATAGGGCATATGTAGCGGTCAGTCGCAACCGCCTTAGCCACCATCCCACCGCTATTTCGATAAACCATGACCATGTGTCCTTGACTATGTTTAGTAACCAAACCATAATCAACTCAAATCCCATTTCAATAATCCATAACTGTGAAATGTAACTGTCGTAAACTCTCTGGTTCTGTTTAGTTGGGTTTCAACTAAACTCACCATGGTTTATACAGAGGATAATATATTCTCAATGTATACCAATAACAGTGATAATCATCAAATAATACATCATTATTAATAATTATAAACCCCATATCGTAACAGTACAATCGTACGGATGTACGGACGATCGGAAATACAGTGATGTTACAGTCTCCCCTAGTTAAGAGAATTTCGTCCCGAAATTCAACTTGGAGTGACCGTAGTGAATAAATGTGGGTACTTAAGCTTCATCTGATCTTCCCGTTCCCAGGTGAATTCTGGACCCCGCTTCGATTCCCAACGTACTTTAACAATTGGAATTATACTGCGTTTGAGCTTTTTAACCTCACGATCCATTATCTCCACTGGTTTTTCAACAAAGTGCATGGTATCATCGACGCGAATGTCATCGAGTGGTACCTGAAGATCTTGATCAGCTAAGCACTTTCTTAAATTGGACACGTGAAACGTTGGGTGCACATTACTAAGTTCAGGAGGAAGTTCCAACTTGTAGGCAACTTTCCCGATCCGTTCATGGATCTTAAAAGGGCCAACATAACGTGGAGCAAGTTTACCCTTCTTCCCAAATCGAACAACGCCCTTCCAAGGCGATACTTTGAGTAATACCATATCATCAACTTCAAACTCTAAAGGTTTCCTTCGTTTGTCCGCGTAGCTTTTCTGTCGACTGCGTGCAGCTAACAGATTGTCACGGATCTGGCGGACCTTGTCAGTCGTTTCTTGAATAATCTCGGGACCAGTGATCTGCGATTCGCCGACCTCGGTCCAACAAATAGGTGACCGACAATTTCTGCCATAAAGAGCTTCAAACGGCGCCATACCAATGCTCGCGTGATAACTGTTGTTATACGAGAACTCGACCAATGGTAAGTGGCTATCCCAATTGCCACCGAAATCCATGACACAAGCTCTCAACGTGCCTTCCAATGTTTGAATCGTTCGCTCCGTCTGCCCATCCGTTTGAGGATGATAGGCAGTGCTAAGATCCAGTCTTGTTCCAAAGGCTTCATGAAGTGATTCCCAAAATCGTGCCGTGAAACGAGCATCACGATCCGATATTACGCTTAAGGGAATACCATGCCGGCTAACAATCTCATCAATGTAGATACGAGCTAACTTCCACACAGGGTACGTTTCGCGTATCGGTAAGAAATGAGCCGACTAGGTCAATCTATCAACTATCACCCAAATGTTATCCTTACCGTTTGTGGTTCGTGGGAGTTTTGTAATGAAATCCATGGAGATATTCTCCCACTTCCACATGGGTATTTCTGGTTGTAATAACAATCCCGAAGGTCGCTGGTGTTCTGCCTTGACTTTAGCACAGTTAAGGCACTTGGACACGTATTCAGCAATACCCTTCTTCATTCCAGGCCACTAGTACAAGTCCCTAAGGTCTTGATACATCTTATCAGAGCCTGGATGGATTGAGTAACGAGACTTATGAGCTTCATCCATAATCTCCATCCTAAGATCACCCCTGTTCGGTATCCACAACCGATTCAAATAATACATCAAACCATCATCCTTAGTCTCCAATAAAATTTCAGCCCCACAAGACATCTCATTTTTCAAGTTATCTTGAGCTAATGAGTGTTGTAGGGCTGTGAGAACATCATTACAGAGATTAGTGTGCACTCGGACACTATGAATCTGAACTTGACTTTTGCGACTAAGCGCATCTGCTACTACATTCGCTTTACCAGGATGGTAGCGAATTTCACAGTCATAATCGTTCAACAGTTCAACCCATCTCCGTTGTCTCATGTTAAGCTCTTTATGATTGAGAATATGTTGCAAACTCTTATGATCAGAAAAGACTACACACTTTGTACCATAAAGATAGTGTCTCCATATCTTCAAGGTAAACACGACTGTACCAAGTTCCAAGTCGTGTGTAGTGTAGTTCTTTTCGTGAATTTTTAACTGTCTCGATGCATACACCACGACCTTTCCCCGTTGCATGAGAACACAACCGAGGCCTAGGTTGGATGCATCACAGTAGACTACAAAATCATTATTTCCATCAGGCAATGTCAAGAAAGGAGCATCACATAGTTTCTGCTTCCAGGTCTGAAATGCCTCTTCCTGCCTCGGTCCCCACTCATACGGTTTATTCTTTTGAGTCAAAGAAGTGAGAGGGACAGCGATCCTGGAGAAATTCGAGATGAACTGCCGATAGTAACCGGCAAGTCCAAGAAACGATCGAATCTCCGTCGGTGTCTTCGGTGTACTCCAATTCTTCACCGCATCAATCTTTGCAGGATCCACGTGAACACCATTTTCGTTGACTTTGTGTCCCAAGAATTGAACTTCATTAAGCCAAAATTCACATTTAGAGAATTTGGCATACAATCGCTCCTCCCTTAGGATCTCCAAAACCAACTTAAGGTGTTTCTCGTGTTCTTCCTTGGTCTTTGAGTATATCAAAATATCATCAATGAATACAATCACGAACTTATCCAAGTATGGCCGGGCGGCCGGCAAACACTGTTCATGAGGTCCATGAAAACCGCCGGTGCATTGGTAAGGCCGAAAGGCATTACCAGAAATTCATAATGGCCATATCTGGTTCTAAAAGCTGTCTTGGGAATATCATCATCATGTACGCGAAGCTGATGATACCCAGACCTTAGATCGATCTTTGAAAACCATGCCGAGCCCTGAAGCTGATCGAAGAGATCATCGATGCACGGCAGTGGATATCGATTCTTAGTAGTCAGCTTGTTCAACTCACGGTAGTCGATGAACATTCGGAAGGACCCGTCCTTTTTCTTGACAAACAGGACCGGTGCACCCCATGGTGAATGACTTGGCCAAATGAATCCTTTATCAGTCAATTCTTGCAGTTGACTCGCCAATTCTTGTAACTCCGAAGGCGCAAGTCTGTAAGGAGCTTTGGCGACAGGGTTCGCACCAGGTACTAAGTCAATTCGAAACTCTACTTGACGTTCTTGTGGACGACCCGGCAAATCATTTGGAAATACTTTAGGAAAATCTCTGATTACAGGAACGTCTTCAATGCTCTACCCTTTCTCCTTTTTCTCTACAATGTGAGCTAAGAATGCTATACACTTCTTCCTAAGATACTTGTGTGCTTTAGTGCAGGACATCAGCTTAAGGCCTTTACTAGAAGTTTCTCCAAAAACTCTTAAGATTTCACCCGAAGGTAAGGGAATACGAATGTATTTCTCATGACACACTATCTACGCTTTGTGGGTGGCTAACCAATCCATGCCTATGATAACATCAAAGCTACCAAGATGCATAGGTATGAGATCAATTGGGAAAACGTGATCACTCAAGTTCACAGTACATCCAATAATAACAGTGTCAATATCGATAGTGTTTCCGTCAGCCACCTCCACATTAAACGGTTTATCTAAATATATACGTGTTCTACCAAGCATGCATTCAAAATCATATGAAACGAAACTCCTATCGGCACCAGAATCAAATAAGACAGATGCATAAGAGTTGTTGATCAGAAATGTACCGTTGACCACATCCTGCTTGGCTTGAGCAGCTGGAGCATTCAGCTGAAACGCCCAGCCTCTTGCCACCCTCTGATTGTTCCCAGTCAACTTTGGGCATTGATTTCTGAAGTGACCCACTTCGCCACACTCGTAATAGGCTCTTGCCTGTACAGGCACCTGGCGAACAGGTGCGGCTTGTATCGGTTGAACTTGCGGAGCGGGCAATGCAAGCTGAGCAGGTTGCATCCTTTGTGCTTGCTGTGCATTCCGACAAACATTAGCAAAATGGCCAAACTTGCCACAGTTGTTGCAGACGCGACAAGGCATGTTAGGCAAGTGATGATATCTGCAAGTATTACACTGGGGAGTATTCCCAATATAATTCCTTACATTGGTGTTGTTTGATGATTGCTGCGTAGACTTAGCAGCAGGAACAATGACCACAAAATTTCTGGTCTTTCTCTTTTTGTTGCTGCTTTTAGAAGAACTAACAGCTTCAGTCTTGACCTCAGTCTTTTTTTCTTTCACAGTAGTCTTCACCTCGGTTTTCTTTGTCCCTTTCCTGGTGAGTGTTCCAGCCTTCACATGATTATCAGTCAGAGTTGCAGATAAACGGATCGCAGCCTCAAGTGTTTAGGGTTGCTTCCGTAGACAGTATCCTGAATCTGCATTGGCAGCCCGCCGATATACTTCTCTATCGCTCTCTCCAAAGGTGTCACCAGATGAGGCACCAGCAGACTATACTCATGGAATTGAGTATTGTAAATGACATTCTCGCCACTATCTTGTTTGAGTTCCCAGAACTCAGTCTCCAATTTCCTCATCTCACTGCGTGGACAAAATTCAGTGGTCATCAGATTTTTGACCTCTGTCCATGTCAGTGCAAGGGCAGCATCAACTCCCCTAGTTCGTTTCTCCCCATTCCACCATGTTAGTGCTCTCTTTTGGAAAACACTAGTGGCATAACGAACTTTCAGATTATCAGGGCAATCGCTGTTGATGAAAGTGTTCTCCATACTCTCGAACCACTGCAGCAGACCAGTGGCAGTTTCAAAACCCGTAAAGTTCAGTGGATTACAGGAGTTGAAGTGTTTGAATGTGCAAGTTGGTGGGTTTGCACCACCTCTGTTCTGATTGATATTCTGGTTGGCTTGAGTTAACTGGTTCACCAATCCAGAAATAAGGTTTGCTAACTCTTGTATGCCGGAGTTGGCATTACCGTTAGCATCTTCCGAGTTCGTATCGTCTCCGTTGTGACGGCGGCATGTTTCTGAAGAAATAGAAACATGTTACTACCGTTTACAACATAAGTTATACAAACTATGATTAAATGAGTTCTTTTAAGCAGTTAGGATTACATATAGGAACTATATTTTTCTCCTATCTGTCATTAAACTCATGGCATTTATAAATTTTCTAATATTATACTTAGTGTCCTAGTTGGTCATAACTAATATTAGCTAAATATTCCTAAGTTCCATACATTCCCCACCCTATACCAACACTGACAACCTCCCGATGCAATGCAACAAGCTTATATATAGGGCATATGCAGGGGTAGATCGCAACCTCCCCTACACCGTCCCACCACCGTTTCATTGCACCACGATTATGCCCTTGTTAGAATTTAGGGTGTATCATGTATCTTACCATACTCTCACTTCATAACCCTTATCCTAGGTAGGATAATTTTTAGTGAAGTGGTCTTTAGTTCCCTTGGACAATTAGGTTCGCTTAATGTCTAAGTTCACCTGACATTTAGGTTCGCCTATTTCTAAGTTCACCTAATGTCTAAGTTCACCTGACATTTAAAGTTCCCCTAATGTCTAAGTTCACTAAAAGTCCATACTAATCCCAATGTCCATAATTATCAATGAGGGTTCATATCATCACTGAGTGCTCTTATTGTCACTAAGTGTCCATAGCTTCCCTATAATTTACTCTCATCAAGTGTCCATACCATCACTAAGTGTTAGTATCATCACTATGCATTTATATTATCCCCAAGTGTCTATATCATCACCCAAGTCTACAGTCCATCACTAATCATTCATATCGTTCATTGATCCTATGCACCCCACATGTCCAATAAGTGTGTTCATAATTGAGTTCATATGTGTTCATCAAATGTGATCATCCAAAGTGTAAATCCAACCTATTCTTAACTAACATACCATCAACAACCCATCAATCATAACCTTACAACAATTCCTAGTATTATCCTAATAATATCCTATGTTCCTGACACTGACAGACCCCCGATATACCACAAATGGTATATGTATAGGGCATATGCAAGGGTAGATCGCAACCTCCCTTACACCGTCCCACCACCTTTGTAGTATACCACGAGTGTGTCCTTGTCTGGAGATCAAGAGATCTAACAGATAATTCCTAAAGCAGATAAATTCCTAAGCAGTTAAGTTCTTAAGCAGATAAGTGTCCCAAACGGGTAGTTCCCTTATTCCTCCATACTGACATCCACCCGATGTACTGTAAATGGTATATATAGGGCATATGATAAGGGTAGGTCGCAACCGCCCAAACCACCACTCCACCTTTACAATACACCACGAGTATGTCCTTCTCGAGTCATTAGGGCACAAGTAAGCAAGTAATTAGTAAATAATATATGTGAAGCAGATGTATAACATGAGTTCAGTTAACATGTAATAAACACATAAGCATGAAATCCTGAATATACTAACTAGTGTATGAATTTCTTCATACTAGGGTATCCTACGGTTATAGACTAGGTCAACCATTTCTAGTAACCTAATTCCCTATAACCCAGGCTCTGATACCAATCTGT
The DNA here is from genome assembly GCA_009363875.1 of Mikania micrantha. Taxonomy (NCBI): domain Eukaryota; kingdom Viridiplantae; phylum Streptophyta; class Magnoliopsida; order Asterales; family Asteraceae; genus Mikania; species Mikania micrantha. Next base: position 60,814,547 of record CM018681.1, read on the forward strand.
AACACCCCGACCAATGGCGGAAACGTCGGGATGCCACGAGGGATGTGTAGAATGTTCAAAAGCTCGTGGGCATCTAAATCAAATCATCATATATCATTCAATCAACCAAAATAATTACACCAAAATCATGTCTATCATGAATTAGTTACATCGAATACAAAAGAGATTTAGCTATCTAACTAAATTCTATTCTCCAGAAATTCAGTTATTTAGCTAAGTCCAAGATCCTATATGATGATGTCCAAAAGTGTGAGTTCTTTTTCTTCAACTTACTTAGCTTCATTACCTGAAACATGTGAAAATCAAGTGTCAACTACAAAGTAGTTGGTGAGTAATCATAAGTTTTATATTTAAAACAACTGTTTTACAAAAGGGTTTCAAGAGTTTATATTTTCTTGATAACATCCGCATGAACACCTATGAGGTAATCCAACACAATATCCAATTACACAATCAAAACACATAACCACATATATTAATAAATCATAGATAATCAATCATATGTACAATCAACCAAACACAATCCATCAATATTCTCAATTAATATAAGTGACCATACATGTATCATTGTATATGACCGAGGTCAATGACAACGACACACGGAGTTGTGGAAACATCCACGTGACAATACATGCAGTCGTCGCGAATGACACAAAGTCATTAGCTTCAACTCATGGAATAGTGACAATACTTGCAGTCCTTACAGATGACCAAACTCATTAGTAACAACTCATGGAATATGACAATCCATAACTATGGATCTCATACAAGCAAACAAGTGTCATCCCTGTGTTATCAAATCAATATGTAGTTTGGTATACATGTTTCACCTCCAAGTTTAAAACAAAACAGTTTAAAAGAAAGGGAGGTTATGAGAACTCACCTGAATCCTTAGAATCAGTGTTCCTGTAATATGCGCGCTCAAGTAAATGAACTCAAGATCAACCCAATCAACCTGTTATTATAAGTGTGTTTGTGTTTATAATTGTAAGCATCTCCAATTATATTTAGTGTCCCTTCAGGATTACTTTAAACCCAGTAGTGTTTTGCTAACTTAGTTTATTTGACCTCATTTAATACCCCGCTAAGGATTTCAAAATAAATCATTCTTAACATGAATTTTACTTGCCGGTTTAGATCATTTAATAGCAATAATTTGTTATGCTATCTTATGTGTGCTATCTTTATTATTTGTATATACATTCCAATGTGTTGACCTTAATTATATATAGGAACTAACACATACATATCTTTTTAGGTAAGTTCAAATTAATTACCATGCTTTAAATATCAAAAATCTAAGTTAAGTTTAAAGAAAGAATACACTTAGGTTGTTCACCTAAGGTATTCGTGTTATGCTAGTTCATAATTCAAAACCTATATATATATTAACATCCATACAATGCACATCATGTTTTTCTTGGTTTACCCTTAACCCGAATCTTGGCTCTAGCTCGAGCCCCCTAGGTCCGGCCCGAGGCCCAAGTTTAGTGGCCCATTACGCCTTGTAATCCCTTAGGTTCGTTTAGCACCTAGCCCAAATACACTTTGATCCACGGTTCGGTTAAGGTTCGCTGCACTATGGGTTTAATATTCTAAGGTTCGGACAAGTGTGGGGTTGGCAGCCCTCAAGGTTCGCCACACAATGGCAGTCGGTGTCTCAAGTCCACGAACCCAATAAGGTTCGGCCACCATCATGGGTTCAGCTGGGGGACAGGTTTGCTTGTCACCTAGGGTTCGTGAGGCCCTAGGTTCGTGGTCATTAGCTGAAACAGGTTCGCTCCATGGCAGGGTTCGGCTGCCATGGTTCTCGAAGGCTACAAGGATTCGGCCCATGTAGATTCGTCTAACAGGTGTAGGTTCGTCCCAACTAGATAGTTCTTCGCGTGCATGGTTCGTAGGGTTAGCGAGGCAAGGTTCGTTGCAAGCTGGTATTGAGAAAAAGGTTCGGGGGTATCTTGTGTGACAGCTAGAAGGTTCGCTCCCCATGGGTGCGGCTGAACAAGGTTCAGCCGACTGGTTCTAAGCGCGAACCATCACATCATCATCTCCCCCTTCAAGCCACGACCTGTACAAGTTCAACCATGTCTCTCCCGATACTCATCCTAGTTTGGTTTAGTATTATTTCGTGTGTAAACCGATTTTAACATCACTAAGTTATAGGATTTATAGTTTATCACAAGAATCGAAAATAACATTAGATTTACCTCAAAAGGATCGATCAAACGTGAGATTTTCTTGTACTTCCTTGTTCTCCTAGATCTTGTGGTCGTTTAGGGCCAAGAATCACGTGAATCCGTCAAGGAACGAGCTCAAAAAGCTAGAGAGAAGTTAGAGAGATAGAAAGTGGCGTTTTTGGTGTGTTTTAGAGAGAGAGTGGAAGATAGAAAGTGAGGGAAAAGAAAGAAATTCTCTTTCTTAAAGCGCGTATCATCACCGCGACTCGGTCCCGTTTTTATCGCGTTAAAATCTATAAAATGTTCAGTTGTGCTCGGTTTTTAACGTGAAACACATTTAAAACATAAAATATTCAAATAAATATATCTCGTTTTAGTCAAATGATTTTAATAAAGTTTGTTTCATAAAGCGATTTCGTTGAATTATTTAAATAAATAATTCGTTTGTTTTCGTTATAGATTGTGATTCCTAATAAACGTTTTTAGTTTATTTTTATTAATTTTAACATCGTTAAATATTATTTAATTATCTCGTCGAAACGCGTTACTTACGTACGAATTCGTAAAGATCGTCACCTTTGCGAATCCAACGCTCGTATCGTATTTCGATTCGATTTACGATTTATAGAATATCGTTTCAGGATATTATTCTTAATAATTATATTCGTGTGAATCGTCACCCACGCGAATACATTATTAAGTTAGTATTTCTGAATTAATATTCGCGTTTAAGTTACTGCCGTAATCTCACCATCGCGTATTTATTTTCAGCCTTTTATTATTTATAATATCATAATTTCCCAATCCAAAACCCACTAAACCATATCACTGACACATCCATGATAGACCGAAATATGCATATGTATGGCGCATATGTAGGGGTCAGTCGCAACCGCCCCAGCCACCGTCCCACCGTTATTTCGATAAACCATGACCATGTGACATTGACTATGTTTAGTAACCAAACCATAACCAACTCAAATCCCATTTCAATAATCCATAACTGTGAAATGTAACTGCCGTAAACTCTCTGGTTCTGTTTAATTGGGTTTCAACTAAACTCACCATGGTTTATGCAGAAGATAATATATTCTCAATGTATACCAATAACAGTGATTATCATCAAATAATACATCATTATTAATAATTATAAATCCTAGATCGTAACAGTACAATCGTACGGATGTACGGACGATCGGAAATACAGTGATGTTACAGCTTATCATTGTATGCATGCTTGTCTGATCATAACATAACTGAGACAACTAGGATGAAACATGATAATATAGTTTCATGAATCATCAACATAATAGAATAATGCTAGTTGTAAAATTATATCTTATAATATCTTATTATTCTTACATGAAGGAACAATGAGATAATCACGAGGTAACATGCTGAAAATCACAACAACTAACAAGAATGATATGGTGATAACATAATTTCACAATATCATTCACCACCGGAGTTAGCTAAGTGTAATAAGACTAGTTCTTACCACACTATGCTTACAACTCGGTGTAGACTATCGGATAACACGAAACAAACACTAATGAGAACAGGAGTGATGATCATGTCCACATGACTTCATAACATCATCCACCACCTGAGCTAACTAAGTGTAGTAAGACTAGTTCTTACAACACTGTAGTTACAACTGGGTGAAGACTATGGGATAACAAGAATGATAATCATGATAACGTAACTTCGTGATAACAACATCATTCTCACAACTGCTAACATCGTATAATAAGACAAGTTCTTTTAAAAATTTGTTAAAGACTACGAGAACACCTAACACTAAGAACAAACAACACTGAAATGATGACTATGGTGAACACAACAACAATTGATTACTATTAAACTGTCTGTATTATATCACATCAATCATGTGCCATGTATTCAAGTTCAAATTGTAAGTCCCTCATCAACGAATCATTTACCAGTTATTTTAGTGGGACTAAACTGACGATAACGTAGTGGTACCATAGGTTTGACAAACCGCCGGCGAGTGAGGCCGGCACGTTGATCGTAACCTTATCATTGGCTGGTATTGTATGACCGATGACAGGGCGACATCAGTCAGGTTTGGTAAACGACATATGGTGATATTAATCTACAGTGATAATTGTAATTAATCATTCGATTCTATTGACTAGTAGACTGAGGAATTGATTTTCCCATTACTGGTAGTAGTTTCATTGAAGGCTATGGGAACACAAAAGTGGTAGAGGTAGATCAGATGCATTTTGATCTGATTACGTGAGGATAACAATGGATTCTTTTTAGGCGCTATGCACTTCAAGAGGAGAACAATATCAATAAGTTAACTAAGACTTCTATTAGTAGTAGTGACTAACAATTAACCATACAACGAGAGAATAATAACAAGGAAAAGATTTAATTAATCTATTTTCCTTAAAACATTGAGGGTTTATCAACACTTCGGTTTTGATAACTAAATCCCTCTTACTCTATTATTCTACATATAACACACTGGGTGATGAACACGATCTTATGGGTGAATATCAAACGAGTTGAACACATGTGAGATGAAAATGGGTATCCATAGTTGTATTGCAAGTGGTGTTGAGTTCTATTAAGTATGTGGTCGGATGTCGGCTTGGGCTTGTTCCCCTACTTATGCCCTATATATAAGCATAACTGATATGATGTAATACTACTTGTGAATATAACTATGGAGAGGCCATTGTGTGAGATGGATGAATCAAACATTAACAAGACTCTTGTATGACATTGTGATTGTGAATGATAACAGATCAATGGTTTTCAATTACTAAACTTATGAACTCACCAACCTAATGTTGACTTTGTTTAAATGCATGTTTTCTCAGGTGACGAACAGGTTTAGTCACCAGCATTTAGGGATTAAGCTAGAGGACTTGTAGAAGACCTAGCTTCATTTTGTGTTGAGCATACTTTTGAATGACAAAACAGTGAATCATCATTTGTAGATCTTGTACAGTTACAAGATAGAAACTCAGTGATTCTTTTGGATAGATTTACTTAGTTAAATTATGAACGTAACATTGTAATTTAACTTTGTAATTCTATATCATTGTCACGTTAGCATTTCTCATTTATATATCATGTGCTATGCAAACGATCTGATCATTTGATTATCAAACGATATCGCGCCCCGAGAACCTTCCGCCAAACGGGAAAGTCGATCCAGCCCGCCGGCTCGGGGTGTGACAGTGATCGACACTTACGTACGTAGAGTGCCTCGAATGGTGCAGCTTGTATGCTTGTGTGATAGTTGTTATTATATGAGAACTCAACTAACGGCAGATGAGTTTCCCAGCTACTGCCGAAATCTATGACGCATGCGGTTAGCATGTCTTCTAATGTTTGTATGGTTTGCTCACTCTTCCCATCAGTCTGCAGGTGATAAGCGGTACTCATGTCCAACCTCGTGCCTAGTGCCTTACGCAAGGACTTCCAGAAATGTGACGTAAATCGACTGTCGCGGTCAGAGATAATTAAGATTGGCACTCCATGTCGAGTGAGCACTTCCTTTAGATAAATCCGAGTGAGTTTATCTAACTTGTCAGTCTCCTTGATGGGTAGAAAGTGTGCAGATTTTGTTAGTCGGTCTACGATAACCCAGATGGTATCGCAACCACTTGCCGTATTAGGCAGTTTAGTTATGAAATCCATGGAAATTTGCTCCATTTCTACATTAGTATCTCGGGTTGTGTGACATCCAGTACCTGATCATCCTGCAAGTCCGTACGGTACGTGTACTTTCACTATTTACTGTGTGTAAATACAATGCATGAACAATGTGTGTGATAACATAGCTCAGAACACAAGAAACAGTTGTACGTATTTAAGTGAACACTTAAATACCATAAGTACAACAACTCACGATAAAAAATAGTTGTAAGTATGTAGGTGAAAACCTAAGTACAATTAATACAATGAATCAAGAGAAACAACAGTGTACAAGTAAACAACAAGAACATATCGGTTGCGATCTGATATCCATAGATGACAGGAATTAGATCGCCGATAATTCATTATATAAACAGTGTGAATTCAAGTTTATCAATGTGAAAACAAGAAGTATAGTTGCGTCCGTCAGTGAGGAAACACAATTCAGAACATAAATGCAGTGTTATTTCAGAATAAGGAACTGACAGTGTGTTCGCATGGGTGACGATTCACACAAACATATCTGTGAGTTTAAAGTTCTGAAATGATGACTGAAAAGTAGAAAACAAAAGTCAGAAAGCAAAACCATCGTCGTGTTCGATCGGGTGACGATTCGAACGAATACGCGCGAAGGTGACGCGATCTGACGAAACGTTTAAAATAAACGAATTCAATGAAATAATTTAAGAGAAAAAAATTAGAGGATTTACTAGGAATAACCACCTTTTAAATATTAAAAATAAATTCTTTTTAGTTAATTTCGTAAAATAATCGCGTAACGCTCAGGAAACGCAACGAAGACGAGAACCGAGCAAACGAAACGAAACCGAACCCACTCGGGGTATAAATACCTTGAAAGACTCATCTTCTTCATTTACCACTCTCATTTTCTCTCTCTAAAGACCCCCACCCGTTTTTCTCTCTCTCTACCATTTTCAAACTTTAACCTTCAAGATCTCCCTCATTTCTTAACTAATTTCCTCCATCTTTGGACCAAATCGAAGCTCTTGATCCCCTCTACACGAAAGTACAACCGATCTAGAGCGAAAACCACCTGATTCGAGGTAATCTGTGGTGTGATTTTTAGGGTTTTGTAGCCCTTAGTCGACCACTAACACTAAACCGGTTAAACATCCCCTATTCGAACCCAATGCTTCTGAAACTGACCCTAACACACACCATCACTGAAAAACCTTGTGAAACTTGGCCTAGAACTCGATTAAAGTCATTTGGCCAATCCCCATATGCAGTCAGTCGAATGGAGGGCCTTACGGCCGAATAGGGGGGCATGAGCTTGGGCCGAAGGGCAATATAACCAACAGAAGCAGTGGCCGCATGGCCTGTTGATTCAGCCGAATGGATTTCATTCTCTCGGCTACATCATCCTCATTCGGAGCATGCCATTCGCACACCCTCATTCGATCGGGTTAGGCTCATTCGGCCTAGGACCCTTATTCGACCATGCAACCTATTCGGCTCAAGCGTCAACTCATTCGACATAGCCTCATTCGATCGGACATGTCATTTGGTTTAGCCATTCATTCGGCTCATGATATGGACTCAACCCAAGGGATATTGAATCGGACCAGTGGTTTGGCCCACACAAACACAAGGCCCATCTCACTGCTTCGGCCCAGGAGCTGATTTTGCCACTTGATTGATTCGGCCCACATGGTTAAGGAGATAATCTAACACACCAAACTAATGATCATGAATAACATGCATGAATTTATATATATGAATCCTATTTTACTACAAAGGTGGTAGAAGTTTTGGTTAATGCATTCACAAAATCCAAAACATTAAGTTTACAAGGATAATTGCATGGTTAGTTACTAACTATGTAATAAACTATTTTCAACTTAACAAGGACAACACGGGGAGTCTTAAACTCAAAATCTAAGTTGAACACTTAGGTTGGTTTACAAAGATCCAAGCAATACAAGTAACTAACCTATCATGTAAAGGTTTTGAAATTTCAAGAATGGGCTAAGGCAAGTGAAACATAAAATCAAAATACCACATACTAAGCTTAACTTAAAGTAGTTAAGTGTTATTAAGATCTATGAACAATGAACAATGAGCAAGGGCCGAATGATGACCGAGAGTGTTAGCCAACTTCAGGGCTAACACATACATGCACATGAATCCCTACAACTCATACTTACAAGTTACAAACAACGTGAAATCAATACAGGATCGTGAATACAACAACAAGTACAACAAAGAGCGCGTGCATTCTTGTTTAGACTTAGTCAACTATAAGGTGAGTTCATACGCCCCTTTTATAATCTTAACTGATTTTAAACTCTCGGGGCTGAGATACATGCTAAATCTTTTATTTATTTATAAGTTTTATTTCAACATATTGCTTATACTTTGATTTAGATAATATTGCTCGACTTATTATCGCTTATCATTGTATGCATGCTTGTATGATCATAACATGACAGAGATAACTCAGATGAATATGATAACATAACTTCATGAATCATCAACACAATGGAATAATGTAGTTGTAAGATTTTATCTTATAACATTTATTTATTCTTACAAGCACAAACACTGAGATTATCATAGGTGAACATGATGACAACAACAACAACAAACATGAATGATTTGAAAATAATATATATTCATAATATCATTCACTACCGGAGTTAACTATGTGTAATAGGACGAGCTCTTATAACACTCAGCTTACAACTCGGTGCATACTACAAGATAACACAAAACAAGTATCATCCACCACCTGAGTCGACTAAGTGTAGTAAGACTAGCTCTTGCAACACTGTAGTGACAACAAGGTGACCATACGGAACAACAAGAATGATAATCATGATAATGCACCTTCAGGATAACAACATTATTCACACAATAACTAACATCGTATAATAAGACAAGATCTTATATAACTTTGTTAATAACAGCGAGAACACACAACATTGAGAACAAACAACATTGGTGAACACACAATACAATTTATTACTATTGAACTGTCTGCATTATATCATTTCAATCATGTACCCCATATTCAAGTTGATCATTGTAAGTCCCTTACACAAATCGCTGACCAGTTAGTTTGACGTGACTAAACCGACGATAGCATAGTGGTACCATATGTTTGACAAACCAACAGCTTGTAGGGCTGGTATGTTGATCGTATTGATTCATTGGCCGGTAACGTATGACCGGTGACAGGGCGACGAACAGTCAGGGTCTGGAAAGCGACACATGGTGATAATAATCTGCAGTTATAATTGTAATTAATCCATCGAAAACTGTTGACTAGTAGACTAAGGAATTGATTTTCTCTCATGTCGTATTACTAGTAATAGTTTCGATGAGGCCTCTGGGAATACAAAGTGGTAGAGGTAAATCGGATGCATTGTAATCTGATTACGTGAGGATTGCAATGAATTCTTCTCAGGCTCTATGCACTTCAAGTTGAGAACAAATATCAATTGGTTAACTAACACTCTTATTATTAAAAGGTGATTAACAGTTAACCCCACAAAAAATAGAATAATAACAAGGATCAGATTAATTTAATCTAAGTTCCTTAATACACTGAGGGTGTATCAATACTTCGGGTTGATAACTAAACCCCTCTCGATATATTATTCTACATATGATACAACGGGTGAATATCAATCGGGATGAAAAGGTGAAATGATAATGGGTATCTATAGTTGTACTGCAAGTGGTGTTAAGCTCTATTAGGTATGTGGTGGGATGTTGGCTGGGGCTCGTTCCCCTACATATGCCCTATATATAAGCATAACTAATAGGATGAAATACTACTTGTAAATATAACTATGGAAAGGCCTTTGGGTGAACGAGTGAATCAAACACTTACAAGTATTATGTATGACAATTGTGACTGTCTATGTGAACAAATCAATGATTTCAATTATCAAACTTATGAAACCTAGTGTTGACTTTGTTTAAATGCATGTTTTCTTAGGTGACGAACAGGTTTAGTCACCGGTATTCAAGAACATAGCTAGTGGACTTTTAGAAGACCTAGCTACATTTTGTGTTGTGAATACTTTTGAAATGACAAAACAATGAATCATCTTTTGTAGATCTTGTACAGTTACAAGATAGTAACTCATTGATTCTTTTGGATAGATTTACTTGGTTAAATTATGAACGATACATTGTAATTTAACTTTGTAATTCTATATCATTGTCATGATTAGCATTTCTCATTTATACATCATGTGCTATGCAAACAATCTGATCACTTTGATTATCAAACGATATCACGCCTCGAGAACCTTCTGCCCGATGGGAAAGTCGATCCAGTGTAGGACCTGGTAGGAGCTCGAAAACAATCCGATTCCAAGAGAAATCTGCTTGACAGCCTCTGGAATAGTGCGGAATCCTATTCCAGGGTTTTCCAATCGAAATCAACAACAACTGTGGTGAATCGAGAGAGTAGAATCAACGTGTGAGTGAGAATCGATCACCACGGGTTGAGAATCGAAGTTGGACGGTAAGAATCGCTCAAAACTTAAAGGGTTTGACACTGGAGTGCACTGGGAAGAATGAGGACTCAGAAAAGTTATGTTTGAAATGATTTGAACTTGTATTTATAAGTTGTCGTCATTCGGCCAAATGAGTGCCCGAAGCAGCTCATTCGGCGAATGACTTGGCCGAATGGACATGTCAGACCAACGAGTCATTCGGCGAATGACTCATTCGATCGCCTAAGTCATTCGCTAGGGCATTCATTCGGTGAATGACTTCATTCGTTAGAGTCATTCGCCCGAATGGTCAGAACACATACTTAAACATTAAACATTACTAAATCAAATCAAACAAACAAATAATCAACATTAAACATTAATATCAACATATTAAGAAAACTTCCATTAAAATAACTTGAACTTTACATGATGGTTAATACAAAATTGAACTAGGGACATATAATGCATCTACAAACTCCCCCTTGGACCTAGTTCACTCCTTGGAAGTGTCTTTCTTGAAGTACTTTTCAGAAATAGCTTTCCAGTCAGCTCCAGCATGAATCTTGAATATACTGCAGAGACGGATCTCCCTCATGAACTGTAGCGCCTGTACCATGTCCTGTACATCAAAGAAAATCTGATGACGATACAGTGCGAGGACATCTTTGTGGGACAAGTTAGTCAACCACATTGGATCAAAAATCCGTTCCGTTTCCCACTTCTTATCTTTGCACATGACAATCACAGCTTGTCCACTCCGCCCATCATAGTACCACCATCGGAAGCCCTCTATAAAGTCTTGTCGCATCTTCCTTAACGGAATCTTCTTCAAAACTTTAGGAGGAAGCCTCTTCAGGATAACTTTGTGCTTTCGGGTGTCTCCATCAATTTCCGGCAAATAATAACGTTCAGGCTGTTGGGGCTGGAAGTTCACCCATCTCTTTCTGTATTCGTACTGAATTTGACGAGAAAACTAGGCTGACATTCCAGAATCTTCACTATAAAGCATCCTCAGACGTGCTAACTGATTGACTTCAAAACCTGGAAACGTCTTAAAATCGTGAGGATGCTTGAAGTAGTCAATGCCTCTTTCTCTCTTCACAGCATAGCACCCAAGATCATGAAAGTATGCCCAGCTTAAGATTTGACCTCCAGCCTTGTAGCCTTTGGTTCTGTAGACTTTCTTGTGTGTAGCTGGCATCTTTACTGTGCTTTCTTTCTTCAGGACCTCCTAGTAGGCCTTCCATTCCTCTTTTCTTTTCTTTTCTTTTGATCATCAGCTTCGGCTTTGCTAACCTCAACTTGTTCTTCTAAGTATCGGATCAGTAGATCTTCAGTGACTTGATAAAACTTATCAGTGAATGTTGGCAGCTCTTCCTCAGCTGATGTATACTTTGGGTATTCTTCATCAGTAATATCCTCCAGGATGACTTCATCTACATCATCAAAGGCCTCTGGAGTTGGCTCATCAGTAACAGGAACAGAGGTATCCTCAGTGATAACCTCATCAGGGTTTAACCTGAACAACTCAGCAATTTGCTCCTTTGATAAGCAATGTATAATCTCTCCCTCCTCCTTATCATAGCTAACTGAGTGCTGTATGATTCCTTGAGCGTCAAGAATCATAGTAAGAGTCTTGTCCAGTTGACGTCTCACAGGCACAGCATCTACTTCTCAGTAGCATCTGGTTCTTCAGTCTGTGTCGGAGGAGGTGGAGGAGGAGCCTGTTTCTTATTATCTTGCATAGACTTGGACCTGATCTCAGTAGTAGAAGGGGCTTGATCATCATCATATGAACTTGATGAATCAGAAGTCCCGCTTCCTGACCCGTCCTGATCTGAGTCATCATCTTTATCAGTGTCTTCATAATCCACTTTCTCCTCATCAGACTCTTCTTCTTCTTCTTCTTCATCTTCCTTTTCTGAATCTGAATCATCGGATTTGGCTGCAGACCCTCAATTCTCGGAGTGCCTTCCTTGGAACTTTCAACTAGTTCAGCAAGTCTGGCGTTCTCAGCTTCTAGGAGCAGTATTCTTTCATTGAAACCAGTGGCAGTCAGGGCCAACTGATTATGTTCATCCACATACTTCAGCAACTGCTCCTCTTGCTGAGCAGATCGAGCCCGTAGATCAGCTCTCTGATCGGCAGCCTGAAGAAGCAAAGTATCTTGCTCATTTATTCGCTCAGTGAGTTGAGCAATAATCAACTCCTGCTCCTTATTCTTCTTTTCCTGTTCAAGGCTCATCTCCATCAATCTAAGAACCATACTGTTCAGTGTGCTAAGCTGATCCACAACTGAAACAGTAGGTACGAACGTGTCAGCTCGTGATACGGAGGGACCAGCAGAGGCAGCAGTAAAAACAGGAGCCTGAATCATAGAGGTGGTCACAGGGGCTGTAGTAGCACGAGTCGAAATAGCCCTTGACCTGGTTAGTGATGAAACTGAGACAGCTGCTACTGATGTAACAGTAGATGTCACAACTGTCGTCAGTTCTGACCTCCTCTGAAAGAGGAACCTCGATCTCTTCTTCCTGCCAGCAGTAGATGAAGAAGACTGAACTGCAGCAACAGAATCCGATGCAGTAGCTGGAATAGAGGAACGAGGAGGAGGTGAAACAACAAACTCGGGAATGAATAATGGATCAGTAATCTCCTCCATCTCTGCTTCACTTCTCTTCCTCTTCCTCTTCATCAATCTCCCACCAATCCATACACTTACGAACTCATCATCTGGTGTATCCTTTGAATCAGAACTATCAGCTTCATCAGCACCAGCTTTACCATCATCATCACTTGAGTCATCTGACTCATCCCCATCAGCAACAGATGTGGTTCCTGTCGTATCGAGAGGAGTAGTCACTGTGGAGGTAGTAGTAGCCATGAAGTCCAGTTCCAACAGTGAATCAATATCTACATCCTCATCAGCAGCTATAGAAGTACTCACGACAGCATCAGTAGTCACAACAACAGCCTCAACCAGGCTAACATCAGCAGTAGTAGTCGTATGGTCAACACCCGTACTCACACCAATAGAACTAACAGCTATAGTGCTAAAAGCCACTGAGCTCTTACCAGCACCACCACCACCTGCACCACTACCACCTGCACCAACACCTCCTTCATCAGTATCATCATCACCACCATCATCAGGCATAACTATATCCTCCATATCTGAATCAGAATCATCATGCCTCCATCTCCGTCCAACAGGGGCTACGTAATCAGGTCTAGAAAGATGACCAAATAGAGATCGAGCTGCAGGCTTCCTCTCCTTGCCTCTGTATGACATCACTCTATTGAGAGTGAGGTCATTCATGTGCTCCAGCTTAATGATATCCGCGTTAATCTTCGGCAAATCAGGTAACTGGGCATCAATCAACTGCTGCAGAAACCTAGGATACATCAAGAACTTCTTGTCTCCCTTCAAAGCCACATTCTCCTTCAAATGAGTGAAAACCATCTCAGAGAAGCTGAATGGTCGGTTTAGCACTAGGGCAACAAAAGCACACTGTATTGTTTCCCTCATATCATCAAAACCTCCTCTCCTAGATCCAAGACAATGAATCAACACATGAGTGAGGTACTTGAACTGTGGAGACATATAAGCCTTGTTTAGGATTCCCGCTCCAAGATCGCCTTCGTACTTGCACCTCATAAGGCAGCCACGAACTAAATAACGATCTAACAGATACGGCTGATCAGGTGAATCCTGGAAACCACAAACTCTTCTGATATGATCAGCTGATATAACAACATCATGCCCAAGAACCTTTCCCCTGATGACTGTAGGTTCAGCTTCGCAGTCTATATCAGCAGAAGCCCAGAAATCTTGCTGATGTGAATGATATGCACATGCAAAGTAGATATGGTAGTGAAAATCCTCGAACGTCTGAGAAATGTGATGATCTCAGTGTAGTGTTTGGTGTTCGGAGTGGTGAGATTCAAATGTGCACAGATGTTGTTCTTCGTTACTGACTTATATCCAGTCATTCTGAAAATCAAATAAAAAACTTATTAGACCCAGTCAGTTGCACAAAATACAGACATCAGAACAAAGAGACATTGGACCAGATTATCCGAATGAAATTGATTTGGACGAATGAGCCCTTAGGTCGAATGATTCATTCGCCGAATGAGTTGAATGAGCCATTCGCCGAATGACAACATTCGGCTGTCTGTTCAAGTTCTAACCCCTTTGACAAAAAGTCCAGATCAGCTCGCAAAATTCATACAATCAACCTCAGACATGACCGACTAAGAGTTTTAAAACAGGTCATTTGTGGTGTTAAGTTCATTTAGACCATTTATTGCACGGGCGAAATTAAAAACCCTAAAACCCGTGATTTTGTACTGTTTTTGATGTTTTCACGGTCATAACTCGACGATTTTTGATCCACATGTACCTGAGATGACAAGAAATAAGATGATCAGAAGCTGGATCAGTAGGAATCACAAGAAAATGAACAAATGAAGAGAGAAGATATTCGGGCGAAAGGGGTTCACACGGTATCAGGCGAATGAAATTGTTGGCAAATGAGGTAGTTCACCAGATTAATTGTTTATATAGGGTGGGTCATTCGCTGAATGAGACTGGCGAATGAGCTATTCGCCCTAAAATCATTCGCCGAATGAGATTTACACCCCAATCTTCATTCGCCGAATGAAACTGGCCGATTGACTTCCTTCGGCTTATGTTGATTCAGTCGAATGACTCATTCGCCGAATGAAGTTCATTCAGTCGAATGAATCATACTGAATACTCATTCGGGCGAATTAGACAATTGCACTCACAAAAACACAAAGTAATTTCAAAATTTGTCATTTGATCAGTAAAAATGTTGACAATTATGAAGATAAGTCTGGTTGGTTCAGGATTCAGATAAGACAGACATCTGAGCTTACAAATGATCATCTAAACTGAAATTGAAAATGTAAAATCTTTTTGTAATTTTTTGAAACAAAATACGACTGTACAACTAGCAACTAAATACAAAGAAACACATGTTTTTGTGAGAAGTCTATTGAGAAGCTAACACACACACCTAATCATATCAGATCAGCATCACCGAATGTTTCACTTCAAACACATTTGTCCTATAATCATGATTACTGATATATTTGTCCAATCTTAAGCCTGACTTTACATAACTTCTAAACATGATTTATGATCACTCATGTTTTCTGGTTGAGTTACCCATTTCATTTTACCATTTAAAGATCAAAATCAGTTTATAACTCATTTCAGCACATCTTAATACCAGTCATCATAAATTCTATAAGATTCCAATGTTATTGTCCTTTTGTATTTTTCTTGTTCTATCCAAATGGACGGCTTCAGCTAGGTTCGTCCCAGCAATTTGGCACGTGTATGGAATCGAACTTATTTTGTTTAAGTATTTCTCAAGCTTAATACCAGCTTGCTTTTGTTTTTCTTCAAGCTTAATACCAGCTTGTTTTTGTTTTTCTTCAAGTTTAATACCAGCTTGTTCTTGTTTGAAACCTCATATGATTCTATGATGACCGGTGTATGCTTGATTTTAGTCAAAAACTATTTCCCACTCAACTGGTTTTATAAAACAGATCCCACAAACCAAACTTTCAAAGTCATCACAAATTGTCTATTCATTTTGAAAAATCTGCCTAATAGTACATCACATTATAATTCTCATGTGTTTTCAGCTTTCACATTCACTTTAGCTTCTATGTCATGATAGATTAATATATTACTTTCTCAAAGAAGACTTTCTCATTTTTAATAATTTTTCAAATGTTTTTGAGTTTTTCAAATTTTTTAATGTTTTTGGTTTTTCAAATTTCATACTTTTTCTCCCCCTAAAAACCTAAAACAGAAAATCTTTTTGTATTTTTGATTAGTGTAATGAAATAACAAGAATACTAAATTAAAGAAAGAAATAAAAAAAAAAAACAAAGCTAACTAAGGAAAGCGATGATCATTTGTGAGATTCAGATGAAAGTAGGACTTCATCCTTTTGGAAAAAACACCATTAGCCGATAACAGATAAAAAAATCTTGGTTTATCAAAAGCTTTTGTGAAAAGATCGGCTTTCTGGTGATCGGTGTGAATTTTAACATCGATTAGTTTCTTTTCATAATAATCACTTATGAAGTGATATTTTATGTCGATGTGTTTTGTTTTCGAGTGCTGAACAGGATTTTTAGTGACGGCAATGGCAGCAGTGTTGTCAACATATATAGGAGTGTTAGAAAAGTGTAACCCATAGTCCCTGAGTTGCTGTTAGATCCAGATGACTTGAGAACAACAACTAGCAGCAGCAATGTATTCAGCTTCACAGGTTGAAGTAGACACCGACGTCTGCTTCTTGCACTGCCAGGTAACTACGGGTTCCAAAGAACTGACATCCCGCCGATGTTGACTTGAAGTCTCTCTTGCATCCGGCGTAATCCGAGTCACTGTATGCAGTAAGCTCAAAATTATCATCATTAGGGTACCATAAACCAAGATCCGGTGTACCCTTCAGATAACGCATAATCCTTTTCACAGCAATCAGATGAGACACTCTTGGTTTTGATTGATAACGTGCACACAAGCATGTGGCGAACATGATGTCTGGCCGAGAAGCAGTAAGATACATAAGAGAACCAATCATTACTCGGTACAGAGTGGCATCAATTAACTCCCCCTTTTCATCTGGTGTAATCCCGTGATTAACAGCCAGTGGGGTACCAGCAGGTTTTGCATCTGACATACTGAACCAGCTCAGTATATCACCAACATATTTGGTCTGATGAATAAATATTCCTGCCTCAGACTGATCCACTTGTAAACCCAGAAAAAATTTCATCTCTCCCATTGAGCTCATCTCGAACTTCTCTTTCATAACCTTCTCAAACTCTTTGCACAGACCATCATTTGTTGAACCAAAAATTATATCGTCCACATAAACTTGTACCAAGAGTAGATCACCATCCTTTTCTCGAATAAACAGTGTACAGTCAAGACACCTCTTCTGAACACGTTGCTCAGAAGGTGAGTAGACAGTGTCTCATACCATGCTCGCGGCGCTTGATGCAATCCATATAAAGCCTTGTCTAGCTTGTAGACTTGGTCTCGATGCAATGGATTTTCAAACCTGGGAGGTTGACTGACATACACTATTTCACTAATCACACCATGAAGGAATGCACTCTTGACATCCATTTGATAAACTTTAAACTTCTTGAAGGATGCATATACCAAGAAAATACGAATTGCTTCAAGTCGAGCAACCGGTGCAAACACTTCATTGTAATCCAAACCTTCAAGCTGTCTAAATCCTTGAACAACCAGACGTGCCTTGTTTCATACATTGATCCCATGATCATCTTTCTTGCAACGAAGAGCCCATATAGTGCCAATGACTTTTGCACATTTCGGTCTGTCAACAAGTTGCCAGACACCTAACTTCTTAAATTGCAGTAGTTCTTCTTGCATGGCATCAACCCATGATTCTTCCTTTAAAGCCTCAGTGACAGATCGTGGTTCCACCTGAGAGATAAAACAGGAATGAGCACAAAAGCTTACATCTGCAAAATCAAGAATGTCACCAAGTCCCCCTGAAGAAAGCTGATTTCTGGTCTTAACTCCATCTAATGGACTCCTAATTATGTTCTCTTGAGGATGAATACGATTAATTCTTCCAACCGGATGGGGAGGAACCTCAACCTGTGGATCTAGATTGTTCAAATTCAAATCCTCAAGATCAGGTACAAGATCATCAACATTTTGTTCTGGGGCAACTGGTGGAACAGGGTTTTCATCAGTGTCTGAGCTGTCATCATTTGTCTGTACTATGGGAATTAAAGTGGATGAAGGTGGTACGGGTTCATTAGGTGCATTTTGTACATCATATAACATTTGAACCGCAACATCTTCATCTGAGTACATGGGAGGCATATTGAAAGAATCAAAGAGACACGAATAATCAAACAACCAGTCTGGCCCTTTTCCTGGTGGGGGCATAGAATATTTCTGAACATCAACATGGTACCACTCCTCTACATTCTGAGTTGCTCTATTATAAACCCTTTTATTTGGAGTATTGTACCCAAGAAAATATCCTTCTTCCACCTTCTCATTGAACTTCCCTTGCTCCAGTTTCTTAAGCATGGTGCATGGTGCACCAAATGGCTCAAGATACTTAAGATTTGGCTTTCTGTTATGGAGCAATTCGAAGCAAGTCTTCCCATATCTCTTCACTATCAACACCCGATTCAGAGTGTAACAGGTTTGCTACAGCTTCATTCCAGAATTGAACTGGAAGAGATAAATCAGCAAGCATAGTCCTAGCAGCCTCAATCAGAGTCCTGTTCTTTCGCTCAGCAACACCGTTCATTTGAGGGACATATGGAGCACTAAATTGTTGAACAATACACCGTTCATTACAAAAATTCTCCATGTTGTGGTGTTTGAATTATGTCCCATTGTCAGTTCTAAGTATACGAACCTTGAGCTTATAAAGAGATTCAAGTTTGGTAACCAAAACTTGAATACAATCAAAAGTTTCAGATTTCTCCTTCAGAAAGAACACCCAAGAGTATCTGGAAAATTCATCAGAAATGACAAGACAGTATTGATCTCCAGCTATACTCTTACGGTTAACAGGACCAAAAAGATCCATATGGAGAAGCTCAAGTGGAACAGTGATTGAGTGATACTTCTTTGGTTTATGAGACTGCTTGACTTGCTTGCCCTTTTTGCAGGATACACAGACATCAGACAGCTTGAAATTCTTCAGAGTAACCCAATCAACCAGATTGTTATGTACCAAATGATTCATCTTGCGAAGACTCAAATGACCCATCCTCTTATGCCAAAGTATCGAATCTTTCTCAGTCGCCTTTGTCAAAAAACATGAAGCTGTGGAGGATGTTGTTGAAGCTGTGGCCATGTTGAGTACATACAAGTCTTGCTTTCTGGGAGCTGACAATAAGATCCTATCTTCAGGGATAACCACACCTTCCTTAAGAATGTAGCATTTGGAGTCATCAAAGAGAACCTTGTACTGTTTATCACAAATTTGTGATACAGATAGAAGATTATTCTCTAATTGCTTGACATATCTGACTTTATCAAATGAAACTTGCCCATTTGATAAAATTCCCTCTCCCGTGATAAAACCAGCTTTGTCACCGGCAAACGCGACATATCCACCTCGAACTGAATTTACATTGGTGAGAAGCGATATATCACCAGTCATGTGTCTAGAAGCCCCACTGTCAACGATCCAAGAGCTGTTAAGAGCAGCTGTTGGGGCAACCTGCACAAAAATGAAACAATTAGTTCAATTTGGGAACCCAGGCCTTTACAGTCTTGGGTTGTCCCAATGAGTCTCGGATCAAAACATCGATCCATTTACCATCTGAAACAGCCTTGTCTGAAATGAGTGGCACTGAAAGTCTCAGACTTGACCTTCCAGACTGCATTTTTACTGAAAGAATTTTTCAGATAAATGGATGATGATTTAACTTGATTATCATTTACCATCTTGGGAACATTCAAGTTCACCAGTTTCCCTTTACCCTTATCCACAGGTTTCACCTGTGTGAATTGTTTGGGTTTTGTATAAGCTGACTTGAATTCAGATTTGACAGCTTTGATGAAAACCTGATTTCGTTTTCAGGGTTGACAAAATCTGACAATGTGTCCAAGTGCACCACACTCAAAACAAACTTTGTTACCTTTTTTATGAAAATGTTTTAATTCAGAAAAAGACTGTCTTTTTGGTTTGAAAACATTAGTTTGAGACTTGTTCTGATTAAAACCCAAACCCTTTCTCCCATTAGGAACAAGATTGTCAATCTTGTTTGACACACACGCTTCATTTTCTTTTGAAGATTTAACAAAGCTTAAAGCTTGATAAATCTTTGATGATGAGATTGGGTCACCTTTCATAACTACAGAAGATTTATTCTGAGTAGTAACACAGTCAGATGAATAGTCAGATTCATCCTCAGAATCTGAGACCCAATCTTCAACAATCCCCTCCACAAAAGATTCCTCTGACAAGGAGGAACCCTCATCAGTAATCATCCCTATTGGATCAATTACTAATGGAGTTTTAACTTGAAAATCTTTTAACATCTTTGTCATCAGGTGAATTGACAAAGTTGTTCAAGATTGGTGGAGGACAATGTTGATAACTAACCTTTTTTTTTATCCTTATGATCGGCACCTTTGCTGATCATGTGCTTAATGATATAAGATGCGCTCTCATAGCTCTTGAGCTTTTGTCCTAGGGTCTCATAATCACACTCAACTATGGCTAACTTCTTCTTTATCTTATTGATGGTATTGAGATAAGAAGTTATAGCATCTTGCTTGTTAAGAACAGCAATCTCAGCCTCATGAAGTTGTCTGTTTAAAAGTTCAATTTTAGCTTGAAAATCTTTTTCATTAGATTTTAAAACTTTGTTTGCTTCAATACACTGGCTGAGATCGCTGATCAAAGCAGCATTGTGATTTTGATAAGAAAGGACCTTGCTTTTAAGGTCAACACAATTAAAACAACTAGAACAAGAAGATGAACATTCATCAGATACCTGATCAGATTGTGAAGTTGCAGCAGGAGTAGCAGATGAGTTTACCATCAAAGCAAACTGAGTAGGAGATTCTTCAATATCAGCTTCAGAATCTGCTAGGGTGTCTGAGTCTGATAAGCTTTCTGACTCTGAACCTGATGCTTCTTCTCCACTTATCTGTGCTTCTCCTGAAGTACTCTCTTCATTTTGATCATCCAACTTCTTAATCTCAGCAACACATGCTTTATCCTGTCCTTCTGATCATGATTAAATCTGAAATCCCAGTTTTCACCCTCATCTTGTTGAACCATCAATGCTTTGCCTGAGTTAGATGAACTAGCTTGAGCAGGAGAATCAATAGGAACAAGCCTTCTTTCTGGATTTGTAGAAAATAATTT
This sequence comes from Mikania micrantha, assembly GCA_009363875.1. Classification (NCBI taxonomy): domain Eukaryota; kingdom Viridiplantae; phylum Streptophyta; class Magnoliopsida; order Asterales; family Asteraceae; genus Mikania; species Mikania micrantha. The sequence continues at coordinate 60,835,814 of CM018681.1, forward strand.
CTGATGATGAAAAGGATTTTTATTTCCTGCTTTCTTTGGTTGTTTGCACTGTCTAGCCAAGTGAACTTTCTCCCCACAATTGTAACAAGTGACAGAGGCCATGTCAAAACCAAACTTAGATTCCTTGTTCAAGTTAATGTCTTTACCAGTCCTTTTGACAAACTCCTTAGCTCTCCTCACAGCACTTGCCAATGCCCACATGATGTCAATCCTTTCCATGGCATCTGGATCTATCTGAGAATAGTCATCATTTGTCAGATAAGGATTGCCAGTCTGTCCTGCTACCGGTCCATCATAAGAACTAACCAAAGTGGACAAAAGACCCATATGCTCTTTAGCAATCTCAATAGTAACTTTATCAAAATTTGCAGTCTTCAGACTTGTGACAGGTTGATGATGTTCTTTTTGTGAGCTGGATGAAGAGGATGACTGACTAAAATGAATCTGAGCAGAAGATGGAGCTTCAGTCGTCTTCGAAACAAAGGTTGTCTTCAATGGAGCATGTGAGGATGATTTTTCAACTGCATGAGTAGAATAATACAATGATGGATCTTGGACTTGAGCAACCCGTTTAGCTTTCCACTTGTTCTCTATTTCCTGCTCTTTCAGCTTCTGTATGAATTCATTTATGTCCATATGTGCCATCATCTCATTCTGTTTAAGCACCATCAAAAATGATTTCCACTTTGGAGGTAGAGCATCTGCTAAACACTGAATCTTCTCCTGAGTAGTAGTCTTGACTTCATGATTGAACAACTCACTCAAAAGATGATAGAATCTGGCAATCAACTCATCCAAAGATTCATTTCCAACATACATGAAACTATTGAACTCCTTTCTTAAAGCCTTTGACTTGATATTCTTCAAAGCATCATTGCCCTCATAACGCTGTTGCAAAGCATCCCACAAATACTTAGAAGACGTAAACTGTCTGAACTGATGGAAAATGTCAGTAGCAATGGACTAAGATAAAATAGCATAAGCCTTCTTCTCATAATCATAAAGCTTCCTTTGAGGCTCAGTCATCCGTGTGACAAGCATAGGAGTTCCATCCTCATTCAGAGGCCTCAGATAACCTCCTTCAATCATCATCCACAAGTTAGTATCCACCCGATTGATGTGAATCTCAAATCTATATTTCCAGTGTGGATAATCATCTAAAGAAAGCAACTTGGGAGATTTGTTGGAGTTTCCTGTCTCAGTCTCAGTTAATAGTAAAGTCTGAATGTGATGATTCTGATTAGCCATCAATGCTAAATCCTCCATTTAATCAAGAACAACAAGATTCAACACTTAGAAAAATTTTTAGACCAATGGCCGAATGAAGATCCTTGGGACGAATGTTGGGCCCCGAATGGACTGATTCTGGCGAATGAGAAGCTGAGTATGACTATTAGGACGAATGAATCCTATTCGGCGAATGAAGGGTCGAATGAGGCTATTCGCCGAATGAGAGTTGAGAATGAAGCTATTCGGCAAATGACCAAAACGAATGGAGCTATTCGGCGAATGACACTGGCGAATGGTGCTATTCGGCGAATGAGACTTATTCGGCCAAACTTATTCGGCCGCCATGCCCATTCGGCCGATCTGAAGGTTTTAGCAACGAAGATCTCAATAACTTTCGATTTAGACCAGATCTAAGTACCAAATTTGGTACAGAACATCATGATATGATTACGAACCAATTAGAATAAAAGTTTGGACAAAAACACCACAAAAATCCTCAGATTTTTAATGTAACAGTAACTTTTCGGCCAAGGCAATCAGGGTTTTGCAGGTTTCGAAAATCCAAACTGAAATTTGATGATTTTGAATGGAAATCAAGCAGAATCAAGAGCCAAAGCTCTGATACCACTTTGTAGGACCTGATAGGAGCTCGAAAACAATCTGATTCCAAGAGAAATCTGCTTGACAGCCTCTAGAATAGTGCGGAATCCTATTCTAGGGTTTTCCAATCGAAATCATTAGCAACCGTGGAGAATCGAGAGAGTAGAATCAACGTGTGAGTGACAATCGATCACCACGGGTTGAGAATCGAAGTTGGACGGTAAGAATCGCTCAAAACTTAAAGGGTTTGACACTGGAGTGCACTGGGAAGAATGAGGACTCAGAAAAGTTAGGCTTGAAATGATTTGAACTTGTATTTATAAGCTGTCGTCATTCGGCCGAATGAGTGCCCGAAGCGGCTCATTCGGCGAATGACTTGGTCGAATGGACATGTCAGACGAATGAGTCATTCGGCAAATGACTCATTCGATCGCTTACGTCATTCGCTAGGGCGTTCATTCGGCGAATGACTTCATTCGTTAGAGTCATTCGCCCGAATGGTCAGAACACATACTTAAACATTAAACATTATTAAATCAAATCAAACAAACATATAATCAACACTAAGCATTAATATCAACATATAAAGACAACTTCCATTAAAATAACTTGAACTTTACATGATGGTTAATACAAAATTCAACTAGGGACATATAATGCATCTACATCCAGCCCGCCTGCTCGGGGCGTGACAGGTTGCTGAAGTAAACCTAATGGCTTCTGGTAATTGTGACAATTGCATTTGAGAATTACGTCATTAATGAAAAGAGCACATTTGATCGTGCTTGAAATCCACGTTGATTTAGCTATCGTAATTATTGCAGGTTGATAGTAAGCAAGGAACGATGAACGTAGGCAAAAACCGTGCGCTAAACGGAGTTCCGGATTCTTCAAAATCGAAAAACGAAGAAAAATTTCGAAGTATTGAACTCCGGAGGTCTTCGCGGTACGCCAAGGACCAAAAATATCTGATTCTTCTGGATTTCTTCGCGGTACGCCAAGCCCCAATTTGCCTTCCTTGGCAGTACGCGACGACAAGGGCGGTGCAAAGGATCTGATTGAAAAGTTCATTTCATGCAGAATGTTACCATTTTCTCATCTCTCGAACTTCTTTCACCTACAGACGAATAAACTCATATTTTCATCATCAAATCTCTAATTTGAAGGCATCTAAACTCACGGATCGCGCCAAGGATCGTGTTTACAAGTCCTAATCGTCGTTGTGCAGTCAAAACTCCGTCTGATTAGGTAACAACTCATTTTAACCTTCTAATTTGATAATGGTTGATTAGATCTTGTTTTTGAACGTAATGGTATAGTTAGGATTGTTGATTATTGCCTAGATGATGGCTAGGATTGATTATAAATGAAGAACTTGATGTTTTAATGGGTAAATCCTTGTTTTGATCCGTTGTAATGCCGGTTTTCATGAAATGATAACCATGATTATAATGGTTTAAACCATTTGATTGTTACAATGTAGGTGATTAGTTAGATTAATCTTTGAAATGCATGGTTAAATCCATGTGTTTCAAACTAATCACAATCATTATCTGATGTTTGTGATAACAGTCAGATTAGTATGTTAAACATGGTTATTAAACATATTCTAATATCACATTGTGATATTTCATGATATTTGGGTAATCAATAACATGGATTGATCATTCCTAAGCCATAAATCCATCTAGAAACTGGTTTAGCATCATAATCAACAACATTAATTATTTGGTTAATCTGAGATTTTTCTGATTAATCTAACGTGTCATCAACCTTGTATTCGGAACCTAAATCAGTGTAGGTTCCTACATTATCATACATTGTATGATATGACATTAAAATAATTAATTAAAAACCTAATATCGGTTTGATGACTTTCAAGGCAATGTCTTTGACATTGGACGTTCAGAAAGATCTAATCAGTAAATTGAAACATAAATAACTAATTTAACATAAACAAATGCAGAATCATCCTATTATTACCAGTTTGTGTGATATTCTGCTACCAGTAAGACATCAGGTGAGTTTCGTACAACCCCTTTTTTCTTTTTAATGTTTTTTAAACATCGGGGCTTTTCTGTGAAACTTTTCTGGAACATATGATATGTGTCACTATTATCTATGTGATTTCATGTGATTTGTTGAGAACTTGTGGATTTCATGGATTTTTCCTGTAGAACAGAACTCTATCACAGAACTTGAAAGTCCTCATTCCTGAACTTTATCTAGTTAACCCATGTGGGGCCGAACAGGGAACAATGATAGTACTATCGGCTGACAACCCATTTGCCGGGAGCTTGCAACTCCCCTTGGTGTAAATGTTTGTTATCTGTTTCCAGAACTTCTTAATGTAGTGATAGACATTAAGACAATGAGGCACTAAGATACGTATTGACGGGTAGTATCTTTATAGAACGAGAACGGAGTAGTCCGAAAGGAACTAGAGACGGGTCCCATGGTTATCTTGAACTGAACATTTTTAGAACTTATATATCATATCATATTGTTGAACTTGAACTTTACGATCTCACCAGCTTTGTGCTGACCTTTTAAACTTAAACATTTTTGCAGGGAGACAGTGACCCACCGGGTGAGGCAGCACTTTAAACACTTGTATTTAAATAAATCAGATCATGTAATAAACTTATTATATATAATGTAATGTTGGTTGTGATTACGAAATCCTTGTAATATTTCTACTTTAAGTTAATCTGTGTGTTGTGATACCAGATCAAGTAAGTCACAACTCATCTCTGTGACATCACCACTTTGCTTCCGCAACCTTCTCAGAACGACGAATGACATCATCTCAGGTGACGAGAGGTGGGGGTGTGACAGTACTCAACTTTTACCTTTGAGCAAGTCAGACACTTACTTACGTAAGTTGCTATTTCGGCTTTCATTTCGGCCACCAATAGGTCGTCTTCAGGTCATGTTACATTTTGTCAGAGCCCGAATGTACATAATATCGGCTCTTGTGTGCTTCATCCATCACCACATTTCTCAATCCTCCGTGGTGTGGAATCCAGATCCGATCCATGAAATAGTATGCTCCGTCTGTCTTGACCTCCAGGTGTTTGTCCATGCCACGCAAATATTCCTGAGCGAGGTTTTCGTCCTTCAGAGCTTCCTGTTGAGCTTTCCGGATCTGTTGTGGCAATTCGGAATGAATCATGAGTTGTTGTTCACGCACACGTTTGGTTTTCTCCTTCCGGCTTAACGCATCGGCCACTACGTTTGCCTTAACAGGATGGTATTAGATGGCGCAATCATAATCGCCAATGAGTTCAACCCATCTTTGTTGTCTCATGTTCAGCTCCTTTTGGTCGAATATGTGTTGTAAACTCTTATGATCAGTGAAGATTGTACACTTCGTGCCGTATAAGTAGTGTCGCCAAATCTTCAGGGCAAACACCAGGGCTCCCAACTCGAGATCGTGATTTGTATAGTTCTTCTCATGCACTTTCAGTTGTCGTGATGCGTATGCTATGACTTTCTCGCGTTGCATCAGCACGCAACCGAGTCCTTGCTTCGAGGCGTCGCAATACACCACAAAGTCATCACATCCTTCCAGCAAGGATAGGATTGGTGCAGTGCATAACTTCTGCTTCAATAAGTTGAAAGCAGCTTCCTGCTTCTCTCCCCAATCGAACTTGTTGTCTTTGTGTGTAAGGGATGTCAGTGACTGAGCGATTTTTGAAAATCCCTCAATGAATCGTCGGTAGTACCCTACCAATCCTAGGAATTTTCGCACTTCAGTTGGAGTTTTCGGTGCTTCACAGTTCTTAATGGCTTCAATTTTGGTTGGGTCTACGTGTATCCCCTTCTCATTTACCACATGCCCAAGGAATTGGACTTCGTTAATCCAAAAAAAGCATTTGGAAAACTTCGCGTATAGTTGTTCGTTCTTCAGCAATTCTAAGACAAGCCTTAGATGTTCAGCATGTTCCTCCTGATTCTTAGAGTAGATCAGGATATTGTCGATGAACACTATTACGAATTTGTCGAGATAGGGTTTGCACACTCTATTCATGAGATCCATGAATACAGTTGGTGCATTGGTCAACCCGAAGGGCATAACCAAGAATTCGTAGTGTCCGTATTGGGTTCTAAAGGCAGTCTTAGGAATGTCATCTTCATGTATCCTCAGTTGATGGTAACCTGATCTTAAGTTGATCTTCGAATAGTAACTTGACCCTTGCAACTGGTCAAACAGGCCGTCTATTCGTGGTAACGGGTATCGATTCTTGATCGTCACCTTGTTCAGCTCCCTGTAGTCGATACACATACGGAATGATCTGTCCTTTTTCACGAATAAGACCGGTGCTCCCCATGGTGAGAAGCTTGGTTGAATGAATCCCTTGTCTAACAGCTCCTGTAATTGGTTAGACAGTTCTTGCATTTCGATTGGTGCTAGTTGGTATGGAGCTTTAGCAATTGGTGCTGCTCCGGGAGTGAGGTCTATCTGGAACTCGATTTGTCGCTTCGGTGGTAGTCCAAGCAGATCCTCGGGAAATACTTCAGGAAAGTCGTGGACTTCAGCGATGTCCTCGATCTTCTTTTCCTGCTTCAGTTGTTCGGTGATAAGGGCTAGTATTGCAGAGTATCCTTTCTACAGGTACTTGCTCGCCTTCATGCAAGATATGATGTTCAAGGGTATCCCTCGTCGTTCCCCCTGAATTGAGATCTGTTCTCCGCTTGGAAGCGTAACTCGCACGATCTTTTTGTTGCATACAATCTCAGCTTGGTTAGCGGATAGCCAGTCCATTCCAACGACCACATCAAAACTCCTGAGAGTCACCGGCATCAAGTCGATTTTGAGCTCGTGATCCGCCAAAACCATGAGGCTTCCTCAAAAGACGTGTTGCGTTTCAATCAGTTTGTCGTCGGCTAACTCTACGGTATACTTATAATCTAGGGGTGTTGGGGTAATATCAAGCAATTTACCAAATTCTCTAGATATAAAACTCCTATCGGCACCGGTATCAAATAATATACTTGCATAGACATTATTTAAAAGAAACGTACCAGTCACGATGTTTCGGTCGTCTTTGGCTTCCCCCGAGCCAATCACAAAAGCTCGACCCTTGGCTGCACCTCCTCCATCCTTCTTCAACTGCGGGCAATCCCTCCGCATATGTCCCGGTTTTCCGCATTCATAACACCCCTTTAGAGTGTTCTGGTTGTTGTTCTGATTGTGGTTGGGGTTGTTGTTGTTTGATAGCTTGGTAGGCAATGGTACCTCTCGCATAGCCCAAAGTGGTGATATGAGCATCGGTTACACAGTGGGTACTTTCCCTAGTATACACCCTTCCCCTTATCATCGGGTTGGGTGGCGGTAAAGGCTCTCGCTGGTGCTGATCTTTGTGGTTGTTGGTGTGATGAGTGAGGCTGATGATGGCTGGGTTCCCACTTTCGCTAGTGGCTTTCTTGATGCTTCAGATGTTCACCTCTTTTGGGTAGTTTTCCCTGAGCCACCGCTTGATCGGTAAGTTTGTTGCTAGCCGGATGGTGGGTTGGATCTGAGTTGGGTCAGAAGCTGTGACCATGCTTTGGATTTGCTCGAGCAGTCCACTGATGAATTGTTCAATCTTCTTGTATAGGTCACCATCCCCGGACACAGTTTACACAGTTCATGGAACCGTGTGTAGTATTGTTCAATTTCCAATCCCACCATCTTGTGGACCCAGAACTCTTTCTCTAGTTTCTTGATCTCGTTCCTGGGGCAGTACTCTTCCCGCAGCATTCTGGTGAAATCTCCCCATGTCATTGAGTTAGCTCCGTCCAAACCCAGTGTTTGGACATGGGTGTTCCACCATGTGAGGGCCGGTCCCTCAAGAGTACCGGTTGCGTATTTAACCCAGTTTTCATCTGCGCACTCGCACATTGAGAAGATAGATTCTGCCTTCTCCACCCATCGGAGCATCCTAACGGCTCCTTCAGTTTCTTTGAAAGTATGAGGATGGCAGTTCAGAAAAGCCTTGAATGAGCACCCCTTGTTGGAGCTGCCATGCGATCCTGTTTGTCAGTAACCAATGTCATGTGTTAGTGATAGTGTTAGCTACACTATGTTAGTCAGGCTAGTCAAGTGTTACCGTTGTTTGTCCCACTGGTATAGCTATGTTGACGACTTGCCTCATACTCGAAAATCGCCTTGTTGACACGGTGATCAACCATCATCCTGATGGTTGCCGCACTGATTGTTCGCTTGGGATGGCGAGCATGCGTTCCTCTTCCAGCCATAGATGGTTTCTATATGGAAGGGATAGAGTGTTAGTCATCATGGGACAGAGTGTTAGTCAGGAGTTATGTTAGATGTCATGTTAGCAAGCAACTATAATCAAAATGTATAGCAAGACAAAATATCATTTCATTAATATCAGCTTGAAGTACAATGATTTTCAAAACAGAATATAACTAAAATGATTTCGTATGAGCACATCCCGATCATATAGGCATACAAAAAGTAAGATAAACTGAAATAGGAGAATCTAACTAGAGTGATGCAACCGTGGAGTGTGAATCTCCACTATCCGCAGGACCGTCGTCCTGGTCCTCCTCGGGATCTTCATAGAGATCCTCATCAAAATCACCCTCCTCGAGGTCCACGGCCTCGAACTGAGGTTCCTGCTCCAGCTCTTGCTCCAGCTCCACGATAAGCTGCTCGGCCCAAGCGTTCTGGAGCACTGCCTGGTTCTCCTCGGTCACATCCTCCACCACAGCTAGTCGCTCGCCTTGGTTCTGGACCACTGCAGCGACTTCCCCCTATCGCTCCTCCAGTTGCGCTGTGTTGGACTAAAAGAACCAATGAGCCTGATCAGAAAAATCTCTAAGTCTCACAGCACTTATAACAACTGAAGAAGAACACAACGGCTGACATTCAATGTACAGAAGATACAAGATCTGAAGTGATATACAACAGCTGAAGTGTAAGTCATCAGATGTTGTAGTGTGTAGTTTAGTCTTCAGTAGTTTTCTTTCAGTTCTTGTAAAAGTCTGATGAGTAGTTTACTCATCAGATGTTTTAGTTTATTACTTCAGTAGTTTTATTACTTCAGTAGTTGTAAGAGAATGTCTTCAGATGTTGTAGACATTCTCAGTAGTTTAGTTATTTCAGTTGTTTTGTTTTGTCTGTTAGGTGTCAACATCATGTGACATCATCAGACGTCACTGTCTTTATATAAGGGCAGTTGACAATTTTGTAATGTAACGAAGTTAGTGAATTGAATGAAATATTCCTTTTGCAGAAACTCTCTCTCTATAACAAACTTATTCGTTTACTGTTTGATTGAACTTTGTTCTTGCTATGATTGTGCTAATTCAACTTTGAATTCCGCTGTTATACTCTATTATTGAATCAATTGAGAACATCTGATCCTACAATTGGTATCAGAGCAGGTTAATCATTGATCGATTAAACAATTGATCTCTGAAACTGCTCAAATTTGTTCTCTAATTGATCGAATTAGCTGATTAAGTAAGAATTTGTTATAGATTGAAGTTTTCTGTTAACTTCTGTTGATTTGTCCTTCAATATTAATTTGTTTTGAATCAATTGATCGAAATTTGCATTAGCTTGTGTCTAATTGCTTGAATCTGTGATCATGACAACTCCAAACAATGATCCGCACAATACAGGCTCCGCAACCAAGCCTCCGATGCTTGTGCGGAGTGAGTACAACATTTGGCAACGTAGAATGCTACATCACCTGTCGATTAACAGCGCAGGATGTTGGAAATCTGTAGTGCATGGTCCATATAAACCCACGATCACTGATCCTGAAACTAAGATCATGATTCCGAAACCGTCTGATATGTATTCGGATGAGGATATCAAACTGTTTGAAATTGATGCGAAAGCTCATGGTATTCTGGCCATGGCTCTGCCTAATGAGATTTATTCAGGCTTGATGCATCATGATACTGCTCATGATCTCTGGGTTGCACTGAAAGAACAATTTGGTGGAACCGATGAGGTTTTAGCAAATACTAGAGAAATCCTTGCTCAGCAGTATGAGACATTTTCTCACAGAAAGGGTGAATCATTGACTCAACAATTTGAGCGGTTCTCATGTTTAATTTCTGAGTTGAAAATGGTTAAGCAAGAATATACTAATAGTCAGATGAATAACAGATTTCTCAGATCACTGCCTGAGAGATGGGACACATACACAATTGTCCTACGCTCTAATGCTAATCTGGAAAATCTATCTCTCACCCAATTACATGGGAAACTCTTAACTTTTGAGAGAGAGGTAGAACAGAAGAGAAAACTGTCTTCATCTGGAAAACTTGCTGATGATTTTGTTCCTGGTAACACTGCTTTGATAGGTCAGGAGTCAGAGTTTAATGGGTCTGAATGTTCTTATGATGAACATATTGATTTTTCTACTAACAATTCTGAACATGCTTTTGTGGGAGTTGATGGTAATGCAGGAAATTATGGTGATAACTTGTGTTTTGTGATGGATGATTTGAAAGGAATCCCGGATGATGATCTAGAGGAGATGGACATTTTGAGTCAAATGGCATTAATCAACATCAGATCACAAAAGTTCTATAAACGAACAGGAAGAAAGTTCCCTGGATTATCTGGCAAAACCAAAGTTGGATTTGACAAAGGGAAGCTGAGGTGCCATAAGTGTCACAGACTTGGTCACTTTGCTAGGGAGTGCAAATCTACTGGTTCTAACTCGGCTGCACCTTTTGTGACTTTTCCAAGCAACAACACATCAAGCAAAGGACCACAATCTTCTGGTACTAGTCAACAACAATTCTATCCAGCTCACTTTGTTCCACAAAATCCTATGCCATATCCATATCCTTGTTTTTACATGCCTCAACCTACACACACTCCAGCATTAATTCCTTCACAATCACCTGCTCTTCCTGATCCCAGCAAATCTCAAACCAATCAACAGTCTCAACAACAACAGCATCAGAGTTTCTTTACTCCTGGAGTAGTTGATTGGAGTAGCCTACCTGATGATTTATCTGACTTCAACATGCAGCCTTACTCTGAAAATGGTCCACATGGTGGAGACAATCCTTTTGGAAATCTTGCATTGATGGCTATTGATTCAACTGACAACTCTTGTCAATCTTCTTCAACATCACAGGTATCCTCTGAATCAAAAGCTAAGTTATGCTCAGAGTCATGTATTTCAGCATTTGCTTCCATTAGGGAAATAAATGTAGAATTGATAAATGAGAAATTTGAATTAGAGAAGGCTGTGGCTAAAAACAAAACTGAGTTTGAAAAAGCTTTAAATGAAAAAGAGTCTGAAATTTATAAACTCAAATGTTTGTTATCTGATGAAAAAGCTAGAGTGGAAGTCATGCTTGTGAAGCATAATGATTTGAAACAAACGCTTGCAGCAACCCAAGTAAGCTGTGAAAAATGGGTTGAATCCTGTAAGGGGTTTGAAATGTTGTTAAGCAAATAGTCAGCTTCAAATGTTAAGTTTGGGATTGGTTATAATCACACTGCCCCCCCTGCTGATTATAAACCAAAATGTTTTGACTGTGAGTCTGATGGGGAAAGTGTGTATCAATCTACCAAATCTTCAGAAATGTCTGATTCTGTAGACATATCTGAGGAAGAGTCAAATGTTTGCAAAGCTGAAAAGGTTGAGATTGAAACCTATTCTTATTCAATTGGGTGTACAAATGTCATTGAGGATGACACATGTCAGGATAATGTCTTAGTTGAGATTGATCCTGATGAAAAAGTTTCAAATGTCTTAAATCTACACTTAATTGAATCAGATGGGGATGGAGTTGGAGAAAATGATGCACGACTTTTAATAAGTCAAAGTCACTCATCAGCAGTTGTTGAAAAAGCTGATACTGCAACAACTGATGTTAGTGAATGTGTTGATACACAAGTGCTGAAGCACGACTCTTCAGATGTTGTCAACACATCAGCTGTTGTCAAATTGGCTACAAATACTGATGCCTCAGATGTTCTGCTGAACAAACAATCTATTTCTAAGTCATCAGTACTTGTAGACAATCACAAGGAAAAGAAAAAGAGGGTGCCTTGTGAAATTTGTAGGCTGTTTAATCATTCAACTGATGAATGCTGGTACAGAAAAGGTTCTAAATTCAACAAAATCAAGCATAAAAACAAGAACATATTCAAAATGAAAAATGAATTTAGTTCAAAGTTTGTACCAGAATCATCAGTAGTTTCAAAATCTGGAAAATCCTTACAAGGAAATAACTCAAGTACATCCAAGAAAGGAAAAGGGATTGTTCCAGATTCAGGGAAACAACACTTGACAGCATCTCATTTGATTAAAGACACTAAAATGATCAAACACAAAAATAAAAAATCAAGTTCTGATGTGTCTGATGAAATCAAAATTTTAACTCAAAATCATAATCAACTGATGCTAATGATGCAACAACTGATAGGAAAAGTCAATCTGGCAGAGGCATCTGTTGATTCATTTCATAAAAAGAAATCAAAATCAAAAGTCAAAGCAAAATCTTCTGATAAGAATGCTTCAAGTGTTGCTTCAACTGACAATGTTACTTCTGTTTCATCATGTGTTAACAGACCCAAAACCAAAATGGTTTGGGTCCAAAAGTCTAACTGAGTGTGTTGTTGTATGCAGGGTCCTTCAGCATGCCAAAATAGCATCTGGTATGTTGACAGTGGAGGATCCATGCATATGACTGGGAGCAGATCTCTCCTTCATAATTATTTCACTGGAAGGAAAGGATTTGTGTCCTTTGGAAATGATGCTAAGGGTTATATTATAGGTAAAGGTGTGGTAACAAATGGTGAGATTAGGTTTGATGATGTGAATCATGTTGAAAATCTTAAGTACAATCTTCTGAGTGTTAGTCAAATGTGTGATAAGGGTCATGTTTCTCTTTTCACTAAGCAAGATTGTAGGATCTTATCTTCTGATGTGATGCCTTTAATTGGCAAAGTTTTAGATGAGTATACACTTCTTAAGGCTAACAGAGTGGGAAAGGTATATGCCTTTGATTTATCTAAGAAAATCTCAGTCAAGGGTCATCCTTGTTTATTCTCTAAGGCTTCTTTCAAGGAATCAAATCTGTAGCATAGAAGATTAGGTCATGTGAACATCAAAAACATGAATCAATTGGTGAAACATGGTTTGGTTAGAGGTCTTCCTTTAAAGGATTTTAGCTGTGATGAGAATTGTACTGCCTGCTTGAAAGGAAAGCAACACAAAGTCTCTTTTCCTCCAATTGGAGACTCCAAATCCACTGGTTGCCTGCAACTACTGCACATGGATTTGTTTGGTCCAGTGCAGATAATGTCTATGGCAAAGAAGAAGTATTGTCTAGTTATTGTTGATGACTATTCAAAGTTTGTCTGGACTTTCTTCTTACACTCAAAAGGTGAGGTTGCCAAGGCTATTATAAACTTTGTGTTATATGCTGAAAAGCAATATTCTATTCCTATCAAGTGTGTTAGGAGTGATAATGGCACTGAATTCCGAAATCACATTCTGGATGAATTTTATATGTCAAAGGGAATTCAGAGACAGTACAGCATTCCCAGAACTCCTGAACAAAATGGAGTTGTAGAAAGGAAAAATAGGACTTTGATTGAAGCTGCCAGAACAATGTTGGCTGATTCTGGTTTGCCACTGACCTTCTGGGCAGAAGCTGTTAACACAGCTTGCTATGTGCAAAACAGGGTTCTAGTAAATCAAAGATGGTTGAAAACTCCATAAGAAATACTTCACAATCTAACTCCTTTGATTTCCTTCTTCAGAGCTTTTGGGTGTCCATGTTATATCCTTAACACCAAAGATCAACTCACAAAGTTTGATTCCAAAGTTGATGCAGGATATTTTGTTGGATATTCTTCAACTTGCAAGGCTTATAGAGTGTTCAATTGTCGAATAAAGATTGTTGAAGAAACTCTTCATGTTAAATTCAATGAATGTCCCAAAGATTCCATTCCTCAAAATCCTGCTGAGATGTTTGATCTTAACATCTTGCAACATGAATTTCCAGTTGAGCCTAATGTTGAAGCACATGAGGTACTTACTGCAGATCCACCAAAAGCTTCTACAGAAACAACACAAGGAAGTCCTGATGATGAAGATGAAAGTACTCATCTGTTCAGATTTAGTGATAATCTGCCATTGTATGCTAAATCTGATGCTCCTCCTGCTCCAGTTGATCCTCCAAATACAAATGCTGATGAAATTCTGGCATCTTCTAAATCCTTTGAAATTCCTGCTGCTGTATTTCCTGAATCTTCTTCAACTGCAGCATCTGTTCCTCCAGCAAACACTTGCACTGATCTTATTCCATATCAAGAACTGAAGGATCATCCATTATCTCAAGTTCTTGGCGATATTTCTGCTGGTGTTTCCACAAGAAGTCAATTATCCAACTTTTGTCTTTATGCTCTATTTGTCAGTCAACAAGAGCCAAAGAACTATCACATAGCACTTAGAGACATTGGCTGGGTGGAGGCAATGCAGTTGGAGTTGTTGCAGTTCAAGAAGCAACAAGTTTGGGAGCTGGTTTCTCTACCTCCAGGTAAGTGTGCAATAGGCACAAAATGGGTGTTTAGGAATAAAACAGATGAAAATGGTCAAATCATTAAAAACAAAGCTAGACTGGTTGTACAGGGGTTTTCTCAGGAAGAAGGTATTGATTATGATGAAACTTTTGCCCCTGTAGCCAGACTAGAAGCCATTAGGTTGCTCTTAGCATATGCTGCCTTACATAAACTTAAAGTTTTTCAAATGGATGTCAAAAGTGCTTTCTTATATGGTAAAATAAAAGAGGAAGTGTATGTGTGTCAACCTCCAGGCTTTGAGGACAATAAACATCCTGATTGGGTGTACAAGCTTGATAAAGCTCTTTATGGGCTGAAACAAGCACCTAGAGCCTGGTATGACACTTTATCCACTTTTCTTCTCAAAAATAATTTCACTAGAGGCTCCATTGATAAAACTTTATTCATAAAGAATGTAGGACAGCATAAGCTACTTGTTCAAATTTATGTTGATGACATTATATTTGCTTCATCTGATCTAAAGTTGTGTGATGCTTTCACTGAGCTTATGACCAAAAATTTTGAAATGAGTGCCATGGGGGAACTACAGTTTTTCTTGGGTCTTCAAATTAAACAAAAACCTGATAGAATTTTCATTCACCAATCAAAATACACAAAAGAGCTGTTAAAGAAATTTGATTTGCAAAACTGTAAACCATGTTCTAACCCCATGAGCAGCACCACACAACTTGATGCTGATCTGAAAGGTACTTCAGTGGATGAAACTCTTTATAGATGTATGATTGGCTCTTTGATGTATCTAACTGCATCAAGGCCAGACATTATGTTTGCCACATGTGTCTATGCTAGATTTCAGGCTGCACCTAAAGAATCTCATCTGATTGCTGTGAAAAGAATTTTCAGATACTTACAGGGTACTCAATCTCTGGGAATATGGTACTCCACTGGACATTCCTGCAAGCTAGTTGCTTTTTCTGATAGTGACTATGCAGGATGCAAACTCTCAAGAAAATCTACTTCTGGTGGGTGTCAATTTCTCGGAAATTGTCTGGTTTCTTGGCAAAGTAAGAAACAAACATCTGTAGCCACTTCCACTGCTGAAGCCGAGTACATTGCTGCTGCAAGTTGTACTTCACAAATTCTCTGGCTTCAGTCTCAACTCTTGGATTATGGCATCAAAGAACTGAAGACACCATTGTTAATGGATAGTGCTTCAGCTCTTTGTATTGTCAAGAATCCAGTTCAGCACTCTAGGACTAAACACATTGAGATCAGACATCATTTCATAAGAGATTGTTATGAAAAGGGTCTGATTGATCCAAAGTTTGTTCCTAGTGCTGATGAGCTTGCAGACATCTTTACTAAGCCTTTAGACACCTCAACTTTTCAAAATTTAGTTCTAAGGCTTGGTATGCTGCAACTTGAATAGGTTGGTTTTTCATAAAATAAATTTTAATTTCTTTTCAAAAACCCAAAAATATTTTCAATTTTTCTTTTCAAATAAAATTTTTTTTTACCTTGAAACTTTTTGATATTTTCAGTAAATACTGATACATATCAAAAGTACTGATTCAAGGAAAGATATGACCTTTTCTAATACTCTAAGTTACAAGTACTGATGAGTATTGATTCCCTAAGTACTGAAGGTCAAACATTGTTTACAAGTTCTGATGAACAAATTGTTTACAAGTTCTGATGAACAAATTGTTTACAAGTTCTGATGAACACATTGTTCACAAGTTCTGATGAACAAAATTTCCAAAAAGTCTGATGAACAACTGATGAAAACAACTGCTGAACAAAACTGTCGACAACACCTGATGAGTAATTTTACTCTTCAGTTGTTTTAACTTCTGTTGTTTTCTCTATTTAACTCAACCTTCTTCAGTTGTTTCATTATCACTTTCTCAGAACTTTCCATCTTTTTCAAAAACCTATTTTCCCTCTCCAGTCTTTGCATCCATGGCGTCCATAACCTTGAAACCGCGTCATAACTCCATTGCCTATCTGACCAAATCCTCCTTCTGGTCAAAGTTTGATGAATCTGTGGATTTGATGAATGCTTCTCAATTCAAAACTGCTTTTCTCATCAATCCAACACTCTATGTCGACTCTATTCATCAATTCTGGATGAATGTGGAACTGATCAATGTTGGCACAGGAGTAATCTCTCTTCGGTCCACTGTCAATGGTCATAACGTGCACATAAGCCCAGCTGAACTGAGGGAGGTTCTTCAGCTTGATGATGCTAATCTGGTCACCCAATTTCCTAAGAGCGCAACTGACCTCTGTTTTACAAGTCATGAATACCAGGGTGACTTGAGTGACTCAACACTTTTCAAGAAGCACTTCAATGACCCAGAGCGCCTGATATTTCATATGATCAACATATGCTTGGCTCCGAAGTCTTCTTCATGGGACCAAATGTCTTCCAGGTGGCAACAGGTATTGTATTCAATCCTTGAATCTCAAAAATTAAATTTTTCTCAAATCCTGTTTTCTGAATTAACTGAACATGCTGCTAAGCCTGTTTCTTCAAGATGGCTACTCTATCCACGTTTTATCATGGCCATCATAGAGAAACAGCTTCAGCAAAATGGCCTTGTTGGTCAGGGGATCTCTGCTCCAGCAGTTTTGTTGGAAGTATATTCCCGACACAACTCTAACCTTACTCTAAAAGAGGCTGCCCGAAAGCTAAAACCCAAGCATAGGGAACCCACAGCCTCCTCTTCCAAATCAAAATCTAAGGTCCCCACCAAACCCAAATCCACAAAGCCCAAAAAGGCTGCTCAGGGAAATGAGTCCCCTGAGTCTGCCCATGCCTCACCAAGGCATGACATGGCCACTGGGAGTAGTCAACCAGTGGTCCATCAGACTCTACCAGCTCAAACCACCCAGGTTTCCTCTCAACAGGATCCTGGAGCAACCATTGTAGGGGCAGACACATCTCTAGAACCTCTTTCATTTGAAAAGGTTTCTATTGAACAGCACCAATCTCCCCGGGTGCACTCTCTTTCAAAGCCAATTCCTATGGAAACCACCCCAAATAGCCCCACTTTTGTTATTGAAAACATCCTGGATCAGTTGAACACTCCTATCCCCTCCCAGCCACCTATCACTAATGGGATTAGCTCCAACATTGAGGGGGAGGATCAAAGTGTCTCTGATAACCCACAGGATTATGACTACCACATCAGATCTCCTAGTGTGGAAAGAGAGATTCTGATATCTGACAAGGCTGCTACTTCATCACCTCCATCATTTGGAGTGATTGATAGTAGTAACATTGCTAAGACCTTGTCAGAGGCAACAACTGATGAAGGGATTAACCCTGAGGTTGGAAGTCCCCAGTACCAAGAAAAAGGGGCACCTGATCATGTTGAGCCACACTCAACTCAGGTAGATCCTGATATTCTCAGGAGGTCAGATGATTCAGCCAAGGCTGATGATGACCAAAGCACACTTGCTGAGGTTCTGAAACAGAATCAAATCCTTGAGGCTGAGGTCTGTAGACTCAATGAGCTACTCACCAAAATGTCCAAGGACAAAAGTCCATCTTCCCCAATTACCCCACAGATGGCACCTTCTCATCCTAAAGGTCACCCAAACACTTCCACCACTACTTCACAATTTGACAAACCACCAGCCACTGCTTCAGGCACTAATCCTTTGGGTTCTAGCCCCCCCAGAGGCATTAGTTGCTGCCCTTCTAAATGTCATCCCTCTCATCACTCCTTTACTGAAAACCATCATTGCCCAAGCCCTTGATGAGAGGCTACCCTCCAAATCTCAAATTCAGCAGATGGTAGATGATGCTGTGACTGCTAGACTTACAACTCTTCATACTCCTTCTTCCCCTGCAGCCAAAAAGGGGGAGTTAGGAACAGAGTCAGTCACAACTTCAGCTTCCAAAAGGCAAAGGTCTGACAATGAAGATATTGCTTCTAAAAGGTCTCCTGCCATTCAAGTGACATACAAGAGACAGAAGAAGAATAAAACTGCTGAGGTTGCCAACAGAGCTGAGGAGGAGGTTGAGCAAGAAAATGTAGAAAGTGTGGAAAAGGCTGATAAAGAAGTTGAAGTAAGTTTTGAGAAAGTAAGTACTGAACAAGTTACAACCTCCGATGTACAAGAAACTGAACAAGAGGAGATGCAAGAACAAGAAGTTCAAACTCAGAGGGTTGAGGTTGAGAAATCTTCTGAAAGTGTTGAGGTAAGGGCTCCTCTAAAGAAAAGAAGGCAACTGAGAATTCAAGAAGAAGAGGAAGATTCAGATGAGGAAGACAGGATGCCTATCTCTACAGTCATTAAAACAAATGTTCAAAAGCCTGATTCAGCAACAACTGGGTCAGATCTGGCCATTCAAAAGAAAAAAGTAACTTTACCTGCCAAATATGTGCCTGAGAAGCCACTGGTTTTTGATCAACATCCAAAGATCACACCAGAGTCTAGAATGTTGGCAGTAAAAGTGAAGCTTGAAGAAGAAGAGAACCAGAAACAGCATGATGAGCAAATCTTAAAGATGGTTGACAAGGATTATCCTCAGACATCAACCATTATTGCAATGAAGAAAGAAGCTCAAAGGTTGTATGCTCTGAGGTTCACCTACCAGTATAGGAAGGAACAGATTAGGATGTGGCCCGATCCAAGAATCATTCATAGGATCCACAAGAGAGAGGCTCCAGCAGCTTATGCCAGAAGAATCAGAAGGGTATTAAGTGCTGATATTATGCTAGGGTCTGTATTTGATCCTTGGGAGATAATCAGTGACTTCAAGAGTATGTACAACTCTGGTTCAAAAGCTCCAAAGTTCATAGAAAACAAAATGATCAAGAAAGGATTGGTGTACAGGAAACTTGAAAATGTTAAGCAAAATGAGCTTTCTCTGTTTCTGGAAGGGAAGCATCCAGATGAATTTGTTTACAGAGAGATAACTAGAGTTGAGCTGAATGATGGGACAATGGCCAGGTACTTGTCTGAGTATTATGGACCTGAGTCTTTCTTTGAAGGTGAACCTGAGAGGCTGACTCCAGAAGAGAAGGTAATACTGCTTGAGGCATATGTCAGGGAGTCCTTCAGGTTAGTATATGATCAATAGCTTTAATGAGAGGGGTTAATGCTCATAGTCCATTTCCCCAATGGAGTTCCCTCTCATATTTTGCTTGTTAGATTTTTTGGAAGCTGTTGATTATCAGGCATACACTTTAACTGGTCATTTTGATACTGATCTCAAAGAAAAAGACTTATCTTTCAGCCTGGGAGTAAATAAGTGAGACCATAAATAAATTAGAGGTTTTTGGCTGCATTGGTTCAGGGGGAGTTTGTTGGACTAAAAGAACCAATGAGCCTGATCAGAAAAATCTCTAAGTCTCACAGCACTTATAACAACTGAAGAAGAACACAACGGCTGACATTCAATGTACAGAAGATACAAGATCTGAAGTGATATACAACAGCTGAAGTGTAAGTCATCAGATGTTGTAGTGTGTAGTTTAGTCTTCAGTAGTTTTCTTTCAGTTCTTGTAAAAGTCTGATGAGTAGTTTACTCATCAGATGTTTTAGTTTATTACTTCAGTAGTTTTATTACTTCAGTAGTTGTAAGAGAATGTCTTCAGATGTTGTAGACATTCTCAGTAGTTTAGTTATTTCAGTTGTTTTGTTTTGTCTGTTAGGTGTCAACATCATGTGACATCATCAGACGTCACTGTCTTTATATAAGGGCAGTTGACAATTTTGTAATGTAACGAAGTTAGTGAATTGAATGAAATATTCCTTTTGCAGAAACTCTCTCTCTATAACAAACTTATTCGTTTACTGTTTGATTGAACTTTGTTCTTGCTATGATTGTGCTAATTCAACTTTGAATTCCGCTGCTATACTCTATTATTGAATCAATTGAGAACATCTGATCCTACACGCTGTCCGATTTTGGAGCGCTGCAATCTCCTCTACTACATACTCCCGCAGAAAGTCTAGCTGTCCCCAGAGGTGCTGGTTCTCCTCCCGGAGAGCCCTAACCTCACGAGCTGTCCAAGCAACATGGGTCGCGAAAGCCCACTCAAGTGGCACCCCAAATTTCGGTAAGCGATGTGCTCGCGCATCATCAGTCCGCAATCGTGGGAGAGGTACTCTCTCCTCTATGATCCAGTCCCATACGGTGGATGGATACCAACTCCATGACCTGGGGTGCTTCGCTATACGCACCCGCTCTGCTTCCTCAGCATCAACTTGAGACATGATGTCTCGTATCCCCTAATGGTATAATTCCGTCAGCCCGTACTCGTATCTCGCGGGGCATTTCCCCGAATTCCTCCCAGTATCCTCATTGTTTCCATCCTGTAAGTCTTAAATCAGTAAGCAACAGCTTAACAATAATAACATATTATTGTGCAATGTCTAGTGTTGTGTCTAGTGTTGAGCAATGGCTATAGTCTAAGTTCACTACATGCAAACCTAGTTCTCTATAACCAAGGCTCTGATACCATTCTGTCACACCCCAAAATTCCCATGTGTGGTGTCAGTCCACATGGTTGTGACATGGCTAGAATCATAGCTCAAAGGTCATATAGAACAACTCTAAATGCATTTCAAAATACGATGCTTGACATATGCACAACCAAACAGTTTATAAAGTAAGCAGCGGAAATACTAAATGTTTGACATGTAGCAGAAAAGTAAATTGTCATACACTACAATGTTTAAAATACATAACAAAATAAATATTGTTTGACTAAATGACATGAAATGCATGATTTCCTATGCTAGATTTCCTACATGCATTCCTGTCCATAAACCAGTCAGCTAATTACCTGAGAATACAAGTTTAAGAAAAAGTGTCAACACAATGGTTGGTGAGTTCACAGGTTTTGATATACATAAGAGTAAGAAAACATGTGTCATGTTGTTTATCATAATGTTAGTACCGAGCCCTAGGCTATAAGTGTTAGTGCGTCACTACCGAACTAGACTTGTTAGTTCTTGCCTCCACTATGTCTCGTAATAACATAGCAAGTTAGGTCGAAATTTCACGTGTCCTGACCTCCAGTCAGTATTGTGCCATTCGTCACACCCCGAACGGATCCATTCAAACTCAACTTGTTGTTTGTACATTGACGATCAGACTTTGTGAGGGCTTGTTACGATTACAACACTCAATGTTTGTCTAATAAACCAGCATACACAAATAATTTTTGTATAATAATAGTGTTTGACTCGATTTAACAAGTATTCTCCCCGTATTTGAAAAGCTTGTAAAAGAGTAAAGAGGGGCCGCAAACTCACCTTAGTGAAAACGAATAACGCAAGCGTAAGCTCCTGCTTGAAAGGCGTGTCGGTCACCGGCTACCTATATCATATACCATACGTGAGTTTGTGTAAGTGACCGTGTTCGTGCTCGTGCTCGTGTTTGTGCTCAACAACCCTCGGTTGTTCATGTTTGTCCGTGTCGGTCCACATTGACCGTGTTTGCTCATGTTGGTCCCCATTGACAGTGTTTGACGGTGTCAAGTCAACGACCCGTTGGTGAACCGTGTGTCGGTTGCCAATCGTGTAACATTCATGATTGTGCTCGTCGTGTGCAAAACGCGCAAATAGCGTCCATGGACAACTTACTATTTATAGTAAGTTCCCATTTAAATCAAGCTCACAACACATATCATTTTCAAGGTTCTAGCATGCTCGTTAATCCTACGTGATCATGTCAACACATAGCACGTTGTTATAAATAGTCAAATAAACACTTAGGTCATTTTCGCACATTAAAGTTTCCTAAAAAGGAAATTTTCTAAATCTAGCATGAATGTCATCGGAAACCATCTAACTTAACATATAACCATCATATCAAATCATATTAAGTCATATTACATCATCTAGCAAGCATGTAACATTCATAGCATGTCTAAATTGATACCTTGCAAAATAAAGTTACTAAAAATAGTAACTATGACAATATCCCTCAAATGACCATTTTAAGCATATCCAATCCATCATTATACAACCATTTAACATCATCTAAACATGTCAACCTAGATCAAATCATCATCTATCAACATTTAGGCTCCAAAGTTACTAAATATAGTAACTTGGCCAAATATGACCACAGATCATTATCAAAACAAATCTCTTAGCATTCTAACATCATATTATCATCCAAATAGCAAATCTTTACACATGCATGATCATGATTCCATCCACATCATCATTTTGTAACAAAAAGTTTCTAATAAGAGAAAGTATTGCAAATGTTCATGTTTTACTCATCTTGACAATACCAAATCATATAAAACATTACTAACATCATTAATATTCGTCAAAATCCCATCTACTAACCTTAGATCATACATGCATGTGGGTTTTTCACTTGCTCATGACCAAATCGTACATTACGCATATACACATTATCATAGATCGTCATGAAACATTAAAATAACATTATAGATCATCAATACAAGTAGATCTAACAATAAAACCATATTTGAATCACTGAAAATACGTGCATGTGGTGGAAGAGTGCTTGCATGTGGGTTTTGGTGCTTGCATGTGTGTGTAAAGGTGTTTTTAAGCTAAAAGGGATGTAAAGCTACCTTCTAAAGCTTCAAGAGGATGAATATGGTGATGATCTTAGTCTCCCAAGCTCCTGGAATAATGAATGACGCGGTTTCAAGAGGTTTATGGTGGTTTCAAGCTCCAAAAGGGAATGCCAAGCTTCCAATCTTCAATTCTTGAGCTTGGAGATGGTCTTCAATGGCTTCCTAGAGCTTCTTGGAGTGTTGTAGGTGGTAAAGAAGATGATAGGGTCGGGAAATGGAGTGTGAAGCCGAAGAAAATCATTAAGGTAGAGTAGGATGTGATTTGTCTTGGTTATATAAAGATTTTGCCGACTGGGCGGCGTCGCGTACCGCCAAGAGGGTCCAGGATACTCTCAGCGTACCGTGAAGGAATTCGGGAGTTCAAACTCCCCGCCCATCCATCGCGTACCGCCATGGGTTTTCCCGAGGTCCATCGTGTACTGCGACGAGTCCACAAAGAGCCCAATTTCAATGGTTTGACCCGTTCTTCGCCGTTTTCACGTTTACGGACTATTGTTCGACCTCGTTTGAACTTCTAAGTTGAATGTTTCAGTGTTTCGAGAGGTTTCTAGTGTTTTGTTACACGATGTGATAAACGTTCACCAGCGTTCGTGTTTTCTTTGACATGTGCGTGCATGTTGTGATAATTCACCGAATTATCGTGTTTGTGTCGGTGTTCGTACTGTCATGCCACGTGTCACACTAAATTGAATTAATTCTAGTGCCACGTGTACAAATATCAATTAAATAAACATTTAAATAATTAGGATGCTGACCTGGAATTTACGGGATGTCACACTAAATTCCAAAACTTCACTTACTTCGAGTACTTTACCATTACTAAGTTCGATCCACGCAATTAGCGGGCTAAGAGATAAAATAAATTGTTTTCTTAAAACTTAAAACTTTTATGTTTTACAAAACTTTAAAATACAAAATTTGCTTAAACTCAATAACAAGTGTTTCACTTCTGCCCAAAGGTGAGTGTTACATCTTATTATTTGAGCCTTATTAAGCATTGTCACTTACTTGTGTATATCCTTAAACATTAGATATTCACATGAAATTATTTGCCTTAAAACATGTATGTTTCACTTCTGCCCAAAAATGATGTGTTGCATCTATGTTTGCAAACTTAACATGTGCATAATGCTTACAATGTCTCATGTTTGCCAAAAGGTGATGTGATACATTCCTAATGCACATTTCATTTTCTAATTAATTATCCTTAATGCTTAGATAAATGGTTATTAACCAAAGTGAAACCCATTTATTTAAGTAGAACCTAATCTAGTCTATTAATTTGATGTTATAGTAGACTTTTATCACTGCTTCATTACTATAATGGTACTTATATCTGCCAGCCTTAGATCTAAGTTACCCTTACTGGTGCGAACTACTCTTCATGGAAATATTCACTTATGTTGACTCTTGGGATCATGGAGTTCGACTACCCACTAAGAGAGCCTACACCTCCTGCCTTCACTTATAAAAACACTGCAGAAGCTAAGCTACTGCATGAGAAATGGGAGAAGGCTAATCGGATGTCTCTCATTTTATCAAGAACTCCATTAGCCCAATCATTAGAGGAGCCAATCCTGAATTACCAAATGCTAAAGCTTATCTGCATTCTATGGAGGAGCAATTATGAGGAACCTTAAAGGCACATGCTAGCACCCTTATCATGAAACTGGTGTCTATAAAGTATGATGGTGTCAGCGATTCATGAGCACATCATGATGATGAACGACATGGCCTGTAAACTTAAGGATTAGACACGGAGGTCAATGTGATGGTTTCTTGGTTCACTTCATTATGACTTCTCTTCCTGCATCTTATGAGGCCTTCAAGATCAACTACAACACCTAGAAAGAGAAGTGGATGATGAATGAGTTGATTGCCATGTGCGTACAAGAAGAAGTGCGTTAGAAGCTCGATAAACCTGATGTTGCTTACCTGATTGCTGTTGATTCAAAGAAAAGGAAGAAAAATTCTCACAAGGATGCTTCTAAGGTCCATAAATCCAATGCAGGTGCTTATTCCAGCTCTAACAATTCCGATGGCAAGCCCTATTGCAAGTTCTGCCGAAAGGTAGGACATAAGTAGAAAGGCTGCCCTGATTTTAAGGAATGGCTGGCTAAAAGAGGTAATCATTTTAATATGATAATTGAGTCCTTTAATTTAAATGTTCCAACTAACACATGGTTTTTTGAATCTGGTTCTATGGTTTTGTTGCTTCATTATGATCTCACATCCTGTCTTAGTAGTCTGACCAAGGATGATTAAATTACTTCTCAGTGATGGGATGTAATACACATCTATCAAGACCCTTTGATCCCATGTTTTGCTTTCAAAGATAATATCCTCTTTACCTTTTATTTCAACGTGAGACCCATCCCCAAAATTTACTTGTCCAGCTGTGTTTCTATCCGGTTTTGCAAATAAGTCTTGGTTCCCAATCATGTGGTTGTTAGCCCCATTGTCCAAGAACCAAACATTATGCTCATTGGCTTTAGAAACATATCGTTGTGGAAGGACACACTCTTCATTCAGGAGAATAAACTCTGAATGTGCAAGCTGCCATGTACAACACAGGCTTGGAATTGTCCTTTTGTACTTGGTTTAGGTGACCTTCTTCAGTTTTTTTTCCTTGGTTGGTCAGTGTTTGGAAAATTGACCAAGAGCATCACATCTATAGCACTTGATCCTAGAGCGATCTTTCTTTTTCTATTGGTTCGAGGTCTGCCCCTGATCTTGTCATCTTCCCCAACCGGACACTCTCCCACGACCTCTCCCTTGGCCACGAGATTCCTGCCCATATGAGCCTCTTCCTATTCCACTTCCCTGTTTGTTCTTACTTCAAACGCTTTGATTCTCCCAATTGCCTCTTGGAATGACATAGTGTTGAGGTCTGCAAATTGCTCGATGGCAGCCAAAATTGTTGTGAATTTTTTGGGTACAGACCCTAGCAATTTTCTCACAAGCGTCTTCTCTTCGAATGTTAACCCAAGATTATCAGCTTTTGACACAAGCCGACTGATATTGGTTGCAAAGTCATCAATGCTCTCACCCTCCTTCATCTTCAATGATTCGAGACAATCTGGAGCAGATCAATCCAGTTGATGTGGAAGAAATGGATATCTCATGGCAGATGGCCATGGCAGTCTTTCGTGCAAAGAAGTTCATCAAAAAAGTATGGCAGGAACAATTTTGAAAACAACTTAGGGAGGAAGTTGGGATTTGATAAGTCAAAGTTAAGGTGCTTCCATTGTGACCAGTCGGGTCACTTTGCTCGGGAATGTAAGCTGCCCAAGGTGGTGAAGGAGGCAGAGAAGAAGCTTGATGAGAAGGCTGCAGCTGGAGGAGGAGCAAGCACATCCAAGGCATTGGTCATGCAAGAAACTGACTCCTATGACTGGAGTGACCAAATGCAAGAGCTTGAGATGAATTTGAGCCATGCGTTCATGGTTGAGGTGGATGATAAGCGTAATGACGTAACAGAAAATCTATTTTATACTTCTTGCATTAAGAAGGTTTTTAAGTACTGTTCTCACAATGAGGACTTATTCAAGGAAGTCACCAAACTTAAATATTTTAACTCTGAATTTCTGAAAAATGAGGCACTTTTCAAAAGAAAATTTGGCACTGAAAGGCGTGATATTTCACAATTAAAAGAACTTCTAAGTGATAAAGAATCCAACTATCAGGACACAAGGTGTCAGATAGATGAACTCTCCTCAGAGTTAGAGCAGGTTAAAACTCGGTTGTCTAAAACTAAAATTCAAGCTGATAAATATGAGTATGCAAGTACCGCGGTGGCTAACATGATTGATGTCCAATGTAGGAGAAAGGAGAAAATTGGGCTTGGTTTTATTAAGGTGAAACCTCTGTTTAACCATAACTACTCCATCATGCCCAGTATCAACACCTCTGTCGATAATCTGCTGTTGAAGTCAGACCGAAGGTTTGATTTCACCACTGGTTCTAACAAACCAGTGCCTCTTACAGCAGATCTTGTTGTGACTGACGTTAATGATTCTAACAGTTCTAAGGTTTGTGTAGAAAGTGTGAGTGTTTCAGGTTCAAGGGAGAAGGAGGAGGAAAGAAGTACTAGCAGGAGCACAGATTGTTCAACTTCACATTACAAATCACATTTAGTTCCCATAGTTGATTTTGTTGGATGATTTGAATCAATCACTATTAAACCAAATGAAATGATTAAAGATTTTACGACTAAGTTTACTAAAATTAATGATGATGTTAATAACAAAACTATCTTAAAATAGGGTTTTTGTTAAATGGAACATTGTGAAACTGATGATGTGTTTTAATGAGACTCGATTAAGTTGAAACCCCCAATTTGTTTTGGCCGATGAACCCTAACATTCGAATTCGTACAATTCTTTGTGGTTATTTGAAATTAGCATAGGGTTTTCGTTAAGTGGAACATTACGAAACTGAGGGTGTGGTTTGATTTGATTATAGAACTCAATTGAGTTGAAACCCTCGAATCGTTTTGACCAAAGAACCCTAGCATTCAAATTCATGCATTTCGATACATAAAAATTGTGTTAAAACTCGAAATTGACATAGGGTTTCCTTAATCGATACATAAAGATTTTGTAGGAGTCGATCATTACCCGGAATGATGTCGAATTGAACAACTTCGACTAGCTGATTGAGTTTCGGCTAACCCCCAATCAAACTTGGTTCCTGATGCCTAGTCTGTGTTGAATTGGGTTATGCTACAGGTCCCCGGATGCTGAATGATGATTTTGGATGTTCAATTCGAAGTATTAAGGCTGAATTGTGTGGGTTTGGTTGTTAATGACCATGGTTTCAACTTTTTGGTTCGTTTTTGATTTAATTTGATGATTGATGGCCTAATAACGGATGATTGATGATAATAATCATCAATGTGATGTTCATGGATGTTTACATTAAAGTGAAATTCGAAATTCATTTGATTTACAAACCGAATTTTGACTCCTAAAGTCAAAATTGTGCATTTCGTAATTCCAAGTTTAGTCCTTGTGGTTTTTTTATTTATAAGTTCAGTTTGTTCAAATCCAGTCCCTCTGGTTTGATATTGTACGACCTCATGTAATTCCATTAGTTTCGATTAACGGTATTAACCTGAAATGTTGGGGTGTCAAACTCAAGTTTGAAAAACATATTACCTAACCATTTTGAAAAGCGCTAAAAAATGACCCGAAAAGCCAACAAACACAAATTGGTAGCGGTGGTGGAATTTTTCACTACGACAAGATGAGGGTCGTGATAGAATGGCGAAGTTTGTGATTCAAGAGGCGTTCGGACATTTCGACAACTCACTTTTAATAAACATGATTCGAGAAACACTTCAACCTCGTTACAATAAGTCGAAGGACGCTAGGACGTCATTGTTTAAAAAAGTGGAAAAATGCAAAAAATATTTTATCTTATTTTTTTTTAAACTAAACACTGGTGTAAACTTGACTGCGGTCGTTTGGTCTGCACCATATGGTATACCAGAATCGCACATTTGCGTCACTGCCTAGTGGGTAGATCCTAGTTCGTAACAAATGATGAACGTACAATTGCATTTTAACTTTTCTCGTATCCACATACGGCTAAATATTTGTTTAAACTATTAAATTTCGTAATAACATAATATAATTTGAAAAATAAACTATTTTCAATATCATTCGATAATGCTTCAAACAAAACGACTGTGGTGGAAAATTAAAAATAAAATACACACCATTTTGCAACGATATATTTTTCCACAGTCGATGTGTAGCACAAACTATGAACTTAGTGGTGCAAAACGATCTTTCTTTACCATGGCCCATGATTTACTAACCGTCCAAGCTTCTATGTCAGCTTCGGAATCTGCATTTTCTCTTAGTGGTAAGGTATTATCTTTACGAAGAATAAGACTTACTCCGAAATCAGTAGAGATGTATATTTTCTTAAAGCATCACCTGGACGCGATTGATCGAATTCAAAACATAATAAACCTCGAAGATGAAATCGAATTTGAAATAAGGGTGCACGAATAGGTGGTAGAGGACGGATTATTTCTCGACATATCTGACAAATAACTTGCACAGGAAACTCGTACTCATAAATGTACGCAAACGCAATAGAATTTTCGATGAATTTTTTTTTTGTATTTTTTTATTTTTTTTGTATGTCTTTTGTTTTTTAAATAATTATAATAGAAATAATCTATTTATGTTATTTTTAGTATTTATTTGTGTTATTTTTATTTTTATGTTATTTATGTAATTTATTGTAAAACTATTATAAATAGTAATGCATTTTTTTAATATTATTATGTTTTTTGTATTTATTTATGTTATTAAGTATTTTTTTAATATTTATGTATGCATAATTTTTTTTTAAATAGGAACCGGTTGGTGTACCCGGTTCTACCGGTTTTGATTTTCAAATTATGGAACTGGTTCCATAAAAAAACCGGTTCCGTCGTACCCGCCCTAGTCTTGAAACCGGCTCCGGACCGGTTTCAGTTCTCGTTTGAACCTGGTTTGCCCATCCTGCTAGCTATAACTATAAGTTGTAAAGTGGGGGATTATATCATGAGGAAACAAGCCCTTAAATGATGCCGTTTGCTTTGGGTCGTACATATTTGGGCATTGACTTTAGTCTTCGGCTCAATACCGTCGTTATATTTCAATCGTTATAAGAAACTCGATATAAGTATATAACTAGTTTTAAACTTTTAATTGATTTAATAAAGTATTAACTCCTTTAAATATTCATAGGAGCTATTAAAATTTCAGAAAATGGGAAATTTATTATTTGGAACAAGACTTTTTTTATTATGCTACTTATCATGCATAGTAGAGGTGGGCAAAAAAAGGGACCCGGAACCAGAACCGACAACCTGAACCGGAACCGGTGGGTACAAACGAGTCCGGTTTTCAGACAAATTAGAACCGGAACCGAAACCGGAACAAGGAAAACCGGAACTGGTTCCACCTATGCCTAGCCAAAACCCGAACCGGAACCGGTCAAAAACCGGTTGGAACCGGTCGAACCCCAAAACCGGAACCGGGTATTGACTTTGTTGACCGACTTGACCCGAATCACTGACCCATACATTTAACCCGACTAACCGAAACATACCGATTGAATGGGAAAAATTTTTTTGAGTCCACGTAAGTTTTCGCCCCCCTTGTCAATTATCTGAAGCTCCGCCACTGTTTGCGCACCTCTAATGCATAGTACTGAAAACGGTAAAATTATTTATTCTCAATGGATTATTAACCTATTTAATTATATAAATTTCTACTTCTTGCTAAGTTATTATTTAACAAATCATATTGACTTATAAAAAAAGATAAGTATATTAATTAACAAAATGGACAATTTTACTTCATTCTTTTTATATTAATTTACAAAGTCAAGAACCGTTTCCGGTTACGTTTAGATTTTACCAGTGTTTATCATTTTTTGGCTGGTTTTAGTTCCAATTATGGCTCATTCTGGTTTTTGCCGGGTTCTAGTTACGCTTTTCTTGGAAGCAGGAACCACATGCACTCGTCGGTTTGGATAGATCAGTTTCAGTTCTGATTCAGGTTGTTAGTTCATCATGCATTCATGCATGAAGTTTGTGGTTAAGTTTGTTGGTGTTGTGTTACGTCTATTGTCACATGACAAAACATTTATGGGCCTGGTTTGTAAAGGAGCAAAGCAACTTAAATATTTATATTATAGCCCAAAATATAAGATACTAACCACGTCATGTCAAGATATTTTCTTTCATTCAAGTGTTAGCAATCCAACTTAGGCTAAAGCTCCTAAAGCGATCCAATTCAAGCATAGCTTGACACTCGAGAGATGAACGAAAAAACCGGTTTGGGTTCTCAAACCGGTTTCCAAATTGGTCCAGTCATGATCTCAAACCGGTTTCACCCAAACCGGTTTCCAAACCGGTTCGAACCGCCGGTTTGTAATAGGTTTGACATCCTCGTCTTCCAAACCGGTTCTATAGGTTTGACATCCCTCATCTCCCAAACCAGTTTCCAAACCGAACCGGTTTTCACCCAAACCGGTTTTGACCATCTGTTGACCAAACCGGACCGGTTTGAGCACCTCTAGAGACAAAACAGTTTAGAACTCGACCTATCTCGGTATAAAGGTGATGCTGAACTTGAGTTGATTGTGAGTAGACTCACTTGTCTCACTCGTGAACAACCTAAGGTCTATTTTAAACACATTGATTAATACTTTGAGCATTAGTTTCATTCTTGATGTCCTTTGTGATGAAAAACACAAACTTTAAAAATGAATAATTATACATGTTATATTTTAATTATTTATTTATGTTTAAACTAGCATAGCAGTTTGTCTTGATCTTACAAACTATGAGAGTTTAAAATCTAAATGATGTTTTGAGTGTGAATTGTACGAAGTTTGCTTGATAAAATCATGTAAGTGCTGAATATCCGATTTTATCAGGCCGGTGCTATCACGTACAAACCATATGCATAAGAATTCTTATGGTTGTAAACAAATCAAACATTTAGCGAATAGTTTGTGAACTGTTTGACAAAAGTCCGTTTATGTTTAATAGATAAACAAACATGAAATATGCCGTGTTCGTTCATTTGTATTCAAGAGCGTTCGGTAAACATGTTCATTTATGTTTGTTTATGGTCATTTGTTATGTTTATTCGTTAAATAAGTTTTATATTCTTGAATTTTTTATTTTTTAGTTTAATAATGTGACATTTAAACTAAATATCATTTGCAATTTGTATCATGTTAAAAATATAATAATTTAAACTAAGATATTTGAAATGCTATTTTAAGATTAGTATTTCAAAGTTTAATTTTTTTTAAGATAATTCTTTTTTTAAAATTTTTTATCACTTGTTTAGCTTTATACTTGTGTAAAATGATTATGGCTAGTCTTTGGGTCTGACAAGTTAATTTTATTATTCAAATAATATATGTCCCGTTGCGTTCGTGAGCAAACTCGATTTCATAATGAACAAACACGAACAAGAATTTTCGTTTGTTAACGTTCATGAACAAGTTAAAAGTTAAACGTACGAACACGAACAAGGGCTTGTTCGCTTTGTTTACATCCTTAAGAATTCCATCTATATCTAATAGTTTCGCATATGTGTGATAAACCATGCAAAAACAATTAATGTGTTACAAGTCAAATATGAGAACTCAACCCAAAAGATTAGTCTGATGAGTGAGAGAGCTTATTTGACTTATAAACTTCACATCAATAGCCCATACAACCGCTGTAGGACAAGTCTCATACCTTACAATGGTTTCGATTCGTAACATAATGTTTGTCAGATTTAATCACGTAGACTTCGTACCCTTCAAACACAAAATTAGCTTTGTATTTGAAGTTGCCCTACAAATATAATGCACACCCATTTAAGTCAGAATTCTCTCCTAAAAAAACCGAAGCAGTAAACCCGATACCCAAAAATGAAAGAGAGCGTTTGATGGTAAGCCATAATTTTTGCACCATTCGTAGCGCCTTTCTCCTTGAATTTTTCTGTGCCCTTCCCTCTCTCTAAAAAACATAATTCGCCTTACTATTTTTCTTACATTCTCTCAATCTCCTTCAACCAAAATCTCCAGGTAATATATATATATATATATGATTATAAGTTCTTGCTTTGCATTATATCCATATATATATATATATATAATCGTGTAAAATGTACGAGGGAATGCAGAGATATCACGTAACATTTTGTGTCTTATCTGTTACACGTGCATATTAGATTTTGTGTTATTATCAAACATAACATTTGTGTGATTATTGTTTTAAATTAAAATCACATTTGCTCATTCTTTTTGAAATTAAAAAAACAATTTGCGTGGTTTGTTTTGGAATAAAAAGTAGGTGTGATTTTGATGTTGAAATCAAATCCAACATGGCAACATGTGATTTTCAATATGTATTAAATCATATTTGCGTGATTTATATATATTGAGAGACTATCAATATATATCTGTTCTTCCTGTAAATGATTCTTAATTTTCTAATATCTGTGATTGAGATCGATTCATAGGTGGTCGGTTGGTTAATGTGATCTTCTATGAAATTGATCATTGAGCTTGTAACACTAGTACTATACTTCGGCCAAGAAGCAAAGCATTAATAAGAGAATATGAACTAATGCAATACAGGATCATATATCATATTGGTGTATATATAATTCCCAGATAATTCAATTTCTTATTACGTTGATAGATATACATAGGGGAAGGTTCCTCTAAAAAGTGTATTTTGCCTAAAAAAGACTAAAAATAATTTTTAAAAACTCGAAAACCTACCTAAACAAACTCCAATTGAATTCATTTTTGCATCATTGGAACCGGTTTGTCGAACCTTAAAACCCAAACCTTAAATCATAACCAATAAACCTTAACACTAAAACAAAACTTTAAAAACAAACCCTAAACCTAAAGATAAAACCAAAAAGTTAAAAAGCAAGCCTTAAAATGTAAACTCTAAAACTAGTTAAAGTTAAAACTTAAAAGCTAATTGTATGGTTCGATGAGACGATTCAAATGCCATCGAAATAAGTTCAATCGGAGTTCTTTTGGGTCGGTTTTGTAGGTTTCAAAAACCCTTTTTAGTCTCCTTGGTTAAAATAGACTTTTTATTTGATCATTAATTTACATATATAAGAAAAAATATAAAATTAATCACACCCTTTTATCAAATCAAATTTTCTTTCGTTTTTTGTTTTTCATTTCTTTTTAGTACAAGGTTAGAAATGCATAAAAATATACAAAATATGTAGCTCACTTTATTACATATATGTAATTTG
The DNA here is from genome assembly GCA_009363875.1 of Mikania micrantha. Lineage (NCBI taxonomy): Eukaryota > Viridiplantae > Streptophyta > Magnoliopsida > Asterales > Asteraceae > Mikania > Mikania micrantha. The sequence continues at coordinate 60,869,557 of CM018681.1, forward strand.
TAAGCTACATATATGAACATTGTATAAGTTACATGTATGTTACATATACATAACTTCGTGAGTTATATATCTTTATTTAATATTTTTCTTATTATATTTATAACCTTACATATGTATGTTAGATATAGATAACTTTGTGAGAATATGCACTAATGCAATACATGATCACCCATATACACACACACGAATATTTTAGGTTTTTGTTAAATATAATGTTAAGGGTTATTGCTAACACTGTAACTTTCAACTAATAGTCAATGCTTATGATGATTATAATTTACAGCGTAAACATGATTGGTCAAACACATCATCCAAATGTTTCCCAGAAGCTAGCTGGGACTGGGAGGCTTGTAGCATCAAGCATGGCCCATTTTCATGCCATTGACAGTGGTTTAAATGAACCAAATGATCCGTATCAAAGACGTGTTCATAGCCAAAACTACACGAATGCTGCGTTTCGGACCCCGTTGCAGGCACAAACCCAATCCCCCCTTGTGGTTAAACCATATTCTCTTTGTGTTCAAGCCCCATCAGAAAAAGGTTTTGCAGGGTTCGCCATTGATTTCCTTATGGGCGGAGTGTCTGCAGCCGTGTCAAAAACAGCTGCAGCCCCGATAGAACGCGTTAAGCTCTTGATCCAGAACCAAGATGAGATGATCAAGGCCGGTCGGTTGTCCGAACCCTACAAAGGAATTGGTGAGTGTTTCCGTCGAACCATCAAAGACGAAGGTGTTGGTTCGTTGTGGAGGGGAAACACTGCTAATGTCATTCGTTACTTCCCAACACAGGCTAGTAACAAAGATTTTAATATTTATTAGTGGTTTGAAACTTTGAATACATGATAAATGAGTTAAGCCGGCTCACAAGCTATTGGCCGGCTCGCTTAAAACACGAATAGAATAAAGCTTAATTGATATCGAGTCTATTAATTTATTGAAACTCGATTAATAAATGAGCATAAGCTTGAGCTTCACTTATAAAGTTCTATTAGTCAGATTGCTATTTATGTATAAAGTTTTTTTAATATATTAAATATATATATTTACATAATAAGTGTTATTATTTATAAAATTACGATAAACAATTAAAATATATATATTGTCGTATGCATGCATAAATCATTTCATTATAAAGATTTTAAAAAGTTTATTAATATATATAAATAAATAAAATAATTAATAAATAAACAATAAACAAGACAAGCACAGCCTATAGAAATAGAAGTCGATATAGTCGAGCTTAAGCTCGAGCATTGCATAAGTTAAACGAACAGAACTCAGCCTAGACTCAGCTCATTTGCACCCTTGGTTTTTGAACATTTGAATCGATTTATTTATAATTAATTTATGATGTGGAAGATTTATAATTGATTTGTGATTATGTTGAATGTAGGCTTTGAATTTTGCATTTAAAGACTACTTCAAGAAGCTATTTGACTTTAGGAAAGAAAGAGATGGTTACTGGAAATGGTTTGGTGGTAACTTAGCCTCAGGAGGTGCTGCTGGTGCTTCTTCTCTCTTTTTTGTGTATTCGTTGGATTACGCGCGAACCCGTTTAGCCAACGATGCTAAGGCTGCAAAGAAAGGTGGAGGAGGAAGGGAATTTAATGGTTTGGTTGATGTCTACAAGAAGACTTTAGCCAGTGATGGTATCGCTGGTCTTTATCGCGGGTTTACCATTTCATGTGTTGGAATTATCGTCTATCGTGGTTTGTACTTCGGATTATACGATTCTTTGAAGCCCGTCGTTCTTGTGGGAAGTCTTCAGGTAACTTCTCGTTACTGTGCTTTGGGTAATCATATCTAAGTCGTTTAATAAACTGGTCGTGTTTGGGTTGAAATGCAAACTGTTTAGTTAAACAAACCATTTTTATATTGTCACTTCATTCAACATGTTTGCAACTTGATTACAATATATCAAGATGTTTGACATTGTTTAGATGAATGACTAAACAGTTATGTTTGGGGATAAGGTTCTCCTAAAAAGTCTATTTTGTCTAAGAAGGCTAAGAAATATTTTCAAAAACTCGAAAACCGAGTAACCGACTCAAACAAACCCCGATTGAATTCATTTTTGCATCATTGGAATCGGCTTGTCGAATTCTAAAACCCAAACCTTAAATCATAAACAATAAACCTTAATACTAAAACCAAAACTTTAAAACCAAATCTTTAACATAAAGATAAAACTTAAAAGCTAAAAATCAAGCCGTAAAACCTAAAATCTAAATCTGGTTGTTAAAACGAAAACTCAAAAGTTAATATTGTAGGGTTCGATAAGACGGTTCCAATGCCATCGAAATGAGTTCAATCGGAGTTCGTTTGGGTCGGTTTTGGAGATTTAAATAATATTTCTTAGTCTTCTTAGGCAAAATATACTTTTTATTTAATATTTCCCTTATATTTGGGTTATCTAATGTTAAGTGTTTTCGGGTTTGGATTGATCTTTTAAATAAATATATGAGTCGTGCTTATCTTCAACATTCTAATATGCAACAAACTCCTAGATTTCTCATAATGTCATTTTAATCCCCGTGTTTTGGTAACTTTTGATATTTTAGTTCAATATTTTAAAATTTGTCATTTTGGTCATTATGGTTTTCATTTTATTGTCATTTTCGTCCCTATAGTTTGGCAAATTTTGTCATTTTAGTCCAAAAGTTTAAAATTAACTGGATTAAAATGACAATAAAATGGAAATCATAATGACCAAAATGACAAAATTTAAATACTAAAATGACAAAAGTTTTCAAACCACAGGCACTAAAATGGCATTTTATTTATTTATAAAAGAAAAAAAAAAGATCACTTCATATTTACAAATGGTGAAATTAACAACTAAATGACATTCATGTATAAATGATCCTTTGGGGTGCAATTTTTCAGGATAATTTCTTGGCAAGTTTTGCACTTGGTTGGCTGATCACCAATGGTGCTGGAGTTGCATCGTATCCGATTGACACCGTAAGAAGAAGAATGATGATGACGTCTGGCCAAGCGGTCAAGTACAAGGGTTCAATGGATGCTTTTACACAAATTTTGAAGAAGGAGGGGGCTAGATCTTTGTTCAAGGGTGCGACCGCCAACATTCTTCGAGCCGTGGCTGGTGCGGGTGTGCTCTCGGGTTATGACAAATTGCAGCTGCTAATTTTTGGCAAGAAGTATGGATCAGGAGGTGCTTAAATAAGCAATGATAGTAATTAAATACTGCAATCTCATATGACAAAAGTGACAAATTTTTGTTTTTATTACATTAGTTTAAATAACTGGTTGGTAACAATCGTTTAATGAGTATTACCTCTAGTCCTGATTTTCTATTATAAATATATTTTGTACTACTTTCTTTACTGCAATGGTTATTTTCCAAAATTACTTGGGATAAGTTAGACTTGAGTTTTAGAATGTGAGGGTCGACAAGATCGTGCATGATTTGGTCTAAAAGTAAATGAATCCATGGTAAAATGGAGGCTAACAATCAAAGATTAGCTTGATATTAGTTTCGTCAAGTTATTTTAGTTTAGTTAGATTTGTTTAACATTTTAAATCATAACAAATATCGATATTGTTTAGAGGTGTATTGCTTGAATGATTTTCTTTATATTAATCTATAATCTATTATATATAATAAATCAAAATCTTTGGGGGACACTTGGCATGACCATCTCTATTTTTGTTTCCCCCTAAAAATTTAACCCGAAAACTAAACACTCGGATTCTTTTATTAAATTTTTTAAACGGTTTTATTTCTTGTAGTAACTTTCTATAACTAAAATTAATAATTAATTATAACATATTTATTAAATTACGTATAAAAATCCTTTCTAATTTCCAGTTGTTTAATGACATCTAAATCAATTCTAACTAACATTAAATTGATTGTTTCTTTCCATTTCTAAAGCGTAACTAGCTTAATATATAGAGATGAAACCTTCAAGTATTATTTTTACATCAACTTTCTCTTAATTATTAATATAACCTTCGTGAATCTTTCAAGTAAACGTATCGACAACACTGCCATACTCGTCTTGAATGTTTCGAATATATATCGTCGACAGATAGTACTTCTCTAATCAAATAAAATAATATTATTTGTATATCCGGTGAGTATACTATTAGACAAGTGTAACACATCAAAAATTTGAATTTTGCACACATTCATGTACGTTTTCAACCCATGTAATGTTTTAATTCAAAAAATCGTAATAAGTTAATATTTTTTTTTATCTTTTATAGAATTCAGCTTTTAGACTAATCATTTAATAAATAATTGTTTTTAGACATATTTTAATTAATTGATTGCTAATTTATATTCTTATATTTTTTCCTAAAATAATTGAATTTTTAATGCGCATTTTAATCGCTAATGGTTTAAAAATCTCATATTTTAATTAATTAGTTTTTATTTAACTTTCAACTTATTTACTTAACTTTATTTAATTAAACTAGGTTATAACCCGTGTTACACACGGGTTAAATAAAAGAAAATATGTAATTAATCATATGGTATTAAAATATTGTTTTAAAAATTGTTACATATCATATAAAAAAGATGATTAACATTTCATACTTTAGAAAGATAAATTGCATCCAAAGATTTAAATGTATTACAAGTTTCTAAAAATTTCATTGTATACAATATTTGACGTCTTATTTGTACGTTCACCATCTCTATCTAATATTAATATTTTCACTCCATCTTTGCTTTTTACTCTTGAAAGTACATGATAATTGCCCATGTGTGAAGACCGGTTCATTCAAATATAATCCAGCTCGTGAAAGAGATTGTTTGTAACTTTTCTTATTTTGTCATTGCAATGCAAACTGAAATTGGAAATTGTTTTCTTTGAAACTTGAATGGTACTTTGTTGTCAGATGCTATCAAATTGATTCATGGAATGAATGTTCTGGTACCAACATTGCCACCACATATGATATATGCTTGGATTACATGCTTACTCCAAGTGATAATATTTGAAGTCTAATATCATTACATAAACATTTATTTTATCAATGTTTTTTAGTAACATGATAGGAACTCTAACCTTGAGTACTAATTTACGATTTGACAAACCAGATATTTTAAGACTATTTAGTACATTAGGTGAGGGTAAGCTTTCTTGTACTGGCTTATTCAGTTAAATAAATAGTTAAAATTTAAAGACATTTTAAACACGTTTAGAAATAATCGTTACGAATGTAATTGTCATACATTTGATTATCATTATATTTAAATAAATAAAAATTATAATATCTATGTAATATATTAAGCACATATATTTATGGAAAAATAAATTCATTGTAAACAGTTTATTATTTTAGGAAAATTGTAAATACTTGATTAAATTCATACATGGTAAATTAAATCAATCTTATAAGTTGACTAAAATTAACCTATAATAATGATAATATTATGTTAAATTAAATTGATGTATCAAATTAGTTAATGAAAAAGTTGTATTATATTAAATAATTTAAAAACATATATTATGCATATCTATTGTAAATTAATATTTTATTTAAATACAAAAGATATTAAAATATATTTTAAAAATGTAAATTATCAGGGAAATAAAGAGTTAAAATCGAAAAGATTTTTTTGAAATAATAGATATGAATGTAAGTAGCATACTTTTGATTAGTAATATATTTAAATAAAAAAAATATTAAATTATACTATATTGTATGCTAAAATCACAAGTTACGAAAAAATAAATTATTGAAAATGATTTATTGTTTTAGATAAATTTAAATGATGATATATATAGTAAATTGAATCAATTACATAATTCGAATAAAATTAAAATATTATAATAATGGTAATTTTATATTAAATAAAATTGTTAGATCAAATTAATTAATGAAAGTAGGAAATGGGGTAGAGCGAGAAATATAGTCCAAAACATGCTTTAATGATTGCTCGTGTAACACATGTTTTTTATATCATAAAATGCATCATAAATTAATTAAATGAAAAACAAAGCATTACCACTTGCATTTGATATGAAACAAACACACATAAATCCAAATCTTCTTTTTCTTAAACATCAAATGCTAAATTACATCAAAATCTTTCTTCAAACCTAAACACTGACAGCAGCAGCTCCTTGCTCTTTGGGGTTGCTTGTGTTCATATTTTTAATACAAAATGATAATATACAACAAAACCTATTCAAATTTTCAAGGGGTAAATTAGTAAATACTATAAATTGTTGTAAAAATCATTTTACATGTGGGTCATTTATCTAAACTTGAATATTTTAATTTTGTTAATGTGGGTTTGAGCGATTTTGACCTATTTAAAATTAAAGCTAAAACTTGAATGTTTTTACTTCATGAAAGTGATGCCAAGAGTCATGATTTAATATATGTAATCAAAACATGTAAAACAAAGAGTCTTTATTCAAGTAATAGATTAACATGAGAGTTACTAATTTAGAATTTGAATAGAACATGTAATGTAAATAGTGTTGATTCAATTTATAGATTAATATGAGAGTTACTAATCTAAATTTTTGAATAGACACTTGATTCACGACTTGACCCGAACCACGTTACACAGATGCGCACTATAACTACGTGCACAACCAATCCACACAAATTAAAGTATCGATATCACATTCATCTTAGCTTCGTTAGTGAAAACCATAATGTTCTCAAAAATTTCCAACATTTTTTACTTCTAATATCATTAGATTTCCAATAAAAAAAATAAACAAATAATAATAAAACTTGGTTGTTCTTTTTTTATTTTTCATTAAAATGAGCTTTTCGTATATAAATCAAATTATCTCATTACATGCCCTCCATATAAAAAAACCAAAAAAGACTCGCAAGAAAAACAACTACAAGGGTGAGAATAATTTATTAACGTCATTATGTATACAGATTAATTCTTAGGGTTTGCAATAAGTTCACTCATGCCATTAATTGGTACAATTTATTAAAATTATGGTTTGAATAATTTAATAATGTGGAGATAGTTTGAGCGGGAAATGGAGTCCAAAAGGTGCCTCATTAAGTGCCACATGACACTCCAAAACCTTGATTTATTATATTACATAGATATTTTCTTAATAAAAATTATTTAGACAAACAAATGTTTGAAATACGTAATTCTTTTCAATGGCTACCAAAAAAATAAAATTAATACCATTTAATATTTTAATTTCATTATTTAAAAACTTAACTGATTAACATTAATATCAACATATTCGTATTTCTTTTTTAAATCACATTATATGGTGTATCAATATTGCATATTCGATCGTTTAAATATAATTCTTAGACATTATGACGATTTTAGTATCCCATATTTGTTATATGTTTTATCAACACATACAACTTTTCTAAACAATTAGAATAATATTACTTATAAATATGGTAAGAAAAATACTGTTATACAAACAAAACTATAAACGTTGTATAATTCAATTATGTTCGTTCAAATGAAGACAAATATAGTGCCATCAGAAACAGTTATAACCTTGTATCACTTAAAATTGTATTTTAATCAAGGAAAACAGATTTTATTAATCATTTTGTTTAAAAACATGAATATAAACTTATGAACAAATGTTCTGATCATACTCTATTGGAATTTTTTTAATATTATATCATGCTTTTTAATATCACAATTACATACCAAGAATTCCAAAAATACTAATAAATTAAAAAATGGTATGTCAACTTTTTACATACAATAGCCTAGCAGTATTGCAATTAACGGGAGAAGCTGCACCTAATTGATGTCAGGGTTCAAGCCTGAGCAGGGGAGAGGATTTACGGATTTATCCGGTTCCCGCTTATCTGGTGGGTTGAGGGTGATGACTGTGCCTGTCCTTGAATGTGTGCCCGTTTGAGCTTAAATTAGTCATTCAGCCTTAAACCGTTCAAAAAAAAAACTACATCTCATTTGTAAGCTATAAAAATAAACGATTCATTATTTAACTATACTTTAATTATAGTATACATAATACACCATACAATCATCATTATATTTATTTTGTTAATTTCAACATCATTTCTTTAATTAATTATCATATAAATGTTTAAGGATATGTCGAAAAGATCAAACGCTCAATGTTTATCTTTCAAAGTGTCAATCATGAATGATAACCCATGTTAAGATTGATGACTTGGCTTCAACAAGTAAACAAACCGAATGAACACCAAAGAACCCTTGTTTGCGTTCTTTCGCTTAATTGTTCACTTGTTCACGACGGTTCACGAGTACTAAACAAACTAAAATTCTTATTTGTGTTCATTCATTAAGAAATTGAACCTGCCCACGAACACAAACAAGCGTATATTTTTTAAAAAATAAAAATCAGCATTCTTAAACTTAAGATACTAATTACAAATGATTAGATTCTAGTTTAAATGTTATGATATTAAACTAAAAATAAAAAAATTAAGAATATAAAACACATTTAATGAATAAATATAATAAAGAATAAATTACTTAGACGGCCCCTGTGCTTTGGTAAGATTTTACTTTTGGTCCTTATTTCATAAATTATTCATATGGTCACAAACTTTAAATATTTGCAATACATATAGATCTTATGTGAGGATAATTTGATCAAGTATGTGAGGTTAATTTGGTGACATAAGGACTATATGTGTTACAAATATCTAAAGTTTTGGACCATATAAGTAATTTATGAAACCTAGGGACCAAAAGTAAAATACTAGCAAACTACGACAGACCATATCAGTCATTTACTCTATAATAAATTAACATAAACGAACAACTTACTAAATGTTCACGTACACGAATGAACGAATACGACCTATGTTTGTGTTCGCTCATTTAACTAAATAATTAGAAATTCTTATTCGTATTCGTTCATTTATTAAACGAAAGAAAATAAACGAACTTTTTGTAACACCAGTGCCGGACGCATGCCGAAACAGTGATCGCAACAATAACTCGTACAGTAACTCATGTACACATTACGTGAAACTATGTTTATGCTATTGATACATTGTGCTTAACATGAAACTATTATGCGATTGTCTGAATCTGATTAAAACCTTAGGGTTTAACAGCCAGAAACATGGCAGACAACACAATATGGAAACACAGATAATTGATTTGATGCTATTGTGTATAAACGTATGTGAGGATAAACAGAACGAAACTATAACGGTTGTTGTTACGGAATGCTAAACCGACGAGTTATTCATATAGGTGACGATCTGTACGAATGATTCTGAGAGTTTAACGTTCTGAAATAATGACTGAAAAGTAGAAAACAAAAGTTGGAAAGCCAAACCATCGTCATATTCGTTCGAATGACGATTCGAACGAATACGCGCGATGGTGACGCGTTCTGATGAAACAAAATGAAAACGAAAACGAAGAACGATACGAACGATCACAAATTTAAGGAAATATAATATTTCCTGTTTTACAATTTTGAAACTCATCAAAAATAAGTTAAAAAGAAACAATCTTAAATTAAAATGCATACATACGCGAAAGAATTTACGAAACGCGCAAAATAATAATTTTCGATAAATAAATTAAAGAATAAGATATTTAAAATAATTTCAAATGAAAATTGTATTCTAAACATTCTAAAATAATCCTTTTTATTTAAATTACGAAAAATACGCGTAACGATCCGGAAACACAACGAAAATACGAACCGAGCAACCGAAATGAACCCGAACACGCACGGGGTATAAGAACCCATGTACAAGCATTAAATCACATTAATTTCATTCACCTACACCCTTCTCTCTCTAGATTTTCGTTTTCTTTCCCTCTCTAGAAAATTCCACCATTTACAAGCTTGGAAGCTCCATATCTCAATAGTTTCTCAACGAAATTGGGTGATTCTTGGACCTACACGAAGCTCTTGAAGTCCTCTACATAGAAGTACAGCAGATCTACGAATTCAACCAGCCATTTTGGAGGTAAAGGACCATGTAGTTGCTGAAAAATTAGGGTTTGTTGACCTTTTGTTCGATCACCACCCTCAAACCGGTTTAATGAACAAACACACACACCCTTTATATTTTTTAGGGCTAACCATCGTCTGTGGCTCACCATGGAGCAATTTTTCGAACACTTAGAGCTTGATGAAGATGGTACAACTGAAAACAGGTTCGCCGGAGACTGATGAGCGAACCTAGGTCGAGCCGAGCCTGTGTTGATACTTTGCCGAACCCTTCCCATTTTCTCTGCATGCGGCTACGAACCCTCTCCCAAGGAGGGAACCTGGAAACCCTAGTCACGAACCCCACCCAGCCGAACCCATGCAGCGAACCCATGTATTACCCACGAACCCTTTGGCTGGCTACGAACCATCCCTAAGCCACGAACTCTAGGCGAACCCTAGGGAGTACCGAACCTTCCTGTTGGTTGTCACGAACCTTATTGGATTCCACGAACCCTTCTACTTGCATGGATGACCGAACCTTAACCCTCACGAACCCTAAGGTTCGTTGGATGGACTACAGCTAAACCTGTTAGGCCAACCATTGCCGAACCCTTGAATTCGATTGGACGAACCTTACGTGGGCTACGAACAAAGAACTGGGCGAACCTACAACCTCGGCCGAACCCTTGTGTCCTCACCGAAACTATGCTCTTGAAGTGGTCACCGAACTTGCCAAAAGAACCTAAAGGTTCGCTGCCCTAGTTGATCACTTTAGTATACCTCGGCAGAAATCAATTGAAGCCCAGCAAGGATATATCGGCCCAAGTCTAGGAGACAAGTAATTGCTAGACTAAGCTTAACTAATTAATGAGATACGTAATGGCTAAACTTTTGCTAGAGCAGAGCTTGTATCTAGCCGTGAGCTACATAATTGCTAAACTTCTGCTATAGCAGAGCTTGTACTCACGCATGAGATTAGGGAAAGCTACACTTTGTGCGTGTGAAACTATGATGCTTGTTAAACTTACTTTGAAGCTAATACTTACGAATGCTATAGACTTGTAAACTTGGGAAACAGAAAACTAAAGCTATGATGAGGATTAGGTTGAAAGGTAGGTAAAATGCTTAATTATTATTAACAATAGTGTCATATGCGGATTAGTATGTGGTGGGACGGCGTCTGGGCGGGTTGTAGGCTCGACTCAGGGGTATGCCCTATATATAAGCATACCGATTTGTATATTACATGTGGAGTTAATAAGATTAAGGTTTTTCCGAAAGAGGTTTGTTAAAGCTATTTTAAACTTATAAACTTTATGAACTCACCAACCATTGTGTTGACTTTGTTTTCTTACATGCTTGCTGATGTGTTACTTTAACACATCAGTTTTTGTACATATTCGAGTCCATTTTCATTGGTTTTGTTTATATTTCGAGTCGATTGTATTTCCTTTTTACATTTTAGGGTTTTTGTGCAGGAATGTGTCCCGGAGGAGCGGAAATGAAGGCAAACGGGCGTCGGAATCAAGAGCGGGTGACCAAGCGAAGAAATCAAGGAAATTGGCCCTAGGCGGTATGCCTGTCGTGGAAGCTTGGACCCAGGCGATGCGCACGGCATCATCAGCCTCCAATCATCCATTCAACCCGCGCGTAACACCTGACTTTGGGCAGGCACGTCAGGCGTTACGCCCCAGATGGATTTCAAGCCCAAAAACCCTAATTTCAAGCCCTCTATAAATGGATCGCATTCCAGCCGTTTTAGGGGTCTTCTTTTGCGTCTTTGGAACCCTAATCGAGCCTAGGAGCTGCTGGAGCTTAACCATGGAGTATTTGGCTTGATTAGGGCTTGTTGAAGTGAAGAAGGACCTTGATCTTGAGTATTTTCCTTCTCTTTACATGTTCTTAGTTTAAAGTTTTGATCTTTGATGTTCTTAGACTTGATTCAGACTTGTTTAGATACTGTTAGCATGATTTGTGGCTAGATCTATGGTTGTATCTAGGTTTGGGATGATAAAGTTGTGAACTTTGATGATTTTGGACTTGATTTATGCTTGATGATGATATATGCTTTGTAATCAGTTGTAAAGATTGAAACTTTGATGGTTTTTACAGATGTTGAATGATTGTATTTGATGTATGTTTGATCCACATGTGTTTAGGAAGGTCTTTCCACACATAGATGCATGTTAGGCCTACTACTTTGTGTTTTAGGTTAGTTTATGGGTTGTTGATCACATTCCATAGGATTAGACTTCATTAAATATAGTTATTTGCATGTGTAACCTAACCTAGAAATCCGGGAGGTGATAGGTTAGATGGTTGGTCTCTTACACTTAGGATTTTTGAGTTAAACGACCCGGGAGGGCGTTGTCTTAGATCTACTTAGTGTTAGTGTCAATCCATGTCAAAGTTGTCAACTTTATGGCTCTCTAGTGTCCTAGGATACAAACGGGTGGAGAAATCCGGGAGGTGATCCACCCGTTAGAGTGCAATTGCATGTCGGGGAATCCGGGAGGATACCCGATTGACTAGTGCATATATTACAGCCTTAGGATTCCTATTGGAGTTTCCTGGTATCTGATCTGGGTCCCCTTTAGGTACTTCTAGGTCTGTTCATTAAGATCCTAGTCTTCATCCTTAATAAATCAGTCCAGATCAGCATCTGTCACACTTTTGATTCCCAGCCTAGGTACACCAGTTTTCCTCACTACTGTTAGATTCCAGTTTCATTGTCAGTTTTCGTGTTGCTATTCTTAGTGTAGTTATTAGTTTAGAGTGTTTCAGTCAGTTTAGTCAGATTAGGTTATCAGTTGCACTAAAAACCCCCTCTTTTACCTTAGTTAAGTTCACAGTCTAGGTTTAGTTTGTTATACTAGTGTCCGTTGGTTCGATATCCGGACTTCCGTCAGCTATTCTGCCACCGACAGGTACACTTGCCTTAGGAGCGGTCTAGTTTAGGTTTTCTGATTATTACTAGGTGTTTAGGTTAAGTATAGGTCTAGGATTAGATTTGGTGTCTTTAGCTTAGGTTAATTAGATTAAATTTAGTCTGGTTTTTAGTATACTGACCGCTCGCATCAAGTTTTTGGCGCCGTTGCCGGGGACACTAGGCAATAGCGAAACTAGCTTTGATTGTGTCTGTGTTTCTCTTTGTTTTATTTTTATTTTTATTTGTGAGTCTTTTGTGGTGAGTCTTGTGAGTCTAGGTTATATTTTTAGGTTTCAGGTCTAGTTTTTAAGTTTAGTGCATCATGTATGCATATAGGTCTAGAGGGGATCTAAATGGATGGTTGAGAGATGCCAGGGGAAAAAGAGATAGAGAAATCCAAGATATCATTAAGTGCATAAATGCATCCCGTGTGATAAATCAGGGACGATTTACATACGACTGGGATGGTAACTACTTGGGATTTCAATTTCAGCATAATGATGAAGAAGAGGAGGAGGAAGTTGAAGTTGATTTGGAAGATGAAGTCACTAGAGAACACTACTGGGAAGATGAGTTTGGTGATGAGCTGATTGATATACCATCTGTTCTAGAGGAGGATGTGCATTTTGACCCACTTGGTGATCTACAGATGTTAGAGTCATTATTAAATAGAGATCTAAGTGTGGGTATTCAGGTAGAAGCACATGAGGATGTTGAGGAGATGGAATATATGGAGGTTGAGCTACCTATGATCGAAGGAGAAGTGTTAGTGGAAGAGGTAGAGCGCCAGAGCCGGCCCGTAGGGAAGATAGAGGATGGAGCTCCACTAAAATTCACAAAACCTCGGGAGAAGGCAACAAAAAGGAAGTTAGTGGATCCAAACCGACTGAAGAAAAGGAGAACCAAGCCAGCAAGGTTTGTGCACAACCATTCTCCTCATTACATGCCACGCATCAGGTTTGGTCCAGGGAAGTTTAAATATTGGTGGCCCGACTCATTCAATTGTTTTAAAATGTTCTTCAATTCCATTGGTTTGATTTTTAATCATGAGCGAAAGGAATTGAACGGGCTGGACAGAGGATGGATTAAGGAGAAGCCTCCTGACTGATGTTATGTTAGGGATTTGGGCCTAAGCCCAACTTGTATATAGTGTACATAGCTTTTATTTGGTGTTTCTAGTATATGTAATTGGTGATCGCGATTATGTCAGATTCAAGTGTGGGTATGACATCAGTATTGTTCCATATCACCATTTCGAACGACTGATTTCATTACCGTGCATTAAATCTGATTACTTTTTGCATCACTAGTTGCTTTACTCGATTTTTCTTTTATTTTTGTTAGGTTAATTTTAGTTTTTGCTTTTGTTTAGGGTTGTTTGCTTTTAATTCCATTTTGATTTTAACTCTATTTTCCCTTATTTTTCTAGTTTAATTTAGATTACTTAGGATTTTAACTACTTTAATAGCCTAGTTTAAATTTTGCTTTATTAGAATTAATTTTAATTAACTTTAGTTAAATTAGATATTAGTTTAAGTATAGTTAAATTTAATTTAAGTTTTTAGGAATTAATTAGTTTTAATTTGATTAAATTTTTAGGATTTCTTTTCATTTAATATAAAAAAAATGTATGTATATCGTATATTAAAAATAATAAAAATAATGTATGTTATTTTGTATATTAATACTTATGTAAATGTAAATTAAAATGTTTTGTAACATAAGTGTTGTATATGTGATACTAATGTATGTATGTAAACTTATGTATATTGAATATTAATGTAAATGTAAAATTAAAATAAATATATATGTTGTATGTTAAAAATATAAATGTTGTAAAATAAATAAAGCACTTGTAAAAGTACATTGTAATTTTAAATAATTAATGCCTTAAGTATATAAATAAAATAAATTGTATATTATGAACAAATAATTTTGTACAAAAATAATTTTAATAAAAAAACAATTGTATTGTAAACTATACAATTTAGTATGTATTTTAGAAATAAATAAGTTATATGTATGTATCATATTGTAACCTAACAAATAAATTTGTATACTTGTACTATCACTTGTACTAAATTAATAAATATTGTATGTACAATACTATAATAAATATGTATAACATATGTGTATAATACTTTTAACATAAATAAAATTTGTAAATTTATACTTGTATGAAATAATTGAACACAAAATGTATGTATAATATGTTTGTATAATTTTTGTAACTTATTAAATAAATTGTATACTAAAATAAAAGTTGTATATTTATATCAAATGTTGTTGTAATATTTTGTTGTTGTTGTTGTATGATTGTTTCAAATTGTATATTATTGTTTATGTTGTAACATTGTATCTAATGGTGTTTGTATTATTGTAATATATTTGTTGTTGTATTAACAATTGTATATTTGAGTTTGTGATTGTATATATAGAAAGGCACGCGGCTTCACTCACGACATGATTGCAAATTATCAGGGAGTCCGCCTCTTTACTTTGTTGTATTCTAGTTTTTATTATCTTTCGCCAGTTCTAAATCCACATTGAGGACAATGTGTTGTTCTAAGTGTGGGTATGACAGGCTGGCGCCTTTTAATTTTAATTTTACTTTTTGTAAATTAGGTTATTTTTGAAATTTTTGTAAATAAATAAAAACTTGTAATTAAATAATTCAATTTGTAAATATTTGAAGTTAAAAACACAAAAAATTAAAAAAAAAATTGAAAAAAATTCACAAAAAGATTTTTCTTTCAATTGAGTCAGTTGTAAATATTTAATCAAGTCAGTTATTGAGTCTTTTTATTTTCAGTTAATCTAGTTGGTTTGTTTGAGATCTTAATTTGCAATCTGGTTTTAACCACTCGTACTCAATTACATTCGGGTGGCGGCTACGCAGACTACTTCATTTGCAAACAGCCGGCTATTGATTATCTTATTTTTGGATCAGACTCATTCGTGCTGATATTGCGTTATCAGCTAAGTCTTTTCCACTTTTTACCTTATTTTTATCTTTCTGTAAATATTGGTTTGTTTATTTATTTTGCATGTTTTGATTGTGTATAGAGTTTTAGGATGTATATATCTAGAGTCTTGAAAAAATGTCCTTGTTTTGGCTTGCATTTTACAAATGGAAGATGATCGAACTATGATTAGGGCTTAGGATTTTATAGGCTAACTTGTGTATTGATTTGGAATTTGTTGGTAGGCCCAGCCGATAAAAAGTTCCTTAGGATTGATAGAATAAACTTAAATTCAGGATTCTTGTGGGTTTAAGACTTGGAAAATTCGGGAAATCTGAAACTATATAATAGTGAATAAAGGAACCTCTGTAAACTAACAACCTAGATTTCTTAAAATTTAAACTTGGCACATATGTTCTCTTTTTATGAAAATAAATCCGAGACTTATGGCGCCCGCTAAATAAAAGAAATTCCACAATCCACTAAGTGAGCTGAGCCTGTGCAAATAAAGAAAGAGAGAATAAGAGCTAAAAAGCAGTTGTCATACCCCGGCTCATAACCGAGTGAAACAGTGCTGTAATATGCTCAAGTAAGGTAAAAGAAAAAGAAAAATGAGAGAATAAAAAGGCAAAATGCTCACACCTTCATCCATCTCCATCATTAGGTTAAAATTTTAACTTTATCTAGGTAGTTTGCATATAGAGGTAGGTTTAAGTCTTTTGATTTAATCATGTGCCTTGAAAGCTGTTATTTAGGATTAAGATAATTCGTTTTGACCAAGGGATGGGATCCATAAGATGAATGATTTAACTTGAACATAAATAAATCATGATTAGGGAACTTGAAATCGGTGTTTGGGTTTAGATTGGACATTTATACCAACAATCGCGGTTAATACACAAGGATTTAAGATTATTAAACCTTTGCATATTAAAAACCTAGACCTGATCTATGATTCCATTTTATCAGCTTTTTCGAGGACGAAAAAGGTTTAAGTGTGGGTATTTTTGATGTGTTAGTTTAACACATCAGTTTTTGTACATATTCGAGTCCATTTTCATTGGTTTTGTTTATATTTCGAGTCGATTGTATTTCCTTTTTACATTTTAGGGTTTTTATGCAGGAATGTGTCCCGGAGGAGCGGAAATGAAGGCAAACGGGCGTCGGAATCAAGAGCGGGTGACCAAGCGAAGAAATCAAGGAAATTGGCCCTAGGCGGTACGCCTGTCGTGGAAGCTTGGACCCAGGCGATGCGCACGGCATCATCAACCTCCAATCATCCATTCAACCCGCGCGTAACGCCTGACTTTGGGCAGGCACGTCAGGCGTTACGCCCCAGATGGATTTCAAGCCCAAAAACCCTAATTTCAAGCCCTCTATAAATGGATCGCATTCCAGCCGTTTTAGGGGTCTTCTTTTGCGTCTTTGGAACCCTAATCGAGCCTAGGAGCTGCTGGAGCTTAACCATGGAGTATTTGGCTTGATTAGGGCTTGTTGAAGTGAAGAAGGACCTTGATCTTGAGTATTTTCCTTCTCTTTACATGTTCTTAGTTTAAAGTTTTGATCTTTGATGTTCTTAGACTTGATTCAGACTTGTTTAGCTACTGTTAGCATGATTTGTGGCTAGATCTATGGTTGTATCTAGGTTTGGGATGATAAAGTTGTGAACTTTGATGATTTTGGACTTGATTTATGCTTGATGATGATATATGCTTTGTAATCAGTTGTAAAGATTGAAACTTTGATGGTTTTTACAGATGTTGAATGATTGTATTTGATGTATGTTTGATCCACATGTGTTTAGGAAGGTCTTTCCACACATAGATGCATGTTAGGCCTACTACTTTGTGTTTTAGGTTAGTTTATGGGTTGTTGATCACATTCCATAGGATTAGACTTCATTAAATATAGTTATTTGCATGTGTAACCTAACCTAGAAATCCGGGAGGTGATAGGTTAGATGGTTGGTCTCTTACACTTAGGATTTTTGAGTTAAACGACCCGGGAGGGCGTTGTCTTAGATCTACTTAGTGTTAGTGTCAATCCATGTCAAAGTTGTCAACTTTATGGCTCTCTAGTGTCCTAGGATACAAACGGGTGGAGAAATCCGGGAGGTGATCCACCCGTTAGAGTGCAATTGCATGTCGGGGAATCCGGGAGGATACCCGATTGACTAGTGCATATATTACAGCCTTAGGATTCCTATTGGAGTTTCCTGGTATCTGATCTGGGTCCCCTTTAGGTACTTCTAGGTCTGTTCATTAAGATCCTAGTCTTCATCCTTAATAAATCAGTCCAGATCAGCATCTGTCACACTTTTGATTCCCAGCCTAGGTACACCAGTTTTCCTCACTACTGTTAGATTCCAGTTTCATTGTCAGTTTTCGTGTTGCTATTCTTAGTGTAGTTATTAGTTTAGAGTGTTTCAGTCAGTTTAGTCAGATTAGGTTATCAGTTGCACTAAAAAGCCCCCCTCTTTTACCTTAGTTAAGTTCACAGTCTAGGTTTAGTTTGTTATACTAGTGTCCGTTGGTTCGATATCCGGACTTCCGTCAGCTATTTTGCCACCGACAGGTACACTTGCCTTAGGAGCGGTCTAGTTTAGGTTTTCCGATTATTACTAGGAGTTTAGGTTAAGTATAGGTCTAGGATTAGATTTGGTGTCTTTAGCTTAGGTTAATTAGATTAAATTTAGTCTGGTTTTTAGTATACTGACCGCTCGCATCACTTGCTCAGGTGATGAACAGGTTTAAGCTAAGGCTTTGGATTGCATGCTAGGCGGCCTAGATAGAGGACCTAGTTGATTTTGGAAGCACATATTTTGTTAATCATACGAATCACTTTTGGTTGTCTTGTACAGATTACAAGATAGAAAACATTGATTCTTTTGTAAGGTTTACCGAGTTAAATTACTGAACATTGACATTGTAATTTAACTTTGTAATCCTATTTAAATGCTTTATTGTGCTTTAGTTATTCTTAACATTGGAAAGCCAAACCATCGTCGTGTTCGTTCGAATGACGATTCGAACGAATACGCGCGATGGTGACGAGTTCTGATGAAACAAAATGAAAACGAAAACGAAAACGAAGAATGATACGAACGATCACAAATTTAAGGAAATATAATATTTCCTGTTTTACAATTTTGAAACTCATCAAAAATAAGTTAAAAAGAAACAATCTTAAATTAAAACGCGTACATACGCGAAAGAATTTACAAAACGCGCAAAATATTAATTTTCGATAAATAAATTAAAGAATACGATATTTAAAATAATTTCAAATGAAAATTGTATTCTAAACATTCTAAAATAATCCTTTTTATTTAAATTACGAAAAATACACGTAACGATCCGGAAACACAACGAAAATACGAACCGAGCAACCGAAATGAACCCGAACACGCACGGGGTATAAGAACCCATGTACAAGCATTAAATCACATTAATTTCATTCGCCTACACCCTTCTCTCTCTAGATTTTCGTTTTCTTTCCCTCTCTTGAAAATTCCACCATTTACAAGCTTGGAAGCTCCATATCTCAATCGTTTCTCAACGAAATTGGGTGATTCTCGGACCTACACGAAGCTCTTGAAGTCCTCTACATAGAAGTACAGCAGATCTACGAATTCAACCAGCCATTTTGGAGGTAAAGGACCATGTAGTTGCTGAAAAATTAGTTTGTTGACCTTTTGTTCGATCACCACCCTCAAACCGGTTTAATGAACACACACACACACCCTTTATATTTTCGAGGGCTAACCATCGTCTGTGGCTCACCATGGAGCAATTTTTCAAACACTTAGAGCTTGATGAAGATGGTACAACTGAAAACAGGTTCGCTGGAGACTAATGAGTGAACCTAGGTCGAGCCGAGCCTGTATTGATACTTTGCCGAACCCTTCCCATTTTCTCTGCATGCGGCTACGAACCCTCTCCCAAGGAGGGAACCTGGAAACCCTAGTCACGAACCCCACCCAGCCGAACCCATGCAGCGAACCTATGTATTACCCACGAACCCTTTGGCTGGCTACGAACCATCCCTAAGCCACGAACTCTAGGCGAACCCTAAGGAGTACCGAACCTTCCTGTTGGTTGTCACGAACCTTATTGCATTCCACGAACCCTTCTACTTGCATGGATGACCGAACCTTAACCCTCACGAACCCTAAGGTTCGTTGGATGGACTACAGCCAAACCTGTTAGGCCAACCATTGCCGAACCCTTGAATTCCATTGGACGAACCTTATGTGGGCTACGAACTAAGAACTGGGCGAACCTACAACCTCGGCCGAACCCTTGTGTCCTCACCGAACCTATGCTCTTGAAGTGGTCACCGAACTTGCCAAAAGAACCTAAAGGTTCGCTGCCCTAGTTGATCACTTTAGTATACCTCGGCCGAAATCAATTGAAGCCCAGCAAGGATATATCGGCCCAAGTCTAGTTTCCTCATTGGCCCATGTATAAACCATGAGCCCACCTTGGTTCTACAACTGGCCCAATAATCGGCCCAAACCT
The DNA here is from genome assembly GCA_009363875.1 of Mikania micrantha. Taxonomy (NCBI): domain Eukaryota; kingdom Viridiplantae; phylum Streptophyta; class Magnoliopsida; order Asterales; family Asteraceae; genus Mikania; species Mikania micrantha. The sequence goes on from CM018681.1 coordinate 60,889,858, forward strand.
TGTTCTGTTCGTCGGCCCATTTGATTAACCCAACACTTAGATTAATCCATAATTGGCCCAATAGTTGGCCCATGGCCACTATTCGGCCCACAGTTATTTTAATTGGCCCACTAGTATTTATCCGGCCCAATAAAATTCAAGACATTAAAGAACATACGCACAAACGTTTAAAAATCAATAATCATCTTATGCATGAATTTTCGTTTTAGTAATTACAAGGGGAATAAGTAGTTGATTAAGCAAAACTTGCAAGGAAATAAACTTCTAGTTAGAATTTATAACTTGTAAACTAAGCTTGAAGTGGAGAAACTGCAAATGATGAAAGAAGTCAATAATACTTTACATGTCGTATTGAATTACGGGCCGGATAATGAACAAGACTCGCGGGTGTTAGTCAACTTTAGGACTAACACGACGCATACGCAAACAACCTACAATGTAAACTTATAAACAATAATGCTATGAAATCAATACAAGATCGTGAATATCACACAAGTACAAACAAAGAGAGCGTATATTCTTGTCTTTACTTAGTCAACCACTACGGACACAAGGTGAGTTCATTTGTCCCTTTTCAAACTTATTTGTTTTACTTCGGGACTGAGAAGCATGTCAAACATTTTAATAAACTATTGAAATGTTATTTAATGCTTTTAAACTTAAACATGATGCTTATATCGATGCTTATGATTGGAAACTAGTATTCTTGGAGAAGCTATAAACTTGATACTTATACTACAAACTAGAATCTTGAAACTATATGTTGGATGCTTAAGCGGGAAACTAAATGCTTAAACGTGAGACTTAATGCTTATGCTAGAAACAATATGCTTAAACTTGAGACTTAAAGCTTATGCTAGAAACTATATACTTCAACTCGAGACTTGATGCTTATGCTATGGAAATCATGATGAGACTATACGTGGATGCTTGAATCTATATGCTTGAAACTATGATTGTGCGCGAAATACTAAGCATGTATCTAATCATGGGCTACGTAATTGCTAAACTTCTGCTAGAGCAGAGCTTGTACCTATGTATTGAGATACATGAAAACTAAACCATGACGAGGCTAAGCTATTATCTATATAAGAGACATGTAATTGCTAAACTTCTGCTATAGCAGAGCTTTTGTCTGCTTATATGAGATATGTAATTGCTGGATTGTTTGTGTATGCATGGCTTGTGTCTATGTATGAGATACGTAATTGCTAAACTTCTGCTATAGCAGAGCTTGTATCTTGTATAGGAGACACGTAATTGCTAGACTAAGCTTAACTAATTAATGAGATACGTAATGGCTAAACTTCTGCTAGAGCAGAGCTTGTATCTAGCCGTGAGCTACATAATTGCTATACTTCTGCTATAGCAGAGCTTGTACTCACGCATGAGATTAGGGAAAGCTACACTTTGTGCGTGTGAAACTATGATGCTTGTTAAACTTACTTTGAAGCTAATACTTACGAATGCTATAGACTTGTAAACTTTGGAAACAGAAAACTAAAGCTATGATGAGGATTAGGTTGAAAGGTAGGTAAAATGCTTAATTATTATTAACAACAGTGTCATATGCGGATTAGTTTGTGGTGGGACGGCGTCTGGGCAGGTTGTAGGCTCGACTCAGGGTTATGCCCTATATATAAGCATACCGATTTGGATATTACATGTGGAGTTAATAAGATTAAGGTTTTACCGAAAGAGGTTTGTTAAAGCTATTTTAAACTTATAAACTTTATGAACTCACCAACCATTGTGTTGACTTTGTTTTCTTACATGCTTGCTCAGGTGATGAACAGGTTTAAGCTAAGGCTTTGGATTGCATGCTAGGTGGCCTAGATAGAGGACCTAGTTGATTTTGGAAGCACATATTTTGTTAATCATACGAATCACTTTTGGTTGTCTTGTGCAGATTACAAGATAGAAAACATTGATTCTTTTGTTAGGTTTACCGAGTTAAATTACTGAACATTGACATTGTAATTTAACTTTGTAATCCTATTTAAATGCTTTATTGTGCTTTAGTTATTCTTAACATTGATGCTATGTAAACAATCTGATCATCACGATTATCACTCACGATATCGCGCCCCGAGAACCTTCCGCCCGACGGGGACTTCGATCCAACCCCGCCGGCTCGTTTACAGCCCTAATAATAACAACAACGATTCAAGAATGTTACAAGTCTGAATCAGATTAGGGGTGTTCAGTTTTCGAATCGGACTCGAAAAAATCGAAATTTCAATTCGATTTGAAAATCACCAAGTCGAAATTCGAATAAAATTATTTATATATATGTATATTTATTTTATATATATACAAGTAGTTAATATATTTAAAAATTAAATTTTTTAGTTAGGTAGTTTAATTTATAAAAAGTGAAGTCCTATTACACACATGTCAACCCAATTATACTATACATATAATTTTATCAGTTTGAATGTTATCTCTAGTATTGCAAATTAAATGTTGGTTATTTGATATTTATATCTTTAAGGTTTATTTGATATTTTAAATGCATAACACATGTATACAATTATAAACAATTTTTTAATTAAATTTGAATCAAACTAATTCGAATTCGAATCAAGTTCAAATCGAATTCGATTCGAATTCTTAATGCGAATACGAATCGAATTCGAATCTACTTAAAAAATTCAAAATTCGAAATCATTCGGTTCGAAATATTCGAGTTATTCGACATTCAATTCGATGAACATCCCTAAGTAGGATGGATTACAGCCAGAGACGACAATTTTCATTATATTATTATAGGTCTTGGTATTTCACTGCTGCATCGTATATATAAAGGTTATTAGATTTAAATACTACCAAATTTAACCTGTTGGCCGGCAATACTCCTAATTGGGGAATGTTTGATGGCACTCTCATCTTTCAACAAATTTTCCATCGGCACTCAGTTTGACATTTTTTTTGATGAAGTGTAATAGCATAATAGAGTGCCACCAGAAACTATGTTGAAAGTTGAGAGTGCCACAAAATATTTTCTCAGTTAAGATTATTGTCCGCCAATAAGTCAAAGTTTGGAGTACTTAAATCCAACAACCCTATATATAACACTCTTGCGCACACATCTACATCGTGCAAAATGACATACATGTAAAATGTTATAACATATTTATATCCCAAGTGCAATGTACTAGTTTTTTAAAAAAATGTCTTTCATGAAAAATACAATAAGAGATACACTCGTTGAAGAGAATAAAAATCTCTATTTTATAGTATAATACATTTAAAATCGTGACAAACTATATAAAAGTTACTTGTATTTTTGAAAAATTGTTGGAACTAATACTTAAGAAAATAGCTGATACCATACCATGAGTCGATTTCCTTTTTTACCTCTCTCAACCCTCCCAATTATATAATTTTCCATTTATCATCTTGTTAATCTTAACCCTTATATTAATTAGTGTGTTTAGCCCGAACTACACATAATTTATAAACTCTACATTAAGCTAGTAACTAGATATAAAGAGTCAAACAGTGCATAAAGCATCAAAAGGCGCATGAATTGACAAACTAATTTAGGGGTGTAAACATATCAAACCGGCTCATCAAATACTCGGGATCAGATCGGTAAAAAGCTCGAATAAGCCGAGCATAAACGAGTGTAACATCAGTGCCGGAACCGTCACCGGAACAGTGATCTCTACAGTTCATGAACAGAAAACAGGTACAAGCTACAAACATTTTATCTCATTTCGTATTCATATTACTTATCATTATCATTTTGTGTTGTCATAGATCAGATTCAGAAACAGTTAACAGAAACACAGTTCAGAACAATGGTTCTTGAGTCAGATAATTATTTGACAACACAGAACCATCATATGATTATTTGTTTAGGATTTATTATGTATAAACGTATGTGAGGCTTTACAGAACAAAACACACGAATATTGTTATGTGAATGCTAAATTGACGGGTTATTCGTATAGGTGACGATCTGTACGAATAAATCTGAAAGTTTAACGTTCTGAGTGATATTCTTTAATTAGAAAACAAGATTGAAAAGTATAGTTATCGTCGTGTTCGTACGGGTGACGATTCGAACGAATACGCGCGACGACCGTACATTTCGATTTAAACAGTTAATTTTGTTTTAAATTTTTAATAAATAAGAAGATATTAGTTAATTTATTAGGAATCACAACCTGGAATAATTAAATAAACTCTATTTTATAAAAATCGCGTCTTAGTTGCGAAAACTACGCGGTCTGGAAATTTTACGCTAAACCGAACGAGACCGATTAACCGGGTGTTATGGAATTTATTATTATGGCATTAAATTGCCATAACTCTTCTCACCAACCTCTCTCTCTCTCTTCATCACGTTCTCTCTCTCTCTCTCTCTAGTTTTTCACAAAGAAACCATCTTCTTTTCAAGATTTAGAGGCTTAAATCTAGTTGGATTCAAGAGTTCTAGGTGTCAAGACGTTCCTTTCAACACATAGATCACGGAAGTACAATTTATTCGAACTTCCATCCACGAAATCTAAGGTAAATCATTGTTTTAAATTCGGTTTTATAGGGTTTTCATGAGTACAATTGGTTTTGTTACTATAACCGGCATCCAACACTTAAAACACATAGATACACGCATAGATACGTTGGGATATATAGACAACTGAACATTAGCAGGTATAGATCGGGAATGGAGGTAAAATTATGCAGGTTCGTGAAGGGTTGATGGCTGGCCGAACTACGCAGCAAGTCCACGAACCCTGGCCTAACAGCCGAACCCTTACTCACTTTGCCGAACCCTGCAAGTTCTGGACGCCGAACCCTGCAAGTTCTGGGTGCCGAACCTGCTAACTTTGATCACTTTCTGCAACGAACCCTGCATGAGCTGCAGGAGTTGACCCAGCCGAACCTTGTAGTCATGTGCAACGAACCCTGCTGCTAAACCACGAACCATCCCTTTCTGCAACAAACCCTAGGACTCCCGAACCCAGGACCCTTAGCCGAACTACGTGGGAGACGAACCCTTGCATGGCCGAACCATGGCCATGCAACTCACGAACCTGTGATGACAAACCCTCTTTGTAACAGACGAACCTTAAAGGTTCGTTGAACTGTGTCACTGCCGAACTCTTGGATCAAATTAGCCGAACTATGAGGGTTCGTTGGGATTGGAAGAGTTAGCCGAACCTATGGTGGCTAACTCAATAAGGTTCGCTGCCCTATACACTATATCGAACCTAGGAGTTGTATAATGTGGTTAATATGAGTCTAGGAGTCAAGAAACAAATGATATAATATAGTAAATGGTTAGTGGATCATTCAAATCTATCGTTTGCATGGGAAGTTGATAACATAAGTTGCATGCATGTATAAACATATCGTGTATGCATGGGTTAGGGATACCTATGACAAAATAATACTTGACATACAATAGCAACGCAACGTGAGTTGTTAATGGACATAGGATGGATTCATAATCGAATAACATTTTCATGGAATCATGAGAATCAAAGGTTCAAGTCTAGAAACCAAATAGAAATCAAAGAAGTTCAATTGGGCCTAAGTGGGCCCAATGGGGCTTAGTGAAGCCCATCATGTATTAAATGATGACGTAAATCATGTAATGATATTTTGATAAAATAAATGGCATTGTGAATTTAGTTAAAAGATGATTTAGTAAATTTCTAAAATCTGGTTTAATTTGAAATGTAAATTGTAAATGACACCGGTTTCTTTTAAGTTATTAAGTTAATTGTAATGGTTTGATTTAAATATTTACTTTGATTCAATTGTTTGAGGACTTGTTGAAAAAGAGACGATTTAATTGTCTGGAATTGTTTTAAAAACAAAGGAAACTCTGCCGAAATTTTCTAAAATTTAAAAGTAAGATATTATAATTTATCATGGGAAGTGGGATCATATGAAGGGTAATTAAGATAGATTAGATCATAGATACATTTAGCACTAGGACACATAGTTACACACACAACAAGACTCAAACCTTAGGCACAACGACTACTACGCGTACTTATTATATTCGAATTCTTATAAAATAACTCAGGAACTGAAGAAACTTAGCTTACAACAAGAGCGCGCATTTTGTATTTGATCATTGACATAGCAACACAGGTGAGTTCATTGCCCCTTTTCTAACATTTTTGTTTTAAAACGCGGGGCTGAGAAGCATGCGTAAACTGTTTATTTAAATTGTTTATTGAATGCTTTTAAATTGTATGTTTTACATATGTATAAATGTTATCCTAGATCATATCTAGGAAGATTTTATGCAGGTTATTAACTGATTCACTTATATATTAAGTGAATAATCAAGTTAAACTAAACTTTTCAATAAGTCAAAACATTTCAAACAAATCAACTAGACATTTTGACAAATCAAGTGGGTGAATTCAAGGGATCAAAACAAACATTTTGACAAATCAAGTGGGTGAATTCAAGGAATCAAATCAAACATTTTGACAAAACAAGTGTGGGACATCAAGACATCAACAAAACAATCTTTGCAAAGATAACATTCAATGTTCTACAAACCAAGTGTTTGTTGAACAATGAATCAAGTGTACTACCGATCGATGAATCTTGTATTCTATGATCAACACATCAAGTACATCTTGTGACAGAATCAGACGATCATTAAATCATTTTTAAGGGAAAATCTGGGAAATATCAGAGATAGCATACGCCAAAAACATTGACGAAACATAAAATCCTGCATTTCAAGAAGTCCTAGCTAGACCGTTTGACTTGTAGGTCGTATGTTTGAGGATATTTACAGCTTCCCTAACTACTAAGTACCTAGATTGACAGACTAGTCTACTCGAGTATGACCATAGGCCCCAATCATAAGGACTTAGATTTTATTAAATGTTTATTTACTTGTTTAATTAAGCATTTATAACTGTTATACAATTGTGTGGTTGATCATATTGTGTGATGAACTTGTGAAATCAACATAGATTTCAAATGATTGTAATGACAGGGACAACAAACAGGAGAACTTATGGGATTGTGTTAAGGGTAAAAATGCTTAATTATCATTAACAACAGTGTCATATACAGATTAGTATGTGGTGGGACGGTGGCTGGGCGGGCGGTAAGTTCGACCCTACATATGCCCTATATATAAGCATACCGATTTGGATATTACATGTGAAGTTAATGAGGTTAAGGTCTTTACCAAAGGAGGTTTTCAAATCATTATCAAATCATTTTCAAATCATTTTCAAATACTAAACTATATAAACTCACCAACCATGTGTTGACCTTTATTTTTGCATGACTTCTCAGGTGACGAACAGGTCAATTAGGAAGTCATTTCTTTTGGACTAGGACTTCAGATAGAAGACTAGTATTTTGGACCTGCATACTTTTGAAGACATCATGATACAATTTATTTGTATATCTTGTGTGAATACAAGATAGTCATTTATTGATGTTTTACAATAGATTTACATTGTTAAATTATAAACGTTACTGCTGTAATTTAACTTTGTAATTCTATTTTATTTAGCATTTCTCATTTATATCATGTGCAATGTAAACAATCTGATCACTCCTGATTATCACTCCCGATATCGCGCCCCGGGAACCTTCCGCCCGACGGGGGAACCCGATCCTACCCCGCCGGCTCGGGGTGTGACAGATTGGTATCAGAGCCATGGTTATAGAGAAATATAGGTCACTTATTTAAATGGTTTGGCCTAGACTATAACCTAAGGACCCTGCGTGTAGAGAAAGTAAGACTTAAGACTTATTTGCATATTGTCTTCTATATTCGATCATTGCACTAACCGATGACTTTATTGGTTATGATCAGAATGCCTCCACGAAGACAACCTCCCTTGATACAGCTACCACCTCAAGACTTGGCTCCACACTCCTCCACACCGTCTCCGAATGACTCTCCACCACCACCTCCTCCACCTCCTCCTCCCCCTCCTCCATTGATTACTCAAGCATCTGGTTCAGGCACAACACCGACTATGGACCCTGCTACTATCGCTCTGGTGACGTTACTGAGTAGCCAGATGACGAATCAGATGAAAGAGGCAATACCGGAGATGTTCCTTCGTCTTCGTAATGAGATCCTCAACACTGGCAACACATCAGGAGAAGCCAGTGGAAATACTGGAGATTCATCTCACTACTCCTACAAGTCCTTTGTAGGATGTAAACCACCCAGTTTTAGTGGGTCTGAAGGTGCCGTTGGACTAATCCAATGGATTGAGAAGATTGAGGCAACATTGGATCTTTGCAGCTGTCCCGAACATCACAAGGTCCGTTACTCAGCGGGGACATTCAACAAACGGGCTCTGACCTGGTGGAATGGTCAGATCAATGCCCGGGGAAGAGAAGAAGCCATGGCCATGCCATGGGAAGACTTCAAGACACTGCTACGAACATAATTCTGCCCCAAGAATGAGCTGCAGAAGTTGGAGGTTGAACTATCCAACCATGTGATGAAAGGTGCTGATCACATGGGTTACACTACTCGTTACCACGAGTTAGTTGCTTTGGTGCCAGACATGGTACCAACTCTGGAGAAAAGGATAGACCGTTATGTGGGTGGACTCCCCGCCTGCATTCAGGGCATGGTTGTTTCAGCCAACCCTACTACTGTCGAATCCGCAGTGAGACTGTCTGGGAAACTCACTGATCTTATGGTGGCCTCTGGAGTTTTAAAGAAAGAGGCTGAACCCAACAAGAACAAAGCTGAGCCATCAAAGAAACCCTCCCATCATCAGAAGAAGAAACAGAAGACCATCAAGAACTACACAGTGGCCACACCTCTGCAACAAATAGCAGCAGCACCACAAAACCCCAACCGCAAACCCTACACTGGCACGTTTCCTTTGTGTGCCAAGTGTCAGTATCACCACACTGCTGACACTCCCTGCAAGCATTGCACAGGATGTGGAAGAAAGGGCCATTGGGTCCAACACTGTAGGATGACTCCTAATCAAGCAGTCAACAATGCTGCTTTGGCTCTTCCTCCACCAGCTAATCAGAACCATGGTGGATGCTATAACTGTGGCGAACAAGGCCACTTTGCGAAGAACTGCCCGAAGAAGGCACAACCAGCAGTTCAAGCACCCCGTGGACGAGCCTTTGCTATCGGAGCACCAGCTGCACGCCAGGACCCAAATGTGGTCACTGGTACGTTTCTCTTACATGACTTTTATGCATCTGTCTTATTTGATACCGGTGCGGATCAGAGTTTTATCTCTACCGACTTTGCATGCCAACTAGATTCCATAGAGGAACAGTTAGACTCCCCTTACACTATAGAAGTAGCTAACGGGAAACAGATCACAGTTAGTACAGTTTATAAGAACTGCCCATTGACACTAAATGATTTTACATTTACCATCGATTTGATACCAATGGAGCTGGGTAGTTTTGACATCATTGTGGGAATGGATTGGCTTTCATCTAACCGAGTGGAAGTCATCTGTTCTGAGAAGCTGCTTCGAATTCCATTGCCGAGTGATCGTGTATTGGAAGTTAAAGGGGACCAAGCAAAGCGAAGTGTCAAAATCATTTCTTGCATAAAGGCGCGTAAATGTCTACAGAAGCGGTGCATAGCATTCCTGGCTCACGTGGTGGATAAAGAGAAAGATAAGAAGGAGATTCAAGATGTACCAGTAGTGAAAGAGTATCCCGAAGTATTTCCTGAAGACCTACCAGGTTTGCCACCTGTGCGACCGGTAGAGTTTCGTATTGACTTAATTCCTGGAGCAACTCCTGTTGCTAAATCTCCTTACAGGTTAGCACCTTCAGAGATGCAGGAATTGTCTAATCAGTTACAGGAGTTACTTGACAACGGTTTCATCAGACCGAGCTACTCACCTTGGGGAGCTCCGGTTTTGTTCGTGAAGAAGAAAGATGGATCGTTCAGAATGTGCATAGATTACAGAGAGCTGAACAAACTAACCATCAAGAATCGGTACCCATTGCCGAGGATTGATGATTTGTTTGACCAACTACAAGGAGCACGGTATTTCTCGAAGATTGACTTACGGTCTGGATATCATCAACTGAGAGTTCAAGACGAAGACATACCGAAAACGGCCTTCCGAACAAGATACGGGCATTACGAATTCATGGTGATGCCCTTCGGATTGACAAATGCACCCGCGGTTTTCATGGACCTCATGAACCGAGTGTGCAGGCCGTACTTGGATCAGTTTGTCATTGTCTTTATTGATGACATACTGATTTATTCCAAGACCAAAACAGAACATGAGCAACACCTTAGAAAGATCTTGGAGCTGTTGAAGGAAAAGAAACTCTACGCCAAATTCTCCAAATGCGAATTCTGGCTAAGAGAAGTTCAATTTCTGGGTCATGTGGTCAACAGCGAGGGAATTCATGTAGACCCTACCAAGATTGAAGCGATAAAGAATTGGGACACTCCGAAGACACCGACGGAGATACGGTCTTTTCTGGGATTGGCGGGTTATTACAGAAGGTTTATCTCAAACTTTTCTAAGATAGCTTTGCCTCTCACTAAGCTAACCCAGAAAAGCGAACCGTTTGTCTGGGAGCAGAAACAGGAAGATGCTTTTCAGACATTGAAACAGAAACTATGTGATGCTCCGATTCTATCTCTCCCAGAAGGCTGTGATGACTTTGTTGTATACTGTGATGCTTCCCATCAGGGACTCGGTTGTGTGTTAATGCAACGGGACAAAGTCATAGCCTATGCATCAAGACAGTTAAAGATTCATGAGAAGAATTATACTACTCATGATCTTGAACTGGGAGCTGTAATCTTCGCGTTGAAGATTTGGCGACATTACTTATATGGCACCAAGTGTACCATATTCACTGATCACAAAAGTCTACAGCACATCTTTGATCAGAAGGAGCTCAACATGCGACAGCGCCGTTGGGTTGAACTTCTGAATGACTACGATTGTGTGATCAAATACCATCCGGGAAAGGCGAACGTTGTAGCCGATGCCTTGAGCCGGAAGGAACGGGTCAAACCCCTACGTGTTAGAGCAATGGGGATAACCGTGCAGACCAGTTTAAGTGACAAGATTATTCAAGCTCAACAAGAAGCACTGGACCGAGATAATCTGAAGAAAGAACTTGATTGCGGAGCAGAGAAACAGTTTGACACGAATCCTGATGGTATGATCTACTACAAGGAACGTATATGGATCCCTGCAGTAGATGAATTGAGAAAACTTATCTTCGATGAAGCACACAAGACTAAATACTCTGTTCATCCAGGTGCTAATAAGATGTACCAAGACTTGCGTGGATTTTATTGGTGGCCTGGAATGAAGAAGGACATAGCCGAATACGTCGGTCAATGTCTAACGTGTGCGAAGGTAAAGGCGGAACACCAGAGACCGTCTGGTCTATTGGAGCAGCCTGAGATTCCGCTCTGGAAGTGGGAACAAATAGCTATGGATTTCATTACCAAGCTACCCCGCACTTCCAGCGGTCATGATGCAATTTGGGTAATCATTGATCGTTTAACCAAATCTGCTCATTTCTTGCCCATGCGTGAGAACTTCACCATGGATAAACTGGCAAGATTATACATCAATGAGATAGTGGTACGCCACGGTGTGCCATTGTCTATTATTTCTGATCGAGATAGCAGATTCACATCAAGGTTCTGGCAATCATTACAGAAATCTCTAGGGACACAGTTGAATCTGAGTACAGCTTACCACCCACAAACGGATGGCCAAAGCGAACGTACTATCCAAACCCTAGAGGACATGTTGAGAACCTGTGTATTGGACTTCGGTGGAAATTGGGATTCCCATTTGCCACTGATTGAGTTCTCCTATAATAACAGTTACCACAGCAGTATCGGATGTGCACCGTTCGAGGCTCTTTATGGCCGGAAATGTCGATCACCGATTTGTTGGACTGAAATTGGAGACAACCGAATAACGGGGCCAGAACTAATACAAGAAACCACTGACAAGATAGCTCAGATTCAAAGAAGACTACAAGCAACAAGGAGCAGACAAAAGAGCTACGCCGACAAACGGCGCAAGCCGTTGGAATTCCAAGTGGGGGATCGTGTAATGTTGAAAGTATCCCCGTGGAAAGGCGTGGTACGCTTTGGAAAGAAAGGCAAATTAGCACCACGATACGTGGGACCGTTCGAGATCATCGAACGTATAGGTCCTGTAGCCTATCGACTGAGGTTACCAGATGAACTCAGTGGTGTGCATGATGTGTTTCACGTCTCAAACTTAAAGAAATGCCTTGCTGACGAGTCTCTCGTCATTCCAATAGAAGAGATTCAAGTCGATGAACAGTTACATTTCATTGAAGAACCTTTAGAGATTATGGATCGCAAGGTTAAACAACTGAGGCGAAGCCGTATTCCTATTGTAAAGGTTCGATGGAATTCAAGACGCGGGCCCGAGTTTACTTGGGAACGTGAAGATCACATGAAGTTAAAGTAACCCCAACTGTTTGAAGAGGAAGCTGTACCCGATAACAACTCTTAAATTTCGGGACGAAATTTCTCTAACAAGGGGAGACTGTAACATCAGTGCCGGAACCGTCACCGGAACAGTGATCTCTACAGTTCATGAACAGAAAACAGGTACAAGCTACAAACATTTTATCTCATTTCGTATTCATATTACTTATCATTATCATTTTGTGTTGTCATAGATCAGATTCAGAAACAGTTAACAGAAACACGGTTCAGAACAATGGTTCTTGAGTCAGATAATTATTTGACAACACAGAACCATCATATGATTATTTGTTTAGGATTTATTATGTATAAACGTATGTGAGGCTTTACAGAACAAAACACACGAATATTGTTATGTGAATGCTAAATTGACGGGTTATTCGTATAGGTGACGATCTGTACGAATAAATCTGAAAGTTTAACGTTCTGAGTGATATTCTTTAATTAGAAAACAAGATTGAAAAGTATAGTTATCGTCGTGTTCGTACGGGTGACGATTCGAACGAATACGCGCGACGACCGTACATTTCGATTTAAACAGTTAATTTTGTTTTAAATTTTTAATAAATAAGAAGATATTAGTTAATTTATTAGGAATCACAACCTGGAATAATTAAATAAACTCTATTTTATAAAAATCGCGTCTTAGTTGCGAAAACTACGCGGTCTGGAAATTTTACGCTAAACCGAACGAGACCGATTAACCGGGTGTTATGGAATTTATTATTATGGCATTAAATTGCCATAACTCTTCTCACCAACCTCTCTCTCTCTCTTCATCACGTTCTCTCTCTCTCTCTCTCTAGTTTTTCACAAAGAAACCATCTTCTTTTCAAGATTTAGAGGCTTAAATCTAGTTGGATTCAAGAGTTCTAGGTGTCAAGACGTTCCTTTCAACACATAGATCACGGAAGTACAATTTATTCGAACTTCCATCCACGAAATCTAAGGTAAATCATTGTTTTAAATTCGGTTTTATAGGGTTTTCATGAGTACAATTGGTTTTGTTACTATAACCGGCATCCAACACTTAAAACACATAGATACACGCATAGATACGTTGGGATATATAGACAACTGAACATTAGCAGGTATAGATCGGGAATGGAGGTAAAATTATGCAGGTTCGTGAAGGGTTGATGGCTGGCCGAACTACGCAGCAAGTCCACGAACCCTGGCCTAACAGCCGAACCCTTACTCACTTTGCCGAACCCTGCAAGTTCTGGACGCCGAACCCTGCAAGTTCTGGGTGCCGAACCTGCTAACTTTGATCACTTTCTGCAACGAACCCTGCATGAGCTGCAGGAGTTGACCCAGCCGAACCTTGTAGTCATGTGCAACGAACCCTGCTGCTAAACCACGAACCATCCCTTTCTGCAACAAACCCTAGGACTCCCGAACCCAGGACCCTTAGCCGAACTACGTGGGAGACGAACCCTTGCATGGCCGAACCATGGCCATGCAACTCACGAACCTGTGATGACAAACCCTCTTTGTAACAGACGAACCTTAAAGGTTCGTTGAACTGTGTCACTGCCGAACTCTTGGATCAAATTAGCCGAACTATGAGGGTTCGTTGGGATTGGAAGAGTTAGCCGAACCTATGGTGGCTAACTCAATAAGGTTCGCTGCCCTATACACTATATCGAACCTAGGAGTTGTATAATGTGGTTAATATGAGTCTAGGAGTCAAGAAACAAATGATATAATATAGTAAATGGTTAGTGGATCATTCAAATCTATCGTTTGCATGGGAAGTTGATAACATAAGTTGCATGCATGTATAAACATATCGTGTATGCATGGGTTAGGGATACCTATGACAAAATAATACTTGACATACAATAGCAACGCAACGTGAGTTGTTAATGGACATAGGATGGATTCATAATCGAATAACATTTTCATGGAATCATGAGAATCAAAGGTTCAAGTCTAGAAACCAAATAGAAATCAAAGAAGTTCAATTGGGCCTAAGTGGGCCCAATGGGGCTTAGTGAAGCCCATCATGTATTAAATGATGACGTAAATCATGTAATGATATTTTGATAAAATAAATGGCATTGTGAATTTAGTTAAAAGATGATTTAGTAAATTTCTAAAATCTGGTTTAATTTGAAATGTAAATTGTAAATGACACCGGTTTCTTTTAAGTTATTAAGTTAATTGTAATGGTTTGATTTAAATATTTACTTTGATTCAATTGTTTGAGGACTTGTTGAAAAAGAGACGATTTAATTGTCTGGAATTGTTTTAAAAACAAAGGAAACTCTGCCGAAATTTTCTAAAATTTAAAAGTAAGATATTATAATTTATCATGGGAAGTGGGATCATATGAAGGGTAATTAAGATAGATTAGATCATAGATACATTTAGCACTAGGACACTTAGTTACACACACAACAAGACTCAAACCTTAGGCACAACGACTACTACGCGTACTTATTATATTCGAATTCTTATAAAATAACTCAGGAACTGAAGAAACTTAGCTTACAACAAGAGCGCGCATTTTGTATTTGATCATTGACATAGCAACACAGGTGAGTTCATTGCCCCTTTTCTAACATTTTTGTTTTAAAACGCGGGGCTGAGAAGCATGCGTAAACTGTTTATTTAAATTGTTTATTGAATGCTTTTAAATTGTATGTTTTACATATGTATAAATGTTATCCTAGATCATATCTAGGAAGATTTTATGCAGGTTATTAACTGATTCACTTATATATTAAGTGAATAATCAAGTTAAACTAAACTTTTCAATAAGTCAAAACATTTCAAACAAATCAACTAGACATTTTGACAAATCAAGTGGGTGAATTCAAGGGATCAAAACAAACATTTTGACAAATCAAGTGGGTGAATTCAAGGAATCAAATCAAACATTTTGACAAAACAAGTGTGGGACATCAAGACATCAACAAAACAATCTTTGCAAAGATAACATTCAATGTTCTACAAACCAAGTGTTTGTTGAACAATGAATCAAGTGTACTACCGATCGATGAATCTTGTATTCTATGATCAACACATCAAGTACATCTTGTGACAGAATCAGACGATCATTAAATCATTTTTAAGGGAAAATCTGGGAAATATCAGAGATAGCATACGCCAAAAACATTGACGAAACATAAAATCCTGCATTTCAAGAAGTCCTAGCTAGACCGTTTGACTTGTAGGTCGTATGTTTGAGGATATTTACAGCTTCCCTAACTACTAAGTACCTAGATTGACAGACTAGTCTACTCGAGTATGACCATAGGCCCCAATCATAAGGACTTAGATTTTATTAAATGTTTATTTACTTGTTTAATTAAGCATTTATAACTGTTATACAATTGTGTGGTTGATCATATTGTGTGATGAACTTGTGAAATCAACATAGATTTCAAATGATTGTAATGACAGGGACAACAAACAGGAGAACTTATGGGATTGTGTTAAGGGTAAAAATGCTTAATTATCATTAACAACAGTGTCATATACAGATTAGTATGTGGTGGGACGGTGGCTGGGCGGGCGGTAAGTTCGACCCTACATATGCCCTATATATAAGCATACCGATTTGGATATTACATGTGAAGTTAATGAGGTTAAGGTCTTTACCAAAGGAGGTTTTCAAATCATTATCAAATCATTTTCAAATCATTTTCAAATACTAAACTATATAAACTCACCAACCATGTGTTGACCTTTATTTTTGCATGACTTCTCAGGTGACGAACAGGTCAATTAGGAAGTCATTTCTTTTGGACTAGGACTTCAGATAGAAGACTAGTATTTTGGACCTGCATACTTTTGAAGACATCATGATACAATTTATTTGTATATCTTGTGTGAATACAAGATAGTCATTTATTGATGTTTTACAATAGATTTACATTGTTAAATTATAAACGTTACTGCTGTAATTTAACTTTGTAATTCTATTTTATTTAGCATTTCTCATTTATATCATGTGCAATGTAAACAATCTGATCACTCCTGATTATCACTCCCGATATCGCGCCCCGGGAACCTTCCGCCCGACGGGGGAACCCGATCCTACCCCGCCGGCTCGGGGTGTGACAACGAGCCCAAACGTAAGCTTGAGCCTAGAAATGTAGCTCGTTTAGTTATCTAGTTTGAGCCTCAGCTTTACATATCGAGCTCACGAGCCTAAACGAGTTTTTTATTTATATAATTTTTATTTATTGTATTAAGTTTACAGTTATAAAATTAATTATTTTTATATATAAAACTATAATAAATATATTTGAATCATATATTTTATGTTAAATATGGAAAATATAATTATAAATAAATATTAAATTAGTAATTAAAGTAAATAAATTGAATAATTAAAAAATAAACGAGCCAATCCGAACTCAAGCGTAAAAAATTTATAAAAAGCAGAGCTCGAGCTTTGAAAACAAAGCTCTTAATAAGCCGAGCTCGAACCTTATTTAATCAAAAAGAGCTGAACTCGTGCGTTCACTATTTTATGTCTAAATAGTATATTAACATACATCGGTTATCATATTTTATATTTTTGATCATTTATATATACACTAAATTGCAAGATCGGCTCTACTCACGTTTTTACTATTCATTTTGTTACGCGTGTATTAGCTTAGGGTACAAGTTCACTTCAAGGATTATCTCGGTAGTCGGTATTATATTTTTGTGAAATAATTAAAATAATAAATATTGTAATTTTCAAAGTATCACGAACGAGGGATTTTTTGAGATCAACTCACATTGGACATATCATATAGAATCTTTCATTCTTATGATATTATATAGCATGTATACAAGATGTATTGGGATCAATCATTTTCTTTATAGTCTTATCTTTTATGATAAGAAAACACTCTTAGTTCAATTCGGTAGAACGCGGGTCTCCAAAACCCGATGTCGTAGGTTCAAATCCTACAGAGCGTGATTCGGATCTTCTTCAATCGAATTCGACTGAAACAATTTATATATACACTAAATTGCAAGATCGGCTCTACTCACGTTTTTACTATTCATTTTGTTACGCATGTATTAGCTTAGGGTACAAGTTCACTTCAAGGATTATCTCGGTAGTTGGTATTATATTTTTGTGAAATAATTAACATAATAAATATTGTAATTTTCAAAGTATCACGAACGAGGGATTTTTTGAGATCTACTCACATTGGACATATCATATAGAATCTTTCATTCTTATGATATTATATAGTATGCATACAAGATGTATTGGGACCAATCCTTTTCTTTATATTCTTATCTTTTATGATAAGAAAACAATCTTAGTTCAGTTCGGTAGAACGGGGGTCTCCATAACCCGATGTCGTAGGTTCAAATCGTACAGAGCGTGATTCGGATCTTCTTCGATTGAATTCGACTGAAACAATTTATATATACACTAAATTGCAAGATCGGCTCTACTCACGTTTTTACTATTCATTTTGTTACGCGTGTATTAGCTTAGGGTACAAGTTCATTTCAAGGATTATCTCGGTAGTCGGTATTATATTTTTGTGAAAGAATTAAAATAATAAATATTGTAATTTTCAAAGTATCACGAAAATAGAATTGAAGAAACATTTCCCATCTAACTACTTGAGACAGTTTGGGGCAAAGCAGATCATCAAATGATTTCAATGACACCAAAGTTTTATTTTTATTTATTTTTTATTTTTTATTAAACTTTAAATTATAGAATATAGCCAAAAAGATTAATTTATTATATAATCTTTTAAAATATTGAGAATATCGTATTTTCTTTTTATTAAATATTATTTATAATACACTAATCATACTTTTCTCATTTATGTCATAAGTCATTACTGCCCGACATCATTTTGGTGGTGAAATAAGGTTTATAAACTAAAAACCTGGGTCAAATCACAAAATGATTTTCTAAACGTATATCTTAAAAAGAAAAGTTGGGATATCATATCTCATGTAAATCACTATTCATTTAATACAACCTCTAAAACAAACATAATGTACAACTTCGGTACTATTATAGGTCCAAGAAAATTTGTTTTTTGAAGCGGTCATTTGAATTTCAAACCGCTTTAAAATGTTAAAAATCAATTCCAAAACTCAAGTTTTCGGCAATAAAGATGAAAGGCATTTTATTTTTACAACCGCTGCAAATGCTTCTGCAGGTTGTATAAACTAATTTTAAATTTTTGCATTTTACTCTTAACTTTCAACTTTTAATTTTAAATCCGTCTTACTTTACTCAAGCATTTTTAATATTCATATCTTTTTAACACGTTCTTACATTATCGGATAATATTTATGATTATGTTAATTCGATCACAATTGTCTCAAGGACGTTTATATAAATTTTGTATCTAAATAGTTGATGAAATTTTCAGCATTATTTACAAATGTATAACATGTCCGTACATTATTTAGTATTTGCATCGTTTATATCATTTTGATCGTAATTACTTGACAAATTATTTTGATTTAACAATAATTGAATCTTACTAATAACTAGATAATACTAATGATCAAATATTCCTATTAAAATAATCAAATAACATTAAAAATTAAATAATACTATTCTAAGACTGCGTAATGATGATTTGTTAAATATAATAACCATGTATTATTGATGATTAATGAGTATAATTGAAAAATACTTGTAAATAATTAATAAGAGGATTAGTGGTAAAAATATATATGATGATATGATGTAAGTTATTTTTAGGAGAAAATTCTCATTTAACCAAATATGTTGTCCTTTTGACTTTTAGTGACATCGATCACATGCATATATAACAATACAAAGTTGTATATATTTTCAAATGGATGAAGATGCACAACGACGACGTACGTGTTAACATTTTCCTCCAAACTGCAACAAATTGATTCAACCAATTTCACACGTATTCAACATGCAGTAGCCCAACCCCCCTATATATAAATCCACCAACTTAATTTAATTATTAACCACATTCATAAAACATCTTACGTACGTACAATTAATATATGGCAAAGTTTTCTCCAGTCATGATGTTTGCAGGTGCAGGGGTCGTCCTCCTTTTAGCCATGGCTGCAGTCGCCGATGCTTCCACCAGAACCATCTTCACCACCACCACCTTTGAGGAGAACCCGAGTGGCAGACGTGGAACTGGTTCCGACTGCTATAAGCAGATAATGGACCAACAGATGCTCAGCCATTGCGGGATGTACCTGATGAAACTCAAAGGTTAGAGAACAGCCAAAAACCACCACAATTAATGTGCATGCTCTTCTAATTATTATTATCTTAATTAATTAATAACCTTAGCTTAGCATATAAAAAGCTCTAGTTAATTACTTGACTCGTTTATTTTTAATTTTATTTTTTTCATGATTATTAATGTATAAATATAATACAAAAATAACTTAAATTTTTGCATGTGACATTTTTCTGATCAGGAGAAAGAAGCCAGGGTCCTAGAATAGAGAACCCAGAAGAGGATCACAAGCAACTATGCTGCATGCAGTTGAAGAACTTGGATCAAGAGTGCATGTGTCCGGGTATTAAGATGATGATGAACCAACCAATGTGGAGGATGATGGGTCAGATGATGAGTGTGGCTCAGAACCTGCCCACAGAATGCAACCTCATGTCCCAACCATGCCAAATGCAAGCCGTCTGGTTCTAAACGTACATGGCTATATAAGTCATCAAACATGAATAAAATGAGAGTGATCGCTATCACACCATCGTGTGTTGTTTCAATGTAATTTACTTCAATCCATCGTGTGCCTCATTATTAATAAAACCGGACGTACCCCTTTAATTTTATATCTTGTAATTAATTAATTTTGAACTTTTAGATGTTTAGGCTTATAATAACATATAATTTCATACTTATAAAACCATATATTCAGTAACATGTAAACTAGTAAATTCGTAAACATGAAAAATAACAAACCTGTTTTTATGCTTGTTTATGCATATATAGACTCTTTTACTCGCACTTATTTACATAAATTAAAGAATATATACCACATTTGTACGATGAACTAAATCACTACTTAATTTTACCCACATTAAGAATTACGCGCACACACATCACTACACTAAATTTAAACACGTAATACCCCGATCAAATCCCTCATATAAAAAACCTTTAATTAGGATCTAATCTAAAAAATCAAGCCAGTTCATAAAAAACTGGATATTAGAGCGCGCGCTAAAAAGTTCGAACGAGCCAAGCTTAAACTAACCCGAGCTCAAGCCTTCAAATATGGTTCATTTAGTTAACGAGCTCGAGCTTCACATGTTGTCAAGAACTGAGAGATTTACCAACCTACAGATTCCCCAATTGAATCTGTGATTTTTATTAAAAACAATACAAAGAAAACAAACAAGTGAACCCTAACTATTACAACTCGATATAAGTACAAAGACTCAAAAACCCTAAGAATCAACCAATTAAAAAACAATCAAAAACAACTTGAAATCTTCGATCTGAAACTTTCAGATCATAAACGAAACTTCTTAACATCTAAGAACAACTATGTTCAAGATTATCAAGAAGCTATGAACAACACAAGAAAACCCTAAAACCTTAAGAGAGAACCATCTCTGACTAATGAAAGAAAACATGGAAAAAGGAAGTGAAAAGTAAACTGATCGGTCATCTCAAATCCTTTTATCTTCAACATAAACCACCACTTATTTTACTTAGCCCATATGCATAATCTGGCCCAACAGCCCAATTCGCTTAGCAGATCCACAACCAATTAGATACTATCATCTATAATTTTCTGTTATATCATAAAATAAAAGAAGTGACATTTGAAATTAAACTGAAAAATATATATTTTTAACATCCCCGTCACTTTAATTTCCAAATTCATCATAAAGACCAAGCGTATCACATAAATATTCATGTGACTTAACTAATAACCCTTTTGCAAATACATCTGCTATCTCATCAGCTGTTTTAACATAGACCGGTTCAATAATTTCTGCTGCAATTTTTTCTCTTAAGAAAAACAAATCTATTTCGAAATGTTTAGTACGTTCATGATATACTGGATTGTTTGAAATTGAGATTGCTATAGTATTATCACACCGTAATATTACTGGAAGTTTTATTTCAATGCCTAACTCATTAAAAAGATTTAACAACCACATTACTTCACATGTAGCAGAACACGTTGCTCTATATTTAGATTCTGCTGGAGACCTAGACACCACATTTTGTTTTTTACTTTTCCAAAACACTAGATTTTTACCAAAAAGTATACAGTATCCAGTAACAGATTTTCTAGTAGTTAAACACTTTCCCCAATCAGAATATGAAAATACAGTTATATTATAATCATTTAGTGTTTCGAAAAAAAAATTCCTTTACCATGAGATATTTTTAAGTAACGAAGTAACCTAAGAGCACCACTGTAAGTCTGTAACTACATGATTAAACAATCATGCATGCATGGACATCAATACCCATTTTGTATTATAGTAGGCTTTTATAAACTATTGCATGCCACTCATTCCATTCATTATTTTCATATATGACACATAACGTGTAGGCGATTTACCAAAACTTGAATTATTATTGTAAACAATTCTCCATGATTGTTCATGGCTGATGTTGCAGCAGATATGAAATAAGAAGGTTAGTTTATCATTGATAATAGCACAAAGGGACATCACTAATCAATTCACATTTTGTATTATAGTAGGCTTTCGTTAACTATTGTATGCCACTCATTCCATTCATTATTTTCATATATGACACAAAACGTGTATGCGATTTACCAAAACTTGATTTATTATTGTAAACAATTCTCCATGATTTTTATTTCTTAACCATTATCAATGATAAAACTAACCTTGTTGTTGTTCATGACTGATGTTGCAGTAGATCCTACAGATGGCAGGACTCAGGAGACGAATATCTTGTTGGAGGAGAATGGGAGAAGAGTGCAGCCGACTTTGAACTACGTAGGTTAATTTTTTGTTTGACCTATTTTTTTTTTAATTTTTGGTGCTGATTTTGATGGGTTTAAGGCATATTTACGTAACTAATATAAATCTCTTTATTAATACTTCGGGCCGGGTTTTAATAAACGGGTTTTCCCCCTATAGGACCGAGGACCGGCCCGAGACCGGTTTCTACAAAAAAATAGGGACCAAAGCCCAATATAATACTGGAACCTCGGTTACGGTTCGGTTAATTTTCGGTCCGGTCTCCGGGTTTTTTCGGTTAAACCCAATTTCTGCTCACCCCTACATACAACACACATCAGATACATATGCTGCTTTTGGGGTATATATATACCCCTAAGTCAGTTTAATACTTTGTTTCTTGACACAACCTACCCTTTACTTCTAAGTATTACAACTTTGATTAAATACATACTATATAATATTTACATAAACTACCCAAAACTAATACAAGTTTAGTTTAGGTCTTCAGTAACACTTTACCAATTTTCACCCCGTGAAAGTCTAACCAACTGATCTATAATTGACAATTGTCTTACTTTGCCCATAATCCTAATTTACTACATGCATTTTGAATAATACTTTTATTTATGGATTTAAGCATGATAATATAGAACACGAAACTCACTGATGAAGTAGTAACCTTAAGATGGCATATCAAACTGCTAAGATGTTATCTAAACGACCGTCTAGATTACGATAAAAGATTAACAAAAATAAATAAATCTGACGGTCGGGGACGAAGCTTTTGAGGGGTCCGGCCCCTGCCGTTTTTCCACTCAAGAGGGTGGATTTAGTAGAATTCCGTAAGAAAATTTTATAGGTATTGAGTCCGTAAAATCTCGGTCGCTTCCTTTTCTTTTGCAGCTTCCCACCGACTACCCTATTACTGCCATAACTTGGGCGAGCCCGGTTAAACAACTTAATCTAATCCCAACTAAATTGGGCCACAAATTTTCATATTTCTTTAACAGCAACATGAGCTGCATTGCCAACAAAGAGATCCAAACCCCCTGCTCTCAAATATTCTTTAACTCTTTTAAAGCCGTACAAATTATTACATATACACCTAGTATCAAATACACAGGTATCACAACTCAATCATACCTAAAGTGTTTGCTGTACATTGGGCAATTTCTTTTCACTGTCCAGTGAAAACTAAACTTGGTAAAATGGGAGGGTTGGGGTGGGTTGGGTTGGGTTGGGTCGGGTAATGGGTTAGAATATGTTCAAGTCAGGATGATTGTGGTCATGATATATTTTCAGCAAAATCAGTTTATATCTAAATGAGTCATATTAAAAAAAATCAATTTAGTTAATATTTAAATTAAACAAATAATCTAGTTGAACAATCTTTGTTAATTTTCTCATCAAATATATTGTTTGTAATATTTGTTCATTTGAATCTTTATGTATACTATATAATAAATAATAACATTATGGCACATGTCGTATTGCTATCCTATCCACATCATATTTGTTAAATGACGTTTTTCTAGGTTATTAACATGACAAATTTGACCAATTTAAAGATTAATTTCATTTAATACAATTAAGTCAAACTTTAAAATTTAAAATATAAACTAATATTCATTTTTTAATAATACTTAAAACTCAATCATTTCAAACTTTCATTTTAAATTAATAATTTTGTAAATTCAAAATTTTCAAATCTCATTTGTTCTATTTAATAAAGCATTTAAAGATTTATAAAATATACATTTCTTTCTTTTAAAAAAGTTACAATTTTATGTTACTTTTATATCTATTTTTTATTAATGATTGTTTAATAATGCTTATTTTTTATATAAATATGTGTATTACCCGTGCCAACAAATTAGTTTAGTACATTTATATAGTTTTTATATTACTTATCTTGACATGAATTGTGTTAAAATGCTACTTATGTCAACTCATTATATGTTATGATGTTACCTATTATAACCAAAATAAAATGATTGTCCACTCAAATTAATATATATAACCTGTTTTGAGTCAAATTGTCAACTCTAGGAAAAACATTGTAAATCCATTGGATGTTTCTTTCTAGACTTGTTTTTGGTAATAGCTTTACCTTCTACTTCTGATTTGCCTTTCCTAGCCCAATGTCTTTGGATTCTTAATCTTACCCTTTCTAAACACTAATTAGCAACACTTGAGTAGTCCTATCTTGAAATTTATTTCATCCAACCATTCATGTAACACCAAAGGCAAATCTCACATCCATTGTCAATAGGAGATCGAGGTGTTGACTTTACAAGAAATGATCCTCCTCAAATATATATAAAAAAAAAAACTCGTTTCGGGTGTATAAACTGTGGCTAAAAACAGAACTCCATTATTAAGCATGATCGAGTGGCTATCCATGAAAACTTTGAATTCAATCACAGTAGAGAGTGATCATTACATATGTAAAAACTGAAAGTAATTATGGTAATGTTTAAAAAAAGAGTGATCACAACACATGAACTTAACGGTGATTTAGATACTATCATTATTTTACAAATAATTTTATCTTACTCTTGTTTATTAAACATTTCAAATTGATTTGTTTTATGTTTGATTTTTAACCTTGAACTTCTATCCAAGTGTCAAGCCTCTCCCGTCATATAAAATCAATTTTTATAATTAATTTTTTTGTTAATTTATGGTAACTTACAATTAGGGACAACAATTCCTAACATGACACGAAATAATTAGGTTTAAGGTTGGTATGTATAAATCGTTTAAAAAATGATTCGTGTTTGGATTGATCCATTTATAAAAAATGTCATGTTCGGGTCGATCCATTAACCTGTTTAAGGTTTCAAAATTATTATTTTTATTCTTTTTTCTTTTTTTTGAAACATATTTTTAATTGTTTTTTTTATTTACCAAAATTTATGATTGATACCAAAATTTTAATTTTTTTATTTACAAATATAATTTCAATTTTTTTGCAGTATACAAATGTATTTATTTTAGATTTCTTATTTTATGAATATGATATATGTAATTATATGTTCAGTTGAAAATTATATTAACAACTGTTACTCATATACACCTACTAAACATATTATTATATATTGATGTATTTTCAACCAATAAACAACTTATTAACCTGCCTACCTAACACGATTTTCTTTTGTATGAGTTGAAAACTTTGACTCGATTAAATACATGAGTCAGGTTCGAATTGCAAAATTCAACTCACCTACCAACCCGCAATGTATGAACCTGCCTATCTAACAAGATTTTCTTTTGTTTATAACACTACATATAAATAAAAATTAAACTTTATGTTTATTATATTTATGAAATAAATTTAGCCTATCCAGTTTATATATTACCTTATCTTCCAGGTTTCATACGAGTAGAGTATCATATATTTCCCATCTGACGTGATTAAAAATCGGTTCCAAAAAATCATGATTTTAGCCTACATGACTCCCACTATAACCTGTTTAAACAAAAATCGATCACAAACTCTATTGAAGGATGATCGTTACATTTATGTAATTGAAAATAAAATATGGTAATGTAAATGTTTAAAAAAAAAGATTATGTTCAAAAAAACTGAAAACCGTTTTAATACGATAACTAAGCCGTGTCCGTAACCGAAAAACCGAAACAATTTTGAATTCGGTATTCGGTCCGGTTATTGGTTTCAATTTTTTTTAATTTAGTTTGTTTGATTTATTCAGCTAACCGATTAAACCAAATTCATATTTAAATTTATTATTTTTATTTATATAAGATTAAATTTGGTTTATTCGGTTGAATTTCGTTTATTCGGATCGGTTTATTCAGTTTTTAACCGGTTTATTTGGTTTTTAATCAATTTGTACGGTTAAATTAGGTTTGTCTGGTTTTAACCGAAACCGAACCGAATTCATTGAATTGAGACCATTTCCTGAGTGTGGTTCAGTTCGGTTTTCTGTAAGTGAAAATATTTTTAAACCGAATAGACCGAACCGAATAAACCGTTGACCGAACCGATGAACGAGTTGCACATCTACCTTAAACATGGTTAAGATCCAATCATATTTTTTTAACAATAATTTGATCTTAGTCTTGTTTGAATTGTTTTATGTTTGATTTTAACCCCCTTAACTTCCATCTAAGCATCAAGCCTCTTTCATCATATAAAATTAATTTTACGGGAGAGCTTACAAGTAATGATACCTCGCTGACTTTCTTAATAAGAGAATTTGATTTCGAGTGTCACCTATAACAAAAAAAAATGTTCTAGCTGACAGCAGCGGCCCTGAGAATTGAGGAGCACAGGACAAGCCTGGAAAAAAAAACTCTCTAGCGAATACAAATATAATGCAGGGGTGTTCAAAAAAATCGAAAACCAAACCTATTCGTAACTGAAAAAGCCAAAAAACCAAATTCTTAATTTTGTTTTCGGTTCGGTTCCTAATTGTATTTGAATATTGAATTCGGTTCCTAATCGTATCCGAATTCTGAATTTTGGTTTCGGTTCGGCTATTGGTTCCAAATTTTTTTGGATTCGGTTTAGTTGAGTTATTCGGTTAATCGATTAAACCTAATTCAGATTTAAATTTATTATTTTGTTAATAATATATAAGGTAAAACCCGGTTTATTCGGTTTTTGACGGGTTTATTTGGGTTATAATAAGTTTATTTGGTTTATAATCGGTTTATTTGGTTGAATTCGGTTTTTAACCGGTTTATTTGGTTTTTATTCTGTTTATTTAACCAGAACCAAACCGAATCACTTCCCGAATTCGGTTCGGTTTTCGGATAGGTAAAAGAATTGAAAACCAATTGAACCAAACCATTGGACACCTCTAGTTTAAAGGACATGTAAGTAACTTCCTATACTTTAAAGGTAATTACTTTTTGTACCTCTTAAATCATATTTTATAAATAGTTCATTTTACTTATCTGCAACGTTTTGGTTCTCGTTTGAATTAGGGCTGTTTAAAAAGCTCGCGGCTCGAGGCTCGGCTCGAAGCTCGCTTGAAAAAAGCTCGAAAAAGGCTCGGCTCGAAAAAGGCTCGGCTCGAAAAAAGCTCGTGAAAAACGAGCCGAGCCGGAGCCAGGGTTGGCTCGGCTCGAGCTCGACTCATGGCTCGACTCGTTGGCTCGGCTCGTAGCTCGGCTCGATTTTTAATATATATATATATATATATTAAATTATATACACACATATATATTATATTACTCACATACATATATATTGTACATAATATATATACAATATTTATACACATATTTATATAAATATACATACATATTATGTATAATATATATTTATGTATGTATATACATGTATAATATATACGTATATATAAGATTTTATATATAATTATATATAACATATATATTGGATTTTATATATATTAGATTTAATATATTAGAATATATATATAATATAAAGTGGAGGAAAAAAACGAAAAAAAAACGAGCTGGCTCGTGGCTCGAGGTTTTTTACGAGCCGAGCTCGAGTCAGGATTTTTGGCTCAGAAGAAATTCCGGCTCAGCTCGAGCTCGGCTTGAAAATTCACGAGCCGAGCTGGAGCCAGGCCTGGCTCAGCTCGACTCGACTCGATTACAGCCCTAGTTTGAATGGATCTTTGTACATATGTATATGTCAAAAAAATTGTGCCACCCTAAGGGTCGGATTTGCCCCTCCCTCGAGCCGCCCTGCTAATTAAGACACATGATTTTTATATTTGAATTTTTTCATGAATTGTGATGTTATGGTATTCATTTAAACAGACGCTTTACTTTATTTGTTTGAATATATATATACTAGATTATATCCCGTGTATTATACGGATTTAATATAAAATGGTAATAGCTAATAATAGAATTAAAAAATTATTAATTTACATATTAATAAGTACTTCAACTAACAAAATAATAATTAAAAACTTAAATAACTAAAAAAATAATTGATGATCTTCTTGATTTGTAAGATTGATATCATTGAACTAATTAATATGAAGCTTTAGTACATATCATGTCAAAATCTAATTTTTGTAAATGAAGAATATAAATTATAATTTATGTAATTATTAAGGTTAAATGAGGTAATTTGAAAATATTATAACATAAAGGAGAAAAAATTTAATTTTTCTAACAATTTTATTACTTTGGTTTTTTTTTTAGAAAATTAATAAACATCATTGGTATAAATATCGCATTTTTTAAAACTCTGATTTAATGATTATTTTATTTTTCAAAAAAAAATCATTTATTAAGAAAATGGATTTTTTTTTCAAAAAAAAATTGCTTTCTAAATATCACATAACATATTTCTTGTTTTAAAATACTTTGATTTTGTTTTATATTTTATAAAAAGGTAAATAATATTATTTTTTTATCATTACTATTACTATTACTATTATTATTTAATATGAGAGAGTATAATTATTTAATAGGAGAGATAATAAAGCATATTGATCAAAAAGTGACATGTGGCAATGCTTGTTTAAAAATTTGACAAGTGACAAACAAATATGTTTGTTTATTATAATACTAAGATAAGATATATATAGGGGATGTTCAAATGAGAACTATTTAAACTTGAGAATTAAAAGAACCAATTTTAACCACAAGTTTAGAACGGTATAAAAGTAACTTACACTATTTTAAAAAGAAATTACTTTTATATCCCTTAAAATATGTGGTTCAAAATTAGTTCTTATGGTTTTTTGATATTTAATGGTTCTTAATAGAATAAGTCCCTATATATATATATATAAAATTTAAATAATATATATATTTTTATAATTTGTGGTGGCTTGCAATTAAAAAGCACAAAATTACAAGCCGAACCAATATATTCCCCACTTTGTTTTACCAAAAAGAACGATCCATGAATCATGACTCATGATAGACTAAACAACACGTCATACGCGTCCCCAAATCCATTCAATGTCATTTCCGTAATTTCATACCCCCCCCCCCCCCCCCAATCGTTAATTATTACGCGCTTACCTTTGGCCGACCTCCTCTCCCATAAAATCCTCCCAAACCCCAAAATTCCTTCAATCAATCCTCATTTCAAAATTTCACATTTCTTGCATAATAAGATTTCCTCAATTTCTCTCCTAAATTTTTATCAGATTGTTAATTTGTATCACAGGATTGAATCTGTTTGTGTATATTTGATTTTGCTCTGAAAGAATGGCTCAGAGAACAGAAAAAGAAGAAACGGAATTCAAGGCGCTACCGGAGACGATGACTCTTTGCATCAACAACTGCGGTGTCGTCGGAACTCCGGCGACGAACAACATGTGTCAGAACTGCTTTAACGCCACCACAACGACGTCGCAACGCAATCGTACCAGATCTAATTCCGTAAGATCGGAATCTCGTAGCGATGTATTGGTCGATCTGGTGGTTGATGAGACGGTGGTTATGGTAGATGAACAATCGGAGGCTAAGAAGAGGAAGGAGGTAAGTCGGTGCTTTGGATGCCGGAAGAAGGTAGGTTTGACCGGATTCCGGTGCCGATGTGGTGATCTGTTTTGCGCAGATCACCGTTACTCCGACCGGCATGATTGCAGCTACGATTACAAAACCGCCGGTCGTGAGGCGATTGCCAGGGATAATCCGGTGGTTAAAGCTGCTAAAATTGTTAGAATTTGAATTACACGAAAGAATTTTCACATACTTGTTGCTTGAGTTTGTAAAATTTGTGAAGATTATTCGATGTTGATTTTCGTTAATCGAAGTTGATTAATTTTTCGATAATTTTATATGCTTTTGTTGATTCAGAGTGACATTATTTTGATTAAAATGTTTAATAGATTGTTTGTTGGTTGATTGGTGTTCGTTCATCGGTTCACAGGTCCCGATTACAGCCGACGGGTTTGACTGGGGTTTTATTGACGAGTGTGGGAATATGACGAGGAGTTTGGTATCAGTATAGGGACTTACCAACTTCTACATATATATATAAAATGAAATGCCGTTCAGAAAAAAAAAGATTAATTAATAAATTAATATCAATTGATATTAAATAAAAAATTTTAGTTGTTTATGTTCAAGCAGTTAGGTTAGAGGTAGAAAAAAACCCGGAACCGACAACCCGAACCGGAACCAGTCATACCTGAACCGTTGGGTACAAGCGGTTCCGGATTCTCAGAGAAATCGAAACCGGAACCGAAACAACGGAATCGGTTTCACTTTTACCCGACAAAACCCGAACTGGAACCAATCAAAAACCGGTTGAAACCGCTCAAAAACCGGAACCGGTTATTGACTTTGTTGATTGAAACTGCAACCGTAAAGGTGATGGAGTTAAATTATGTATTCACAGCGGTGCTAAGTAAAAGTGAAATTTATAAATACATCAAGGGTTTAGAGTTTAGTGAGTGAGATGGTAGCAATTTGATCTTGCATGAGTAAGAAGTTTTCCGGATATGTATAGCTTAAGAGGTGAGTTTCTTTCTAAAAAGTAAGAGACCAAATATGTTGCCTAATATTAGTTGACGATAAAAAAAAAGTGGAAGGATATGCTCTATGGGACACAATTGGAAGTTTGATTGCAATGACTGCTTTTAACAATTAGTAAATTTATCTAACTCGATACAAAATGGGCATGCCTTCTTGGAAAGATTTAAGAAACCATGTTTATTGAATATCCTCAGTGTTTTGTGATGGAAAGAGAGGAACACATAGTCTACAAGTTTCAATAGCTTGTTGAAAAGAAATGTGAGTCATTTTCTAAGAGAATGGTTCTTAAAGAGTTGCTACGATCACATTGTTTAAAAAGAAGACGTAAAACAAAGTGGTGATAGTTAGCCTATATGTTGATAGACTTAATAAACACTAGGAATGGTAGTATGGTATATGAGAATTTTAGAAGATCACTTAAGCATGAGTTTGAAATGGCTGATATTGCAAAGGTGTTGAGATAACTCATAAAGTTCAGTTGATAGAAAGAGAATTCTGTTAAAAACCCTATTGTACTTGAAATTACGGTAACAAAAGCTGGTGTGGGGAACAAAGCTAATGAGACATAATACAAGACATTAGTAGGAAAACTCATGTACCTCACAATGACTAGGTTAGATTTAATGTATGCACAATGCAATTAGAGTTCATAGCGTCTTTGACTAGACTAAATCTAATACAAAGTAAATGAGCTTGAAAGCTTACCCGAATCTTAGAGAAAGGTTTAGAACCCTAGTTTTGGAGCTTTTGCCCAAACCTAGTTTAGGAACCGAAGGTAGGTGTTAGATTGTTGCTTGCTACTAAAAAAACATAATAGGCTAACACAGCTCTCGTTGTTTTTCAAACTCCACTTACTTACTTCATGTCTTCATTTACAAAGAAAGCCTTTTCTCTAGAAGAGAAGAACGTAAGCTTCTAAGTTGTATCTTGCAAATTTTTTCACCGTCCAATGAAAAAAGAAAGCAAATGAAACTTGGCAAAAAAAAGGTGAACATGTTGCTAAGGAACAAAGCTTTGTCGTTGTTTTTCTTCAAAGTCCCAATTGCTCTCTATTGCTGCTGCTAATGAGGTTTCGGTTGACTTCCCTTCCTTTAACTACTTAAATGTTTCAATTCGCTAAGTTTGAAAAGTCCAAAGAGCATAGACTTGCCATGGATCACACAGTATCTCCCATAGACTTTCTCCTCTAAAAGCGTACTCCTTTTTCAATGTTTAGGCATCCATCCATTGCATTTTATTTTATCTTGTACCCATGAAGTGGTACACTGAATATATACCATCCTTATCGAGATGAAAAAAGAAACATATCAACTACATCAACAACCTTGATTTGCTATGAGTAACAGTTTCTTTGAAGTAATTATAGACGCTTGATATTTATTATAGAATTAACACTATATAAACAAACATGACAAGCATGCAATACACAACATCAACCAAGGACAAAAATGCAAGTATGGAATATGTTGTAATATACCCTAGGAAAGAACTCCTTGCTGAATTCTTCAACTTTCGACTAGCGCGGTAGCTCTTTCTTGCATAACACCCTCGATTGAACAACCCAAATCAGATTCACTTTCATAATCTCTTTGTGGATTCCTAGAATTAATAGCTTATTCAAAAAGTTAGATAAAGTAAGACCGTTACCAAGAAGAAAACACCATGTCTTGTTCAACATCAAGCACAAGCTCTTCTCCCCAAAGAGCACGAGTTTCCTTACAAATGATCAAAGATCCAAAAGGTGTTTTTCAACTTCTTATATACTTTGATTTGATTCAAAAGAAGTTTGTTGCACCCCGGCCTTCCAGGCCTTCCGAGGGCGTGATGCGAGACACCGACAACCGACCGACATCAGCCTCTGCACAGGATCGCAGTCTCCGGTCACAGTTGCGAGACCTACATGTCTAGTTGCATACGTACATCTAATAACTTGGATAAAACAGTTTTGTAAAATCAGAGTTACGAAAGCTTAAGTTAAAACAGTTTTCAAATCAATACAAAGTAACAGTTGCGGAAGCGATTTAAGTTGTTTAACATTACATAATAAATCAAATAGTGAATGTCTCAATAGCCTAAGACACTAAAGCAAATGGATGAGACTCCATCCTAGCATCATAGTCCTTGTGTGCGTGCCTTAGTTACCTGAGAAAACATGCGAGTAAAATGTCAACACAACGGTTGGTGAGAGCACAAGTTTTGTATCAACAGTAAACAATAATTGTTTAAAGTAAAGTTTGCAAGACTACATATCATTATAATGCAATATTGATTGATAGCTAGTCAATACATTTATATTATATGTGGCTTCGAAACCGAAGCTGACTGCATGCCTCCCGCCATGTCCATCACACATGACAATGGCAAACGTGTTTGGTCAATTTTGCTCTTTTCCGACTCACAGTCGGGGTGGCCTCCTAGGCGCGCAAAAGAGGGGTTTGTCAGACCCAAATAGTACTATCCAAGATTACCACGCTAGACGCCCCGCGCTACTAGGTGTGTTTGTGAGGACTTTAGTTGTGATGTGTGCCACACATATACATATATTGATAAAGCATGTCCATATGTATCCAAAATAGGTTTGTTGTTCAAAATTAGTATGTAATGCAATGTTTTCTTCCCGAAAGGTATAAAATATAAAAAGGGGCCGCGAACTCACCTGGTAGTGCAGTCCCTTTTTGGGTGTGTTCGCAACCTGCGAATGCTAGCACCTGCTAGTGATTACCTATAATCATATAGTTCATGAGTATGTGTTTTGTGGTGTGTTGTATCCCATACAACTCCAAATGTCAGTGTGCTCAACCGAGTGCTTGTGTGTTAACATGTGTTGACTTGACCAATCGTTGGTGACATGTTTGTTGTGTTTAGTTCATTTATGTGTCATATCAATCTTAAACACAAGGTGGAACATTATTGTGTATCATACGACTCTAATTATAAATCACGTATGAAATCGTAAAAGTTTCCATTTCTGGAAAGTTATTATTTTTGGAAAGTTTCTATTTTAGGAAACTCTCTATACTTAGAAAGTTTCTATTTTTGGAAAGTTTAGTTATGAAATCCCGTTTCATCAAACTAATACATCTAATATGTTTGTAAAAAGACATTTAACACCTAAAATATACCTTTTGTCGGCGTTTGACGTTGTCTGTTTGAACAAATGGGGATATTTGTGCATCATCTGATCTTCATGTTCCCATGTGAATTCAGGTCGAGTTTTGAGTTCCATCGGACTCTGACAATCGGAATCCGACTCTACTTGAGTTGTTTGACCTCAAGGTCCATGATTTCAACTGGTTCTTCCACGAACAGTAGTTGTTCATCCACCTGAATCTCATCATTGGAATCACCAGTGTCTCATTGGATAAACACTTTTTCAAGTTCGAGACATGAAATACGTTGTGAACTCCATCGATTTCAGCGGGTAAGTTTAGCTGATATGCAATTCGACCAATCCTTTCAGGATCTCAAACGGTCTAATATACCGTGGGTTTAGTTTTTCCCATTTACCAAAACGTATGACACATTTCCATGGTGAAACTTTCAGATGGACTTTATCTCCTCCCTGAAATTCCAAAGGCTTTCGATGTTTGTCGACGTAGCTCTTCTGACGATCACGAGCTGCTACCATGCGATTTCTGATTTGCACAATCTTCTCAGTTGTCTCATGTACAAGTTTCGGGCCAGTGAACTAGACTAAATCTAATACAAAGTAAATGGGCTTGAAAGCTTACCTGAATCTTAGAGAAAGGTTTAGAACCTAGTTTTGGAGCTTTTGCCCAAACCTAGTTTAGGAACTGAAGGTAGGTGTTAGATCGTAGCTTGCTACTAAAAAACATAAAGCAAATGAAACCTGGCAGAAAAAGGTGAACATGTTGCTAAGGAACAAAGCTTTGTCTTTGTTTTTCTTTAAAGTCCTAATTGCTCTCTATCGCTGCTGCTAATGAGGTTTCGGTTGACTTCCCTTCCTTTAACTACTTGGATGTTTCAATTCGCTAAGTTTGAAGAGTCCAAAGAGCATAGACTTGCCATAGAGCTTGGATATGGTATCAAATATCCATGGATCACACAGTATCTCCCATAGACTTTCTCCTCTAAAAGCGTACTCCATTGAAATTTCAATGTTTAGGCATCCATCCATTGCATTTTATTTTATCTTGTACCCATGAAGTGATACACTGAATATATACCATCCTTATCGAGATGAAAAAAGAAACACAGCAACTACATCAACAACCTTGATTCGCTAAGAGTAACAGTTTCTTTGAAGTAATTATAGACGCTTTACAATAACCGTATAAAAATATAACAAATAAATAAATAAATAAAATATGAAAAATTAATTAAGATAAAACTCGATAAACAAAATCAAATGAAAACTATGAATTTATTTGGTTCCAACAATTTTAACATGTTCCGACGAATTAACAACGAGATAATTACTGAAAAATTGAATTATTTATATAACCAACACATGACCGGGTTAAATTTCTGTTTAGTTTGTAACGAGAATATAATAAATTTATAACTTAAGAGCCAAACGAGATTAATCTCATATTTTCCGGCTGAGTAGTCTCCTTAAATTATATACATATAGACCGGTCATTTAACAAAAAGGTACTTGATTAAATTCACTCATTCCACAATAACCGAGATAAAAACTTCAAGTAAGGAATACATAAGTTTAAACCGGCTTAAAAACTGAACCATACTCGAACTATAATTATATTTGATTAATTATACACTAGACATATATTTTTTGAAAAAAAAAGAAACCAAACCTTCTCTTGCAAGGAATTAAACCGACACAACATACAGATATATATAAATTTGTATGGAATGTTCTACCAACAAATATTTTATCTTAAATATCCAGCCCAAGCCGACTCTTTCAAAGTTTCAATCTAGATCACGATCGGTTGTTGTTGTTCGGTTACATATCATGGTTGCTATCCCGATTATGGTTCATCCTTTTATTACGTTAAGGTATCTGCCGATCACTTATGTCTAATATGTTTTACATGTGTAGTTCATCGTCTTTTTAATAATTTTGGTTTAAAAAATACGAGTTGTGTCGGTACATGTTATCAAAGAGTTTACAAAGTAAGGAAAATAAGTATTTAATCCTTGGAAACCTACTGTGTTAAATTCATAGAAAGGAGAAGGAGAAGCTTAACAGTTAAAGGTTAAGAATTAAACAATCATTTTAATAATCAAAAGATAGTTTGATTGGTTAAGGGGTGGATGCTATAGGGGATACGTTACGTGTTCTACTCCCTCCTCAGACGTAGCCTGGTCACGGCTCCTGATGCTGTTGCTTGCTTCCCAGCATTGCTCCCTTGGTGCGACCAGTGACAGCATTGATACCAGTGATATGGTATCAAATATCCATGGATCACACAGTATCTCCCATAGACTTTCTCCTCTAAAAGCGTACTCCATTGAAATTTCAATGTTTAGGCATCCATCCATTGCATTTTATTTTATCTTGTACCCATGAAGTGATACACTGAATATATACCATCCTTATCGAGATGAAAAAAGAAACACAGCAACTACATCAACAACCTTGATTCGCTAAGAGTAACAGTTTCTTTGAAGTAATTATAGACGCTTTACAATAACCGTATAAAAATATAACAAATAAATAAATAAATAAAATATGAAAAATTAATTAAGATAAAACTCGATAAACAAAATCAAATGAAAACTATGAATTTATTTGGTTCCAACAATTTTAACATGTTCCGACGAATTAACAACGAGATAATTACTGAAAAATTGAATTATTTATATAACCAACACATGACCGGGTTAAATTTCTGTTTAGTTTGTAACGAGAATATAATAAATTTATAACTTAAGAGCCAAACGAGATTAATCTCATATTTTCCGGCTGAGTAGTCTCCTTAAATTATATACATATAGACCGGTCATTTAACAAAAAGGTACTTGATTAAATTCACTCATTCCACAATAACCGAGATAAAAACTTCAAGTAAGGAATACATAAGTTTAAACCGGCTTAAAAACTGAACCATACTCGAACTATAATTATATTTGATTAATTATACACTAGACATATATTTTTTGAAAAAAAAAGAAACCAAACCTTCTCTTGCAAGGAATTAAACCGACACAACATACAGATATATATAAATTTGTATGGAATGTTCTACCAACAAATATTTTATCTTAAATATCCAGCCCAAGCCGACTCTTTCAAAGTTTCAATCTAGATCACGATCGGTTGTTGTTGTTCGGTTACATATCATGGTTGCTATCCCGATTATGGTTCATCCTTTTATTACGTTAAGGTATCTGCCGATCACTTATGTCTAATATGTTTTACATGTGTAGTTCATCGTCTTTTTAATAATTTTGGTTTAAAAAATACGAGTTGTGTCGGTACATGTTATCAAAGAGTTTACAAAGTAAGGAAAATAAGTATTTAATCCTTGGAAACCTACTGTGTTAAATTCATAGAAAGGAGAAGGAGAAGCTTAACAGTTAAAGGTTAAGAATTAAACAATCGTTTTAATAATCAAAAGATAGTTTGATTGGTTAAGGGGTGGATGCTATAGGGGATACGTTACGTGTTCTACTCCCTCCTCAGACGCAGCCTGGTCACGGCTCCTGATGCTGTTGCTTGCTTCCCAGCATTGCTCCCTTGGTGCGACCAGTGACAGCCCCTCACGCGGCCCCTTTGGCGCACTCCTTGCACGGCCTGGCGTTGCCTTATGCTGGCAGAAGGTGGCTCCGGTGGTGGTTGTATGCGCCGCCCACTAAACCCACAATCTTAATTGTGGCCGACGGTTAGGGAGGGAGAAAGGGTAGAGTATTAGGGTTTTGATTTTTTTCTAATGTAGATCCACAAAATGAGGGTAGTCAAACCCTATATTTATGAAAGAATAATTTACATTTAAAACCATTTTAAATAATACATTTTTAAACCCTATAGTAATTAAACATTTTAATTACTACAATCTCCTTTTAACTAATTAACAATTAATTAGTTATCTTTTATTAAACAGTTAATGTTTAACTAATTAAACATAACTTAATTAGTTAATCCATCTATTATTAATTAAGAATTAATTCATAATCAACCATTTTATAAAGTTCAAAGCTTTATCTATTTATTGATTTAATTACCTCTATAATCAATTCCCACCGATTTATTATTTCACAATTAATAAAATCACCAAATCCTTAAAACCGATAGTTCGTGATCGTATATGATGTTTAACAATAAAACATTAAGTCGTTGCCTTCCAAAGTGTAACTCTTTGGATCATACCTTTCATAGTAACGTTGAACTTATCGTTATTCGGACATCCAATATCCAACAGCTTGACTAGTTAAGGGTAAAAAATATAATTCGGGAAGTTACGAGTTATAATCCTTCCCGAAACATGTTCTTATATTATTTCGTTTAAACCATTATGATAAAAAAACATTTAAATCGCTAATTTATGAAATTAACGAATATTTGTGAACGTTAGTAAACAACATTATATAATAAACCGACTCGAATGTTAAACGTTAAAAGGTTCAAAATCACTAAAAATTTAACCAATTACATGTACGAATACGAATCAAAATTCATTTAAACTAACTTGAAAATAAACAAAAACACAGATTACAGAATCTTCAGAAATTTGGACTACTTGTTATCATCTAATATTATTTGTTGATTAACTGCTAAGGCTAAGGTACGTATTTTATACCTTTACCTCATAGTATATTTGTTTTGCCTCGTTTTTGGTACGGATTTCCTTTTCTTTTCTTTACTTATAGTATATTTTGTTTGCCTCGTTTGTTTTAATCATGTGATTGAGTTAAGCCGTTTGATTTTTCGAGCATTCATTGGTTCCAATTATAGTTTATTATGCATGCGATATAATTACCAAATTTGTATTCATTGTCTCATGTTCCGTTAAATTGATGTATGAATTGTTTCATGCGACCTTTTTTAGATATTTGATTGTTATGTATTTGTAATTTGTTTAAATTCCGATACCCGAGCAAGCCTCCGGTAGGTGATTCTACTGGTGCGTCATTGAGGCATCAATGGCGTAGCACTTTCCGTGACGGTGTGACTGGTTCACGACGTCTCCATTAATACTATGATAGTACATTGTGCACCTACTGAATTCTGGGGAGGCGTATGGATCCTAGGATAATTATTTTGTTTTGATGAGTGTTGGTGTGTGCCCACATACAGCTCACAATTTGGTACATTAGGTCGACGGGTCTGTGTACACCATTTGTTTTGTTTTGTGCTCAAATGGGCATCTCCTTATCATACGACTTAATTGATTATCTATTCGTTCTGATTAGTTGAAATTGTTTATTCGTATAGTTATTTCATTCAAACATTCATTATCCAATGTTTGTTATGATCATTACAGTTGCTTCCGCTGACGTTGTTATTTTCATAATTGTTGTTACCTTTCCCTTTCCATTTCTTTATTCATTTTTTTTCAGATTTCACCATCATTACTGTTGTTCTTCCGTTACTGAGCAAATTTTTGGCTCATTCGTATTTCTCTTTGTAGTTTTCTTTGTTTCTAAAATAGGTACTCATGGGATTCGAGGATTGTGTGAAGAGAAGATAAAAGATTAGAAAGTTGATTCTGATAGTAAATGATCCAATTAGATATTTTGTATTTAATTAGTGTTAATTCACTAAATATGGAAATGTGCATTGTTCTGATTTTTGTAATAGTGACATGTCAGCTTTGGCCAGGTTGGAGTGTCGCATGATTGATATTTATTATAGAATTAACGCTAATAAACAAACATGACAAGCGTGCAATACACAACATCAACCAAGGACACAAATGCAAGTATGGAATATGTTGTAATATACCCTAGGAAAGAACTCCTTACTGGATTCTTCAACTTTCGACTAGCGTGGTAGCTCTTTCTTGCATAACCCCCTCAATTGAACAACCGAAATCTGATTCACTTTCATAATCTCTTTGTGGATTCATAGCATTAATAGCTTATTCAAAAAGTTAGATAAAGTAAGACCGTTACCAAGAAGAAAACACCATGTATTGTTCAACATCAAGCGCAAGCTCTTCTCCCCGAAGACCACGAGTTTCCTTACAAATGATCAAAGATCCAAAAGGTGTTTTTCTACTAATTATATACTTTGATTTGATTCAAAAGAAATTTGTTGCACCCCGGCCTTCCCGGCCTTTCGAGGGCGCGATGCGAGAGAGACCGAACACCGACTGGCATCGGCCTTTGCACAGGAACGCAATCTCCAGTATCAGTTGTGAGACCTACATGTCTGGTTGCATATGTACATCCAATAACTTGGATAAAACAGTTTGTAAAATCAGAGTTGCGGAAGCTTAAGTTAAAACATATTTCAAATCAATACAAAGTTAAAGTTGTAGAAGCGATTTAAGTTGTTTAACATTACATAACAAATCAAATAGTGAATGTCTCAATAGCCTAAGACACTAAAGCAGATGGATGAGACTCTATCTTAGAATCCTAGTCCTTTTGTGCGTGCCTTAGTTACCTGAGAAAACATGTGAGTAAAATGTCAACACAACGTTTGGTGAGAGCACAGGTTTTGTATCAGTAGTAAACAATAAATGTTTTAAGTAAAGTTTTCAAGAATACATATCATTACAATGCAATATCGATTGATAGCTAGTCAATAAATTTATATTATATGTGGGTTCGAAACCGAAGGTGACTGCATGCCTCCCGCCATGTCCATCACACAAGGCAATGGCAAATGTGTTTGGTCAATTTTGCTCTTTTCCGAATCACATTCGAGGTGGCCTCCCAGGCCCGCAAAAGAGGGGTTTGTCAGACCCAAATAGTACTATCCAAGATTACCACGCTAGACGCCTCGCGCTACTAACGGTCTGAGGTGTGTTTGTGAGGACTTTAGTTGTGATGTGTGCCACACATATACATATATTGATAAAGCATGTCCATATGTATCCAAAATAGGTTTGTTGTTCAGAAATAGTATGTAATGCAATGTTTTCTCCCTGAAAGGTAGAAAATATAAAAAGGGATCATGAACTCACCTCGTAGTGCAGTCCCTTTTTGCGTGTGTTCGCAACCTGTGAATGCTAGCACCTGCTAGTGATTACCTATAATCATATAGGTCGTGAGTATGTGTTTTGTGGTGTGTTGTGTCCCATACAACTCCAAATGTCGGTGTGTTCATGTCGCACTGCGGCCTTCCCGGCCTTTCTCCGAGGGGCGCGACGCATGTGGGCACCGGTCGTCTGCGCCTGGCAGGATCGAAGTCTCCGGTCATACAGTTGCGAGACCTACATGTCTGGTCGCATACGTGCATCCAATAACTTGGATAAAACAGTTTTGTAAAATCAGAGTTGCGGAAGTAAATGTTTGAGTTATCAATATAGAGTTGAAAACATAAGTTGCGGAAGCTTAAGTTAAAAGAGTTTTTCAAAACAATACAGAGTAATAGTTTGTGGAAGCAGTTTAAGTAGTTAGCATTACATGACTAAATAAAATGATAAATGTTTTCAATGCCTAAAGCACTAAGTAGATGCATCAGACTCCAGCCGAGCATCCTATCCTTGTGTGCGTACCTTAGTAACCTGAGAAAACATTCGAGTAAAAGGGTCAACACAAAGGTTGGGGAGAGCACATGTTTTTCAAAAGCAGTAAACATCAAATGTTTAAAGTAAGTGTTGATAGATTACATATCATTAAAAATTGATAGCTAGTCAATACAGTTATATTATATGTGGGTTAGTACCGAAGCTGACTGTGTGCCTCCTGCCATGTCCATCACAAGACATTGACAAATTTTTTTGGTCAATATTGCACCCATTCTGACCTCCAGTCGGGTTGGCCTCCCAGGCGCGATGGGTGGGGCTTGTCAGGCCCAAATAGTACTATCCAGGATTACCACGCTAGGCGCTCCGCGCTACTAACGGTCCAAGGTGTGTTTGTGAGGACTTTGAGTTGTGATGTGTGCCACACATATACATATAGCGATAAAGCAAAATAAGTAGTTGTTTCTAAAACAATTTATGATTGGAATGTCTTCTCTCCCAAAGGTAGAAAAGATAAAAGGGGTCGTGAACTCACTTGATAGAGCAGTTCTGGTTATATGTGTTGCGACTTGCGAATGCTAGCAACCTGCTTGTGAGCACCTATAATCATATAGGCCGTGAGTATGTGCCCTGTGGTGTGTTGTATACCATACAACTCCAAACGTCGACGTACTCAACCGAGTGTTTGTGTGTTGACTTGTGTTGACTCGACGAATCACTGGTTACATGTTTGTTGTGTTTAGTTTGTTTATGTGTCTTGATACAAGTAGGACACCAA
Organism: Mikania micrantha; assembly: GCA_009363875.1. NCBI lineage: Eukaryota > Viridiplantae > Streptophyta > Magnoliopsida > Asterales > Asteraceae > Mikania > Mikania micrantha. The sequence continues at coordinate 60,932,031 of CM018681.1, forward strand.
CATGCATCCTATGACTCTAATCGTACAACGTTCACTTAAGTCACGTGTGAAAATCGTAAAAGTTTCCATTTTTGGAAAGTATAGTTATGAAATCTCATTTCATAAAATAATGACTCTAGTAAGTTTGTAAAAACATGTTTAAACACTAGAAATACATTATTTGTGCATAAATTACCATTTATGCCCTTTTGCCCAAAATAAGTTTCCTAAAATAGTAAGTATCGGTTTAAAGGTTCGTTTTCAAAAATCAAAGTTCCCAATGTGCTTAAAAATCATTTTTAAACATATTATAACAATCAAAAATCATAGAATCATATCCGAACATTAAAACCCCTCTTTTGATTTCAAAAAGTTTCCATATATAGTAAGTTTCTATAAAATCATGTATTTCTCAAATCCAAGTACCCAAATGTGTTTCTAAACACTTCAATATACATTTGACACGATCTAGACATGTCTAACCTGTCAAGATCATCACAAATCACCAACATGCAACTAAAAAGTTTCCTAATATAGTAAGTTGCATAAAATCATCATCAAATCAATGAGACCCAATCCTAGAGGATTTCTACCATCAATTTTATTCAAAATACATCACTAAACACTCAAGACCAACTGAAAATTCATGCATGTGAGTGGATCGGAGTTGCATGTGATCAAACACACTTGCATGTGTGTTTTTACACTTTGCATGTGCGATCTAACTATAGATAGGCATGTAAAACTACCTTAGAAGCTAGGATTCGAGCTGGAATAGTTGCTAGTAGCTCCAAAAGTGGCTAATGAAGTCGGTTCTTGCTTGTGGATGGCCTCCAACACTCCCTCTTGTACTCCTAATGGTCCACAAACGTCAAATATGCAAGAAATGGCTCCAAATGCTATCCACAGAAGCTTGGAAGCTGATTACCGGGGTTTTGGGTCGAGAGAAAGTGTATAAACTCGTTGAAAATGAGAGAAAACTGAATGAAATGACTTGTGGTTGTTTTATATCAATTTTGCCTTTTCCGACTCCCTTGCGTACCGCCTAGCGGGACTCCGTGGGACTAGGCGTACCGCCTGGATTATTTTAATCGATAGCTTCTCAGAAACTCGCGCGTACCGCCCAGAATGGCTGCATGGTATCGGGCGTACCACCTGGTGTTTCAGAGAATTCAAATTGTTCCCGTCCAAGCCTCGCGTACCGCCTGGACCCAAGCCGTGGCCCTTGGCGTACCGCCTGGCTTGCCGGGTGAGCCCAATTGGCCCAATTTAATTGTTTTGACTCGTTTTTCGACTATTTTACGTTTATTACTCATAGATTATCATTGTTTGGACTTTAATTTTTGTTCAATTGTTTGTTCACCAACGTTCGTGAGACTCGTGTGTGTTTCGATAATTCCTCGAATTATCGATGTTAGTTTGTGTTTGTGTTTTACGAAGTGATTGCATGTTTGATTAGTCATAATCAACATGTAATGTACAATTCAATAATTCCTCGAATTATTGTTTTGTGTTTGTGTTTGCCACACTTGGTTTCCAAAACCAATGTGCAATGTACGATTCGATAGTTCCACGAACGATCATGTCGTAGTTGTTTGTGGTTAACTCATCTAATTAAGCATAATTAAATAAAATGTAACTAGTATGAATGTGAAATAAAAATTTGTAAGACTTGCAATTTCCATGAAATTGCCTGATGTCACATCATCCCCTTGTTGAAAGAAATTTCGTCCTGAAATTTGGTTGTTGTTGGTAGTGTTTGAGAACGAAAATTTTCTGGTTGCCACAGCTCAACCGAGTGTTTGCATGTTAACTTGTGTTGACTGGACGAATCGTTGGTGACACGTTTGTTGTGTTTAGGTCGTTTATGTGTCATATCAATCTTAAACACAAGCTGGAACATTATTGTGTATCCTACGACTCTAATTATAATTCACGTATGAAATCATAAAAGTTTCCATTTCCGGAAAATTTCTATTTTTGGAAAGTTTCTATTATTTTTTTGGAAAATTTAGTTATGAAATCCCGTTTCATCAAACTAATAATTCTAGTATGTTTGTAAAAATGCGTTTAACACCTAAAATATACCTTTTGTGCATAAAAGCTCGTTTTCACATATCAAAGTTCCAATATGTTTACAAATCATTTTTAATCATATTTCAATAATCTAGAAGCATTAAATCATGACCAATCATCAAAATCCTTCTTTTGGTTTTCAAAAGTTTCTAAAAATAGTAAGTTTCTATAAAATCATGTTTTTTTCAAATCCAACTACCCAAATGTGTTTTTAAACACTTCAATACACATTTGACATCATCTAGACACATCTAACATGTCTAGATGATCCTTAATCCATAACATGCATCATAAAAGTTTCCTTTTTTGGCATGCCTTACAAAATCATCACAATAACATTTCTAACCTTATTCCAAAAGTTTCTACATTCTAAAATCAATAACATTACATTACAATCACACAAGAACACCAACAATTTCATGCATGTGAGTTACATGGAGTTGCATGTGTCCAAACACACGTGCATGTGTGTTTTTACACCTTGAATGTATGATCTAAGAATAGATAAACATCTAAAACTACCTTAGGTGTGTAGATTCGAGCTAGAACAGTTGCTGGTAGCTCCACAAAGTGGCTGATGATGTTGATTCTTGCTTCTTGATAGCTTCCAACACCTTCCTTGAGCCTCAGTGGCTTCAATTCTCAAGAAAAGCAAGTGGAGAGGCTTGGGATGGATCAATAGAGGTTTCGGGTATTTTTATCATCTTTATTAAATTTATTTATTTAATCTCCATTAATTTAACATTTTTTTTTCATTTAACTTCATTCTACAACTTAACCAATAAAAATTTGTTTCAGATTATCATATTACAATTGTTAAATCTTAATTATAAATTTGCATAATTTAAGATATTTTTTTTTTTGAATTAGCTCATGTAATATGGGTGCTAATGTAATTTGTTATATAGCCATTGGTTATTTGAGAAAAGCATAATTCACAATACTTGATCTTCTCTAAGGGTGTTTAAAACATCCTACCTAAAACCGAACCCAAATTATCCGAAATTTTTAACCCGAAATATTAAAATATTCGGATATTTGGGATGCCTATTTAAAAAATTTCGATTATTTTAAATCTACGAATTATCTAAAAGTTATTTTATTCAAATAATTTTTGAATATTTAGGATAGTTTTGATAATTTATTAAATGTTTCGGATACTTTTTAGATATTTTGGACATCTGAAATAGTTTTTTGAATGTTTAATTTTTTTTTCTTTTAATTCACATATCCGTTTGGATATCCGAATTCGGAATTTCAAATATCTGAATTTTGGATGATACAGATTTAAATAGAATTTAATATCTGATACTTTCAAATACTCGAAATTTCGGTATCGAAAACTCTATATATCTGAATCATGACAGCTATTGAACCGTCATAAATGGCAACACCAGTTGTAGTACCGTAGTATAAACCGTCTAAATTTTTCTTTTAAGTTAGAATATTTACAGGAGTCAGCAGTCACTATAAGGTCATTCGTAGTGTGGCGTGACCCCCACCTAGTGACAGGCTTCAAGCCCCTGTCACGCCCTACCCCTAATACACAGCCTAGTGACTGGGGTGTGACCGGTTTCAAGTGACCATGGTTATGGAATGAGAGGAAGAAGAAAGAGAAAAAGAGGAGGGGCGATAATAATACATGTGATGACTACGTATAGTAATTAGAGGGTGATGATGTACGTGAAGTGATGAGTGCTTGATGAACACACATATTCAAATAACATAGAACTTTCCCTCTAATTTAAAATCTCAAGAAGCCATCTTAAAAGGATTTTATGTAAAACTATGTAAAATATGTGTTTTTGTATAAATCTAGTATGATAACCGCGTGATACATCGGGAAAGAAAGCACTTAAGTCGGGTGATTTTAAAGGTTTACATGGTTTGGTTTTGAGCCATAAAAAACATTTTTTTTAGTTTAGTAGTTAACTAAATCTGGCTTTACCTTCTAACATAAAAGACTAAATGTACCGTAAATGCCAACAAATGATTCATTTCTTTTGAGGGTTTTCTTTTATAATCACTTTATCTTACTTTAATTCTTAAAGGTTATCAATATAGAATAAAGTGAAAAGAAAAAGAAAACATGTAGGTTAGAATTGAAAAATAATAGTATGTGCTATAAGAACTATAAAGCTCTTAAATCAAATTACTGTATTGTCATTCTAATATGTTGTGTGTGTGTGTTTATATATATATATATATATAACATATAAGGAAGAGTTTCATTGTTAACCTTACCTTAATATGTTAACCGAATAACCATGTCTTATTAATTTGGGGCTCACATTAAAGTTGATCTAACGGTATAGTTTTTTCTTCTTTTTTTTAATTAATATAAAAAGTGAAATTTATTTTAAGACCCACATTAAAAAAAGAAAAGGCTTACACCCTTATATCAACCTTAATAATGCGGTTATTTGGTTAAGGAATTAAGGTAAGGTTAACAATGAAACTCTTCCATTTACATATATATGTTCATTGCATTAACCGAATAACTACATATTATTACTTTGGGGCCCACATTAAAGTAAATTTAAAGGTGTATGTTTATTCTTCTTTTTTTATTAATATAAGTGGGCTCTACATTAATTACATTAATTAAACGTTAGGGCTCGAAATCGATCAATCATGGGCTAAAACTCGATGTTAAAGAAAGGATTAGGGTTTCGGTGATGCACTTATTACTAGGTACGATGCGGCTGTTGTCTATACCGATCATGCAGCTCTGCGTTACCTTTTTGTTAAAACGGACGCGAAGCCAAGACTGATCAGGTGGATCCTCCTTCTGTCCGAATTTGACATCGAGATCAAGGACAAGAAGGGAGCTGAGAACGTAGCCGCCGACCAATTGTCGCGACTCGAGGATCCGGAGAGGGAGTTCATTAGCGAGGGCGCGATGAGGGATATGTTTCCCCAGGAAACGCTGATGAGCGTGGGGATAGGTGAGATCTGCCGCACGGAGAGACTGGAGGAGGGACTACCATGGTTTTCATACATTGCCAACTATTTGGCCAATGGTATCCTTCTTAAGGGTTTGACATCCCAGCAGCGCAAGAAATTCTTTGCTGACACAAGGCATTACATTTGGGATGCGCCTTACCTCTTCCGTGTGTGTGCTGATCAGGTTTTTAGGAGGTGTGTGAGCAGAGAGGAAGGATTAGAGATCCTTAGGCACTGTCTTGAGGGGCTTACCGGTGGGCATCACAGACCTTCTTCCACCTCGAAAAAGGTATTTGATTCCGGTTTTTATTGGCCCACCATTTTTAAGGATGCTCATGAGTTGGTTAGGAAGTGCGATTCCTGTCAGAGGACAGGAAACATCTCATATAGGAATGAGATGCCCCAGCATCCTATACAGGTTGTTGAGATATTTGATATCTGGGGCATTGTTTTCATGGGACCGTTCCCTGCTTCTCGAGGGAACAGGTACATCCTCGTCGCGATTGACTATGTTTCTAAGTGGGTGGAGGCACAGGCGCTCCCCACTAATGACACGCGAGTTGTGGTGAGATTTCTAAAGCACTTGTTTTGCAAGTTTGGGACCCCGAGAGCATTGATCAGTGACCGTGGCATGCACCTTTGTAATGCCCAGATGGACAAAGTGCTAGCCAAGTACGGGGTCACCCACCGACTGTCGACCGCATATCATCCCCAAACCAGCGGTCAGGTGGAAAACGCGAATCGGGGAGTGAAGAGGATTCTGGAGAGGACTGTCGCCATACTAGGAAAGATTGGGCCGGCAAACTAGATGACGCCTTGTGGGCTTTTAGGACCACGTTTAAGAATCCGATTGGGATGAATCCCTATCGCATGGTCTATGGAAAAGCCTGTTATCTACCGGTGGAGCTTGAGCATAAAGCCTTTTGGGCTTTGAAGGCTGCGAACTTGGATTTGTCACAGGCCGCCAAGCACCGGTTCCTCCATATGCACGAGTTGGATGAGCTATGCGACGAGGCGTACACTCGGTCGTGGAGTTATAAGGAGCGCACGTAGGCACTGCACGGCAGGAGATTGAAGAAGGTGAAGGAGTTCGCGAAGGGTGATTGAGTTTTGGTTTATGACTCGAGACTGAGGCTCTTCCCAGGAAAGCTAAAGTCCTGGTGGAGAGGCCCGTTTGTTATTCGCAAGGTGTTCCCGTATGGAGCAATGGAGTTGGAATCGGGAGACCATACGTGGGTATGTCATGACGTTCGATATTACCATTTCGGATAATTGATTACCTTTAATTGCTTAGAATCTGATTACTTTATTCATCACTAATAACTCAACTCGATTTTCTTTTATTACTATTAGGTTGATTTTTGGTTTAAGTTTTTTTAGGGTTTCATTTCGTTTAATTTTATTTGATTTTAATTATTTGTGGGGTTTATTAGAATTAATTAGTTTTTAGAAATTAACTTAGAATTAATTTACTTTAGTTTAAATATTTAGACTTTTCTTTTCACACAAAAAAAAAACTGAAAAAAACTGAAAAATCAACCCTAGGCGGCCTGGCCACCATAATCCAAATCAAGCGTTCCGCGCGGATAGAATCTAGAATTCAAATCGTTTGGCTTCTGGCGAATCGCCTTAGATCATACTATGGTCTCGCGCGATGCGCGCGAATGTGAGAAATTCGAAAAAAAAAATAATTAAAGCCAGACTTCACCACCGGTCACCACTACTTCATCTACGCCTAAAACCCTAATTCACCTGCGCCTAATCCACCACCACCGCCGTCCTCATCTTTTTCACCACCGCCTCCACCATCCTTCATCGTCTTCGGCCGCCATCAGCAACCACCGAGCACCACCACCGCAGGAACCACCATCACCCCCGCATCCACATATCTGCCATATCCAGTCGCCGCCATCATCACTACTGTTCGTCACCGGAGCCACCGCACCACCGCCGCTGTTCTACATCACCGGATATCACCATATTCATTTCTATTCCACCACCGCTGCCAGTATCACCGCCTTCTTTTCACCCCTTCATCACCGAATCCTCTATTCTACACCGGTAAACCCCGTTTTCCTTTCTATGATTTTTCGAATCTTAGTTTGGAAATCAAAGAAATCAATAGAATAGGTTAGATTAGGGTTGTTTTGGACTTGAATTTTGACCGGAATTTTGGTTGGGGAAACCTCGGTGGCCAAACCCCAATTTTTCCGGTAGTAAAACCCTAGGCACATAGCCTGCTGCCGGACACGGGTGTCCAGGCGTGGTGCCCGCCCCTTTTTCGTTTTTCTTTTTTATTTTTTTTAGTTTAATTTCAGTTCTCAATAAATAAATAAACAATAAATAAAATAAAATAAAATAAAATACATAAAATAAAATAAAATGATGTCAGATTTAAATAAAATAAAAAAATATATAATAAAAATAATAATTATAAATAATAATAATGTACATCTTTTAAATAATAATTACACTCATAAAAATATATAATGTATGATAAAATAAATTGAAATAAATAACTTTTGCATATGTACAATAAAAATAATGTAAAACAAAATAAAAATAAATAAACACTTTTGTAATATAAATAAGTATATAATAATACAAATAATGTAATATAAAATAAACATAGTAATATTACTTTTGTATATAAATATAGTATAAGTAGTATGTATAATAACAATAATAATAAAATAAGATAAAATAATTCTTGTAATTTTAATAAGTATAAGCTTCATAAATAATAACAATAAATGTATATTATTTGTATGTTAATACTAATTTAAATGTAAATGTAAATGTAAATTTAAAATAAATGTAAATTGTATGTTGTAACTAATAACATTAAAAAAGTGTGCTAATAAAAATAAATGAATAATAATTCTTTTGTGAAATTAAAAGTATAAGAGTTGTACTTTAAAAAAAACACTTGTGAAAATACATTGTAGTTTTAAATAAATAAATTTACTTAAGTATATACATAAAATAAGTTGTATATTATGAATAAATAATGTTGTACAAAAATAAATTTTATACAAACAATTGTATTATAACAAAATAATAAAGAAAAATTTGTATCATAAATAATACACAATAAATAAATAACCATACGTATATAAATAATGTAATTATGTATATATTAAAATAATATACTATATGTATGTATCACTTGTAACATAAATAAGATTTTGAATGTATATTTGTATAACAATTAAATAATTAAATATGTATGTAAAATATTTGTAAATTATTAAATAAACTTTATACTAAAATAAAAATTTGTATATAAATAAAGAATAAAACATTGTATATATGTATATCACAAATAAATAATTTAATAAACCAAATTGTACATACACAACATAATCAAACAAACTTGTACATAAATCAAAGTTTTTCAAATAAAATTAATAATAAGTTTGGAATAAAGTTTGTGGATAGTTTCTAAATTATTGTATATATTTGTTGTATATTATCGCAGAGATGGCAGAGGCTTCGACGTCCAGGGCCAAGAGGGCCAGGCGCGCCGACACCACACGGCAGCAGCCACGAGTGAGCGAGATACGTTATTCAGTCCCTTTTGTCATACCGCCACCTGATGCACACCCTCCTCCACCGCATCTACGCCGTCGAGCCGATCACACCTTTCTACAGTTTGCGGCAGACACCATGAAGTATTCGAGCATGCAGACGCTCGTCGGATTGGAGACGATGCAGCACCATGGCTACTACAGAGACACACTGGAGCAGCTAGGTCGCGTAGCCGAGTTCGACGCGATGATGACCCCACAATGGGCTCCCTTGCTACGCCGCAGCTGGCTGCATTATGATGAGCTTACAGTGGAGTTCTTATCCACTTTTCAGTACGACACACGCTCCCTCTCGTATCCTGGAGCTGTGTTGTTTGCTTCGGGGCGATACACTCATACCGTGAGTGTCGCCCAGTTCGCGGTAGCCTTCGGGCTGTACACGAAGGAGCAGGTAGCATCTGCTGATTTTGAGGACCTCCTCAGAGGCTTTACTCGGGCAGCTAGGCCCGGGTACGTCACTAGGATGATTTATCCGCATACTGGAGGACTATCTCCACCCAGCCTCACATCGATCGTCGGCTGGGCACCCAAATCCGTGATCCATTCCTTAGATACATTCATAGGATTCTGGCGTTCACCTTGATCCCTCGCCACTCTGGCAAGGACAAGGTCAACTATTTTGACCTGTTTTGCTTATATTGCAGGTCGCCACCCGGCGAACCTTGCCATCATTCTTCTTACATCATTAGCGAGGCCTAGCCGGAGAGGCCACACGGCGCCCCTGGATATGGGGTCATACATAGGCCATTTGGCGCATCATCTCCGCGTGTTCCTCACATATCCTGTGGAGCACGTCACAGTCGGCCCTGAGACGTCGCCATATGCGCTTTATGACATGCAGACATTGGGGATGGTGACCTTTGACACACCACCCCGTTGGATGCCTCTGTTAGCGCCCCCAGAGCAGACACCTGTTGTCCCTCCGCCATCTACGCACCGTATCTTGCACAGAGGGGAGCGACCGCCCGTGACGCCCCACCACGCCCTCCTGTTCCTCCTCGTCTTACCCTCCGATATGTCATCCAGAGGATAGACATGATGGAGGACATCCAGAGGCTCATGGCGGCTCATTTTGGCATTGAGTTGCCCCCTCGGATGCCAGACCCCCGCATGCCATCCGACCCCGAGGGCGACACTGAAGCAGAGCCAGAGGACGGGGAGGATGAGGATTAGTTTGTATGTAGCTTAGATGATGTATTTTTCTTTTCTTTGTATTCAGACAGTATTCTGTAGTATATTTTTATTTTGGCATGTTTGATTTCTTATTTTATGTGGTTATGGTTGTATTTACATTTGTGTTGTTATTATGGTTGTGTATATTAATGTTGTGCGTTGGTTATTTAATTTTCGTAAAATGTTTGTAAATTTGTGGTGATTGTATAATTGTTTAATTATGTAATTCATTTGTTGTATTATTAATGTTGTTATGTAAATGGTAATCCAATTGTTGTTGTATTAACAAGTGTATGTTTGAGTTATGATGTATATACTGAAAGGCACGCAACTCCATTCACGACACGTCTATGTTATATCAGGGAGTCTTTGCTAACCTTTTGTAATTTTACTTTTCATTTTTCAATCGCCAGTTCTAAGTCCACATTGAGGACAATGCATTGTTTTAAGTGTGGGTATGTCAGGCTGGTGCCTTTTAGTTTTTAATTTTTGTAAAATCAAGTCATTGTATATAGTCAAGTCAAATTTTGAATAAAATTTTTAAATTTTTAATAAACTTTTTGAAATTTTTGTAAATATTTAAAACTTGTAATTAAATAATTCAAATTGGAAATTTAAAAAAAATTGAAAAAAATTCACAAAAAGATTTTTCTTTTAATTGAGTCAGTGTAAATAGTTAATCAAGTCAGTTCTTGAGTCTTTTTATTTTTCAGTTAATCTAGTTTGGTTGTTTGAGATCTTAATTGCAGTCTGGTTTCAACCATTCGTACTCAATTACATTCGGGTGGCGACTAAGACTATTTCGTATGCAAACGGCCGGCTGTTGATTGACTTCTTTTCAGATCAGACTCACGTTTGATGATTCTGCGTTATCAGCTAAGTCTTTTCCACTTTGTGACACCTCGCAATTTCCAGATCAACATTAATTTTATTTTAATAATAATGTGCATTATTATTTCATACGTGGCACTAGAATAATTAGTATTTAGTGTGACACGTGGCACAACAGTCCAAACGCATCGATAATTCAAAAAATTATCGAACAACACTCGCACGTGTCTTGAATAACGAACGTTGGTGAACGGATCAAACCACAGTACACTATCACTGCACTTAGGTTCGGGGAAACCTAAATTAGTTAAAACAATGCTTATGTGTCGAGAAACGATGACCGTAGTCGAAAAATTCTAGAAAATCGATTCAAACTATGAAATTGGGCTTATTGGACTCAACTGGGACCCATCGCGGTACGCGATGGGCACCCAAATGGGCCTTCGCGGCACGCGAAGCCCAGGCAGGAGAATTTGAATTCACCGAAATCCATCGCGGTACGCGACGACCGATCATCCTCCATCATCGCGATACGCGGCGTGTTTCGGGAACCGAATGATTATTTTAATCACCACGCTACGCGGAGAACCTTTTTGGACAGTTTCCGCGGTATGTGACGCAGCCTAACACGCAAAATCTTTATTTAACCAAGACTTAATCATTTCTGTTGACTCTACACTCCATCTCTCGAACTCCAGGCGACCAACCTTCGTCCTCATCACCTGCAAAACACTTTCTAACCATTGGGAAACCATTTAACCATTGGGAAACCATTAGCAACACTTGGGGAGCTCTATTGAAGCCTTTGGGGGTTGGGGGTGAGCTAAGGAGCATCAACCACCACTTTGCACGAGCTAGAGCTGATGTGAAGACCATTTCAGACCCTCTGGAAGCCACTCCCTTCTGTTCCAAGGTCATTCAAGCACCTAAGAAGCTCAAGAAGGTAGTTTTAGCATCCATCTTACACAAATCTTGCACCTACACCCACATGCAATGTGAATCACGCACATGCAACACCATCACCCACTCTTACACGAATTTTTGTGAATCTAGATCTGCTATTTAATGATTTTACTACTGATTTGAACATTTGATTTGATACATTTATGTTACTTAGTGTTATTTGGGGCTTATGGCCTAGATGGTGAATTTTAGCCACATGCATGTGCAATCTATGTAGTTCTACATGATGATTTATATTAATATGAGGTTATAAGAGATATTGGATATGATTTGCAAGGTCTATCTTAGTTATTGATGTCAAGAAATGGTTATTGATGATTATTACTAATTTTAGAAACTTTAATATTGTAAAATGGTGATTTTTATGAAATAGCCACATGCATGTACTTGGACCTATGATTTGTGTATAAAATGATGATTAGAAACTAATGTGATGGTTATTTGATACATTGGAATTGTTAGAATCATTAAAAGTTATGATTTACACGTTATTACTAAAAATAGAAACTTTTTGGTACAAAGTAGTTGTGAATGATGAGTTTGATAAATGTAGAATGTTTAACATTCTAATCAACTACTGAAATGCAGGAACTATCTAATCAACTACAAGAGTTGTTAGATAAAGGATTTATCCGACCGAGCTTCTCACCTTGGGGAGCACCGGTCTTGTTTGTGAAGAAAAAGGACGGATCGTTCCGTATGTGCATCGATTACCGGGAACTGAACAAGGTAACGATCAAGAATCGATATCCTTTACCTCGGATAGACGATCTGTTTGACCAACTACAAGGGTCAAGTTATGATTCGAAAATTGATTTGAGATCTGGTTACCATCAACTCAGAATACAAGACGGAGACATACCGAAGACAACCTTTAGGACACGGTACGGACATTACGAGTTTTTGGTCATGCCTTTCGGACTGACCAATGCACTGGCAGTATTCATGGATCTCATGAATCGGGTGTGCAAGCCATATCTGGACAAATTCGTAATCGTATTCATAGATGACATCCTAATCTACTCCAAAACCCAAGAAGAACATGCCGAACATTTAAGACGTGTCTTGGAACTACTGAAGACTGAACAACTATACGCGAAGTTTTCCAAATGTGATTTTTGGATTCGCGAAGTCCAGTTCCTCGGGCACGTGGTGAACGAGAAAGGGATACACGTAGACCCAGCCAAGATTGAGGCAATCAAGAACTGGGCAGCAACCAAGACTTCAACTGAGGTGCGACAATTCTTGGGATTGGCCGGGTATTACAGGCGGTTTATCGAGGGATTCTCGAAGATCGCACAATCATTGACATCCCTTACGCACAAAGACAAAAGGTTCAAATGGGGAGAAAAACAAGAAGCTGCCTTCGACTTGTTGATGCAGAAATTGTGCAGTGCACCAATCTTATCCCTGCCGGAGGGATGCGAAGATTTTGTAGTATATAGTGACGCATCGAAACAAGGACTCGGTTATGTGCTAATGTAACGCGAGAAAGTCATAGCTTATGCGTCACGACAACTAAAAGTGCACGAGAAGAACTACACAACCCATGATTTGGAATTAGGAGCCGTAGTGTTCGCTTTGAAGATCTGGCGACACTATCTGCACGACACCAAGTGCACTATATTAACCGATCATAAGAGCCTGCAACACATCTTCGACCAGAAGGAGCTAAACATGAGACAACGCAGATGGGTCGAGCTAATTGGCGATTATGACTGCGCTATCAAGTACCATCCCGGGAAAGCTAATGTAGTAGCCGACGCGCTGAGCCGGAAAGAAACAACCAAACGCGTACGTGCACTACAACTTACCATCCACTCCGAGCTACCTAATCAGATCCGAACAGCACAACAGGAAGCTCTGAAAACGGAAAATCTTCCTCTCGAAGCTATGCGGGGGATGGATAAACAAATGAAGGAGAAAGATGATGGGGCTTACTATCTAATGGATCGGATTTGGATTCCACGCTGTGGGGGATTAAGAGACGTAGTGATGGATGAAGCTCATAAGAGCCGATACTCAGTACATCCAGGTTCTGACAAGATGTACCACGATCTGAAAACAACTAACTGGTGGCCTAACATGAAGTCAGAAATCGCGAATTATGTGAGTAAGTGTTTGACTTGCTCAAAAGTCAAGATCGAATATCAGAACCCTCAGGGTTACTCCAACAACCAGAAATTCCAGTATGGAAATGGGAACATATTTCCATGGATTTTATCACCAAACTACTGAAGACGGCAAGTGGTTGTGATACCATCTGGGTTATCGTAGACCGACTCACTAAATCGGCACACTTTCTGCCGATTAAAGAAACTGATAAATTGGAAAAGTTAACCCGAATCTACTTGAAGGAAATCGTTTCCAGACACGGAGTCCCAGTTTCTATAATATCCGACCAAGACAGTCGTTTCACGGCGCATTTTTTGAAGTCCTTACATAAGGCACTGGGAACGAGGTTGGATATGAGCACTGCCTATTTGTGACAATCCGACTTTTCGGATTAACCTTGTTAACTGAAAGTGGTTAGATCACAGGCCCAACAAGACATGTAAGGCCCAGTAAGGCCCAAGAAGGCCCAGTAAGGCCAAGAAAGGCCCAATAGGCTCAAGGTAGGCTTTATGAGTCCAGAATAGGCCCAATGGCAATAATGAAGCCCAAATGAGTTAACTAAGCCCAATAGTATTTCAAATGGGCCAAATTAGTGACGATTTGGATTTTGGTTCAACTTTGTTAACCGAATTGTTATGCAATTGAGCTAAACCATATCTAAAGGATTGGAATTAGTAGAAATCAGTCTCAATTTGTTCTAACTACAAAATTAAGACTTGTAATTGATTTAAAAGTCCAATTTTGACTTTAGAAGTCAAAATTCGTGGGTGTTAGTCATGATTTAATTCGAAATATACATGTAACGGTTGGAGTTAATCAAATTAAACCTCTCAATTAAGTGTACTGATGATTATTATCATCAATCAGGCGTTTTAAGTCCCTACAACTTCGAATTAATCATGGATTGAAGACTAAAGGTTGTAACCGTAGCAATTGTGGATCAAATTCGATAAATTCGATTAGGACATTCACACTTGAACGCTCCTACACTTCAATCGGTATTCTCAGAGTATCTAGCATACACCATTTCGATCGCAGAAGCATCGGATTGAGGAATTGAATTGAGGTCGGCCGAAGTAGCAACCTAGAAGACGAGATACTTCAATTAGTCATCAAAACAAGTAAGTTATTGTTCCTATACTTTCTAAAAGGGCCGATTAAACGAATTCCTAACTCAATTACATCTGAGAATCTCGAATTGATAGTGTTCGATTACTAGGGTTCTAGAACAAATCGGTTTTGGGGGTTTTGATCTTAAGGAGTTTAAAAATAAAATTAAATGGCATGGGTAGTTCCAGAAAGTCCCGATTTAGGTTAATGCTATGTTAATTTCATAATGGAACTACGAATTGTTAGATTTCGAGTTTTAGAGTTCTTAAGTGAAACGGTTTTAGGGATTTTGATCCAAATAAGTTTAAAAACGAAATCAAATAGCATGGGTAGATTCAGAGGATCTCGATTAAGGTTAATTCTATGTCAATTTCATTATGGAACTACGAATTATAAGATTTTGATTCTAGGGTTCTTATTGTGAAGACGATTTGGGGAATTCGAATGAAATGAGCTTGATACTCAAATTAATTGGATCAGACATGTTCGGGATTATATTGTGAATGATAACCATATGATTTTTTAGATCAATTTGAAGGAAATCGATCCAATCAAGTTGTAAATGTTGGGCACGAGTTCGAAACTGTTTAAGAGGTAAAAATCATATGTTTTTGATGATTATGATCAATTGATCACACCTATATAATCGATTTGGACAATAGAAGTAAAGCCCTAAGGTCTTGTGCTCAATCGAATTTGAAATTGTGGTCAATTGGATCCTTGTTGCTTCGGCTAAAATAACAAAAGGGAACCGATCAGATTATGTTTAAAACAATATAATTCTGAGTTCTGTTGCGATACCCTAGCGGGCGAAGATGGTAGTGTGTGTGTGTTGCGTGTGAAGGGTCGCGGGTTCGAGCCAGGGGGTGGCCGGGTTTTTGGAAAAAAATGCCATTTTTGGTATTTTTGGAATATCTTTCACATGCGAACTCCGATTTAACCCGTTCAAGTTGTGTTGGAACCGTAACGAAATCCCGAATGTTTTAGAGTAAAAAATTCATATTTCAATCCGAAAACGAAATCGCGTATAATTACGGTTATTTAAATAAAATCAAATATGATTTTATTTAAACGATTTCAAAGGCACGCGTACATACGTATGCACATCTTTAACACTCTAACATACGTATGTTGACACGTATGTGATTTCAAGCACAAAACGACATCTCGAATAACACTAAGTTATTGTTAAACCACAGATTCTTCGTAGAGGATTTCTACGCGAGTTCACAAGTGTTTGATCATTCTGCTAAAATCAAAGGTGCGTACACGACCCCTTTCTTATTTTAAACTGTTTTGGGGGAGAAAACATGTACAACAAACTATTTTTAGATACATATCACTTGCATGAGTTAGCTGTTTACATTATGTGACCACATAGCAATTTGAAAGTCCTTACACACCTCGAACCGTTTAGTTTGCCGTAGCGCAAAGCGTGGTAGTTGGAAATAGATCTATTAGGTTTGACAAACCTCACCTGGTAGATGGGATCTACGCAGGTGTTTGACTGACCAAACACAATTTTACTATTGTTGTGCTAGACAATAGTGGCAAGGCAAAAACATGCTATAGCATGGCAATTCGTCAGCTTCGGTGTCGACCACTTATGTAAATAGTTTATATGACTAGCTATCATGACTGTGCATGTGTGATTATGTTATCTACAACTTGATATTCAAACTGCTGTTTTGAACATTGTGAATGCTTAAAACCTGTGTTATGCACCAACCTTTGTGTTGACTTGATTTACATGTTTTCTCAGGACGCTAAGGCGCGCATTAAAGCTGGCATGGACTAGGAGATAGAGTCGCATGCATTTTGAACATTTTGGATATTTGAATTTGAACATTTGAAACTTTGTATTGTATTTTACACTTTACAACTGTTACTGGTTTTATAACGCTTCCGCAACTTTTGAAAACTCTGATGTTATGTTTTAAAGACCAAAGTATGTTTTGAAATTCATATAGAGGTCTTCGCTATGTCTAATGATCTGAGATCCTGGTTTGTCACGTTCCCAAACGGTATGATTCCGTTAGTTGGAAATTGGGGGTGTGACAGATTGGTATCAGAGCCATTGGTTATAGCGAACTAGGTTTGCATTTGTCGACTTAGACTATGACTGTTAGACATTAGACACATATGTTTACACGTATTACTTAGAAATTACATATGACATTATGTAATTGACTTGTTTACACATTCCATGGCACTGCACTTACATATGGTATTATGTAACAGGCATGGCATCATCATCAGTACCTTACATTTACATTGATGATTCTGAGGACGAGGAACCGATAGTTCCGGCACCACCGTCATCACCACCACCACCTATTCCATCTCCTCCACCATATGAGAGGGATGACTCAAACCCAGACGAGGATCCAGACGAGGATCCAGAGGAGGACCCAGATGAGGACCCGGATGAGGATCCGGAGGAAGAGCCAGTGGAGGGCACTCAGCAGATCCCTGCTGAGGGACCTTCTACACATCCACCACCAGTACTAGATGCTCCTGAGCCTAAGAGGCAAAGGACAGACGCTGAGGAGATCGCCAAACTGCGCGAGGATTTGTACTGGGCAGAAGACAGGATCTCGTTTAACTCTCTGGAACTATGGGATGTTAAGGAGAGGCACGATAATCTTGCCCATCTGGTTCATGACATGCGGGATGAGATGATTAATTTGATTGGTCGTCTTGAAGCTTCAGAGAACTGAGCCGAGATTCTGGAGGGCAGGGTTGAAGCCTTGGAAGATTTGGTGGCCTCTGAGAATGAGGAAGAGGATGAAGAGGAAGAGGAAGAGGAACCAGCACCAGTTGTTGATTCCGATCCTGAATCCACTGTTGAGGATGATTGATTTTTTTTTCTTTCTTGTTTTGTTTAAACTTATTAGGAACGGGTTGTGTTCCTACATTAGTAGTTTGAAAACTTATGTTTGATTTCAAAAGTATTGTACTCAAAGAAAGTTTCTATCTATTGAAGAGTTATTATTTATTTCCAACAGTTGTGTTGATTTATATATTACATGTTGTGTTTGTTGTAATATTTATACATGTCACATTAGACTTGAAAACACGCTAACACTTCTTGTAAATAGGAAGATAATGGCTGACGGGAACGTACAGATGACAGTTGCTGAGCTCAACGAGCTGATTAACAACAGAGTCGCAGAGGCAATCGCACAATATGCTCAGACACACAACACAGGACTACATGGTCCAGCTGGAGGACTGGTTAACCCACATGCATGCACGTTCAAGATGTTCTTGGACTGTAAGCCATACAATTTCAAAGGGTCGGAGGGGGCCATAGGACTCCTTCGGTGGATTGAAAAGGCGGAGTCTGTGTTTGAAATGTGCAACTGCCCTGACGAAAGCAAGGTGAAGTTTGCTACGGGAACATTGGAGGGTCCAGGATTAACTTGGTGGAACTTGAATGTTCAGACTCTGGGGTTGGGAGAGGCTAATGCCTTGACATGGAACGGCTTCAAAACTTTACTGCAAGAGGAGTACTGTCCTCGCAGTGAGATGCAGAAGCTGGAGGAGGAATATTGGCACCTCAAGATGGAGGGGTCAAATATCGAAGAGTACACGACCCGGTCACATGAGTTGGCCAGACTTCTACCACACATGGCTACTCCAGCCAGCAAGTGGATTGAAAGATACATTGGAGGACTAGTGCCTCAGATTCAGGGGTTGGTTACTTCAGCAAATCCCACCACCATTCAACAAGCTGTTCGTTTAGCGCATCAGCTTACTGATCAGGCAGTATTACAGGGGACTCTGCCTAAACGAACATCTGCTACCAAGGTGGGAGATCATAAAAGGAAGTGGGAAGGTAACAACTCCAAGGGTAACAACCAACAATCATATCAGCAAAACCGGAAGCAAGACTCAAACAAGTCTTATCATAATTCAAGCAGTGGTCAGCAATCATCATCATCGGGGGGTTATATTGGTAAACACCCCAAGTGCAACAGGTGTGGGTATCATCATGCAGGTAATCAGTGTGATAGAGCTAAGTGCCAGAGGTGTGGCAAGATTGGACATGCGGCTAAGGATTGTCGCGGGGAGCTACAGAACAACCACAGCAACCAGAATAATAACCAGAACAACGCACAGAAGGGTTGTTTCGAGTGTGGCAAGATGGGACATTTTAAGAAGGATTGCCCACAACTCAAGAAAGGCGGGGAGAATAATAATACAAATGGCAATGGCAACGGCAATGGTAATGGCACCAACAACAACAATAACAACAACAACAACAACAATGGTGCTAGGGGCAGGGCGTTTGTGATTGGAGGACGTCAAGCGCGGGAGGATCCCAACATTGTTACGGGTACGTTCCTCTTAAATAATCACTATGCCTCTATGTTATTTGACACTGGTGCCGATATGAGTTTTGTATCTAGTTCACTTGCTAAGTTGCTAATGTTAGTCCCACTGCCTTAGATAGTCCATACACTGTGGAGTTAGCTGATGGTAAGTTGATTGTAGTGGAAAATATTTTTAAGGGATGTATCCTTGATTTGATGGGTCAAACATTAGAAATTGATCTTATGCCTATTGCCTTAGGCAGTTTTGATGTAGTTATTGGCATGGACTGGTTGTCCAGAAACCAGGCTGAAATCGTATGCCATGAAAAGATTGTTCGCATACCTCTTCCGCAGGGAGAGACATTATATGTACAAGGCGAGAAGAGCAGTACGCCACTGCGTCTCATATCTTGTATGAAAGCACACAAATGTCTGCGGAAAGGTCATACGGCAGTTATAGCACTTATAACTGAAAAGCCGGTAGCTGAGAAGAAGATTGAAGATATACCTGTAGTTTGTGAAATTCCGGAGGTATTTCCAGAAGACTTGCCGGGATTACCGCCTATCAGACAGGTGGAATTCCGAATTGACCTTACACCAGATGCAGCACCGATAGCTAGGGCGCCTTATCGACTTGCACCGTCAGAGATGCAAGAGTTATCCACACAATTGCAAGAGTTGTTGGATAAGGGTTTCATACGACCTAGTTTTTCACCGTGGGGAGCTCCAGTCTTATTTGTCAAGAAAAAGGACGGGACTTTCCGTATGTGTATCGATTGCCGGGAATTGAACAAGGTTACTATCAAGAACCGGTATCCGTTACCCAGAATTGACGATCTGTTCGATCAATTGCAAGGTTCGAGTTACTACTCGAAGATTGATCTCAGGTCTGGTTATCATCAACTAAGAGTCCAGGAGGAGGATATTCCAAAGACAGCATTCAGGACGCGCTATGGCCATTATGAGTTCTTGGTCATGCCATTTGGGTTGACAAACGCTCCAGCTGTATTCATGGATCTCATGAATCGTGTTTGTAAACCTTATCTTGATAAGTTTGTCATTGTTTTCATTGATGACATTCTCATCTATTCACAGTCTGAGGAACACGCTGAACATCTTCGATTACTGCTGGAGCTATTGAAACAGGAACAACTGTACGCTAAGTTCTCGAAATGTGATTTCTGGATGCGAGAAGTACAATTCTTGGGGCATATAGTTAATGAAAAGGGTATACATGTTGATCCAGCGAAGATTGAAGCGATTAAGAATTGGGAAGCACCAAAGACCCCTACCGAGGTACGACAGTTCCTTGGTTTGGCTGGTTATTATCGACGATTCATTGAGGGTTTCTCAAAGATCGCTCAACCACTTACAGCTCTTACGCACAAGGGAACGAAGTATAACTGGACGGATAAACAGGAAACTGCGTTCCAGTTATTGAAACAGAAACTTTGCAGCGCACCGATTCTGTCCTTACCGGAAGGGACGGAAGACTTTGTGGTGTATTGTGATGCATCTGCACAAGGTTTGGGATGTGTGTTGATGCAACGTGATAAAGTGATTGCTTATGCTTCCAGACAACTACGAACACACGAAAAGAATTACACTACTCATGACTTGGAGTTAGGAGCAGTGGTTTTTGCTTTGAAGATTTGGAGGCATTACTTGTATGGAACTAAGTGTACTATTTACACTGATCATAAGAGTTTGCAACATATCTTTGATCAGAAGGAGCTTAATATGAGGCAACGACGTTGGGTTGAGTTGTTGAACGATTATGAGTGTGCGATTAAGTATCACCCGGGAAAAGCTAATGTGGTAGCTGACGCTTTAAACAGAAAAGATACTTCAACAAGACGGGTTCGTGCACTTATGATGACAATACATACTGACTTACCTGACAAGGTACGCAGTGCTCAGATCGAGGCTTTGAAAAAGGAAAACTTGGTACAGGAATCTTTACGGGGAATGGAAGAACAGTTGGATACGAAGTCTGATGGAATTCGTTATTTCATTAATCGACTTTGGATACCTTTTTATGGAGGTTTAAGGGAACTTGTGATGGATGAAGCACACAAGTCCAGATATTCAGTCCATCCGGGATCAGACAAGATGTATCATGATTTGAAGGCACTGTATTGGTGGCCTCACATGAAAGCGGATATTGCTAAGTACGTTAGCAAATGTTTGACTTGTTCGAAAGTCAAAGTTGAATATCAGAAGCCATCTGGTTTGCTACAACAACCAGAAATACCGATGTGGAAATGGGAACAGATTTCGATAGACTTCATTACTAAGTTACCTCGTACACCGAGTGGTTGTGATACAATATGGGTAATTGTCGATCGATTAACGAAATCTGCTCACTTCTTAGCAATCAAGGAAACTGATAAGATGGAGAAACTGACTCGCATTTACATCAAGGAAGTGGTAGCACGGCATGGCGTGCCAATCTCTATCATATCAGATCGGGATGCCCGATTTACTTCCAACTTTTGGAAATCACTTCATAAGTCATTGGGGACTCGCTTGGATATGAGTACCGCCTATCATCCACAGACCGACGGTCAAAGTGAACGAACGATTCAAACACTCGAGGATATGTTACGAGCTTGTGTAATTGACTTTGGTGATAGCTGGGAGAATCATTTACCGTTAGTGGAATTCTCTTACAACAATAGTTATCATACAAGTATTCAAGCAGCACCGTTTGAAGCTTTGTATGGTCGCAAATGTCGTTCACCAGTTTGCTGGGCTGAAATTGGTGACAGTCAGATAACAGGTCCTGAACTGGTGCACGAGACGACAGAGAAGATAGTTCAAATCCGGAACCGTATGGCAGCGGCCCGGGATCGACAGAAGAGTTATGCTGACAAACGTCGCAAGCCGTTGGAATTCCAAGTAGGAGACCGAGTTCTTCTAAAGGTATCACCTTGGAAAGGTGTGATACGATTCGGTAAGCGCGGGAAGCTTAGTCCACGTTACGTAGGACCTTTTGAGATCCTGAAAAGGATTGGTCCGGTTGCGTATCAACTCAAACTACCGGATGAACTCAGTGGAGTTCATGATGTTTTTCACGTATCGAACTTAAAGAAATGTCTTTCTGATGAGACATTGATTGTACCGTTGGAAGAAATACAAGTAGATGAACAGTTACGATTCATTGAAGAACCAGCAGAAATCATGGACCGAGAGGTCAAACAGCTTAAGCAAAGCAAGATTCCAATAGTCAAAGTTCGATGGAATTCAAGACGTGGTCCTGAATTCACATGGGAACGGGAAGATCAAATGATGAAGAAATATCCTCATCTATTAAAAACAGCTACTGCTAACACTGAGAGTGCAAGTTAAATTTCGGGACGAAATTTCCTTCAACAAGGGGATGACGTGATGTTTCACACATCAACACTGCAAATTTCAAACTGTAAGCACAAACATTTTATTCAATTGGTTTTGTTACAAACAATTGTGCTACATTACATTTTATATTTTATGTGCTACATTTCATATGTTACATGTTATGGTAATACATACATGATTAGTTACATACATTTTGCTATGTGCGGGGTTGCATAGTACAAACAATTATAGACACTCACTATGTGTAAGGTTACACAACACAGTACGATCAAACACAAACAGTCACAGTTAGGTGAACTAACTAGTGTACACGCAAACAGTCACATTGAACGATCACATTTAGTTGTGATGTTGCAAGCATTAGATTTTGTGTGTGAGTACACACAAGCACACAAAATGATCAAATCACACTAACACGTACGATTTAAACTCGTAAGTAGTTTCCTAACTACTTCTAACATTTGCTAATTTTCGGGACGAAAATTCCTTCAACAAGGGGATGATGTGACAATCCGACTTTTTGGATTAACCTTGTTAACTGAAAGTGGTTAGATCACAGGCCCAACAAGACATGTAAGGCCCAGTAAGGCCCAAGAAGGCCCAGTAAGGGCCAAGAAGGCCCAGTAAGGCTCAAGAAGGCCCAGTAAGGCCAAGAAAGGCCCAATAGGCTCAAGGTAGGCTTTATGAGTCCAGAATAGGCCCAATGGCAATAATGAAGCCCAAATGAGTTAACTAAGCCCAATAGTATTTCAAATGGGCCAAATTAGTGACGATTTGGATTTTGGTTCAACTTTGTTAACCGAATTGTTATGCAATTGAGCTAAACCATATCTAAAGGATTGGAATTAGTAGAAATCAGTCTCAATTTGTTCTAACTACAAAATTAAGACTTGTAATTGATTTAAAAGTCCAATTTTGACTTTAATAGTCAAAATTCGTGGGTGTTAGTCATGATTTAATTCGAAATATACATGTAACGGTTGGAGTTAATCAAATTAAACATCTCAATTAAGTGTACTGATGATTATTATGATCAATCAGGCGTTTTAAGTCCCTACAACTTCGAATTAATCATGGATTGAAGACTAAAGGTTGTAACCGTAGCAATTGTGGATCAAATTCGATAAATTCGATTAGGACATTCACAGTTGAACGCTCCTACACTTCAATCGGTATTCTCAGAGTATCTAGCATACACCATTTCTATCGCAGAAGCATCGGATTGAGGAATTGAATTGAGGTCGGCCGAAGTAGCAACCTAGAAGACGAGATACTTCAATTAGTCATCAAAACAAGTAAGTTATTGTTCCTATACTTTCTAAAAGGGCCGATTAAACGAATTCCTAACTCAATTACATCTGAGAATCTCGAATTGATAGTGTTCGATTACTAGGGTTCTAGAACAAATCGGTTTTGGGGGTTTTGATCTTAAGGAGTTTAAAAATAAAATTAAATGGCATGGGTAGTTCCAGAAAGTCCCGATTTAGGTTAATGCTTTGTTAATTTCATAATGGAACTACGAATTGTTAGATTTCGAGTTTTAGGGTTCTTAAGTGAAACGGTTTTAGGGATTTTGATCCAAATAGGTTTAAAAACGAAATCAAATAGCATGGGTAGATTCAGAGGATCTCGATTAAGGTTAATTCTATGTCAATTTCATTATGGAACTACGAATTATAAGATTTTGATTCTAGGGTTCTTATTGTGAAGACGATTTGGGGAATTCGAATGAAATGAGCTTGATACTCAAATTAATTGGATCAGACATGTTCGGGATTATATTGTGAATGATAACCATATGATTTTTTAGATCAATTTGAAGGAAATCGATCCAATCAAGTTGTAAATGTAGTGCACGAGTTCGAAACTGTTTAAGAGGTAAAAATCATATGTTTTTGATGATTATGATCAATTGATCACACCTATATAATCGATTTGGACAATAGAAGTAAAGCCCTAAGATCTTGTGCAATATCGAATTCGAAATTGTGGTCAATTGGATCCTTGTTGCTTCGGCTAAAATAACAAAAGGGAACCGATCAGATTATGTTTAAAACAATTTAATTCTGAGTTCTGTTGTGATACCCTAGCGGGCGAAGATGGTAGTGTGTGTGTGTTGCGTGTGAAGGGTCGCGGGTTCGAGCCAGGGGGTGGCCGGGTTTTTGGAAAAAAATGCCATTTCTGGTATTTTTGGAATATCTTTCACATGCGAACTCCGATTTAACCCGTTCAAGTTGTGTTGGAACCGTAACGAAATCCCGAATGTTTTAGAGTAAAAAATTCATATTTCAATCCGAAAACGAAATCGCGTATAATTACGGTTATTTAAATAAAATCAAATATGATTTTATTTAAACGATTTCAAAGGCACGCGTACATACGTATGCACATCTTTAACACTCTAACATACGTATGTTGACACGTATGTGATTTCAAGCACAAAACGACATCTCGAATAACACTAAGTTATTGTTAAACCACAGATTCTTCGTAGAGGATTTCTACGCGAGTTCACAAGTGTTTGATCATTCTGCTAAAATCAAAGGTGCGTACACGACCCCTTTCTTATTTTAAACTGTTTTGGGGGAGAAAACATGTACAACAAACTATTTTTAGATACATATCACTTGCATGAGTTAGCTGTTTACATTATGTGACCACATAGCAATTTGAAAGTCCTTACACACCTCGAACCGTTTAGTTTGCCGTAGCGCAAAGCGTGGTAGTTGGAAATAGATCTATTAGGTTTGACAAACCTCACCTGGTAGATGGGATCTACGCAGGTGTTTGACTGACCAAACACAATTTTACTATTGTTGTGCTAGACAATAGTGGCAAGGCAAAAACATGCTATAGCATGGCAATTCGTCAGCTTCGGTGTCGACCACTTATGTAAATAGTTTATATGACTAGCTATCATGACTGTGCATGTGTGATTATGTTATCTACAACTTGATATTCAAACTGCTGTTTTGAACATTGTGAATGCTTAAAACCTGTGTTATGCACCAACCTTTGTGTTGACTTGATTTACATGTTTACTCAGGACGCTAAGGCGCGCATTAAAGCTGGCATGGACTAGGAGATAGAGTCGCATGCATTTTGAACATTTTGGATATTTGAATTTGAACATTTGAAACTTTGTATTGTATTTTACACTTTACAACTGTTACTGGTTTTATAACGCTTCCGCAACTTTTGAAAACTCTGATGTTATGTTTTAAAGACCAAAGTATGTTTTGAAATTCATATAGAGGTCTTCGCTATGTCTAATGATCTGAGATCCTGGTTTGTCACGTTCCCAAACGGTATGATTCCGTTAGTTGGAAATTGGGGGTGTGACAGATTGGTATCAGAGCCATTGGTTATAGCGAACTAGGTTTGCATTTGTCGACTTAGACTATGACTGTTAGACATTAGACACATATGTTTACACGTATTACTTAGAAATTACATATGACATTATGTAATTGACTTGTTTACACAT
Source organism: Mikania micrantha (assembly GCA_009363875.1). Taxonomy (NCBI): domain Eukaryota; kingdom Viridiplantae; phylum Streptophyta; class Magnoliopsida; order Asterales; family Asteraceae; genus Mikania; species Mikania micrantha. Next base: position 60,957,980 of record CM018681.1, read on the forward strand.
TCCATGGCACTGCACTTACATATGGTATTATGTAACAGGCATGGCATCATCATCAGTACCTTACATTTACATTGATGATTCTGAGGACGAGGAACCGATAGTTCCGGCACCACCGTCATCACCACCACCACCTATTCCATCTCCTCCACCATATGAGAGGGATGACTCAGACCCAGACGAGGATCCAGACGAGGATCCAGAGGAGGACCCAGATGAGGACCCGGATGAGGATCCGGAGGAAGAGCCAGTGGAGGGCACTCAGCAGATCCCTGCTGAGGGACCTTCTACACATCCACCACCAGTACTAGATGCTCCTGAGCCTAAGAGGCAAAGGACAGACGCTGAGGAGATCGCCAAACTGCGCGAGGATTTGTACTGGGCAGAAGACAGGATCTCGTTTAACTCTCTGGAACTATGGGATGTTAAGGAGAGGCACGATAATCTTGCCCATCTGGTTCATGACATGCGGGATGAGATGATTAATTTGATTGGTCGTCTTGAAGCTTCAGAGAACTGAGCCGAGATTCTGGAGGGCAGGGTTGAAGCCTTGGAAGATTTGGTGGCCTCTGAGAATGAGGAAGAGGATGAAGAGGAAGAGGAAGAGGAACCAGCACCAGTTGTTGATTCCGATCCTGAATCCACTGTTGAGGATGATTGATTTTTTTTTCTTTCTTGTTTTGTTTAAACTTATTAGGAACGGGTTGTGTTCCTACATTAGTAGTTTGAAAACTTATGTTTGATTTCAAAAGTATTGTACTCAAAGAAAGTTTCTATCTATTGAAGAGTTATTATTTATTTCCAACAGTTGTGTTGATTTATATATTACATGTTGTGTTTGTTGTAATATTTATACATGTCACATTAGACTTGAAAACACGCTAACACTTCTTGTAAATAGGAAGATAATGGCTGAAGGGAACGTACAGATGACAGTTGCTGAGCTCAACGAGCTGATTAACAACAGAGTCGCAGAGGCAATCGCACAATATGCTCAGACACACAACACAGGACTACATGGTCCAGCTGGAGGACTGGTTAACCCACAGGCATGCACGTTCAAGATGTTCTTGGATTGTAAGCCACACAATTTCAAAGGGTCGGAGGGGGCCATAGGACTCCTTCGGTGGATTGAAAAGGCGGAGTCTGTGATTGAAATGTGCAACTGCCCTGACGAAAGCAAGGTGAAGTTTGCTACGGGAACATTGGAGGGTCCAGCATTAACTTGGTGGAACTCGAATGTTCAGACTCTGGGGTTGGGAGAGGCTAATGCCTTGACATGGAACGGCTTCAAAACTTTACTGCAAGAGGAGTACTGTCCTCGCAGTGAGATGCAGAAGCTGGAGGAGGAATATTGGCACCTCAAGATGGAGGGGTCAAATATCGAAGAGTACACGACCCGGTCACATGAGTTGGCCAGACTTCTACCACACATGGCTACTCCAGCCAGCAAGTGGATTGAAAGATACATTGGAGGACTAGTGCCTCAGATTCAGGGGTTGGTTACTTCAGCAAATCCCACCACCATTCAACAAGCTGTTCGTTTAGCGCATCAGCTTACTGATCAGGCAGTATTACAGGGGACTCTGCCTAAACGAACATCTGCTACCAAGGTGGGAGATCATAAAAGGAAGTGGGAAGGTAACAACTCCAAGGGTAACAACCAACAATCATATCAGCAAAACCGGAAGCAAGACTCAAACAAGTCTTATCATAATTCAAGCAGTGGTCAGCAATCATCATCATCGGGGGGTTATATTGGTAAACACCCCAAGTGCAACAGGTGTGGGTATCATCATGCAGGTAATCAGTGTGATAGAGCTAAGTGCCAGAGGTGTGGCAAGATTGGACATGCGGCTAAGGATTGTCGCGGGGAGCTACAGAACAACCACAGCAACCAGAATAATAACCAGAACAACGCACAGAAGGGTTGTTTCGAGTGTGGCAAGATGGGACATTTTAAGAAGGATTGCCCACAACTCAAGAAAGGCGGGGAGAATAATAATACAAATGGCAATGGCAACGGCAATGGTAATGGTAATGGCACCAACAACAACAATAACAACAACAACAACAACAATGGTGCTAGGGGCAGGGCGTTTGTGATTGGAGGACGTCAAGCGCGGGAGGATCCCAACATTGTTACGGGTACGTTCCTCTTAAATAATCACTATGCCTCTATGTTATTTGACACTGGTGCCGATATGAGTTTTGTATCTAGTTCACTTGCTAAGTTGCTAAATGTTAGTCCCACTGCCTTAGATAGTCCATACACTGTGGAGTTAGCTGATGGTAAGTTGATTGTAGTGGAAAATATTTTTAAGGGATGTATCCTTGATTTGATGGGTCAAACATTAGAAATTGATCTTATGCCTATTGCCTTAGGCAGTTTTGATGTAGTTATTGGCATGGACTGGTTGTCCAGAAACCAGGCTGAAATCGTATGCCATGAAAAGATTGTTCGCATACCTCTTCCGCAGGGAGAGACATTATATGTACAAGGCGAGAAGAGCAGTACGCCACTGCGTCTCATATCTTGTATGAAAGCACACAAATGTCTGCGGAAAGGTCATACGGCAGTTATAGCACTTATAACTGAAAAGCCGGTAGCTGAGAAGAAGATTGAAGATATACCTGTAGTTTGTGAAATTCCGGAGGTATTTCCAGAAGACTTGCCGGGATTACCGCCTATCAGACAGGTGGAATTCCGAATTGACCTTACACCAGATGCAGCACCGATAGCTAGGGCGCCTTATCGACTTGCACCGTCAGAGATGCAAGAGTTATCCACACAATTGCAAGAGTTGTTGGATAAGGGTTTCATACGACCTAGTTTTTCACCGTGGGGAGCTCCAGTCTTATTTGTCAAGAAAAAGGACGGGACTTTCCGTATGTGTATCGATTGCCGGGAATTGAACAAGGTTACTATCAAGAACCGGTATCCGTTACCCAGAATTGACGATCTGTTCGATCAATTGCAAGGTTCGAGTTACTACTCGAAGATTGATCTCAGGTCTGGTTATCATCAACTAAGAGTCCAGGAGGAGGATATTCCAAAGACAGCATTCAGGACGCGCTATGGCCATTATGAGTTCTTGGTCATGCCATTTGGGTTGACAAACGCTCCAGCTGTATTCATGGATCTCATGAATCGTGTTTGTAAACCTTATCTTGATAAGTTTGTCATTGTTTTCATTGATGACATTCTCATCTATTCACAGTCTGAGGAGGAACACGCTGAACATCTTCGATTACTGCTGGAGCTATTGAAACAGGAACAACTGTACGCTAAGTTCTCGAAATGTGATTTCTGGATGCGAGAAGTACAATTCTTGGGGCATATAGTTAATGAAAAGGGTATACATGTTGATCCAGCGAAGATTGAAGCGATTAAGAATTGGGAAGCACCAAAGACCCCTACCGAGGTACGACAGTTCCTTGGTTTGGCTGGTTATTATCGACGATTCATTGAGGGTTTCTCAAAGATCGCTCAACCACTTACAGCTCTTACGCACAAGGGAACGAAGTATAACTGGACGGATAAACAGGAAACTGCGTTCCAGTTATTGAAACAGAAACTTTGCAGCGCACCGATTCTGTCCTTACCGGAAGGGACGGAAGACTTTGTGGTGTATTGTGATGCATCTGCACAAGGTTTGGGATGTGTGTTGATGCAACGTGATAAAGTGATTGCTTATGCTTCCAGACAACTACGAACACACGAAAAGAATTACACTACTCATGACTTGGAGTTAGGAGCAGTGGTTTTTGCTTTGAAGATTTGGAGGCATTACTTGTATGGAACTAAGTGTACTATTTACACTGATCATAAGAGTTTGCAACATATCTTTGATCAGAAGGAGCTTAATATGAGGCAACGACGTTGGGTTGAGTTGTTGAACGATTATGAGTGTGCGATTAAGTATCACCCGGGAAAAGCTAATGTGGTAGCTGACGCTTTAAACAGAAAAGATACTTCAACAAGACGGGTTCGTGCACTTATGATGACAATACATACTGACTTACCTGACAAGGTACGCAGTGCTCAGATCGAGGCTTTGAAAAAGGAAAACTTGGTACAGGAATCTTTACGGGGAATGGAAGAACAGTTGGATACGAAGTCTGATGGAATTCGTTATTTCATTAATCGACTTTGGATACCTTTTTATGGAGGTTTAAGGGAACTTGTGATGGATGAAGCACACAAGTCCAGATATTCAGTCCATCCGGGATCAGACAAGATGTATCATGATTTGAAGGCACTGTATTGGTGGCCTCACATGAAAGCGGATATTGCTAAGTACGTTAGCAAATGTTTGACTTGTTCGAAAGTCAAAGTTGAATATCAGAAGCCATCTGGTTTGCTACAACAACCAGAAATACCGATGTGGAAATGGGAACAGATTTCGATAGACTTCATTACTAAGTTACCTCGTACACCGAGTGGTTGTGATACAATATGGGTAATTGTCGATCGATTAACGAAATCTGCTCACTTCTTAGCAATCAAGGAAACTGATAAGATGGAGAAACTGACTCGCATTTACATCAAGGAAGTGGTAGCACGGCATGGCGTGCCAATCTCTATCATATCAGATCGGGATGCCCGATTTACTTCCAACTTTTGGAAATCACTTCATAAGTCATTGGGGACTCGCTTGGATATGAGTACCGCCTATCATCCACAGACCGACGGTCAAAGTGAACGAACGATTCAAACGCTCGAGGATATGTTACGAGCTTGTGTAATTGACTTTGGTGATAGCTGGGAGAATCATTTACCGTTAGTGGAATTCTCTTACAACAATAGTTATCATACAAGTATTCAAGCAGCACCGTTTGAAGCTTTGTATGGTCGCAAATGTCGTTCACCAGTTTGCTGGGCTGAAATTGGTGACAGTCAGATAACAGGTCCTGAACTGGTGCACGAGACGACAGAGAAGATAGTTCAAATCCGGAACCGTATGGCAGCGGCCCGGGATCGACAGAAGAGTTATGCTGACAAACGTCGCAAGCCGTTGGAATTCCAAGTAGGAGACCGAGTTCTTCTAAAGGTATCACCTTGGAAAGGTGTGATACGATTCGGTAAGCGCGGGAAGCTTAGTCCACGTTACGTAGGACCTTTTGAGATCCTGAAAAGGATTGGTCCGGTTGCGTATCAACTCAAACTACCGGATGAACTCAGTGGAGTTCATGATGTTTTTCACGTATCGAACTTAAAGAAATGTCTTTCTGATGAGACATTGATTGTACCGTTGGAAGAAATACAAGTAGATGAACAGTTACGATTCATTGAAGAACCAGCAGAAATCATGGACCGAGAGGTCAAACAGCTTAAGCAAAGCAAGATTCCAATAGTCAAAGTTCGATGGAATTCAAGACGTGGTCCTGAATTCACATGGGAACGGGAAGATCAAATGATGAAGAAATATCCTCATCTATTAAAAACAGCTACTGCTAACACTGAGAGTGCAAGTTAAATTTCGGGACGAAATTTCCTTCAACAAGGGGATGACGTGATGTTTCACACATCAACACTGCAAATTTCAAACTGTAAGCACAAACATTTTATTCAATTGGTTTTGTTACAAACAATTGTGCTACATTACATTTTATATTTTATGTGCTACATTTCATATGTTACATGTTATGGTAATACATACATGATTAGTTACATACATTTTGCTATGTGCGGGGTTGCATAGTACAAACAATTATAGACACTCACTATGTGTAAGGTTACACAACACAGTACGATCAAACACAAACAGTCACAGTTAGGTGAACTAACTAGTGTACACGCAAACAGTCACATTGAACGATCACATTTAGTTGTGATGTTGCAAGCATTAGATTTTGTGTGTGAGTACACACAAGCACACAAAATGATCAAATCACACTAACACGTACGATTTAAACTCGTAAGTAGTTTCCTAACTACTTCTAACATTTGCTAATTTTCGGGACGAAAATTCCTTCAACAAGGGGATGATGTGACAATCCGACTTTTTGGATTAACCTTGTTAACTGAAAGTGGTTAGATCACAGGCCCAACAAGACATGTAAGGCCCAGTAAGGCCCAAGAAGGCCCAGTAAGGGCCAAGAAGGCCCAGTAAGGCTCAAGAAGGCCCAGTAAGGCCAAGAAAGGCCCAATAGGCTCAAGGTAGGCTTTATGAGTCCAGAATAGGCCCAATGGCAATAATGAAGCCCAAATGAGTTAACTAAGCCCAATAGTATTTCAAATGGGCCAAATTAGTGACGATTTGGATTTTGGTTCAACTTTGTTAACCGAATTGTTATGCAATTGAGCTAAACCATATCTAAAGGATTGGAATTAGTAGAAATCAGTCTCAATTTGTTCTAACTACAAAATTAAGACTTGTAATTGATTTAAAAGTCCAATTTTGACTTTAGAAGTCAAAATTCGTGGGTGTTAGTCATGATTTAATTCGAAATATACATGTAACGGTTGGAGTTAATCAAATTAAACCTCTCAATTAAGTGTACTGATGATTATTATGATCAATCAGGCGTTTTAAGTCCCTACAACTTCGAATTAATCATGGATTGAAGACTAAAGGTTGTAACCGTAGCAATTGTGGATCAAATTCGATAAATTCGATTAGGACATTCACAGTTGAACGCTCCTACACTTCAATCGGTATTCTCAGAGTATCTAGCATACACCATTTCTATCGCAGAAGCATCGGATTGAGGAATTGAATTGAGGTCGGCCGAAGTAGCAACCTAGAAGACGAGATACTTCAATTAGTCATCAAAACAAGTAAGTTATTGTTCCTATACTTTCTAAAAGGGCCGATTAAACGAATTCCTAACTCAATTACATCTGAGAATCTCGAATTGATAGTGTTCGATTACTAGGGTTCTAGAACAAATCGGTTTTGGGGGTTTTGATCTTAAGGAGTTTAAAAATAAAATTAAATGGCATGGGTAGTTCCAGAAAGTCCCGATTTAGGTTAATGCTATGTTAATTTCGTAATGGAACTACGAATTGTTAGATTTCGAGTTTTAGGGTTCGTAAGTGAAACAGTTTTAGGGATTTTGATCCAAATAGGTTTAAAAACGAAATCAAATAGCATGGGTAGATTCAGAGGATCTCGATTAAGGTTAATTCTATGTCAATTTCATTATGGAACTACGAATTATAAGATTTTGATTCTAGGGTTCTTATTGTGAAGACGATTTGGGGAATTCGAATGAAATGAGCTTGATACTCAAATTAATTGGATCAGACATGTTCGGGATTATATTGTGAATGATAACCATATGATTTTTAGATCAATTTGAAGGAAATCGATCCAATCAAGTTGTAAATGTAGTGCACGAGTTCGAAACTTTTTAAGAGGTAAAAATCATATGTTTTTGATGATTATGATCAATTGATCACACCTATATAATCGATTTGGACAATAGAAGTAAAGCCCTAAGATCTTGTGCTCAATCGAATTCGAAATTGTGGTCAATTGGATCCTTGTTGCTTCAGCTAAAATAACAAAAGGGAACCGATCAGATTATGTTTAAAACAATTTAATTCTGAGTTCTGTTGCGATACCCTAGCGGGCGAAGATGGTAGTGTGTGTGTGTGTTGTGTGTGAAGGGTCGCGGGTTCGAGCCAGGGGGTGGCCGGGTTTTTGGAAAAAAATGCCATTTTTGGTATTTTTGGAATATCTTTCACATGCGAACTCCGATTTAACCCGTTCAAGTTGTGTTGGAACCGTAACGAAATCCCGAATGTTTTAGAGTAAAAAAATTCATATTTTAATCCGAAAACGAAATCGCGTATAATTACGGTTATTTAAATAAAATCAAATATGATTTTATTTAAACGATTTCAAAGGCACGCGTACATACGTATGCACATCTTTAACACTCTAACATACGTATGTTGACACGTATGTGATTTCAAGCACAAAACGACATCTCGAATAACACTAAGTTATTGTTAAACCACAGATTCTTCGTAGAGGATTTCTACGCGAGTTCACAAGTGTTTGATCATTCTGCTAAAATCAAAGGTGCGTACACGACCCCTTTCTTATTTTAAACTGTTTTGGGGGAGAAAACATGTACAACAAACTATTTTTAGATACATATCACTTGCATGAGTTAGCTGTTTACATTATGTGACCACATAGCAATTTGAAAGTCCTTACACACCTCGAACCGTTTAGTTTGCCGTAGCGCAAAGCGTGGTAGTTGGAAATAGATCTATTAGGTTTGACAAACCTCACCTGGTAGATGGGATCTACGCAGGTGTTTGACTGACCAAACACAATTTTACTATTGTTGTGCTAGACAATAGTGGCAAGGCAAAAACATGCTATAGCATGGCAATTCGTCAGCTTCGGTGTCGACCACTTATGTAAATAGTTTATATGACTAGCTATCATGACTGTGCATGTGTGATTATGTTATCTACAACTTGATATTCAAACTGCTGTTTTGAACATTGTGAATGCTTAAAACCTGTGTTATGCACCAACCTTTGTGTTGACTTGATTTACATGTTTACTCAGGACGCTAAGGCGCGCATTAAAGCTGGCATGGACTAGGAGATAGAGTCGCATGCATTTTGAACATTTTGGATATTTGAATTTGAACATTTGAAACTTTGTATTGTATTTTACACTTTACAACTGTTACTGGTTTTATAACGCTTCCGCAACTTTTGAAAACTCTGATGTTATGTTTTAAAGACCAAAGTATGTTTTGAAATTCATATAGAGGTCTTCGCTATGTCTAATGATCTGAGATCCTGGTTTGTCACGTTCCCAAACGGTATGATTCCGTTAGTTGGAAATTGGGGGTGTGACAGATTGGTATCAGAGCCATTGGTTATAGCGAACTAGGTTTGCATTTGTCGACTTAGACTATGACTGTTAGACATTAGACACATATGTTTACACGTATTACTTAGAAATTACATATGACATTATGTAATTGACTTGTTTACACATTCCATGGCACTGCACTTACATATGGTATTATGTAACAGGCATGGCATCATCATCAGTACCTTACATTTACATTGATGATTCTGAGGACGAGGAACCGATAGTTCCGGCACCACCGTCATCACCACCACCACCTATTCCATCTCCTCCACCATATGAGAGGGATGACTCAGACCCAGACGAGGATCCAGACGAGGATCCAGAGGAGGACCCAGATGAGGACCCGGATGAGGATCCGGAGGAAGAGCCAGTGGAGGGCACTCAGCAGATCCCTGCTGAGGGACCTTCTACACATCCACCACCAGTACTAGATGCTCCTGAGCCTAAGAGGCAAAGGACAGACGCTGAGGAGATCGCCAAACTGCGCGAGGATTTGTACTGGGCAGAAGACAGGATCTCGTTTAACTCTCTGGAACTATGGGATGTTAAGGAGAGGCACGATAATCTTGCCCATCTGGTTCATGACATGCGGGATGAGATGATTAATTTGATTGGTCGTCTTGAAGCTTCAGAGAACTGAGCCGAGATTTTGGAGGGTAGGGTTGAAGCCTTGGAAGATTTGGTGGCCTCTGAGAATGAGGAAGAGGATGAAGAGGAAGAGGAAGAGGAACCAGCACCAGTTGTTGATTCCGATCCTGAATCCACTGTTGAGGATGATTGATTTTTTTTTCTTTCTTGTTTTGTTTAAACTTATTAGGAACGGGTTGTGTTCCTACATTAGTAGTTTGAAAACTTATGTTTGATTTCAAAAGTATTGTACTCAAAGAAAGTTTCTATCTATTGAAGAGTTATTATTTATTTCCAACAGTTGTGTTGATTTATATATTACATGTTGTGTTTGTTGTAATATTTATACATGTCACATTAGACTTGAAAACACGCTAACACTTCTTGTAAATAGGAAGATAATGGCTGACGGGAACGTACAGATGACAGTTGCTGAGCTCAACGAGCTGATTAACAACAGAGTCGCAGAGGCAATCGCACAATATGCTCAGACACACAACACAGGACTACATGGTCCAGCTGGAGGACTGGTTAACCCACAGGCATGCACGTTCAAGATGTTCTTGGACTGTAAGCCACACAATTTCAAAGGGTCGGAGGGGGCCATAGGACTCCTTCGGTGGATTGAAAAGGCGGAGTCTGTGTTTGAAATGTGCAACTGCCCTGACGAAAGCAAGGTGAAGTTTGCTACGGGAACATTGGAGGGTCCAGGATTAACTTGGTGGAACTCGAATGTTCAGACTCTGGGGTTGGGAGAGGCTAATGCCTTGACATGGAACGGCTTCAAAACTTTACTGCAAGAGGAGTACTGTCCTCGCAGTGAGATGCAGAAGCTGGAGGAGGAATATTGGCACCTCAAGATGGAGGGGTCAAATATCGAAGAGTACACGACCCGGTCACATGAGTTGGCCAGACTTCTACCACACATGGCTACTCCAGCCAGCAAGTGGATTGAAAGATACATTGGAGGACTAGTGCCTCAGATTCAGGGGTTGGCTACTTCAGCAAATCCCACCACCATTCAACAAGCTGTTCGTTTAGCGCATCAGCTTACTGATCAGGCAGTATTACAGGGGACTCTGCCTAAACGAACATCTGCTACCAAGGTGGGAGATCATAAAAGGAAGTGGGAAGGTAACAACTCCAAGGGTAACAACCAACAATCATATCAGCAAAACCGGAAGCAAGACTCAAACAAGTCTTATCATAATTCAAGCAGTGGTTAGCAATCATCATCATCGGGGGGTTATATTGGTAAACACCCCAAGTGCAACAGGTGTGGGTATCATCATGCAGGTAATCAGTGTGATAGAGCTAAGTGCCAGAGGTGTGGCAAGATTGGACATGCGGCTAAGGATTGTCGCGGGGAGCTACAGAACAACCACAGCAACCAGAATAATAACCAGAACAACGCACAGAAGGGTTGTTTCGAGTGTGGCAAGATGGGACATTTTAAGAAGGATTGCCCACAACTCAAGAAAGGCGGGGAGAATAATAATACAAATGGCAATGGCAACGGCAATGGTAATGGTAATGGCACCAACAACAACAATAACAACAACAACAACAACAATGGTGCTAGGGGCAGGGCGTTTGTGATTGGAGGACGTCAAGCGCGGGAGGATCCCAACATTGTTACGGGTACGTTCCTCTTAAATAATCACTATGCCTCTATGTTATTTGACACTGGTGCCGATATGAGTTTTGTATCTAGTTCACTTGCTAAGTTGCTAAATGTTAGTCCCACTGCCTTAGATAGTCCATACACTGTGGAGTTAGCTGATGGTAAGTTGATTGTAGTGGAAAATATTTTTAAGGGATGTATCCTTGATTTTATGGGTCAAACATTAGAAATTGATCTTATGCCTATTGCCTTAGGCAGTTTTGATGTAGTTATTGGCATGGACTGGTTGTCCAGAAACCAGGCTGAAATCGTATGCCATGAAAAGATTGTTCGCATACCTCTTCCGCAGGGAGAGACATTATATGTACAAGGCGAGAAGAGCAGTACGCCACTGCGTCTCATATCTTGTATGAAAGCACACAAATGTCTGCGGAAAGGTCATACGGCAGTTATAGCACTTATAACTGAAAAGCCGGTAGCTGAGAAGAAGATTGAAGATATACCTGTAGTTTGTGAAATTCCGGAGGTATTTCCAGAAGACTTGCTGGGATTACCGCCTATCAGACAGGTGGAATTCCGAATTGACCTTACACCAGATGCAGCACCGATAGCTAGGGCGCCTTATCGACTTGCACCGTCAGAGATGCAAGAGTTATCCACACAATTGCAAGAGTTGTTGGATAAGGGTTTCATACGACCTAGTTTTTCACCGTGGGGAGCTCCAGTCTTATTTGTCAAGAAAAAGGACGGGACTTTCCGTATGTGTATCGATTGCCGGGAATTGAACAAGGTTACTATCAAGAACCGGTATCCGTTACCCAGAATTGACGATCTGTTCGATCAATTGCAAGGTTCGAGTTACTACTCGAAGATTGATCTCAGGTCTGGTTATCATCAACTAAGAGTCCAGGAGGAGGATATTCCAAAGACAGCATTCAGGACGCGCTATGGCCATTATGAGTTCTTGGTCATGCCATTTGGGTTGACAAACGCTCCAGCTGTATTCATGGATCTCATGAATCGTGTTTGTAAACCTTATCTTGATAAGTTTGTCATTGTTTTCATTGATGACATTCTCATCTATTCACAGTCTGAGGAGGAACACGCTGAACATCTTCGATTACTGCTGGAGCTATTGAAACAGGAACAACTGTACGCTAAGTTCTCGAAATGTGATTTCTGGATGCGAGAAGTACAATTCTTGGGGCATATAGTTAATGAAAAGGGTATACATGTTGATCCAGCGAAGATTGAAGCGATTAAGAATTGGGAAGCACCAAAGACCCCTACCGAGGTACGACAGTTCCTTGGTTTGGCTGGTTATTATCGACGATTCATTGAGGGTTTCTCAAAGATCGCTCAACCACTTACAGCTCTTACGCACAAGGGAACGAAGTATAACTGGACGGATAAACAGGAAACTGCGTTCCAGTTATTGAAACAGAAACTTTGCAGCGCACCGATTCTGTCCTTACCGGAAGGGACGGAAGACTTTGTGGTGTATTGTGATGCATCTGCACAAGGTTTGGGATGTGTGTTGATGCAACGTGATAAAGTGATTGCTTATGCTTCCAGACAACTACGAACACACGAAAAGAATTACACTACTCATGACTTGGAGTTAGGAGCAGTGGTTTTTGCTTTGAAGATTTGGAGGCATTACTTGTATGGAACTAAGTGTACTATTTACACTGATCATAAGAGTTTGCAACATATCTTTGATCAGAAGGAGCTTAATATGAGGCAACGACGTTGGGTTGAGTTGTTGAACGATTATGAGTGTGCGATTAAGTATCACCCGGGAAAAGCTAATGTGGTAGCTGACGCTTTAAGCAGAAAAGATACTTCAACAAGACGGGTTTGTGCACTTATGATGACAATACATACTGACTTACCTGACAAGGTACGCAGTGCTCAGATCGAGGCTTTGAAAAAGGAAAACTTGGTACAGGAATCTTTACGGGGAATGGAAGAACAGTTGGATACGAAGTCTGATGGAATTCGTTATTTCATTAATCGACTTTGGATACCTTTTTATGGAGGTTTAAGGGAACTTGTGATGGATGAAGCACACAAGTCCAGATATTCAGTCCATCCGGGATCAGACAAGATGTATCATGATTTGAAGGCACTGTATTGGTGGCCTCACATGAAAGCGGATATTGCTAAGTACGTTAGCAAATGTTTGACTTGTTCGAAAGTCAAAGTTGAATATCAGAAGCCATCTGGTTTGCTACAACAACCAGAAATACCGATGTGGAAATGGGAACAGATTTCGATAGACTTCATTACTAAGTTACCTCGTACACCGAGTGGTTGTGATACAATATGGGTAATTGTCGATCGATTAACGAAATCTGCTCACTTCTTAGCAATCAAGGAAACTGATAAGATGGAGAAACTGACTCGCATTTACATCAAGGAAGTGGTAGCACGGCATGGCGTGCCAATCTCTATCATATCAGATCGGGATGCCCGATTTACTTCCAACTTTTGGAAATCACTTCATAAGTCATTGGGGACTCGCTTGGATATGAGTACCGCCTATCATCCACAGACCGACGGTCAAAGTGAACGAACGATTCAAACACTCGAGGATATGTTACGAGCTTGTGTAATTGACTTTGGTGATAGCTGGGAGAATCATTTACCGTTAGTGGAATTCTCTTACAACAATAGTTATCATACAAGTATTCAAGCAGCACCGTTTGAAGCTTTGTATGGTCGCAAATGTCGTTCACCAGTTTGCTGGGCTGAAATTGGTGACAGTCAGATAACAGGTCCTGAACTGGTGCACGAGACGACAGAGAAGATAGTTCAAATCCGGAACCGTATGGCAGCGGCCCGGGATCGACAGAAGAGTTATGCTGACAAACGTCGCAAGCCGTTGGAATTCCAAGTAGGAGACCGAGTTCTTCTAAAGGTATCACCTTGGAAAGGTGTGATACGATTCGGTAAGCGCGGGAAGCTTAGTCCACGTTACGTAGGACCTTTTGAGATCCTGAAAAGGATTGGTCCGGTTGCGTATCAACTCAAACTACCGGATGAACTCAGTGGAGTTCATGATGTTTTTCACGTATCGAACTTAAAGAAATGTCTTTCTGATGAGACATTGATTGTACCGTTGGAAGAAATACAAGTAGATGAACAGTTACGATTCATTGAAGAACCAGCAGAAATCATGGACCGAGAGGTCAAACAGCTTAAGCAAAGCAAGATTCCAATAGTCAAAGTTCGATGGAATTCAAGACGTGGTCCTGAATTCACATGGGAACGGGAAGATCAAATGATGAAGAAATATCCTCATCTATTAAAAACAGCTACTGCTAACACTGAGAGTGCAAGTTAAATTTCGGGACGAAATTTCCTTCAACAAGGGGATGACGTGATGTTTCACACATCAACACTGCAAATTTCAAACTGTAAGCACAAACATTTTATTCAATTGGTTTTGTTACAAACAATTGTGCTACATTACATTTTATATTTTATGTGCTACATTTCATATGTTACATGTTATGGTAATACATACATGATTAGTTACATACATTTTGCTATGTGCGGGGTTGCATAGTACAAACAATTATAGACACTCACTATGTGTAAGGTTACACAACACAGTACGATCAAACACAAACAGTCACAGTTAGGTGAACTAACTAGTGTACACGCAAACAGTCACATTGAACGATCACATTTAGTTGTGATGTTGCAAGCATTAGATTTTGTGTGTGAGTACACACAAGCACACAAAATGATCAAATCACACTAACACGTACGATTTAAACTCGTAAGTAGTTTCCTAACTACTTCTAACATTTGCTAATTTTCGGGACGAAAATTCCTTCAACAAGGGGATGATGTGACAATCCGACTTTTCGGATTAACCTTGTTAACTGAAAGTGGTTAGATCACAGGCCCAACAAGACATGTAAGGCCCAGTAAGGCCCAAGAAGGCCCAGTAAGGGCCAAGAAGGCCCAGTAAGGCTCAAGAAGGCCCAGTAAGGCCAAGAAAGGCCCAATAGGCTCAAGGTAGGCTTTATGAGTCCAGAATAGGCCCAATGGCAATAATGAAGCCCAAATGAGTTAACTAAGCCCAATAGTATTTCAAATGGGCCAAATTAGTGACGATTTGGATTTTGGTTCAACTTTGTTAACCGAATTGTTATGCAATTGAGCTAAACCATATCTAAAGGATTGGAATTAGTAGAAATCAGTCTCAATTTGTTCTAACTACAAAATTAAGACTTGTAATTGATTTAAAAGTCCAATTTTGACTTTAGAAGTCAAAATTCGTGGGTGTTAGTCATGATTTAATTCGAAATATACATGTAACGGTTGGAGTTAATCAAATTAAACCTCTCAATTAAGTGTACTGATGATTATTATGATCAATCAGGCGTTTTAAGTCCCTACAACTTCGAATTAATCATGGATTGAAGACTAAAGGTTGTAACCGTAGCAATTGTGGATCAAATTCCATAAATTCGATTAGGACATTCACAGTTGAACGCTCCTACACTTCAATCGGTATTCTCAGAGTATCTAGCATACACCATTTCTATCGCAGAAGCATCGGATTGAGGAATTGAATTGAGGTCGGCCGAAGTAGCAACCTAGAAGACGAGATACTTCAATTAGTCATCAAAACAAGTAAGTTATTGTTCCTATACTTTCTAAAAGGGCCGATTAAACGAATTCCTAACTCAATTACATCTGAGAATCTCGAATTGATAGTGTTCGATTACTAGGGTTCTAGAACAAATCGGTTTTGGGGGTTTTGATCTTAAGGAGTTTAAAAATAAAATTAAATGGCATGGGTAGTTCCAGAAAGTCCCGATTTAGGTTAATGCTATGTTAATTTCGTAATGGAACTACGAATTGTTAGATTTCGAGTTTTAGGGTTCGTAAGTGAAACAGTTTTAGGGATTTTGATCCAAATAGGTTTAAAAACGAAATCAAATAGCATGGGTAGATTCAGAGGATCTCGATTAAGGTTAATTCTATGTCAATTTCATTATGGAACTACGAATTATAAGATTTTGATTCTAGGGTTCTTATTGTGAAGACGATTTGGGGAATTCGAATGAAATGAGCTTGATACTCAAATTAATTGGATCAGACATGTTCGGGATTATATTGTGAATGATAACCATATGATTTTTAGATCAATTTGAAGGAAATCGATCCAATCAAGTTGTAAATGTAGTGCACGAGTTCGAAACTGTTTAAGAGGTAAAAATCATATGTTTTTGATGATTATGATTAATTGATCACACCTATATAATCGATTTGGACAATAGAAGTAAAGCCCTAAGATCTTGTGCTCAATCGAATTCGAAATTGTGGTCAATTGGATCCTTGTTGCTTCAGCTAAAATAACAAAAGGGAACCGATCAGATTATGTTTAAAACAATTTAATTCTGAGTTCTGTTGCGATACCCTAGCGGGCGAAGATGGTAGTGTGTGTGTGTTGTGTGTGAAGGGTCGCGGGTTCGAGCCAGGGGGTGGCCGGGTTTTTGGAAAAAAATGCCATTTTTGGTATTTTTGGAATATCTTTCACATGCGAACTCCGATTTAACCCGTTCAAGTTGTGTTGGAACCGTAACGAAATCCCGAATGTTTTAGAGTAAAAAAATTCATATTTTAATCCGAAAACGAAATCGCGTATAATTACGGTTATTTAAATAAAATCAAATATGATTTTATTTAAACGATTTCAAAGGCACGCGTACATACGTATGCACATCTTTAACACTCTAACATACGTATGTTGACACGTATGTGATTTCAAGCACAAAACGACATCTCGAATAACACTAAGTTATTGTTAAACCACAGATTCTTCGTAGAGGATTTCTACGCGAGTTCACAAGTGTTTGATCATTCTGCTAAAATCAAAGGTGCGTACACGACCCCTTTCTTATTTTAAACTGTTTTGGGGGAGAAAACATGTACAACAAACTATTTTTAGATACATATCACTTGCATGAGTTAGCTGTTTACATTATGTGACCACATAGCAATTTGAAAGTCCTTACACACCTCGAACCGTTTAGTTTGCCGTAGCGCAAAGCGTGGTAGTTGGAAATAGATCTATTAGGTTTGACAAACCTCACCTGGTAGATGGGATCTACGCAGGTGTTTGACTGACCAAACACAATTTTACTATTGTTGTGCTAGACAATAGTGGCAAGGCAAAAACATGCTATAGCATGGCAATTCGTCAGCTTCGGTGTCGACCACTTATGTAAATAGTTTATATGACTAGCTATCATGACTGTGCATGTGTGATTATGTTATCTACAACTTGATATTCAAACTGCTGTTTTGAACATTGTGAATGCTTAAAACCTGTGTTATGCACCAACCTTTGTGTTGACTTGATTTACATGTTTTCTCAGGACGCTAAGGCGCGCATTAAAGCTGGCATGGACTAGGAGATAGAGTCGCATGCATTTTGAACATTTTGGATATTTGAATTTGAACATTTGAAACTTTGTATTGTATTTTACAGTTTACAACTGTTACTGGTTTTATAACGCTTCCGCAACTTTTGAAAACTCTGATGTTATGTTTTAAAGACCAAAGTATGTTTTGAAATTCATATAGAGGTCTTCGCTATGTCTAATGATCTGAGATCCTGGTTTGTCACGTTCCCAAACGGTATGATTCCGTTAGTTGGAAATTGGGGGTGTGACACTATCACCCACAGACGGATGGTCAGAGGGAAAGAACCATCCAGACCATGGAAGACATGCTTCGGGCATGCGTGATCGACTTCGGGAACAACTGGGAGACTCACCTAACTTTGGTGGAGTTCTCATATAATAACAGTTACCACACCAGCATTGGAGCTGCACCTTTTTAGGCACTCTACGAACGTAAGTGCAGATCGCCACTTTGTTGGGCGGAAGTTGGTGAGAGCCAACTGACCGGACCCGAGCTTGTGCACGAAACAACCGAGAAGATCGTGCAGATACGAAGCAGAATGGCAGCAGCTCGGGATCGACAAAAGAGCTACGCCGACAAAAGACGTAAACATTGGAATTCCAAGTGGGAGATCGAGTACTTCTTAAAATCTCGCCTTGAAAGGGAGCGATCCGATTCGGGAAGCGGGGGAAGTTAAATCCTCGATACATCGGACCATTCGAAATTACAAAACGAATAGGCCCTGTGGCCTACGAGCTACTGCTACCACAAGAATTGAGTAGCGTGCACAATGTGTTCCACGTGTCAAACCTCAAAAAGTGTTTATCAGACGAAAGCTCACAATTCCTTTAGAGGAAATACATATTGACGAACAACTTCACTTCATTGAGGAACCGGTGGAAATAATGGACCGAGAAATCAAAAAGCTCAAACTTAGTCGCATACCGATAGTTAAGGTGCGATGGAACTCACGGCGTGGACCGGAATACACATGGGAACGAGAGGACCAGATGAAAAAAGAAATACCCTCACTTATTCTCCGACCAGGCTAACACTAGCAACACGAACTGAATTTCGGGACGAAATTCCTATTAACTGGGGGATGATGTGCCACCTCGCAATTTCCAGGTCAGCATTAATTTTATTTAAATAATAATGTGTATTATTATTTCATACGTGGCATTAGAATAATTAATATTTAGTGTGACACGTGGCACAACAGTCCAAACGCATCGATAATTCGAAAAATTATCGAACAACACTCGCACGTGTCTTTAATAACGAACGTTGATGAACGGATCAAACCACAGTACACTATCACTGCACTTAGGTTCGGGGAAACCTAAATTAGTTAAAACAATGCTTATGTGTCGAGAAACGATGACCGTAGTCGAGAAATTCGCGAAAATTGATTCAAACTATGAAATTGGGCTTATTGGACTCAACTGCGACCCATCGCGGTACGCGATGGGTACCCAAATGGGACTTCACGGCACGTGAAGCCCAGGTGGGAGAATTTGAATTCACCAAAATCCATCGCGGTACGCGATGACCGATCATCTTCCATCATCGCGATACGCGGCGTGTTTCGGGAACCGAATGATTATTTTAATCACCGTGCTATGCGAAGAACCTTTTTGGACAGTCTCCGCGGTACGCTATGCAGCCTAACACGCAAAATCTTTATTTAACCAAGACTTAATCATTTCTGTCGACTCTACACTCCATCTCTCGAACTCCAGGCGACCAACCTTGGTCCTCATCTCCTGCAAAACACTTTCTAACCATTGGGAAGCCATTAGCAACACTTGGGGAGCTCTATTGAAGCCTTTGGGGGTTGGAGGTGAGCTAAGGAGCATCGACCACCACTTTGCACGAGCTAGAGCTGATGTGAAGACCATTTCAGACCCTCTATAAGCCATTCCCTTCTGTTCCAAGGTCATTCAAGCACCTAAGAAGCTCAAGAAGGTAGTTTAAGCATCCATCTTACACAAATCTTGCACTTACACCCACATGCAATGTGAATCACGCACATGCAACACCATCACCCACTCACTCTTACACGAATTTTTGTGAATCTAGATCTGCTATTTAATGATTTTACTACTGATGTGAACATTTGATTTGATACATTTATGTTACTTAGTGTTATTTGGGGCTTATGGCCTAGATGGTGAATTTTAGCCACATGCATGTGCAATCTATGTAGTTCTACATGATGATTTATATTAATATGAGGTTATAAGAGATACTGGATATGATTTGCAAGGTCTAGCTTAGTTATTGATGTCAAGAAATGGTTATTGATGATTATTACTAATTTTAGAAACTTTAATATTGTAAAATGGTGATTTTTGATGAAATAGCCACATGCATGTACTTGGACCTATGATTTGTGTATAAAATGATGATTAGAAACTAATGTGACGGTTATTTGATACATTGGAATTGTCAGAATCATTAAAAGTTATGATTTTCACGTTATTACTAAAAATAGAAACTTTTTGGTACAAAGTAGTTGTAAATGATGAGTTTGATAAATGTAGACTGTTTAACATCCTTAGTTAAAGTGGTTATGATGATAATAATCGATTTTATGCCTTGGAATGAATGAAATGTGTGTATGGGCATGAATTACTAAATATAGTAACTTTATTTTGCAAGATGATTAAAAGATAACATGTTTGTTGTAACGAATATGGTTAAATGACAATTTAGGACTAAGTTATGGATATTTAGATGATGTGATTATTGAACTTGGTGAAACATGCGTATTTGTGCAACTTTCTAAATATAGTAACTTTTGCGCGCAAAACATGCTTAACCGACTAAGTATGACTATGTGCTATGTGATAACATGCTCACTTAGGATAAATATGCATAATAGAATAATCGGATTGTGATTTATTGCATGACTTGCCAAATATGGAAACTTTCCTACAATAATGAGAGTGACTTTGGTATCTGTACAAATCACACAACACTAAACTGCACGTTACACGAGCACGTGAACTAAAACCATCACCAACGGGTCGTTAGGTCAAACACGGTCAACATGACCCACACGACAACTTAGAGTTGTTACCATGAACACGGTCCTGTGAGACCCACGTGTATGTGAACACGAACTTATAACACGTATGTGATATAGGTACCTGCTAGCCGGCGAGCTACACGATTCTTGTTAGAACGCAATGCTCAAACTCAGGTGAGTTTACAACCCCGCTTTTACTCTTTAACTGTTTTTACATAACTTTGGGGTGAGAATACTATGCAACTGTTTTAGATATAGGACTGGTATGTTGTAAAACCATTTTCGAGTGTAACTATTATCGCATTAAGTCCTCACTTATCCTTACCGTTAGTTGAAACAAACGAGTCGTTATTACGTAGTACTACTGGGTTTGAATAGCCCTACTCGGCACCAATGTTGACTGGAGGTCATAACGAGTGTAATATCAATGTTGATGTCGGGTTCAGCGGTGACCCGCGGAGGCAAACGGAAACAGTCGAGTTTCGGTAAGATGAACTGACACACTCCACGGATCGTAGATCCAACTACTAAACTTAACATACCCAGTATATGTCTGTTTACTGATTTACTGTCTGTCTAAACCTGTGAACTCACCAACTTTTTTAGTTGACACTTTTCGCATGTATTCTCAGGTAACTAATGAAGCACACGCTAGGACACTCAGGAGTTGTTCAAGACGAGTCGCATGCATTAGACTCTAGTCCTAGGCCTGTGTTGATGTGTTTCTTTTGAAAACAATTTAAACAATGTCGTGTCTGAAACCATTTACTTTCCGCTGTATTACTTTATCTTTTCGCTGCTTTATTTATCAAACATTTCTGCTGCTTATTTATGAAAACATGTCTATTATACAAAACTGTATGTTTGAGTAACTCATATAGAGTCGTTTATATGACCATGAGCTGTGATCCTGGCCACGTCACACCCGCGCGGTCTGACACCGCACGTGGGAATTTGGGGGTGTGACACACTTTCTACCTTTTGTTTCTTTTTCTATAAATATTCAATTATTTTGCATGTTCTGATTGTGTCTAGAGTTTTAGGATGTATATAGCTAGAGTCTTGAAAAATGTCCTTAGTATTGACTTGCACCCAATAAATGGAAGATGATCGGACTATGATCAGGGCTTTGGTTTTTAAAGGCTAACCTGTGTATTGATTTGGGATTTTTTGGTAGGCCCGCCGATATAAAGTTCCTTAGGATTGACTGAATAAACCTAAATTCAGGATTCTTGTGGGTTTAAGACTTGGAAAATTCGGGAAATCCGAAACTGGGTAATAGTAAATAAAGGAACCTCTGTAAACTAGCAACCTAGAATTTTTAAAATTTAAACCTAGCACATATGTTCTCTTTTTATCAAAATAAATCCGAGGCTTATGGCGCCCACTAAATAAAAGAAATTCCACAATCCACTAAGTGAGCTGAGCCTGTGTAAATAAAAGAAAGAGAGAATAAGAGCTAAAAAGCAGTTTTCATACCCCGGCTCGCAACCGAGTGAACCAGTGATGTAATACGCTCAAGTGAGGTAAGAACAAAAGAAAATGAGAGAATAAAAAGGCAAAATGCTCACACCTTCATCCATCTCCATCATTAAGTTAAATTTTGATTATCTCTGGTAGTTTGCATACAGAGGTGGGTTTAAGTCATTAGATTTAAACCTGTGCCTTGAAAGCTGTTATTTGGGATTAGGATAACTCATTCTGAGCAAGGCATGGGATCCATAAGATGAATGATTAATTTGAACATAAATAAGCATGATTAGGGAAATAGAAATTGGTGTTTAGGTTTAGATTGGACCATTATACAAACAATCGTGATTAATACACAAGGATTTAGGTTTGTTAAATCTTTTGCAAAGAAAAACCAAGTCCCTGATCTATGATTCCATTTTGTAAGCTTTTTCGAGGACGAAAAAGGTTTAAGTGTGGGTATTTTTGATGTGTTAGATTAACACATCCGTTTTTGTACATAATCGAGTCCGTTTTCTTAGGTTTTGTATATATTTCGAGTCGATTTTAGTTCCTTTTTACATTTTATTGTTTTTGTGCAGGAATGTGTCCCGGAGGAGCGGAAACGAGGGCAAACGGGCATCGGAATCGATTGCGGTTGATCGAGCGAAGAAAACGAAGAAAAAAACCCTAGGCGCTACGTCCCTGGCCACCGCTTGATCCCATGTGGTGCGCCTGGGAACATTCTCTGATTCCACAGCATCCGCGCACACTGCCTAGTTAGGATGACCGGCCACAGGCGATGCGCCTGCCAGGCTCAGTCGCCCGACAATTTTGTCTCGCGCGCACTGCCTAGCCCCACGCAGCCCCGCTAGGCGATGCGCCTGAGATCATTTTTAGCCCTAAAACCCTAATTTCATACCTTCTATAAATGGGACGCTTCCAGATCGATTTAAGGGTATTCTTCTGCGATTTTGGAACACTAATCAAGCCTGCTGTTGCAGCTTAACCGAGGAGTTGAAGGCTTGATTAGAGCTTGTTGGAGTGAAGAAGGAAGAGCTTTTTGAGTATTTTCTTTATCGTTTCATGTTCTTAGTTTAAATCAGTAGTTAATGATGTATTTAGACTTTTATCAGATCTGTTTTGCTACTGTTTTGATGTTGGTTGGCTAGATCTAGGGTTATATCTAGGTTTTGGATGATAAAGTTGTGAACTTTGATGATTTTGGACATGATTTATGTTTATGGATGATATATGCATTGTTATCAGCTGTAAAGCTATGATCTTTGATGGTTTTTGCATGTGTTGAATGATGATACTTGATGAATGTTGGATCCATGTGTGTCTAGGAAGGTCTTTGCACAAATAGATGCATGTTAGGCCTACTACTTTGTGTTTTAGGTTAGTTTATGGGTTGTTGATCACATTCCATAGGATTAGACATCATTAAGTGTTGTGATTTGCATGTGTGACCTAACCTAGAAATCCGGGAGGTGATAGGTTAGATGATTGGTCTCTTTCACTTGGGATATTTGAGTTAAACGACCCGGGAGGGCGTTGTCTTAGATTTACTTAGTGTTGGTGTCAATCCATGTCAAATTTGTCACCTTTATAGCTCTCTAGTGTCTTAGGATACACACGCGTGGAGAAATCTGGGAGGTGATTCACCCGTTGGACTGCAATTGCATATCGGGAAAATCCAGAAGGTGACCCGGTAGACTAGCGCATACATTACAGTATTAGGATTTCCATTGGTGTTGCCTGGTATCTGATCTGGGTCCCATTAGGTTATTCTAAGTCTGTTTCTTATGATTCTAGTCTTCATCCTTCATAAGTCAGTCCAAGTCAACACTTGTCACACTTTTGATTCCCAGCCTAGGTATACCAGTTTTCCTCATTGCAGTCAGATTTCAGTTCGATCCTAGTTTTAGTTGCAGTCATGGTTGGAGAAATCGGTAGGCGCTGCCAGGTCGGTCGACTGGGGAGTTGCGAGTACTCGGGGAGTACTCGGATATGCTAAATAATGAAAAAAATGATTTTTAAAAAATTATATATATATATCAAATATCATATGTTTACTACTATATATAACATATATAGTGAATATCAATAGAAATTAAATATATATAGGGAAAATCAACCAATAATTGGTGAAAAACAATGAAAACTAGTGAAAACAGGAAAAATCGGTAAAAAATAGGGAAAAACCGAGTTGGTCCGAGTTGGCCGAGTTTGACCGAGTTAGTCCGAGTTTTACCGAGTTGGCCCGAGTTTGACCGATTTATTCCGATTTGGACCGAGTTTTTTTGGTTGAGTTGGTCCAAGTAGGTCAGGCCGAGTAGGAGAAAATCGGTTCGGGAGAGGACCGAGTACTCGGCCGCCTAGGCCGAGTTTTACAACACTGGTTGCAGTTTTAGAGTTTAGTTGTTAGTTTAGTTGTTCAGTCAGTTTCAGTCTGAATAGGATTTCAGAGTTGCACCAAACCCCCCTCTTCTACTTTATTTTCTCCACAGGCTAGGTTAGTTTGTTAAACTAGTGTCCATTGGTTCGATATCCGGACTTCCACCAGCTATTCTGTCACCGATAGGTACACTTGCCTTCGTAGCAGTCTAGCTTAGGATTTTCGATTATTACTAGGTGTTTAGGAGTCACACCCCAAGCCGGCGGGAACAGATCGGGTTTTCCCGTCGGGCGTAAGGTTCCCGGGGCGCGATATCGTGAGTGATAATTGAATTGATCATATTGTTTACATAGCACATGATAAATAAATGAGAATGCTAACACGACAATGATATAGAATTACAAGATTAAATTACAATGTATCGTTCATAATTTAATCAAGTAAATCTATCCCAAAAGAATCAATGAGTTTATATCTTGTATCTGTACAAGATATACAAAATATGATTCACTGTTTTGTCATCAAAAGTATGCAACACAAAATGAAGCTAGGTCTTCTAAAAGTCCACTAGCTTAGCCTTGACATATGAGTGACTACACCTGTTCGTCACATGAGAAAACATGCATTTAAACAAAGTCAACACTAGGTTGGTGAGTTCATAAGTATGTTAATTGAAAACCTTGATTCATTCACATGCACAATCACAATGTTAATAATGTTACTTGTATATTTATTTGTTTCACCTGTTCTCCCAATGGACTCTCCCTAGTTGTATGTACAAATGGGGTGACGCCCGATAAAGCATGCTTATATATAGGGCATACGAAAGGGTCAAGCCCAGAAGCCATCCCACCACATGCTCAATCAAGTTTCACACTACTTGTAATACGGCTATGGATTTCCATTCCCATTCCACATGTTCATCTCATTATTGATCACCTGTGATATCATGTATAGAATAATATAATGATAGAATTGTAGTTATAAAACCGAAGTATTGATAACCATAATATGTATTAAGGATATTAGATTGACTTAATCTGTTCCTTGTATTATTCTATTGTTTGTGAGGTTAACTGTTGATTCACTTTTAAATATTAAAAGTGTTAGTTAACTATTTTTAGTTTGTTCTCAATGCGAAGTGCATAAAGCCAAAAAGGAATCCATTGAAATCCTCACGTAATTAGATTTCAATGTATCCGATTTTACCTCTACCACTTTGTGATCCCATTGCCCTCATCGAAACTGTTACTAATAATATGACATGAGAGAAAATAAATTCCTCAGTCTACTAGTCCACAGGTAACAATGAATTGTATACATCGATGTTAGTGTCTGTTCTCATTGTGGGATGTTCTCATGTGATTAACAAGGTTGAATAAGAACTTGTCTTATTACGTTATGTTAATCATTGTGTGAATGATATTGTTTTCATGAAGTTACATTATCATGATTATCATTCCATGTAATCCATAAGTTCACCATATAATCCTTAAGTCGTAATAAGAACTAGTCTCACTACCCTTAAGTGACGCAGGTGCTGGATAACCAATGCTCCATGTTATCACATAACATGTTTTAAGTTATAAACTAAGCGTTATAATTACTTGACTTATCACACTTAGTTAATTTTAATATTGAATGGTATTAAGAAGATGTATTATCTTCTAATCATTCATGTGTTTTGTAATGTCATAATGTTTATATGTAATTGTTCTCAATGTTTGTTCGTGTATGAATTTTCTCAATGTTTGCTCATGTAGGAATAACTAAGTGTTGTAAGATAAAATCTTACAACTATGTTATTCTAGTGTGTTGACGAATTATGAAATTATATTATCATATTCATCTGATTTTTCCCTGTCATATCATGATCATACAAGCATGCATACATTGATAAACGATAATAAACAATTTAATATTATCTAAATCAAAGTATAACAATCTGTTAAGAAAAACTTTCAAATTAATAAAAGTAAGCATGTTTCTCAGCCCCGAGAGTTTAAATTCAGTTAAGATTAAAGAAAAGGGGCATATGAACTCACCTTGTTATTGTAGTGATTGACTTAGCTTAAAACAAGGAATGCACACGCTCTTTGTTGTTGTTTACTGTACATGGGTTCGCCACAAAGGGTTCGGTTGAGGATGGGAGGGTTCGCTGAAATGGTTCGCAGCAGGGTTCGTGTACTCGGCAGGTCATAGGTTCGTGTGCATCACAAGTCAGAGGGTTCGGCATGTGACCGACGTTCGGCTAGAGGTTGACTCGCCATCAAGGTTCGTGGGAGCCAAAGGTTCGCCGAGGAGATTAGGGTTCGGCCATGGTGGGGTTCGCATGAAGGTTCGGGAATCAACCAGGGTTCGGTGCGAGTGAGGGTTCGTCGAACACAAGGGGTTCGGGTCATCTGTGTTGGCCAAAGGAGGTTCGGCCGGCATGCTGTTGTCCTGCGAACCTGTAACCCCGACCAGTGCCTCGACTTCGCCCTAGAACCCAAATATTTGCAGGTCGTTCTCATGGCTATTGTGATGTGATCTAGTTTCTCATGGTTGTATGGTTCACAGCAACAAGGGTTAACCGGTTAAGGAGCTTGGTCGAACAAATACATAGAAAACCCTGGTTTCGTTAATCTTTCGAGCTTCATACCTCGTTTCTGGCCGGATAAAACACAAGATCTGTTGTACTTCCTTGTAGAGGTCTTCAAGAGCTTCGTGTAGGTCCAAGAATCACCCAAATTCGTTGAGAAATGAGCAAGATAGGCTAGTTTGAAGGTTGGAAGTTCTAGAGAGAGAGAGGGTGCGAGAATGTGGTTTTTAGAGAGAGAGAGAGTGCAGCCAAAAATGAGGAAAACACCCTCATTAGGAGTTTAAATACTCCGGGGTGTTCGGGTTCGTTTCGGTTGCTCGGTTCGCGTTTTCGTTGCGTTTCCGGAATTTTACGCGTAATTTTTATGTTTTAATTAAAAAGAAGTTAATTTTATTATTTTGATTAGTTTCAAAATTGTAAAACATTATTTATTTTATTTTATTAATTTAAAGTCGTTCGTGTCGTGTTTCGTTTTCATTTCGTCAAATCGCGTCACCATCGCGCGTATTCGTTCGAATCGTCGTTCGAACGAACACGTCGCTGGTTTGGCTTTCTGAATTTTGTTTTCTACTTTCCAGTTATCATTTCAGAACCGTCACCCACGCAAACACACTGTCAGTTAGTTATTCTGAAACAACACTGTAGTATTGTTTTGAATTTGTATTTCCTCACTGTCGGACTCAACTATACATCCTGTTATCACATTGTTTTCACACTGATTTGTCGGTCATCTGAATTCTGTCATCTGTGGATATCAGATCGTAACCGATTTGTTCTTGTTAATTGTTTGAACACTGTTGTTTCTCTTGATTAGTTGTGTTAACTGTACTTAGGTTTTCACCTAAATACTAACAACTAATGTTTATAATGTTTGTTGTACTTAAGGCATTTAAGTTTACACAAAAATACGTACAACTGTTTCTTGTATTTAGAATTCTGTTAATACAAGTACTGTTTACACACGTGTATTTACACATAGTTACTGTTGAAAGTACACATACCGTACGGACTTGCCGGTCGGTCAGGTACTAGGTGTCACTGTCTCCCCTTGTTAAATAAATTTCGTCCCGAAATTTAAGCATAAAGGTCGGGCTTCACTTCTCAAACAGGTGGGGATACTTTGTCTTCATGATGTCCTCGCGCTCCCAGGTAAATTCTGGTCCACGCTTGGAGTTCCATCGAACCTTTACAATAGGGATACGACTTCGTTTCAGTTTCTTAACTGCACGTTCCATAATCTCTACAGGTTCTTCAATGAAATGTAGTTACTCATCGATTTGTAACTCTTCCAATGGTATGATCAATGATTCGTCTGCTAAGCACCTCTTGAGATTTGATACATGAAACACATCGTGTACTCCGCTGAGCTCATCAGGGAGTTTGAGTCTGTATGCCACAGGACCTATGCGTTGAGTAATCTCAAATGGTCCGACATACCTAGGTGCTAGCTTGCCCTTAGCCCCAAAACGAACTACGCCTTTCCATGGGGACACTTTCAACATAACTCGGTCACCCACATCGAATTCCAAAGGCTTGCGAAGTTTGTCTGCGTAACTCTTTTGGCGGCTACGAGTTGCTTGTAATCTCTGTTGTATCTGGGCTATCTTATCAGTAGTTTCCTGAATAAGTTCAGGCCTAGTAATTCTGTTGTCTCCCACTTCGGTCCAACAAATTGGAGACCGACATTTTCTACCATAAAGTGCTTCAAAAGGAGCACATCCGATGCTGCTGTGGTAGCTATTGTTGTAGGAGAACTCAATGAGTGGTAAGTGTGTGTCCCAAGTTCCACCGAAGTCTAGGATGCATGTCCTCAACATATCCTTTAGGGTTTGAATGGTGCGCTCGCTTTGTCCATCCGTTTGTGGATGATAAGCAGTGCTCAAGTTAACACTTGTCCCTAAGGATTGTTGCAATGATTGCCAGAACCGCGAAGTAAATCGACTGTCCCGGTCTGAAATAATAGACAATGGCACACCGTGCCTCACTACTATTTCATCAACATAAAGTCTCGCTAGTTTCTCCATCTTGTAAGTTTCTCTGATTGGCAAGAAATGTGCGGACTTGGTCAATCTATCAATGATTACCCAAATCGAATCGTGTCCGCTGGAAGTGCGGGGTAGCTTGGTAATAAAATCCATAGCTATTTGTTCCCACTTCCATTGTGGTATCTCCGGTTGTTCCAGCAAACCCGAAGGTTTCTGGTGTTCAGCTTTGACCTTGGCACATGTGATGCATTTGCCAACATAAGTGGCAACATCCTTCTTCATACCCGGCCACCAATAAAATGACCTAAGATCTTGGTACATCTTATCGGCACCAGGATGAACTGAATATCGTGTCTTGTGTGCCTCATCAAGTATGAGTGTTCTGAGTTCATCTACTGCTGGAATCCAAACACGCTCCAGATAATAGATAACTCCATCTTGTTTTGTCTTGAAGTGTTTCTCGGCTCCACAATCGAGCTCGCGTTTCAAGTTGTCTCTTGCCACCGTTTCTTGTTGTGCTCGAATGATTTGATCTATCAAACTTGTTTGCACGGTCATTCCCATTGCTCGAACGCGCAAGGGTTTTACTCTTTCCTTCCAACTCAGAGCATCTGCAACAACATTTGCTTTGCTCGGATGGTATTTAATCACACAATCGTAATCGTTCAGGAGCTCAACCCAACGTCTCTATCTCATGTTAAGCTCCTTCTGATCTAATATGTGCTATAAGCTCTTGTGATCTGTGAAGATAGTGCATTTGGTACCATAATGTAGTGCCTCCATATCTTTAAAGCAAAGACAACAGCTCCCAGTTCTAGATCGTGTGTTGTGTAGTTCTTCTCATGTATCTTCAGCTGTTGTGAGGCATAAGCAATGACTTTGTCTCGTTGCATCAAAACACATCCAAGTCCCTGATGGGAAGCATCACAGTATACTACAAAGTCATCATTGCCTTCTGGGGGTGTTAAGATTGGAGCATTGCACAATCTTTTTTTCAATGTCTGGAATGCCTCTTCTTGTTTCTGTGTCCACACAAAAGGTTCACTCTTCTGTGTGAGTTTGGTGAGAGGTAAGGCTATCTTAGAGAAGTTCGAACTGAACCTTCTGTAATAACCTGCCAATCCCAAAAATGATCTGATCTCTGTCGGTGTTGTAGGCACATCCCAGTTCTTGATTGCTTCAATCTTGGCAGGATCCACGTGAATACCATTACTGTTAATCACGTGACCCAAAAACTGAACTTCCCTTAACCAGAATTCACACTTGGAGAATTTGGCATAGAGTCGTTCTTCTTTCAGAAGTTCCAAGACTGTTTTGAGGTGTTGCTCATGTTCCTTCTCGTTCCTTGAATAAATCAGTATATCATCAATAAAGACGATAACAAACTGACCTAAGTAGGGCTTGCACACCCGGTTCATCAAATCTATGAAAACAGCCGGTGCGTTCGTCAATCCGAATGGCATAACCATGAACTCGTAGTGACCATATCGGGTATGAAAGCCCATCTTTGGTATGTCTTCTTCTTGAATCCGGAGCTGATGATAACCTGATCTCAGGTCGATCTTTGAAAAGTATTGTGCTCCTTGTAACTGATCAAACAAATCATCAATCCTCGGTAACGGGTACCGATTCTTGATGGTAAGTTTGTTGAGCTCTCTATAATCAATGCACATCCTGAAGGTTCCATCTTTTTTCTTAACAAAAAGAACTGGAGCTCCCCACAGGGAAAAGCTCGGTCGGATGAATCCTTTGTCGAGTAGCTGTTGTAATTGATTGGACAACTCCTGCATCTCAGATGGTGCAAGTCTATAAGGAGACTTAGCTACAGGAGTCGCTCCCGGAATCAAACCGATTCGAAACTGCATCGATCTCTCGGGTGGCAGTCTCGGTAAATCATCCAGAAACACGTTCGCATAGTCTCTCACAATTGGCACGTCTTGAATCTTGATTGCTTTCTTGTCTTTCTCGATCACGTGAGCTAAAAATGCAACACATTGTTTTCTGAGGTACTTGCGAGCCTTCATGCACGATATTATCTTGACACTGCGCCTCGCTTGGTCTCCACGAATCTCCAAAATCTCATTGTTCTCCACAGGAATGCGTAGTAGTTTCTTGGAACAGATGAACTCAACTTGGTTAAGAGATAGCCAATCCATTCCGATAATGATGTCGAAACTGCCCAGCTCCATCGGTATCAAGTTGATGGAAAATGTATGATCGCCAAGTGTTAGTGGGCAATTCCCAAGTATTGTGTCTACTGTGATTTGTTTGCCATTTGCTATCTCAATAGTGTGAGGGGAGTCTAACAATTCCTTAACATAATTAAGATGGCATGCAAAGTCGGATGAGATAAAACTCTGATCCGCACCAGTGTCAAATAATATGGATGCATAGAAGTCAGATAAGAGAAATGTACCCGTGATCACGTTCGGGTCCTGTCGTGCATCAGCAGCTCCTATCTGAAAGGCTCGTCCTCTGGGTGCTTGAGCCCTTGGTTGAGCATTCTTGGTAAAATCCCTAGAAAAGTGTCCAGGTTCCCCGCAAGTAAAGCAGGACCTGTTATCAGCAGCAGCAGTGGCTGCATTGTTGTTTCTGTTCTGAGCCCTCGGGCTCCTGCAGTGAGCTACCAAGTGACCAAACCTCCCACAGTTGGTGCAGTGTCTGCACGGGATGTTTGGTAGATGATGGTACTGGCATGAGTTGCACAAAGGTGCAGTGCTAGTGTATGGCTTTCTGATCTGCAGTGGTGGTGGTTGGTTGAGCATTGGGGCTGGAGTGGTGGCAGCAAAGTTTCTAGCCACCTTTTGATTCTTAGTCGGCCTCTTGTCCGACTTCTTTGAAGTTCCATCTTTGGCTGAGTCAGCCTCTTTCTTGAAGTACCCGGAAGCAACCATCATCTCTGTCAGAGATGCTGACAGAGTAACAGCCAGTTCCATGGTAGTAGGATGGGCAGAAATCACATGCCCCTGAATGCAGGACGGCAGTCCCCTGACATGCCGTTCGATTCTCTTCTCCAATGTTGGCACCACATCCGGTGCCAATTTAGCAAGCTCATGAAATCGGGTGGTGTAGGCCAGATGCCCAGAGCCAACCATGACTAGGTTGAGCAGTTCAGTCTCAACCTTCTTTAGTTCATTTCTTGGACAAAACTCTACCCGCAGCATAGCTTTGAAGTCATCCCAAGGCATAGCCTGGGCCTCATCCCGGCCTCTGATCTGAACTTGAGCGTTCCACCAAGTTAACACTCTCTTGTGTAATGATACCGCAGCATAGTTAACTTTGTTCTGCTCAGGACAGCCACTGATGTCGAGAGTAGTTTACATCTTCTCGATCCACTGGATCAATCCGACGGCTCCTTCACTGCCACTGAAACTAGGTGGCTTGCAACCTACAAAGTTCTTGTAGGCATAGTCCTGTTGCTGGCGGGTGTTGCCACTGCCCTCTCCAGATGAGTTGGCAACATTGTTGCTGTTGTTGGTGTTAATCCTGTTCATCATCTCAGGAATCACATCCCTCAGTTGACTGGTCAACAGAGTGGCAGTGCTATAGTAGCAGGATCCAGCTGATGTGCAGGTGGTGGCGGAGGAGGAGGTGGAGGCGGTGGTGTAGGAGAGTCAGCAGGTGAAGGTGTAAATGAGTGCGGTGCTGAATCATTTGGTGGTGGTGGCAGTAAAGCTGGTTGTGGTCTTCTCGGTGGCATTCTGATCATAACCGAAAATAAATCGGTTAGTGCAGTGATCAGATGCAGAAGACACATGCAAATAGAATCCTATGTGACATGATTTCTACATGAAGGTCCCTAGGTTATAGTCTAGGCCAAATCGTTTAAGTAATATGACCTATATTTCTCTATAACCATGGCTCTGATACCAATCTGTCACACCCCGAGCCGGCGGGAACGGATCGGGTTTTCCCGTCGGGCGGAAGGTTCCCGGGGCGCGATATCGTGAGTGATAATCGAATTGATCATATCATTTACATATCACATGATAAATAAATGAGAATGCTAACACGACAATGATATAGAATTACAAGATTAAATTACAATGTATCGTTCATAATTTAATCAAGTAAATCTATCCCAAAAGAATCAATGAGTTTATATCTTGTATCTGTACAAGATATACAAAATATGATTCACTGTTTTGTCATCAAAAGTATGCAACACAAAATGAAGCTAGGTCTTCTAAAAGTCCACTAGCTTAGCCTTGACATATGAGTGACTACACCTGTTAGTCACATGAGAAAACATGCATTTAAACAAAGTCAACACTAGGTTGGTGAGTTCATAAGTATGTTAATTGAAAACCTTGATTCATTCACATGCACAATCACAATGTTAATAATGTTACTTGTATGTTTATTTGTTTCACCTGTTCTCCCAATGGACTCTCCCTAGTTGTATGTACAAATGGGGTGACGCCCGATAAAGCATGCTTATATATAGGGCATACGAAAGGGTCAAGCCCAGACGCCATCCCACCACATGCTCAATCAAGTTTCACACTACTTGTAATACAACTATGGATTTCTATTCCCATTCCACATGTTCATCTCATTATTGATCACCTGTGATATCATGTATAGAATAATATAATGATAGAATTGTAGTTATCAAACCGAAGTATTGATAACCATAATATGTATTAAGGATATTAGATTGACTTAATATGTTCCTTGTATTATTCTATTGTTTGTGAGGTTAACTGTTGATTCACTTTTAAATATTAAAAGTGTTAGTTAACTATTTGTCGTTTGTTCTCAATGCGAAGTGCATAAAGCCAAAAAGGAATCCATTGAAATCCTCACATAATCAGATTTCAATGTATCCGATTTTACCTCTACCACTTTGTGATCCCATTGCCCTCATCGAAACTGTTACTGATAATATGACATGAGAGAAAATAAATTCCTCAGTCTACTAGTCCACAGGTAACGATGGATTGTATACATCGATGTTAGTGTCTGTTCTCATTGTGGGATGTTCTCATGTGATTAACAAGGTTGAATAAGAACTTGTCTTATTACGTTATGTTAATCATTGTGTGAATGATATTGTTATCATGAAGTTACATTATCATGATTATCATTCCATGTAATCCATAAGTTCACCATATAATCCTTAAGTCGTAATAAGAACTAGTCTCACTACCCTTAAGTGACGCAGGTGGTGGATAACCAATGCTCCATGTTATCACATAACATGTTTTAAGTTATAAACTAAGCGTTATAAGTACTTGACTTATCACACTTAGTTAATTTTAATGTTGAATGGTATTAAGAAGATGTATTATCTTCTAATCATTCATGTGTTTTGTAATGTCATAATGTTTATTTGTAATTGTTCTCAATATTTGTTCGTGTATGAATTTTCTCAATGTTTGCTCATGTAGGAATAACTAAGTGTTGTAAGATAAAATCTTACAACTATGTTATTCTAGTGTGTTGACGAATTATGAAATTATATTATCATATTCATCTGATTTTTCCCTGTCATATCATGATCATACAAGCATGCATACATTGATAAACGATAATAAACAATTTAATATTATCTAAATCAAAGTATAACAATCTGTTAAGCAAAACTTTTAAATAAATAAAAGTAAGCATGTTTCTCAGCCCCGAGAGTTTAAATTCAGTTAAGATTAAAGAAAAGGGGCATATGAACTCACCTTGTTATTGTAGTGATTGACTTAGCTTAAAACAAGGAATGCACACGCTCTTTGTTGTTCTTGTTGTTGTGTTCACGATCCTGTATTGATTTCATGTGATTGTAACTTATAAGTATAAGTTGTAAGGTTTTTGTGCGCGTGTATGTGTTATCCCTAACTTTGTTGTCACCTCTTGGTCTCGATCCTCATTCGGCCCAATTCAATTTAAATGTACTTTATTGACACTTTGATAGTTTAAATTACAAGTAGTGTATGATTGTAAGTTATGACCAAAGATTTGATCCTCATTGCTTCTCTTTGTCTTTAACTCGATTCTTTTGTGAAAATCCAATGACTTACTATCATTAATTATTTTAACACAAATGTTTATAACTTTCTTTTGAAATAAAACGAGATTACAACTCCCCTTTCTTTTAAATGTCACCCTTAATTACTTGATTCATGAATCGGGTTACTTTAAAATCATTGGGCCGAATGTCATCCTCGTGAGTCTCATGTATTAACCGTGGGCCAAAATGTTATAGGTGTGGGCCAATTATGGGTCTTGGGCCGAGTAGATACACATGGGCCGAAGGTGTAACGATATTTGGGCCAGAGTTGGGCTAGTCAATTGGCCAATTAAACATGATGGGATCCACGCTCATACATGGGCCGACCATGTGTTTGGGCTGTTAGCCACTCTCGGCCGAAGAAGAAAAAGAAAAAGGATAGTAGGTTCGACCATAATTCCAGCGAACCTAGGGTGTCCAGTTGGTTAAGGTTCGGCCAGAATGTGATGCCACAGGTTCGGCTACATGATGGCTCCAACATAGGTTGGTATAAAAGGAATGGGTTCGCCGAATGATGCAGCAGAATAGGCTCGGTTGTTGTTTACTGTACATGGGTTCGCCACAAAGGGTTCGGTTGAGGATGGGAGGGTTCGCTGAAATGGTTCGCAGCAGGGTTCGTGTACTAGGCAGGTCATAGGTTCGTGTGCATCACAAGTCAGAGGGTTCGGCATGTGAATGAGTTTCGGCTAGAGGTTGACTCGCCATCAAGGTTCGTGGGAGCCAAAGGTTCGCCGAGGTGATTAGGGTTCGGCCATGGTGGGGTTCGCATGAAGGTTCGGGAATCAACCAGGGTTCGATGCGAGTGAGGGTTCGACGAGCACAAGGGGTTCGGCTCATCTGTGTTGGCCAAAGGAGGTTCGGCCGGCATGCTGTTGTCCCGCGAACCTGTAACCCCGACCAGTGCCTCGACTTCGCCCTAGAACCCAAAGATTTGCAGGTCGTTCTCATGGCTATTGTGATGTGATCTAGTTTCTCATGGTTGTATGGTTCACAGCAACAAGGGTTAACCGGTTAAGGAGCTTGGTCAAACAAATACATAGAAAACCCTGGTTTCGTGAATCTTTCAAGCTTCATACCTCATTTCTGGCCGGATAAAACACAAGATCTGTTGTACTTCCTTGTAGAGGTCTTCAAGAGCTTCGTGTAGGTCCAAGAATCACCCAAATTCGTTGAGAAATGAGCAAGTTAGGCTAGTTTGAAGGTTGGAAGTTCTAGAGAGAGAGTGGGTGCGGGAATATGGTTTTTAGAGAGAGAGAGTGCAACCAAAAATGAGGAAAACACCCTCATTAGGTGTTTAAATACTCCGGGGTGTTCGGGTTCGTTTCGGTTGCTCGGTTCGCGTTTTCGTTGCGTTTCCGGAATTTTACGCGTAATTTATATGTTTTAATTAAAAAGAAGTTAATTTGATTATTTTGATGAGTTTCAAAATTGTAAAACATTATTTATTTTATTTTATTAATTTAAAGTCGTTCGTGTCGTGTTTCGTTTTCGTTTCGTCAAATCGCGTCACCATCGCGCGTATTCGTTCGAATCGTCGTTCGAACGAACACGTCGCTGGTTTGGCTATCTGACTTTTGTTTTCTACTTTACAGTTATCATTTCAGAACGTTAAACTCACAGAGATGTTTGTGTGAATCGTCACCCACGCAAACACACTGTCAGTTCGTTATTCTGAAACAACACTGTACTATTGTTTTGAATTTGTATTTCCTCACTGTCGGACTCAACTATACATCCTGTTATCACATTGTTTTCACACTGATTTGTCGGTCATCTGATTCCTGTCATCTGTGGATATCAGATCGCAACCGATTTGTTCTTGTTAATTGTTTGAACACTGTTGTTTCTCTTGATTAGTTGTGTTAATTGTACTTAGGTTTTCACCTAAATACTAACAACTAATGTTTATAATGATTGTTGTACTTACGGCATTTAAGTTTACACAAAAATGCGTACAACTGTTTCTTGTATTTAGAATTCTGTTAATACAAGTACTGTTTACACACGTGTATTTACACATAGTTACTGTTGAAAGTACACATATCGTACGGACTTGCCTGTCGGTCAGGTACTAGTTGTCACATTAA
The DNA here is from genome assembly GCA_009363875.1 of Mikania micrantha. Taxonomy (NCBI): domain Eukaryota; kingdom Viridiplantae; phylum Streptophyta; class Magnoliopsida; order Asterales; family Asteraceae; genus Mikania; species Mikania micrantha. Next base: position 60,995,056 of record CM018681.1, read on the forward strand.
GTCAAGTCTAGGTCTAGGATTAGTTATTGTGTCCTTAGCTTAGGTTAGACAACTTTAATTTAGTCTTGTTTTTAGGTACTGACCGCTTCACATCACATCACAAACGGTGCAGTTTGAGTAAAAGAATTTTCAAGGGGTTCTTCAAATAAAGACTTTTGATAGGACAATAATAAAGCAATTCGAATGTAATGCAATTAATCTTAGATTATGCATGAAAGATAATACAATATCATTTTTTAATAATAACTTTATTCGAATGTAATGCAATTAATCTTAGATTATGCATGAATTATGTTATACACCCAATTTCTAGTTGGTTTTAACGAGTTTGATTGTTAATAACTAGAAATTTATTAAAGATTTATAAATTGATTTCATACCTATAAATATATAAGTCTATTTACTTCTAAATGTAATAATTGAAATTAAACTTTGCTATTTAAAACAAAGGTCTTATAAATATATATATATATATATATATATATATATATATAGGGGTTTGATCCACTAAGAAGGGATTTTTGTCTAAGAAGAGTAAGAAACAATAGAAATTTGACACGTGTCATCATAAAACAGTAATACAGTACAAAAAACGAAATACAGTACAAAAAGAAACAAAATCCAGTACAAAAAATCAAAAATCCAGTACAAAAAATCAAAAATCTAGTACAAAAAAAATCCAGTACAAAAAAAATAAAATATAGTACAAACAACAAAAATTTTATACAAAAAACCACAAAAATCGAGTATAAAAAAATATATAACAAATCTAGTACAAAAAAAATAAAAATGTAGTATAAAAAATAAGATTTTATAATTAAATTATGTGACACGTGTCAAATTCTTATTAGTTCTCACCCTTTTTACACAAAAAGCTCTTCTTATTTGATCCTTCCCCTATATATATATATATATATATATATATATATATATATATAAGTTTAATTTTCAATCACAAAGTTATATTTAAGATAATAACCTAAACTAATTAATATTAATAAAACCTTTTGATAACAAGTTTAATATATAAATTGGAAGGATTAAATAGTAACTTTTAAAAGTAAATAGAAACGTGTAATAAGAAATAATCAAAATAGGAAACATCAAGGGCTAAATTTGAAACATTCAAATTTCTTATTCTTGCTTATGCAGCTTAAGTTCGAACTCCATCCCCTCACTAGTCTTCGATTAAATTCAACCATAACGCAGAAATTAAGTTCAACAGGTAATGGATTTACGTTTTAAACTTGATTTCGAAACAAAACATGTGTTTAATTGGAAGTTTAATGCCATTTTAAGATGGGAGCCATAACCGAACCATAATGGTTTAAACCTAAACTAAAATCGAATAAATGGATGACTATTGTTGAAATTGAACACACCGAACAATTCACGACATTTATCTGAACCGATTCGTAGCAAAAATCCTCTCAAAAACCATATGCAACTTCATATCACTATCGTGTCTTCAATCTTGACTGCTACTTGAACGAACAACCACAAATTGTATCCAATATAGGGTGAAGAATAGTGACTTTACTCTACAAAAATCATTAACAAAGACATTTGGAAAGCAGCCCCAGTGCGGCCCATGTGTAGCCCCATGGCTTGGTCGCGATTTGCCTTCCCGACAACATCTTGCCTTCCCCAAGTCGTTACCAAGAACGAAAGCCAAGGCCACGGCCACAACCCTGGCCAAGGGCGCTGGGCAACTAGCTAAGGCCACCGAGCCACCAACTGACCACCACCGAACCACCACCTCCGGCCGCCGGATCGCCGCCGTAGGACGTAATCCGGAGAAACTTTTAAGCCCCAAAACCCACACATGCAAAACACATGTTTTAGAATGACTATTCAAATTAGGTCCCAGATTTTTCAAAATTAAACATAAAGTTTAAACACCCAACATATCCCAACCTTCCACTAAAACCATTTACAAATGTTTTATCTACCAAACATCCTAAATATGTTTACAAACATTTCCAAAAATGCTGGGTTTTCAACCAAAATGCGTTCAACCAGAGTCCTTGCGAACAATCCGATCACGTACCCATTCAACCTTTCCGTTCACCTGAAAACACCACATATATATTCACCATTAGCTCATAAGAACTAAGTAAGTCCCCTTGTTCGCTCCCCCATGCAAACATGACCAAAATAGTCAATTTTGATCAAATAAGTTCACCCCATTGACCCTCAAATCAATCCCAATTCAAAAACTCAAAAACCCACGGTTTGACTTTGACCAGCGTATCATACTCCACCCCCAGCGTATGATATGCCAGACCTGGCGTACGTAATTGGCGTATCTCAGAGCTTATATGGTGGCGTATGATTCTCCACCTCTGGTATATCATACTCCACCTGCAGATCAACAATACCAATTTTTGCATTTTTGACTTCAAAACCATTCCCGGTCGATTCTAACAATTTTTTATCCCCAAATGCATTCCACAACACCTAATGGACATAATAAACAAGTCTCAAACACTTTTTGATGACTTGCTTATGCATAAACAACAAACAATTTACTAACGGGTCGTTTGCACCCAAAACACCAAAGAAATCTTATTACACCAAAATTTCTCAAGTTAAGTAAACCACACCACTTGTGTTTTACAAACTTCATTTCACCAACATAGGACATTCACACCACTTGTGAATAATCCAATGCCATGATGTCACACCCCCAAATTTCCACTTACGGCGTCAAGCCGTTGGGTGTGACGTGGCAGGATCGGAAGCAGTGGTGATATGGAACAACTTTATATGCAGTTTCAAAACACGTGGATATATCATAAACATCCCAAATTAGTTTTTAAAACTTACACAACAGAAATTAAATAGTGCGGAAGCATGTTTGAATGATAAACTGTCTACAAAATACAATAATAACTATAGTGTTTCTGAATAATAGAAATGCATGCAGGACTCATGTGCTTGGCATCCTTAAGTGCATTCCTAGCCATGTGCTGTTCAAATACCTGAGAATACATGTTAAAACTGTGTTAACATAAAGTTGGTGAATTCACAGGTTTATATAAGCAGTAAGTAAACAAAATACAGAGTTTTCCGTCTGTCATGCTGTTTATTAACGTTTGACGAGCCCGAGGCTCTAAGTGCCAGTTGTGTCACTACCGAACTAGACTTTTTGTCATGCCTCCGCCATGTCTATCGTAAAAACAATGGTGATGGGTCGAGATTACACACTTCCTGACCTCCAGTCAGTATTGGCGCCGTGTGAGGTTCGTTAATCCCAATAGTACTATCTAAACTCACCTCGTTGTATACACATTAACGGTATGACTGTGCGATGACTTTATACAATACACAACACTTATGAGTTTGTTCCCTATAAACCAGCATACACAAAATGTTCGTACATATAGTTTTATAACAACATGTATTCTCCTCTAGTTTAAAAACAATGGACAACTTAATATTTATAGTAAGTTTCCATTTTTAGCAAGTTTCTATTTTTTATTAGGTTTACACAAAAATCATATTTTACCATTCTGGCATGCTTGTTTTCCATATATGATCATGTTATCATATATCACATTCTCACAAGTCATCAAATAAGCATACCTTTCCTTTTAAAGTTACTAAATATATCAGGTTCCTATATTTAACACGTTTTGAACCAATTAAGCATGCAAACACCTTCATAACATCATAATTTACCATTTACAAGTGCATTTCACTCTCTAATCATGTCAATACACCTTATTTTACAAAATCCCCAATTAAAGTTACTATTAATAGAAAGTGCCTACATTTACTATTAATCCTACAGCAACCTTCATATTATCATAACAAGGCATTTTAAATCATCTATCATCATAAAACACGCTTAGTATTTCCAATTTATAGAAATCACCAATTAAAGTTTCCATTAATGGAAAGTTTGTTAATAACATCATTTTAATCGTCAATAAACTATACAAATATTTCATACGACCATTGTTATCATCAAAACACTTAAGCATGGTAGAAATCAACATGCATGACCTAGTTTCCCATTAAAGTTACTATTTTTAGAAATGTATGAACAAACCATTGATTTTGTTAAATCTAACTAAACCAATGCCTCAATAAGCTAAATATTAGTCATAAATCATCATTTAAACATACTCATTATATCAAAATAATCATCTAGCAACACTTTGTGCTTTAAAAGTTACTAAGTATAGTAATAACCATCCCTATTCACCCAAACTATACCAAATGGCACCAATACACATCATAAATCATTTTAGTGCATCAAATCAGTAAACCAAAGCCATAATCACAAGTTCACAAGCATGAAATTTCGTGCATGTGGGTGGATGGAGCTGCATGTGTGTTTGTCGTGCTTGCATGTGCGTGTAAGTGCAGGATTAGCTCTTATTACTACCTCACAAAGCCCTTAGAAGGCTAGATGTAGCTAAGATTGCAACTTAGTAGCTCTGGAGGTTTGCTAGTGATGATTCCCAGTTGCTACAGAGAGTTGTTGATGGTATGGAGTTTCTCAAATGTCTCTTCCAAGCTCCAAGACCTCCAAAGACTTCAAGATGGCCTTAAGATGGTTTCTCGGGTGGTGTGTGGTGTCAACAGAGGATTTGGGGTCAAAGGAGTTGTGTTTAGTCGAGAGAAATGATAAGAGGATTAAACAGATGGAATGGGTGGGTATTTATATTGTTTTAGTGTTCTAGAAGGCTTGGCGTACCGTGATGGAATTCGGCTGAATTCAAAAATTGGCCCATTTTTCTTTGTTTGATTCGTTTTTGGTCCGATTTTCGTTATCGTTTATCGTTTTTCGATCTTTGCTTTGATTTTGTTTGTTATTATTCACATATTGTTCAATTATTGCTTAATTGCATAGATCATTCAATGTTTCACCAACGTTCATGATTTTTAAGTCACGTGTGTGTTTTTCCGCTAATTCCTCGAATTACAGTGCGATGTGTCTGTGTTAGTACTATCGTGCCATGTGTCATACTAAATTAAACCAATTCTAGTGCCACGTATGTAATAATAAATTAAATTATTATTTAATTAAATCAAGTGCTAACCTGGAAATTGCGGGGTGTCACATCATCCCCTTGTTAAAAAGAATTTCGTCTTGAAATTCAGCTCGTGTTGCTAGTGTTTCCTACGTTATCGAACATGTGTGGGTATTTCTTTTTCATTTGGTATTCATTGGTTCTTTTGGTCCAACAAACTCCCCCTGAACCAATGCAGCCAAAACCTTTAATTATTAACTGTCTCACTTATTTTTGGTTTCCCAGGCATAAAGATCTTGTCTTTTTCTTTGAGATCAGCTTCAAAATGACCAAATAAGTACAGGCCTGGCAGACAGCAGCTTCTAAAAATCTGAATGGCAAAGGATGAGAGGGAACTCCATTGGGGAAATGGACTATGAGCATTTACCCCTCTCATTGAAGCTACTGATCATAAATGAGTCTAAAAGACTCCCTGACATATGCTTCCAAAAGAACAATTTTCTCTTCAGGTGTAAGCATCTCTGGTTCTCCTTCAAAGAATGATTCAGGCCCATAGTACTCAGATAAGTACCTGGCCTTTGTCCCATCATATAGTTCCACCCTTGTAATTTCTCTGTAGACAAATTCATCAGGATGCTTTCCTTCCAAGAATAATGGCAACTCATTCTGCTTTACTCCTTCCAATTTTCTGTACACTAGCCCTTTCTTAATCATTTTATTCTCTAAGAACTTAGGAGTTTTCAATCCAGAATTATACACACTCTTAAAGTCTCCTATAATCTCCCAAGGATCCAGCACAGAACCCAGCATTATATCAGCACTAATTACCTTTTTGATTTTTCTTGCATATGCAGATGGTACATCTCTTCTGTGAATTATGTCTATCACCCTTGGATCGGGCCACATTCTGATTTTTTCTTTTCGATATGGATAAGTAAACCTTAGAGCATACAACCTCTGTGCTTCTTTCTTCATTGCTATTATTGTTGAGGTCTGAGGGTACTCCTTATCAACTAACCTCAGAATATTCTCATCATGTTTCTTCTGACTCTCTTCTTCTTCAAGTTTGATTTTTACAGCTTGTCTCTGAGATTCTGGAGTTATCTTGGGATGTTGACCAAAAACCAAGGCCTTTTCTGGCACATAATCAGCTGGTAACTTGAATATCTTTTTCTGAGTCATTTGTTCAGAACCAGCTTTTGAAGACTCAGGCTTATAGACTTTTGATTGCAACACAGTGGATATTGGAAGCCTGTCTTCTTCATCTGCATCTTCTTCTTCTTGAATTCTCAACATCCTCCTTTTCTTGGGAGGTGCATCATCAGCAATGGATTGGGTTGATTGAGTAGAAGGTTTGACTTGTGGTTTTTGTATCTCAGATACTTTAGGTTCTTGAGTATTACCAGCCTTTTCCACCCCAATCATAGGATCTTGATCATCCTTTGCCTGATCTTCCTCTGTTCCAATCTCCTGATCTTCCTCAGTTCCAATCTCTCTTTCAGATTGCATTTCAGGTTCAGAATTTTTCTCAACCTCTTCCTCAGTTTCCTTCTCAATTACATCCTCTACTTCAACAACCTTCTCAACATCAATAGTTTTTGACTTCTTTTGTCCCTTATAAGTAACCTGTATAGATGGAGACTTTTCAGAAGCTTTCTCCTCTTCCTCTCTTCTTGATCTCTTCCTCTCAACTTCTTGATCTTTCACTAACTCCCCCTTTTTGGCTGCAGGGGATGAAGGTGTTTGAAGGCTAGAAAATTTTGCATCAACAGCATCCGCAATCATTTTCTGAAGTTGTGTTTGGGATGGAAGCCTCTCATCAAGAGCTTGGGTAATGATACTCTTTAGAAGTGGAGTGATAAGAGGTAGGGCAGTTAGAAAGGCAGCAACTAATGCCTCTGGGGGGCTTGAACCCAAAGTATTAGTGCCTGAAGCAGAGGCTGGAGGTTTATTTGGTTGTTGAGTAGTGGAGGAAGTGTTTTGGGGACCTTCAAGAATTGAAGGTGCCATCTGTTGGTTTGGAAGTGCAGATGGACTTTTTTCCTTGGACATCTTGGTGAGCAGCTCATTGAGTCTGCAGACCTCAACCTCAAGAAACATGTTCTGCTTGAGAACATCAGATAAAGTCCTTTGGTCATCATTAGCCTTGGCCAAATCAGCTGACCTCCTGATAGTATTAGGATTTACCTGAGTTGAGTGTGGCTCAACATTTTCAGGTGCCCCTTTGTCTTGGTACTGGGGACTTCCAACCTCAGGGATAAACCCTTCATCAGTTGTTGCCTCTGGCAGGGTCTTAGAGATGTTACTACTATCAATCAGTCCAAATGATGGAGGTGATGAAGTAGCAGCCCTGTCAGAATTCAGAATCTCTCTGTCCACACTAGGAGACCTGAGATTGTAGTCAAAATCCTGTGGGTTATCAGAAACACTATGATCCTCCCCCTCAATGTTGGAGATAATCCCAGTGGTAATAGGTGTCTGGGTAGGGTTTGGAGTGTTAAGCTGATCCAGGATTTGTTCAATAACAAATGTGGGGCTTTGTTGAGTGGTTTCAGTAGTAGTAGGTTTTGAAGCAGAGAGCACCCGGGGAGAATGGTGCTTTTCAATAGAAACCTTTTCAAATGAAAGAGGCTCTAGATGTGTGTCTACCCCTTCAAGAGTTGCACCAAGTTCCTGTTGAGAGGAACCTTGGGCGGTTTCAGCTGGTGGAGTCTGGTGCACCACTGGCTGACTACTGCCAGTGGTCATGTCATGCCTTGGTGAGGCATGGGCAGACTCAGGGGACTCATTTCCCTGAGCAGCCTTTTTGGGCTTTTTGGAATGTGACTTGGTGGGAACTTTGGATTTGGATTTGGATGTGGAGACTGTGGGTTCCCTATGCTTGGGTTTTAGCTTTCGGGCAGCCTCTTTGAGTGTGAGGTTAGTGTTGTGTCGGGAATATACCTCTAGCAAAACTGCTGGAGCAGAGATTCCCTGACAAACAAGGCCTTCTTGTTTTAATTGTTTTTCAATGATGGCCATTATAAAACGAGGGTAAAGAAGCCATCTTGTGGTAACAGGTTTAGCAGCATGTTCAGTTAATTCTGAAAATAAAATTTGGGAAAAATTAAGTTTTTGTGATTCCAGAATTGAGAAAAGTACCTGCTGCCACCTTGAGGACATCTGGTCCCATGAAGATGATTTTGGAGCTAAACAAATGTTGATCATGTGGAAAATGAGACGTTCAGGCTCATTGAAATGTTTCTTGTAGAGAGTTGAGTCACTCAGGTCACCCTGGTATTCGTGACTGGTAAAACAGAGATCAGTGAGATTCTTTGGGAATGTAGTGACCAGATTAGCATCATCCAGATTGAGAACATCCCTCAGTTCTGCTGGACTCACATGAACATTGTGTCCATTAACTGTAGAGCGAAGTGAGATTACTCCGGTTCCGACATTGATTAGTTCCACATTGGTCCAGAATTGATGAAGAGATTCAACATGGAGTGTAGGATTGAGAAGAAAAGCTGTTTGGAATTGGGATGCGTTCATAAGATCGACTGCTTCATCAAATTTTGACCAGAAAGAAGATTTTGTGAGATAAGCAACTGAGTTGTGACGAGGTTTGAGGTTCATTGTCGCCATTGAAGCATAGACTTGAGAGGGAAGATAGGTTTTTGAAAAAGATTGAAAGTTCTGATGAAGTGGTAATGAAACAACTGAAGAAGGGTTGGTTTTAATAGAAGACAGAAAGATTGGAATTTGATCTTCAGATGTTACAGAGGTAAAACAGCATGGGTTGAAACATCTGAAGAGTAAATTTACTCATCAGGTGTTGTTGGCAGTATTTGTTCATCAGCTGTTTTAACCAGTTGCTCATCAGACTTTGTAGAACTGCAGGTTTACTCATTAGATTTTGTGAATATTGGTCATCAGAACTTTTGAACAAAAGTTGTTCATCAGATCTTGAGAAGTATTTTTGACCTTCAGTACTTTGTTAACCAAAACCCATCAGTATTTGTAACTGATAATATTGGCAAAGGTCAGATGTTTCCTTGAATCAGTACTTCTGATACTTAGCAGTACTTACTGTAAATATCAATAGTTTCAAGGTGATACAAATTTTTGATTGTTGGCATATTTGAATATTTTTGTATTTTTGAAAATTTTATCAGGTGTTTGAAATTTTATGAGTTTGAAATCCAATTTATTCTAATTGCAGCATACCAAGCCTTAGTACTAAATTTTGAAAAGTTGAGGTCTCCAAGGGCTTAGTAAAGATATCTGCAAGTTCATCAGCACTAGGAACAAACTTTGGATCAATCAGACCTTTTTCAAAACAATCCCTTATAAAATGATGTCTGATTTCAATATGTTTGGTCGTAGAGTGCAGAACTGGATTCTTTACAATACAAAGAGCTAAGGCACTATCCATTAACAATGGTGTCTTAGACTCTTTGATGCCATAATCCAAGAGTTGGGTCTGAAGCCAGAGAATTTGTGAAGTACAGCTTGCAGCAGCAATGTACTCGGCTTCAGCTGTGGATGTAGCCACAGATGTTTGTTTCTTACTCTGCCAAGAAACCAAACAGTTTCCTAGAAACTGACAACCACCAGAAGTGGATTTTCTGGTGAGTTTGCATCCTGCATAGTCACTATCAGAGAAAGCAACCAACTTGCAGGAATGCCCAGTTGAATACCAAATTCCCAGTGATTGAGTGCCCTGCAAATATCTAAAAATCCTTTTAACAGCAATCAAATGAGATTCTTTAGGTGCAGCCTGAAATCTAGCACAAACACATGTAGCAAACATAATGTCTGGTCTAGATGCTGTGAGATACATCAAAGAACCAATCATACATCTATAAAGTGTTTCATCAACTGATTTACCTTTCAAGTCTGCATCAAGTTGTGTGGTGCTGCTCATGGGGTTAGAACAGGGTTTACAGTTTTGCAGATCAAATTTCTTTAACAAATCTTTTGTATACTTTGACTGGTGAATGAAAATGCCATCAGGACTTTGTTTGATTTGAAGACCCAAGAAAAACTGTAATTCCCCCATGGCACTCATTTCAAAATTCTTTGTCATTAGCTCAGTAAAATCAGCACACAACTTGGGATCAGATGAAGCAAAAATTATGTCATCAACATAAATTTGAACAAGGAGCTTATGCTATCCTACTTTCTTTATGAACAAAGTTTTATCTATGGAGCCTCTAGTGAAGTTATTTCGAATAAGAAAAGTGGATAAAGTATCATACCAGGCTCTAGGGGCTTGTTTCAACCCATAAAGAGCTTTATCAAGTTTGTACACCCAATCAGGATGTTTATTGTCCTCAAAACCTGGTGGTTGACACACATACACTTCCTCTTTTATTTTACCATATAAAAAAGCACTTTTGACATCCATTTGAAAAACTTTTAGTTTGTGTAAGGCAGCATATGCTAAAAACAATCTAATTGCTTCCAGTCTGGCTACAGGGGCAAAAGTCTCATCATAATCAATACCTTCTTCCTGAGAGAACCCCTGTACAACCAGTCTGGCCTTGTTCTTAACTATTTGACCATTTTCATCAGTTTTATTCCTAAACACCCATTTTGTGCCTATTGCACACTTACCTTGGGGTAAAGGAACCAGCTCCCAGACTTGTTGTTTCTTGAACTGCAATAGCTCCAACTGCATAGCCTCCACCCAACCATTGTCTCTGAGTGCGGTGTGATAGTTCTTTGGCTCTTGCTGACTGACAAATAAAGCATAGACACAAAAATTAGACAATTGGCTTCTTGTTGAAACACCAGCAGAAATGTCACCCAGAACTTGAGATAATGGATGATCCTTCAGTTCTTGATATGGGATATGATCAGTGCAAGTGTTGGCAGGAGGTCCAGTTGCTACAGATGTTGATGAAGATCCAGGAAACAATTCAGCAGGAATTTCAAACGATGTAGAAGATTCCAGAATTTCATTAGCATTGGTATTAGGAGGGACCACTTGAGCAGGAGCAGCATCAGGTTTAGCAGACATTGGCAGATTATCACTAAATCTGAACAGATGTGTACTCTCATCATCATTATCATGACTTCCTTGTGTGTTTTCTGTAGAAGCTGTTGATGGAACTGCTTTAAGTGCATCATCAGCCACAATAATAGACTCAGCTGAAGATTGAGAGAACTCATGTTGCAGTATATCTAAATCAAACATCTCAACAGGATTTTGTGGAATAGGATCTTTTGGAAATTCATTGAATTTGACATGAAGAGTTTCTTCAACCAACTTGGTTCTGCAATTAAACACTCTATAAGCCTTGCAAGTGGAAGAATATCCAACAAAATATCCGGCATCCACTTTGGAGTCAAACTTTTTAAGTTGATCTTTGGTATTTAGGATATAACAAGGACAACCAAAAGCTCTGAAGAAGGAAATCAAAGGGGTCAAAGTATGAATCACTTCATAAGGAGTTTTCAACCATCTTTGATTCACCAAAACCCTGTTTTGCACATAACAAGCGGTATTGACAGCTTCTGCCCAGAAAGTCAATGGCAAGCCGGAATCAGCAAGCATTGTTCTGGCAGCTTCAATCAAGGTTCTATTTTTCCTTTCAACTACTCCATTTTGTTCAGGAGTTCTAGGAATGCTGTACTGCCTCTTGATTCCCTTTGACAGATAAAACTCATCCAGAATATGATTTCTGAACTCTGTTCCATTATCACTCCTTACACACTTGACAGGAAGAGAATATTGTTTCTCAACATACAACACAAATTGAATAATAGACTTAGCAACCTCATCTTTTGAGTGCAAGAAGAAGGTCCAGACAAACCTGGAGTAATCATCAACAATTACTAAGCAATACTTCTTCTTTGCCATACTCATGACCTTCACTGGCCCAAACAAATCCATATGCAACATTTGCAAACAAGCAGTTGATTTTGGATCACCAATTGGAGGAAAAGATACCTTGTGTTGCTTTCCTTTCAAGCAAGCAGTGCAATTTTCATCACAACTAAAATCCTTCATTGGAAGACCTCGAACCAAACCATGTTTCACCAGTTGATTCATGTTTTTGAGATTTACATGACCCAACCTTCTGTGCCACAGATTAGATTCCTTGAGAGAGGCCTTAGAAAATAGACATGGATGACCTTTAACAGGAATTTTCTTTGACAGATCAAAAGCATAAACCTTTCCCACCCTGTTAGCTTTAAGAAGAGTATAATCATCCAAGACTTTGCCAACCAGAGACAATACTTCAGAAGACAGTATCCTACAGTCTGTCTTGGTGAAAAGAGAAATGTGACCCTTATCACACATCTGACTGACACTCAGTAAGTTATACTTGAGATTCTCTACATGATTCACATCATCAAACCTTATCTCACCATTTGACACATATCCTTTTCCTATGATGTAACCCTTAGCATCATTTCCAAATGAAACAAATCCCTTCCTTCCTGTAAAATAGTCATTAAGAAGAGATCTGCTCCCAGTCATATGCATGGATCCTCCACTGTCAACATACCAGATGCTATTTTGGCATGCTGAAGGACCCTGCATACATTAACATACTCAGTTAGACTTTTGGACCCAAACCAGTTTGGTTTTGGGTCTGTTATCACATGAAGAAACTAAATTAACAGTTTCATTTGAAGCAACACTTGAATCATTCTTCTCAGAAGAATTAACCGTGACCTTTGATTTTGGTTTCTTCTTCTGAAATGAAGCAACAGATGCCTCTGCTAGATTGACTCTTCCTAGCAATTGTTGCATCATTATAATCAGTTGATTATGGTTGTGAGTTAAGATTCTGATGTCATCAGAAACATCAGTACCTGACTTTTGATTTCTGTGTTTTATCACCTTAGCTTCTTTGGGTGATGAAAATTCTTTCAAGTGCTGTTTCTTTGAATCTGGAAAAACCCCTTTACCTTTCTTGGATTTACTTGAATCATTTCCCTGTGAGGGTTTTCCAGATTTTGAAACTACTGATGATTCTGGTACAAACTTGGAACTAAATTCATTTTTCATCTTGATTATGTTCTTGTTTTTGTGCTTAATTTTATTGAATTTAGAACCTCTTCTGTACCAGCATTCATCAGAAGAATGATTGAACAACCTACAAACTTCACAAGGCATCCTCTTGTGCTTCTCCTTGTGAGTATCTACAAGTACTGAAGACTTAGATACTGAATTTTTGTTCTTCAGTACATTTGGTGCTTCAGTATTTGTAGATTGTGTGATAACTACTGATGTGTTGACAATCTCTGTAGAGTTCTTCTTCAGAACTTGTCTATCAACACATTTCTCATCATCAATTGTACCATTACCAGCTTTTTCTACAACTGCTGATGAGACACTCTGGCTTATCAGAAACCGTGCATCTTTCTCTCCAGTGCCATGCCCATCTGACTCAATCAGGTTTAAATTTAATTCATTTGAAACTTTTTCATCAGGATCAATCTCAATTAAAACACTATCCTGACATGTTTCACCTTGGATGATATTTGTACATCCAATAGAGTAAGAATATGTTTCAACATCCACAATTTTAGACTCAGATTTGCATGCACTTGACTCACCTTCAGATATATCTGTAGAATCAGACATTTCTGAAGATTTGGTGGATTGGTATACACTGTCCCCTTCAGACGCACATTCATAATTTTTTGGTGTATAATCAGCTGGGGGGCAGTGTGATTGTATCCAATCCCAAGCTTAACATTGGATGCTGATTGTTTGTTTAACAACATCTCAAACCCCTTACAGGACTCAACCCATTTTTCACAATTTACCTGGGTTGCTGCAAGTGTTTGTTTCAGATCATTATGTTTTACAAGCATCACTTCCACCCTAGCCTTTTCATCAGATAACAAACACTTGAGCTTATAAATTTCAGACTCTTTTTCATTTAAAACTTTCTCAAATTCAGTTTTATTTTTAGCCACAGCCTTTTCTAACTCAAATTTCTCATTGATTAATTCAACATTTATTTCTCTGATAGAAGCAAATGCTGAAATACATGATTCTGAACACAACTTAGCTTTTGATTCAGATGATACCTGTGATGTTGAAGAAGTTGGACATGAGATGTCAGTTGAATCTATAGCCATCAAAGCAAGATTCCCGAATGGATTGTCTCCACCATGTGGACCAGCTTCAGAGTACAGCTGCATATTGATATCAGATAAGTCATCAGGTAAGCTACTCCAATCAGCTACTCCTGGGGTGAAGAAACTCTGATGTTGTTGTTGAGGCTGTTGATTGGTTTGAGATTTACTAGGTTCAGGAAGAGCAGGTGATTGTGGAGGGATTAGTGCTGGAGTGTGAGTGGGTTGTGGCATATAGAAGCAAGGATATGGATAAGGCATAGGACTTTGTGGTACAAAATGAGCTGGATAAAATTGTTGTTGACCAGATCCAGAAGATTGTTGTCCTTTGTTTTGTGTGTTGTTGCTAGGAAAGGTCACAAATGGTGCAGAAGAACTAGGTCCGGTGGATTTGCACTCTCTAGCAAAATGTCCAAGCCTGTGACACTTGTGGCATCTCAACTTTCCTTTGTCAAAACCAACCTTGGTTTTGCCAGTTAATCCTGGAAATTTTCTTCCAGTTCTTTTGTAGAATTTTTGAGATCTGATGTTTATTAAGGCCATTTGACTTAATATATCCATCTCCTCCAGATCATCATCTGGAATTCCCTTCAAATCATCCATCACAAAACACAAATTGTCACCATATGTACCTGCATTACCATCAACTCCCACAAAAGCATGTTCAGCACTATTAGTAGAGAAATCAATATGTTCATCATAAGAACACTCAGACCCAGTATACTCTGACTCTTGACCTATCAAGGCAGTATTGCCAGGAATGAAATCATCAGTGAGCTTGCCAGATGAAGACAGTTTTCTCTTCTGTTCTACCTCTCTCTCAAAAGTTAAGAGTTTCCCATGGAGTTAGGTGAGAGATAGATTCTCTAGATTTGCATTAGAGCGTAAGACAATAGTGTAAGTGTCCCATCTCTCAGGCAGTGATCTGAGGAATCTGTTGTTCATTTGACTATTGGTATACTCCTGCTTAACCATTTTTAATTCAGAAATCAAACAGGAGAACCGCTCAAACTGTTGAGTCAATGACTCACCCTTTCTATGAGAAAAAGTCTCATACTGTTGAGCAAGGATTTCTCTAGTATTTGCTAACACCTCATCTGTTCCACCGAATTGTTCTTTCAGTGCAACCCAGAGATCATGAGCAGTGTCATGATGCATCAAGCCTGAATATATCTCATTCGGCAAAGCCATGGCCAGAATACCATGAGCTTTTGCATCAATTTCAAACAATTTTATATCCTCATCCGAATACATATCTGATGGTTTCAGAATCATGATTTTAGTTTCAGGATCAGTGATCATGGGTTTATAAGGACCATGCACTACAGATTTCCAACATCCTGCACTGTTAATTGACAGGTGATGTAGCATTCTACGTTGCCAAATGTTGTACTCACTCCGAACCAGCATCGGAGGCTTG
The DNA here is from genome assembly GCA_009363875.1 of Mikania micrantha. Classification (NCBI taxonomy): domain Eukaryota; kingdom Viridiplantae; phylum Streptophyta; class Magnoliopsida; order Asterales; family Asteraceae; genus Mikania; species Mikania micrantha. The sequence goes on from CM018681.1 coordinate 61,010,545, forward strand.
GTTGCGGAGCCTGTGTTGTGCGGGTCATTGTTTGGAGTTGTCATGATCTCAGATTCAATCAATATCAACTGAATTCAAATGAATTAAACACAAACTTCAACCAATTGATTCAAACAAATTGATATTGAAAAACAAATCAACAGAAGTTATCAGAAAACTTCAAACTATAACAATTTCTTACTAATCGGCTAATTCGATCAAACAGAGAACTGAATTGAGCAGTTTCAGAGATCAATTGTTTAATCGATCAATGATTAACCTGCTCTGATACCATTTGAAGGATCAGTTGTTCTCATTTGATCAGTATTAGGTTATAGCAGCGGAATTCAGAGATGAATTAGCATAGAATTAGCAAGAACACTTGAATCTAATGAAACAGTAAAGAACAATTTGTTATAGAAAGAGAATTTTGTAAATGGGATAATTTCATTCAATGCGCTAACTTCGTTAACAATTACACTATGTCAACTGTCCTTATATAGAAACAGTGACGTCTGATGATGTCACATGATGTTGACACCTAACAGACATAATACAACAACTGAAATAAACAAAACTACTGAGGATGTTCATAAGGTCTGAAGGCATCCTCTTACAAAGTCTGAATAAGTAAAACTACTGAAAGCAAACTACAACATCTGATGAGTAAACTACTCATCAGACTTTTACAACTAATGAAAGTAAACTACTGAAGACAAAAACAAACATCACAACATCTGAAGACTAACACTTCAGCTGTTGTGAATAACTTCAGATCTTGTAACTCTTCAAGTGGCCTTCAGCTGTTGTGTTCTTCTTCAGTTGTTGTGTGTATGTGAGACTTAAAGGTTTTTCTGATCAGGCTCATTGGTTCTTTTGGTCCAACACATTCACCCATCATTTTCATTTGTATGAGGGGTCATTCACACGAATGGACTCATTCTCATGAGTCTTTTGTATGAACGAACCTTTCATGTCATCAATTTCATTATAGAATAGATCTTAAAGCTTCGCCCAAGAACAACATCTACGCACATCTTGACTCCACCACTAGGAACACCACAGATTTCGTTGACATTTTCCCGTTTTTGAGATGCTCATGCATATTTACAACCATCTCTGCTGGATGCATTCTGTATCTGTCACACCAGAGGTCATTTTGGACCTTTTCTAATATCAATTGCACAGTTACCCCTCATGTCATTCTAGGAGCGGTTCCTGGACGAGATGTTGCCATATTAGCTGAGCACATCAGGAGGATGTGAGGCTTCCAGGACTTGCCGGAACACCCATTCGCACTGGACATGTAACTTGTCCATGGGTGCTTCCTTAGATGTAAGTGTGAAGGTGATATAGATTTCGGTGTCCTCAACAACGCCAACCTTTTCCCGCCTTTCAAGTGTCTATGCCACGTGTTACTTCATTTCATGGGATTAAGGATAGGCGGCTTTGACAAGATGTGGGAAACTTCGCAATCTGCCTTCATCGTGCTAGTGCTGAACATATCATTCAATTTCTCAAAAATAATGTTCATGCACATGAAGGAGAACGTGACCTTCAAGTGCGAGAAGAAGTATTTGATGTATCCATGCTTTCTGCAGATGATTTTTGATGCGCAGCTGCATGACCTTTCAAAGGTCAATGCGGATATCATCCTGTTGGAGAATATGACAAACATTATGCTCAACCTTGTCTTATCTTATAGGGGGAGGATGCCATGCCCCTGTCTCGTCTCCAATTGGGCCACCTCATCAACCCTTATTATGTCGCTCCATTGAGGATGAGGTGGAGGCACGATGACTAGGTCTCTGATGCGGAGGACATCGTTGTTCTAGAAAGAGATGACTAGGACTCTGATGTGGAGGACATCATTTTTCCAGAAAGAGATGACGATGATGACAATCCAGATGCTCCTTATGCATCTGTTTCGACCATTGCATATGTTTCTGTAGAGATGAGTGAGCCTATTAAAGTTTCTGCTACAGAGGAGCTACCGTTGTTCAATTCAGAAGATGTCAATCTAGATGACATCACTTTTTTGGAAGATTTAGCATCTAGCTCAGGTGATGAAGAGTTTGTGACCACACGTGTGAGCACAAGGATGGTGGTGACAAGCAAACGCCCAAGAGAGGAGGCCTCGGGAGCTTCGCAAGTCAGGGCGATTGTTGATAATGACTTTATTCATGATTTCGCATGCATTACAGTTCCGACGACTACACAACCGCATCGATGTATCAGCTACAGCAGCACCGGTTTCTTCAATGTCCAGGTCTGGGACAATCACTATTTGTTCTACTGCTTCAGTTTCCTAGACCCCCTCTGTGCCTGGCCCGATTTCTACTGCTAATGTCATGCTGTTGGCTGAGCAGTTTGGTTTTAATGCTGATGGCTGAGCAGTTTGGTTGTGTGAAACAATCAAATTTGTGAATGTCAAACTATGAAAGTCAAATATGAAAACCATTTGTGAGAAACAAATCAAGAGGTGTTCATGGGAAGCAAGTTGGTGTGAAGCAAAATGGTGTGAAGAAATCTACATAGAAGGGAACCAAGTTGTGTGAAGCAAATAAAATTCAAGAAGAACCGAGAATGATTAATGTGAACATGTGATATGATTAAGGAAAGAAGACAATGAAAACATTGAAATGAAGACTCAAACTTGGAACAACAATTAGGGGGTAGTTTTTAGCATCATAATTGTATAGCCCAAGTTTGAAAGTTAATGGGTCAAGTTCTGAGGCAGAGGTTTTATTAGGCCCAGGGGTGCCCCGGTTCATGCCGTTTTTCTGGTCAGAAGTCTCGATATAATAATTTTCGGTCGAAAAATTTTATAAGTATTAAGTTCGGCCCCTTCGGTTTTTCTTAATAAAATTCGTTGGGCCCCCCTTGGATTTTCCAAAGTAATAAAGTTGAACTAGTATTATAAGTATTAATATTATCTTTAAAGGCTCACAGTGTCGGTTGTTATCTTATCCGATCTTGAGTTTAAAGCTTTTTTTTGGGCCTTAAAAATTAAAATTGGCCTTAACTATTGAGCATTACCTAGTTCAAGAATTGTCTTCGCAAAGGAAATTGCTGAGAAGTTTGATTTAGAGTGTATAATCAATGAGTTCAAAAAGCTTAAAAGTCACCACGCTTAATTGTTATTATTCTTCCGGGTACTCACATTTTTGTCTTAAATATTTTATATCTTATTTGATACAGATATATGTATTTTTTTTGAGTGGAACACATGTTTGATATTTTAAACTATAAATTGTTTGACCTGACCCGAATTATCATGTGCCGACTCGAAATTTTAGTCCGAAACATATGAATAAGAAAAAAAGTTTGCCCCATGACTTTCGGACATATTTTTCAAGCTCCGCCACTGGTCAAGTTTGTTAACAAGTCAAAGTTATTTTTAAGTCAAATATGTAACTTGTAATTATTTAAGGGTGTGTAGTTTCAAACGTTAAACTTTATAAACATAGTAAGGGTTATATAAACCATTACTTATGTAAACATTTGATTTTAGATGTTGAAGAATACATACAATCATTTGGTTTTGTAATATCTAGAAAAGCATTCATATGTATACAAGAATTGGGGGTTCTATAAAGAATTCTTGGCAACAGGTTTTTGGTGAGTATAACCAAGAAATAACGATGCGAAGAGTTAGCTTGCGAGGTTGTGTGGTTTCCTCCATGGCCCCCATCTTCTATCTATAGTGTTTAATCAAAAGACAAGGTGATGGGCTTATGTGTTTGTTTATTTGTAGATATTCTCAAACGTGTTTTTAACCAAATTATATTTTTAGGGCGATTGTAAAGCGAAAATTATTATTCGTTTTTCAATGTACATGTAAATTTTGTCATATGATGTTATTTTTCTTGGATTTATAAATTTTATTCTGAAATATTTGTAGATTTTCGTTATTTATTAAATCAAACCACTTGTGTCATTGCTTGTCTTTTACGATAATTAATATTTAAATACAACTATGTAAATAAATTCCCGATTTTATGCCGTTTGTTATGTATACTTGGTGGCCTACATTCACTTTTATATGTTTATATGTTTCTAAAATGTTTTTATAGCTGGTGGTTAGACATTAATAAATGTCACTGGTCCGACCCAAGCTTCGATCGGCCATAATTTTTACGAAGGCTTGTACACTTTCTAGTCATAGCATATAAATTCATTTTTACTTTTTACATTTTCATATGAACTAGGTTTATTCACCCGCGCGTTGCGGCGGGTTATCACAGTACACTCTCGAGAACGGGTATTATATATCATTTGCAGAAACATAAGTTACGTAACAAAATTAAATCTTTTATCACGAACTAAAACCTAACCTCCAAGGAAGTGATGCAGTGGTTAGAGTGCAGAAGAGACAACCTAGAGATCTCAAGTTCAATCCTTACTAAGAGTAAGTTTCCTTGGAGGTTACCGACCTGGTTGTTTGCGGCCGGACTTTACCTATTACTCTCGGTTAGTCGGGTATTATGAGGACTCGGGGGTTTAATACCTTTCAAGTGGGTTCTCGTTGTTATCAGAAAAAAAAAACCTAAACTCTAAACCAACAAAAACTCAAATCTATAATTAAATCTATCAAATTTAATAAAAACTCAAATATATAAGCAAATATCTTAAATTTAATACACCATATATGTTTGTTAGTTTTCGAAGTTAAAAAAACTTTTTGTGGTCTAAGTCTAAATTTTCAAAATATCATTACATGGATCAGACACGTATACATTACTTTTTAATTTTACTATGCATTATTATTATTAATATATATATATATAATAAATTTACTATTCAATATAATATTATATATTTACTATTCCTTCTCATACATTTTAATATATATAATAATTCTCACAAATTTCTAGAATTTAGAGTTTATTTCCAGGACTTGATTTTTTTTCTTTTTAACTTTCGTTTGTCAATTAAAAATAATAATATAAGTTATATTGAATGACATGAACGAGTTGATGTACCCATTCGAAGAAATTCGGTATCATTATATAACTATTTAAAATCTATATTTCGGTCTCACAGCTGAGTTGTTATAACTTCATACTTTTTTTTGAAGTATTTAACCATATTAATGTCATTGACATAACAAGTATAATGAGGTTGTTGCACAATACATCACATGTTGACTTTTCGTATATTTTTTTTTGTATTAAATTACTTTTCTAAAAATTCTTATACCATACGTACGAAACATAATATTGTTTTTTATTGATATTCCAACCTTCATAAATAATATGCTAAAACTTCATGTGTTTTTTTACCATACCAACTCGTCCATTGGCAACGCTTTTATAGGCCGAGGGCGGCTGTCCCTACTCTTTTTCTGTCTGTAGTGTTAATTTTTCGGCCGAAAGGTTATTTTTAGCTAAAAATAGTGGTTTCGTCCTTTCTTGTTTAAAAAAAATTAACATGTATTCTGAATTTCGTAAATTTCTGTCCCCTCAAAACGTTCAAGCTCCACCATTGAACTCAAACAAACATAGGAGTAATTTTCGTCGAAATTTAATATACGCAGAATGTAAGTATGCTATTTATTAAGATGATTACAAAATGTCGTTTGTAGTCTAGTGACAGTCTCGTTTAGTTTAATCAAAATATAGTTTTGGTTTAAAATAAATTAAAAAAAGCTAGCTTATTTACACACTTAACTTTTGTATTTTAACAGTCTGTCGACCTTGTACGACTCATATAAGCCTATACGAGACGTATAGTCTCCTCTAACTACCAATTATTCGACAATAATTGGTCCTATATATGTCTTTTATGAGACATATACAAGACGTATAACTTATACGAGACGTATAGATGTCTAATTATTAACACTTAAAAATCTCGACAATTAATGGTTGTCACACATATACGTCGTATAATATACGTCGTATAACTATATAGGGATAGAAGCCGAATAAAAAATCGGATATAAAAGCATCCGTACGAAAGGAAAGACAGAGGCTATTTCATTTGTCTAAATGCGAGGAATACTATGAAAGGAAGTTTAGCCGCCGCACTTGAAACTCGATATTATCCACAATTGCCACGTAGACTAGCTGATAGGTTCTTTGCACCTGCCTCTGATTGTGATCGACATCCAAATACCATAAATTCATTAAATATCAATAAAATGAAAGTATTCTAACTTATTATTATTAAAAAGTAAAATGTGATTTATTTGTAAAGTATGAGAAAAATAGGATTATATAAAATTTATTTTTTAATTTTTAAAAAAGAGTAAATGTTTTTAGATATTTTTTGAGAAAAATAGGATTATATAAAATTTATTTTTAAATTTTTTAAAAAGAGTATATGTTTTTAGATATTTTTGGCTAAAGAACAAACAAGACGATCAAAAACATATATAATCAAACAAAATACAAAACACTTAAATTCAGGGTGTTTTAAAAATCGATACTTGAAAAATCCAAAATTCAAATCGTATACGTAACATAAAAAATCGGTCAGAATTCTTATTTACATATTCAGATAGAAAATGATTGAATAATCGTTTATTTAGATCATATCATATCTCAGATATACAAAAATGTTTATTTGAGTTATTTCGATACAAAAATCATGTTTTTTTGGGTTATTTGGTTTATTACGATATATTTTGATCAATTAAACATATTTTTTATTCGGATCGAGTCAGATTTCAAATAAGATCATGAAATTTAAAATCATAATATAACAAAGCCCGAAAACTATTACCCAAACCAGACAAGCAACCTCGTATAATCAGAAAATAAGATATTTGTTTACTTATTTTGTATTTTTTTTTAGTATATTACAAAGATGGTTATTATGTTTTGTTTTTATTTCACTTTTGGTTCGTTTTATAAATTACTCATATGATTTAAATTTTAAACATTTGTAACGCATTCTTATATGAGGGTAATTTTATCAAGATGCTAGGCTAAATCGGTGACATACGGATTTCTAAAATTCGAGACTATATAAGTAATTTATAAAACTTATAAAGAAAAGAATGAAATATCAACAACAAAACTTACGAGATTCTCCATAATTTTTTTTTTCTTTTTTTTATTTTATTTATTTTTTATACGAAATGACTTTAAAATTTAGAAGAAAAAATAAAAATAAAAAAAGCCGCTTTCAATCTGCGTCTGAGAAGTGTGATCTGGTCAGCCCAGATTCAGGCTCTGATTTCCACGGTCGAGATTCATCCGAATCCTTTGCTATCAACTCATTCAATTCCATCTTCAATTCATTGGATTAAATACTTTGAAATCAAACTCAATCTTCACTTCAATCGCCTTCAAAATCCGTTACTAATTTCATCAAATTCAGCAATCATTACTCCATTCGTGCAGGTTTTCAATCATGTACAGTGATAAAGCCTCATCCGATTTGATTTCTAGAGACATCAACTCTCTATTGTATTCGTCGACGTTCAAGCATCCGGCGGATGGAGAGTTTGCGAAGATTAAACACTTGATTTCACTGGATCCGTTACCGACCTACGATTATTATCAAAATCAATATCAGTTTCAGAATCAGCAACAAGAAGACGACTGTTATGGAGAAAATCAGAGCTCGTTATTGCATTATCTCCCCAGCGAGGAGTTTTCGGATCAGGTTATTGATTTCTCGCCGGAGGAAAGGTTGTTCAAGAAGCATCAACGGCGGCAACAAACGGATTCGGAATCGGATGCCGGTAACTTTCTAGGGTACACACCGTCGTCGACGGCGTTGGAACAGGAAAGGAAACCTTCGTCGCCGGTTAGGATGAGTGATTCGCGGAGAGTACCAAGTTTGTCACCGTCCAATAACAGCAGTAGTTATGGTTATACGAATCGAAGTAATTTGGCTTCGACGAGCTCAAATCTCATCAGGCAGAATAGCACTCCAGCTGCATTTTTATCGTCGTTGACTGCTGAAAATGGTAAATTGTTTCAACTTGTGTTTTAATTTGTTAATTTATTTCAACTTGTAGGTTGATTCATTATCTTTATAGTTCATTAATAGTTGGCCTTTTTGCATTTTCATATTGGAAATGGATATAAGCTTAACAGTTCTTTGATTATCATCTAAGATCACTTAATTTCAGAATCTAATTGTTACTCTAGTTTGTAGAACTTCTCTTTTTTTTACATGAATATTTTCTATGATTGAAAAAGCTCAAACTCAATCCACCAAAATTGAATAGAATAGATGTCAGGTTGCACAGATGAACTAAACAACAAATTTTTATGCTCACCTGCATCTGGCAGGATCAATGTTTGCCTGACCCTTGGTTTAAAAAGAACGTAAGTCGCTCTAAGGTGTTCAGATCCAAAGAAGTATGCATCTTGTACACAAGGTGTTTAAGTGCGCCTTTTAAGCAAAGGTCCTGCCTTGTTTTTAATAGAAAGTTGAGCATCTACAGTAAACAGTTCACTTATTAAAAATGTTATGATTAAACATGGGCTAATTCAAGATCATCTGAGTATATTGAATAACCATATCAGTGTCTTTTATCAGGGTCCTCTTCTTCTCCCTCAAGATTCCTGCCACAAATACCTGAAAACAAGAATGAGTTGCAAGATTCCACATTCAATAGTTTGAAGAGGAGCAGAGATGGTGTTTTGAAGATGACACAGGTACATGTTAATCCAACAATGCTACTTTCTTGGTTTACCATATGAGCTTATGCCTTTATGGATCATGTGAAACTTGTGTAGAATGGCGAGAATGGAATCCATACTGCCAAATTGGTTCACCATATGAGCTTGCCAAAAACTTCCTCTGAGATGGCGGTTGTTGAAAATTTCTTACAGTTCCAACAAGAATCCACTGTTCCGTGGAAAACACGCGCGAAAAGAGGATTTGCTACGCACCCACGAAGCATTGCAGAAAGGGTATGAACATCTTAAATAATTTATTCTTGAGTCTTAAAATTTACTTTATGGTCATTTGGATTATGGGCCTCAATTTCAGGTGAGAAGAACTCGAATCAGTGAGAGAATCAAAAGGCTGCAAGACCTTTTCCCTGATATGGACAAGGTAGAATTTTCCTTTCAATACTGTTAAATTTGTTAGCAATCTCAGTCTCATTCCTGATTGTAAAACCGTGCCTTATATCATTCCATACCCATCAGGTTCATGTGTTTCCTTGTGAATATCGTTTATGGTGGTTAAAGTTTATCTGTTGGAATTCCTATTATTGGAAACAAGATCTTAAATTCAACCCAAAAATCACCTTCAAATACCAAATTATCAAGTATACTAGTGACAATTCTATATAATTACAAGGTTTTAACTAACTTTAAAATACCATTGTATTATGTTTAAGATAATAGTATATATTAGGTTTCAATAAACGGAGATATAGTCGATATCGGGCATCGAACCATTCCATCTGAATCCCAAATCCCGTGAAAATATTATATTTAATCTCATATATGATCTCATATCCAAAAAAGCAACTTTGAGTTTCCCGTTTGAATTTTTGTTTATTGTTATGAGTTTCGCTATTTCTAAAACCAACCCATAGGCTGGTCTGATCCATATTAAATAATGGGCAATCTCTAACTATGCCTTTAACCAAAATCATTCATATTAATAATTTGTAACCCACTAAAATAAATAAAAATTTTAAAAATAAAGAAAGGAATATTAATTTAAACACATTTTGACTCTGCAGCAAAGTAATACAGCAGATATGTTAGATATGGCAGTTGAGTACATCAAAAACCTTCAAAAGGAACTGCAGGTATACCACATTAGTATTCAACACAATTTTTGTTTAATTTTATGATTTATTTATTTATTTATTTTGTGGAATTTAGACTTTGACTGATGCTAGAGCAAGATGCAAGTGTTCAAGCAAACAACTACAGTCCAGGTAGCTGCTTGCTTTCCAAGTTCATGCAACCAAATCGTCAAATGCTTGATTTTGTAAAATGTAAATTATTTAGATAAAAACATTGTACTTTAAAGTGTGAGGAAGCAAATCTGATCTTAATGTTGTTTTCATTTCCCAATATTCGTCATCTCAACGGGTCTCCTATTCGTTTGTTTCGAGTTTTGTCAATGTCACAGGCTCACAGCTAAGACAAGAATTAACAGTAACAGTAATAGTAATAGTAAAAGTAAAATTAATAGTAATAATAACAATAACAACAGTAAAATTAATAGTAATAGTAACAATAACTCAATAAGAACAATAATAATATTTAAACAATCGAGATGTCCAGAAAGAACTTCATCAAATTTTATGATAATACCAACATTTAACTTGTGAAATGGAATGTCCTAATACAAAATGAATTTAGATATAACTTGATTATACCTTGAAACATAAACATAATTAAATAACCTTAATCATGTTATTCAATCCTGAACATGAAATTAAACATCAAATTATAGAACTTACTTATCATATTAATAGAACTTGTGCGAAACGAGACTTTAGAAGAACATGATGATGTAATTATAGAACTTACTTATCATATTTGATGGATTGACTTTGAGATAATATGTAATTTGACTTTTTTCTTATGGATGAATGCTATGACATCTAATGGAAAACAATGTCTTAATTATCCTTTCAATTATTTTCATTAAATAATATTAGGAAAGTTAAGGGACTAATAATTTCATGTTGCAAATTTTAATAAATTGGTTGAGACCCTACATGAAACTTTCAACAATCTTCTACTTGGCTGAAAAATCTTTTAAGACAAGTATTCATTAAGTTTGACCAAGTTAAACACTCATTAAGTTTCAAGTTGAAACTTTAGTAGACAGGGTCGGCCCAATGGGCTTAAGATTCTAGCTATTTAGGGTCCCATAAATCAACTGGCTTATGTAAGCTGGAATTGGATGGGTCGATGCTACTGGGCTTGAAATAGAAATAAGGGCGAGGGAATCCAAAAGAAAAGGGGTGGGGTCCATGTGAATCTAATATTCTCGTTCACTCTGCTGCATCACGAAGTCGTGAATCAAAGAAATTAGGGCATTGTGAATAGTCACTTTGTCCTTCGATTTCCCCATTGTTGATATCGAAGCGCCATGGAGGCATTACTCGTCAAACCCCATCGGTGCCCAGTGTTACACAATCACAATTCGTTAATCCCCATCAGCCATCATCACCGTCGAGATTTGAGTTGTAACATTTGTACAGTAGTCGTATGTACGGACGATACTTGTAAACACGTGTTTGTATTTATAAGTTCGTTTGATAATAACACTGTGAATATTCAATGAGAACATGTAAACAATTAACACACACAATAGTTAAGACATGGAATTCTATCGATAACGAGGAATCTGAGGTCTGACAACATAATTCATAAGTCATGTAATACAAAATAATCAAATGATGAAACACAAACGATTGAGAGAGGCCAATTGCAAAACAATAAAGGATAACATTCGAGAATATTAAGCCAACAGCATATCCGTGGGAATGACGATTCACACTAATATATCTGTGTGTTTAACATTTTAAGTGATATCTTATAATTAGAAAACCAAAACAGAAGGTAAAATAATCGGTGTGTTCGTATGGGTGACGATTCGTAGGAATACGCGCGAATGTTATACGTTCTGACAAAAAAATAAAATAAATGATTTCGAAGATAAAATAATAATAATAATATTTCACGTAAAATACTTATTTGGAAATAGGAATTACCACCTAAAATGTTAAAACATGACTATTTATATTAAAAACGTAGTGTTTATGAAACGTTCGTAAATAACGCGCAACTGTGAAACCGAACGAACTCGAACACTCGTAAAACCAATCGGACTATAAAAAGCTTGAAATTCTCATTCAATGCCCGAACCACGAGCTCCAACACTCTTTCTCTCTGTCACACCCCTGCGCTGCGTGCGGAATCCACGACGCGGTGACGACTGATCGATTTAATCATTACCAATATTAACGAAGAACAACCACAATGCATTTCTAGATTTCATAAGATTAAAAGTAGATAGTTTACAGATCATTTCTAACTACCAAAATAATGTTCAACTAACCGACCCAAAATATTGTTTACAAAATAAGAACAGACAAGATAATTAAACAACAATGATGAAGTGAGTTTCTAATCCATCCTAGCTTGTTTCTTGATCTTGTTTTATCTTAACTAGGTCGCCTTAGTTGTCCTTGTGTTGTCCTATCATTGATTACCTGAAACATGTGAAAAAGTAACTGTCAACTACAAGTAGTTGATGAGATACATAGGTTTAAAGATTTAAAACAGTACAAGTTAAAAAATTCAAAACAGTATAAGTATATGAATAATATATTGTATTTAAATAATCATGATTTAACAATTGAACAATGTACATGGGAAAATGTAATTAATATAAAAAGTAGTAACATGCTAATGTAACACAAACTATCATCAAGTATATCCAAGTGTCATCTTAATTCCAGGTCCCAAACTATGTTTGGAGTTAGGCTAAGACTGACCATTAAAACCAATATGGCCATGGTAATAAAGTTAATTAGTACCAACTCCATATTGCTAAGCATGCGTCAGCTTTTAAAGTTAATTGACAACTAATCCATATTGCTAAAACTACACCAATCCACCGTTAGCTATAAAACAAATTTAAAGCTAACCATGACCTTGGTGTAGAAACCCGCTTTCCCTTGTTGTGATCACCCAGTACTAACGATAAAACGATTGCGTGAACTCATGTTTAGAAGACTAAGTAAATAGCTTCCAACCCTTGAGTCCTAAGATTAACGAATGCGTGAACTTCTAGTCTGAAATCTAAGAATAGTGATTTCAGTCCTTGAAATCCTAAGTAAAGACATACTAGATGTGAATAAGTTTGTTTACAGGAATGTACCCATGTTACAAAGTTTATTATGTTTTTGAAAACCAACATGTACAAAAGCATGCGTTGGATAAGGTCGTGTACTATTACAAGTCATGACTAAGTGCCTTAGTCCAAAGTTTATCTCATAAGTGTTTAAGCATACCAACATAAGCCAAACATAAGTTTATGAGAATGAAAACCATTTAAGGAATTAAGTTCCAAAATAGTTATTCACATGTTCCACCCCAAAAGGATTTCAAAGTAGAAAAGAGGGCTATGATCTCACCTTGATTGGTTGTGCAATGAACTATGATTGAATACCGACGCTCTCAGTCGTTCTTGTGACTTGGTTTTATATAAATCCCTGATTGAGTTTGATATAATTCATGAATTATGAGTACTCGTTCATGTTCCTCTATAAAGGTTGTTTCTTTCTATCTTTAACTATCAAGTATCCTAGGTATCATAACCATTTTCTCCCCAAATTAAGTTTAACCATAAAAGGTTGTTATTGAATCATGTAAAGTTGTTAAAGCAATATTGTAACTAAAACTTTTGGAAAGCATACAACATACTTAACCATGCATGAAACTTGTCATGCATGGCTTAGTATAACTTGATGTATTTTGTAAAGTTGGTTCTCATTGATATTTTAACAATAACTTAAGTAATCAACTAATCATTATAAGTTACTTAAATTTGTGGTTAAACTATGATAATTCAAGTTGGGAAAATGGCTAGTACTCATACCTAGTGTCGAGTATAGGATCTTAACACCTAACCCGACCACCCTAGGTTATTTTAGTTGATACTCAATCAGTTTATGGTTAACTATGGATTTTGTATGGATTGGAATACTTCGATGAATCTAAGGGACTAATATCGATGGTTAAGGACTGGTGGGGGTGGCGTCGATATTGATAATGTTGACTTAGGTTAGAACCGATACTATAGTATCGATCATCCTTATCCCATAGATATTAAGTCCACCGACACTGTTAATTTCGACGAGACTTCGATTCATTTATCCTTGGACTGCAAACCAAAAAGCTACCATCGAACCTGTGAGGCCTTAGAGGAGTAATATCGACACTCAAAAGTACCATAATCTTACAAAGTTGCAGCTTCCTCCTATCGATACTACCGGCTGACCACCATGACTTGGCATCGATACTGGTAATATCGACGAGGCATCAACATGTTCGAACTTGGACCATGTTTACTTGATACTATCGACGAAACTCAGACTGCCATGCATCCATCGAACTTGTCAATTTCGATGATTAAGGGCTAGCAACACTCAAACTGTCGATACTATCAAAATTTGGTTTCTTTGTGTCGATACTATCCTTATTCAACCTTTTCATCCCTTATCAGGCTTCCTCGGTTCAATCCAATGTATTCCAAGACTCTCTAACAAAATTTTGTTGCAGGTTTTCGAGTTTAGAATTACTTGATACTATCGACGAAACTTAGACCTCCATGCATCCATCGAACTTGTCAATTTCGATGATTAAGGGCTAGCAACACTCAAGCCGTCGATACTATCAAAATTTGGTTTCTTTGTGTTGATACTATACTCATTCAACCTTTTCATCCCTTCTCAGCCTTCCTCAGTTCAATCCAAGGTATTCCAAGACTCTCTAACAAATTTTTGTTGTAGGTTTTCGATTTTAGAAGGTGCAAATCCGGTTCTAGATTCGTTGGTGCTGAAATAGTAACAGACCCTAGAAATCCGAACCTTCTCACTAGATTCTTGGTCGTTTGAGCTCGAGTTTGGGCAGATCCTTTGTACTTCTAGCTTCCTTTCGTCGAGATGAACATTTAGACACCAAATTTGCTCAATTTGGTGGAGGTTTGCTATGGTGGAGTGTGGATTTTGTGATGAAATTGTAGAGAGAGAGAGTAGACGAGTTTTAGAGAGAGAGAGAGAGAGTTGCAAATTCTGCAATAAATGAGAGATGAAGAAGAGATTGAAGGCTTTTATACTTTGAGCGGTTTCATGCGCATTCGTGTTCGATCGGTTTCGCGTTGACGCGTTATTTTACGAATATAACGTAATTGTTACGTTGTTTTATTTTATCTTTTTAGGTGCTGATTCCCAATAAATAGTTTTAATTTATTTTCGAAAGTGTTTATTTAAACTGTTTCGTCAAAACGTATAACTTTCACGCATATTCGTACGAATCGTCACTCATACGAACACGACGATTGTTTTACTTTCTGTTTTGGTTTTCTAATTATAAGATATCATTTAAAATATTAAACCCACAGATATATTCGTGCAAATCGTCATTCCCACGAACACACTGTGTATTTAATTAATATTTCATAATGTTATTCCTTATCGTTTTGAACTTGCTTCGTCACAACATTTGTGTTTTATTATTGGTTTATTTTGTATTACAATACTTACGAATTATGTTGTCAGACATCGGATTTCCCTGTTACTGAGAGAATCCCATGTCTTAACTGTTGTGTGTGTAAATCGTTTACCTGTTCATAATGAATATTCACAATGTTATTAACAAACAAACTTATAATTACAAACATGCATTACTAGTGTCGTCCGTACATGTGATTAGTGTACAGATATTACACACTCTCTAAAATCCGGAGCTCTCTCTCTCTAGAAAAACCACACTCTACCTCATCAAAACACCACCAAATCGTGTGATCTTGGAGTCTAAACGATCTTCTCAACATAACGAAGCTAGAAGTACAAAGGATCCGTCCTCAAACAAACTCAAACGATCGAAGACTTAGAGAGAAGGTTTGTGTTTTTAGGGTTTTCTATGATTCGAACCTTTAAGGAGTTAAACAAGTTACCAGCTGTTAAAAATCATAGATTGACCACAAAACAAACTCTTGAACACTTGGAACAACATGGAATGAACCATGGACATACCCCCACTAACCAGCTGGACCAAAAGGATAGTATCGACATATGAAATGTCGATACTAACAGTATTGAAGGGCTGAAGTGGGGCAACCATCTTTTATCGAGCATATTAAGTTCAATAGGCTAGGTTTCATCAATGGAACTTTGGTATTGTGTAGCTCGACATCTTCCAAGGAACCTGGACCCAAAACCCATCGAAATTAACAGGATGGAAGGACAGATGGTCGATACTAACACACATCGATACTAATAGTATCGATGGGCACCAATGTTAATCAAATCTGATTTTCAAATGATACTACTAATCTCGACGGTTGCTTTTTGACCCACAAGCATCGATACTACTAAGATCGAACTCATCGAAGGAGTATGGGTTGGAGAATGGTCGATACTAATAAGTTCGAATGTCTAGGGGCTGGTTGCAAGTCCCCATCGATACTATTAGTATCGAAGGGTCACATTTGAGCCGGTTATACTTTCCATCGATATTGTAGTCTCGACACCCCATCCCTTTGCTTAAAACCATCGATACTAGTAAATTAACTTTGTCCAATTGTTTTAAACCTTAGATGAGCCAAGAGTCAAACATTAGTCAAGTGCTAAACAACTGTAGAAGGCATAGAGGGTGGGGTTGGAGGTGGTTCAAACACTTACTCTACCCTAGATGTTCATCACTTAACATGTAACATCAGTGCCGGAACCGTTACCGGAACAGAGATATGCACAGTAACATAAACAGTAAATCAGGTGCAAATTTCAGTGTTATTCATATATCATTATCATTTCATGTTATCATAGAACAGTTTCAAAATCATTTCAGAAACGAAACGCAGAACCAAGGTTCATCAGCCAGATAATTATCTGGCAATACAGAATCATCATGTGATTGTTAGTTAGGATTCTATTATGTATAAACGTATGTGAGGCTTTAAAGAACAAAACAACAACGGATGTCGTTATGTGAATGTTAAATCGACGGATTATTCGTATAGGTGACGATCTGTACGAATACATCCGAAAGTTTAACGTTCTGAATGATGTCCAATAATTAGAAAACCATATTGAAAAGTGTAGTTATCGTCGTATTTGTACGGGTGACGATTCGAACGAATACGCGCGACGACTGTACGATTCGATTTAAACTGTGACTTAAATATTTTTAGAAAATTTAAATAAATGGAAGATATTTAGTTAATTTACTAGGAATTACCACCTAAAATAAATTTACAAACTCTTGTTTTAACACCGAAACGTTCGTTACGAAAACGAAAGGAAACCAACACTTCTACGCGAAACCGAACGAAACCGAACGAGACCGAACATACTCGGGTTATTTTGAAGCCTTTAATGAGGCATTAATGGCCTCATACCACCCCCACCTACCAGATTTCCATCACCAAACTCGTCACTGTCTCTCTCTACTTTCTCTCTCTAGATTTCAAAACCCTAACTTCTTCATTTCTCCACGAAAGCGAGTATTCTTGGTGTCCAAACGACCACTACAACTTGTATAACATGAAAGTACAACCGATCTGAGCCTAAAATCAACGGATTTGAGGTAGATTTGAGTTTTACAACCCGAATTTTTGGTTTTTCTCACTCTCGAGTTCGAACCCCCTTGAAGCCGGTTCCAACCCACTTTGACCCTTAGGAATTTGACAAAACCTTACTAGAGTGATGTAGGAACATGTGGAAACCATGGTTTAGACTTAAGGCCGGGATTTAGAGGGCTGCACCATGGGAGTTGCATCGGTCGAATGGCCTAGCTGCAGATAGGCCGAAAGGCCCAAGGCCGTATGAACATGTCGTTCGACCGAATGGCCACCACCGAAGGAAGAATCATGAGCACCCCTACATTCGGCCCAAGCCCTGGTTTGGTCCAACCTCATTCGGCCCACTCCACTTTCGCTGCGGCTGGTTCGGCCAAGGACACCTTCGGCCACCCTTCTATTCAGCCAAAATAGTTTCAGTCGGCTAAGCCTCGTTCGATCGGCCAACCCTTTCACACATAGCCTTCACTCGGCCAAGCCTCATACGGCCGAGAGATTGGGTGGATTATTTAAGAATCAAACATAGAGGTTAACAAGAAAGTGGGCAACGAGAATAATCTTGGCTATGGTTTGGTCTAAGATGCATGAGCTTACTTAAAGAAATCATGGATTATGGTTTGGAATAACAAGAGTTTTTCTTAAACCTTATTATCATTTAAACATGGGTTGTGAACATAAATTTGGGTTCAATACATTTGAGAAATTGTTAAGGATCAAAACAATGGCCTAATGTTATGAGTGTTGATTTAATTATTAACACTTAACACTTGGACATTTCATGAGAACATACAACTACATTAGGTTGTTCTTTTGAACTACCTAGGATGGGTTGCACACATAATCGACCAAGGAATCATGAACAATCAAGAACTAGTAATGGGCCAAGGTTAATCAAATGAGATTAACCTAAGCCCATCATGTTTAATTATACTATTCTTAAATTAATTATGTTTTTTTAATAAAAGAAATTGATTTATAAACCTTATTAAATTAAATTAAATGATTTCTAACTAAATGTTTAACTTAAATTGAATTAATTTAAAAATGTTTTAATTAAAGACTTGTGATGAAATTAACATAAACCTTATCTAATTAAGGTTTAGATGTGTTTAATTATGGGATAAAGGGGTTATTTATGGGTAGTAATTTTAGACCAGTTAGATGGAATCCTAGAAACACATTAGTAACATAGGACACTTAGTTGCACACCGAGATCAAAACCCTAGATACGACTATTATAAATACTTATCGTATTCGAATCCTTTTAAAACAACTCAGGTACCGAAGAAACATAGTCTACAAATAACGAGCGCGCATTTTGTGATAATTCAATACAGAGCAACACAAGTGAGTTCATTGCCCCTTTTCTAAACATTTTTGTTTTCAAACGCGGGGCTGAGAAGCATGCGTAAACCTTTTTATTTAAATATGTTTTACGTAAATGCTTTTATTTATTGTATGTTCTATATATACATGTTTATACTCCTAGACTCCTGTCTAGGTAAGTGTTATGCATGTTTAACTAATGAATCAACTAATTACTCTTACGAGTAATATAATAATTCTAAATCAAACAATAAATCTAACAAAATTCTAATTCAAAGAATCTAAACTCTGTATGGAAATCAAAAGAACTAAAACTAAAGATCAAATTCAAGGAAATCCAAATTCGGTGTGTGTTCAAATAAACTAAGGATCAAATTCAAGAATCTATAATCATTGTGGTAGTCATGGAATTCTAAGGATCATAATCAAGGGAATCAAGGAAATCATATTCGTGTGTGAATCAAAGAACTAATGAAATCATTAAGATCTAATGAAATCATTAATGATCAAGTTAAGGTGGATGTCAGTTGTATGTAAATCAAGACCACGTGTTAACACACGGAAAGTCCCGTCATAAATAGTAGACTTTTATAGTCAAGCTATATGGGCATAAATCAAACGATTAAACGAAATCAATAGAATCAAGACGATCAAAATAAAAGGATATCTTAAAGTCCCGACATGTACAGTAGGCCTGAGGGTCAAGCTGATATGGGCACATCATGAAAGTCCCGACGCATACAGGTAGACTCATTTTGGGTCATGTCTGATATGGGCCACGTGTGAGACGGTACAACTTGGACACCACCAACAAGTAAGTCTAATTGATTGAGTCAAATAAGTCCTAATCATCATGTCTTAGTTGTAATTAAATGATTAATTATTTATTTAATTAAGCATTTGATATTATGTTTCTACAAGTGCTTTGGGTGATCATGAATATGTGATGAACTCAAGAAATCGACAGTATTTCAATTTGTGGAAATCAAATTCTTAAATGACGATGGGTGGTAGATAAGACGCTTAATTATCATTAACAACAATGTCATATGTGGTGGGATGGCGTCTGGGCGGGTTGTAGGCTCGACCCTTTAATATGCCCTATATATAAGCATACCGAATTGGATAGGTCAGGTGTTATTAATGAGATTAAGGTGGTTACCCAAGAGGTTGCAAATGTTTTCGTGTGCGTGTTCGAAACTCTCAAACTGATTATTTGAAACTATGATGGAAATGGAAGTGGGTGGTAGGTAAGACGCTTAATTATCATTAACAACAATGTCATATGTGGTTTAGTATGTGGTGGGATGGCGTCTGGACGGGTTGTAGGCTCGACCCTTTCATATGCCCTATATATAAGCGTACCGAGCCGGATATTACAGTTGATGCTAATGAGGTTAAGGTTGTTACCAAAGAGGTTGGTAAATGCTAATGTATGCGTGTTTTAAACTTATAAACGTAATGATTGAAACTAGGATGGCAATGAAACTGAATGGTAGGTAAAATGCTTAATTATCATTAACAATAATGTCATATGTGGTTTAGTATGTGGTGGGATGGCGTCTTGGCGGGTTGTAGGCTCGACCCTTTCGTATGCCCTATATATAAGCATACCGAGCTGGATATTATAGGTGATGTTAATGAGGTTAAGGTTGTTACTGAGAAGGTTTGCAAAGCTATTTTTCAAATATTAAACTATATGAACTCACCAACCATTGTGTTGACTTTGTTATCTTTCATGCTTTCTCAAGTGATGTACAGGAGTAAGCTAAGGTTTCAGGAATGCATGCTAAGATGCCCAGTTAGAGGACCTAGTAGTTTTTGGAAAGCACATATTTTGTTGATTACTGTGAATCACTTTTGATATCTTGTACAGTTACAAGATAGTAAACTTAAGATTCTTTTGTTTGGTTCACTTAGTTAAATTACCAAACATTGACAATTGTAATTTAACTTGTAATCCTAGTTTAATGTCATTGTGCTTTAGATATTCTCAACATTGATGCTATGTAAACAATCTGATCATCACGATTATCATTTCCGATATCGCGCCCCGGGACCCTTCCGCCCGATAGGACACACGATCCGGCCTGCCAGCTCGGGGTGTGACATAACATATTATCAACTAGACCTATCCAAATTAACCATAACTTTATAAGGTTGTAACAAGTATTCAAACATACTATCACAAGTACAAGGGGCTACATTAACATTATAAACTCATGTGATCTCATGCATAACAAGTTTCATGCATGATGGAATGTGTTAGGTGTATTTCAAATCTTACACTAATAACTCAAACCTATTTTAATCACATTACCTAATTTGTTACAATAATACATGATTAAACCTAAGTTGGCTAGAGGATGGTTGTGATAACCTCGTATACTTACTAGGGTAATCATAACATGAACTATCAAACATAAGTCAAATGTAACACCCCGACCGATGGCGGAAACGTCGGGATGCCACGAGGGATGTGTAGATTGTTCAAAAGCTCGTGGGCATCTAAATCAAATCATCATATATCATTCAATCAACCAAATTAATTACACAAAAATCATGTTCATCATGAAATAGTTACATCAATTACAAAAGAGAATTAACTATTTAACAAAATTCAAGTCGCCATAATTTCAGTTAATTAGCTAAGTCCAAGATCCTATATGATGATGTCCAAAAGTGTAGGTTCTTCTTCATCAACCTACTTAGCTTCATTACCTGAAACATGTGAAAATCAAGTGTTAACTACAAAGTAGTTGGTGAGTAATCATAAGTTTGATATTTAAAATGTTTTACAAAGAGTTTTGAAGAATATATATTTTCTTGATAACTTCCGTATGAGCATCTGTGAAATCAATCAACACAATATCCACGTACACAAATCCAACTCATAATTCAAACACATAAACACATATAATAATAAATCCTAGATAATCAATCATATGTTGAATCAACCAATCACAATCCGTCAATATTCTCATTTAATATAAGTGACCATACATGTATCATTGTATATGACCAAGGTCAATAACAACGACACACGGAGTTGTGGAAACATCCACGTGACCATACATGCAAACATTGAGGAAGACCAAAGTCAACCACAACAAATACACGGAGTGTGGAAACATCCACGTGACAATACATGCAGTCTTCGCGAATGACACAAAGTCATAAGCTTCAACTCATGGAGTAGTGACAATATATGCAGTCATTACAGATGACCAAGGCCATTAATAACAACTCATGGAATATGACCATCCATAACCATGGATCTCATACAAGCAAATAAGTGTCATCCCTGTGTTATCAAGTCAATATATATAAAGTGGTATACATGTTTCACCTCCGAGTTTAAAAACAAAATAGTTTGAAATAAAGGGAGGTTATGAGAACTCACCTGAGTCCTTAGAATCTGTGTTTGTAATATGCGCGCTCACGTAAATGAAACCAAAAGCAACTCAATAATCTGTAATTATATTGTGTTTCACATTCATAAATATATGCGTTTCAATTAAATCAATTTATCCTTAAGTGTTTACTTACTTAGTTTGTTCATTCAAAGTTAAAATGACATTTGTGACTACGAAAACCCCCATTGCCAAAACACAATTTAAGCTTGTTGGTTTTTAATTATTTAGTGAGGATAAGTAGTATGATATCCTGCATGTATCCCCTATGAATGATTATACTACCAGGTGATAGCCTTTCTCATATCCATATCCATATCCATGCATACATATCTGATTAATTTAATTCCCCATCGTGCTAAAATTGATCAAATCTTAATTTGAGTTTAAGTAAATGATAGTTAAGTTATAAAAATGTTTAAATTATGTAAAATCCCATAATTCAATATTTATGTTTATTTACAAAGGTGGCAACTTAACCAATCTCCCATGCATGCATGAACATACACAACCTTAGGGTTTTTATATACTTGTGAAACCCTCCTTTTTGTCCTTAATTATTTCCCACTATTTAATACCTAGCAACCTCCTAACCCGATAACATCCAAGTTCGATGTATATAGACCAGCAAACCTAATTGGGTTCACCCTAGGTTCTGCCAAACCTTTAAGGTTCGGCTCATAGGGTTTGAGCAGTGAGGGCTTCGACTAAGTGGTCAAGGTTCGGCCTAGTGGTAATTACAGCCCCTAGGTTCGGCCCTTGAAATGGTTCGGCTGATACACTTGTCCTCCCACTTAGGTTCGCTAGTTATAGGTTCAGTTGAGTAGGGTTTGTGGCTAAGGTTCGTTGAATGTAAAAGGCTTCGGCTCTCCCAGGTGGTTCGCTGCCATGCCATAGGTTCGCCCAGCTCCCTCTAGGTTCGTGACCCTCAAGGTTCGGCTAGGATTTCCTCTTCCTAGGTTCGGCCATCCTTTCCCGCTCATGAAGGTTCGGTGGCACAAAGGACAGGTTCGTTCAAGTAAGTTGCATGGCAAAGGTTCGCTGAGCTGCTAAGGGTTTGGCTCTTATGTTCACCAGCAGCTAGGTTCGCCTACAGGAGGAGGGTTCGGCTGGAACAAGGTTCGGCTGATCTTCTAGGGTCACGAACCTGTAGCCATCATCTTCCCTTCGTGATCCAACCTGTTGCAAACCATAACTACAACTTTCTACTACCTATGTGAGTTCGTTTTAAGGTTTTTATATGCAGAAATCTTCTAATAAATATGGTAACAAACCGATTCTAGATCTAGGTGGAAACCGAAAATAAAATGGATCTCATACCTTCCAAACGTGACGAATCTCTGGATTTTCTTGTATCCTTTTGTTCCTCTCGATCACCCGAATGCGTGGACACCAAGATCACTTGAATCCGTTGAGAAACGAAGACGATAGGCTAGAGAGAAGGTGGAGGTCTTGTGGGTGACGAAAATTGCTTTGTAGAGAGAGATATGTAACACCCCGACCGACGGCGGAATCATCGGGATGCCACGAGGGATGTGTAGATTGTTCAAAAGCTCGTGGGCATCTAATTCAAATCATCATATATCATTTAAGCAACCACAATAATTACACAAAAATCATGTTCATCATGAATCAAGTAATTCAAATACACAAAAGATTTAGTTAAACTAACTAAACTCTAATCGCCAGAAATTTAGTTAATTAACTAAGTCCAAGATCCTATATGATGATGTCCAAAATAGAAGAGATCCTCTCTTCATTCCTACTTGTCTCCATCACCTGAAACATGTAAGAAAACAAGTGTCAACTACAAAAGTAGTTGGTGAGTAATCATAAGTTTTTATATTGGAAAACGTTTTAGTAAAATGAGTTTGAAGGTTTATGATTTAAAATGGTTTTATAAAATGCTTTTCTAAAAACGGTTATAAAACTTATGATCTTCATGAGAAAATCCATATGAATACCTGTATGAGATAATCCAACACACATCCATCAATTCAACAGCCAAACACATACACAATCACATAACCACATAACCAATTCAATCATAGCCAATCACAAATAATCATAATCAAATATAGGCAATCAATCCACAACAAATCAACCAAACTCAATCAATCATATTCTCAATCAATGTTCGTGACTATACATGATCATTCTGTAATTAACATAAGTTAAATACATGATTCATGGAGTGGTCGCTAACCACGTGACAATACATGAAGCCAAAGCAAATAACCGAAGTCAAAGGCAATGCTTCACAGATGTGGACACCATCCACGTGACAATACACGATGTCAAAGCAATTAACCGAAGTTAAGAGCGATGATTCTCGGGATTTGTGACAATACTTGTAATCTTTGTTATTGACCTAGGTCAATAACAATGTTTACATGGATATAAAATAATAAGAGATAATCCCATAATAATGATAATTTTAAATGTGAATATCATATTGATAATCAGGTATTAACCTTGTGTTATCAAAATAATATTTAATTTGGTATACATGTTTCACCTCCGGGTTTTAAAACCAAAAACAGTTTAAAGAAAGGGAGGTTATGAGAACTCACCTGAAGTCCTTAGAATCAGTGTCCTCGTATTATGCGCGCTCGCGTAGATAAACTCGAGATTAACTCAATTATCTGAAATTAAATTTATGTCCGTACTCATGAGTATACTTGTTTCATTTCGATTGGTTATTCACGAGGGTTTCTCTTTTAATTAAATCATTAACGTTTTCTCAACTTAGCTTACTCAACCTTAGTTAAGATAACTTCTAAATCTTTTATAAGTGTATATCATCAATTCATAGTTTAGTCTTATTAGTTCCTAACTATGTTATCATGATCCATTCGTTATGATTTCATAGGTACCCATTTGCATGCATGATTGATTAGGTGTCCTCACATAATCCCATTAATAAAATTTAGATTTAGACTTAAGAAAGCCTACTTGGATTAGTTCTTATAAGTGTTCATCCATCATTTCTCATAAATTAAGCTTTCCTTGATTTAGAATAACGTGACAATTATAATAGTTCATGCATGCATGGTTATACATATATATATATATATGTATGTATACCTACTTAATTTTTATCCCCCCTCCGTTGATCTTTAATCCATTGTTAAGCGACTTCGGGTTCTTGTCACCCTAGGACCAGCGAACCCTTTGGGGTTATGGCCTAGGGTTCGTCTCTTACTATGTGGGGTTCGTTATCCATAGTTCGGCCCTAGTTACATGCTAAGGTTCGGGAGCCATGGTTCGTGAGAAACTAGGAAAGTTCGGCTCCTATCAACACTTCGGCTGGCCAAGATTCGGCCAGCATTGGTTCGCCTGTGGTCATGAAGGTTCGTCCCTTGGTTGAGAAGGGTTCGCTGATAGGAAGGAGGGTTCGTTGCAGTAAGGGTTCGGCCAAAACCTATCTTTCCCGCCCAGAGAGGGTTCGTGGTCAAGGGTTCGGCCACCTGCAGCCTCCTGCTTCGCGAACCAGTACTCCATGGTCGTCCAGCATCATCATCTCCAACGTTTTCTGTTACAAGTTCGATCCAGCAGTCCTATTCTCTCATACTTAACTCATTTTAATGTTTTTCAAGTTCTAGAATCAGTTATAACCGTAATAAACACAAGGGTTCGAGTTTCATGATAAAACCGAAACTAAATCTTCAGATTTACCTCGATTTGTAGCTCAAACTCACGATCCTCCTGTACTTTCTCGTTCTCCTTGATTCCCCGGTCGTTTTGGCACCAAGATCTTGCGATTTCGTCAAGAATCGAAGAAGTTATGCTAGTGAGAAGTTAGAGAGAGAGTAGGGTTACGGGATTTGAAGGTTAGAGAGAGAAGGTGTTTTAAGAAAATGAAGAAGATAAGGAAGAGGTTCTTCCTTATATCGCGTAGGCTCACCTCGCGGTCGGTCTCGTTTTCATCGCGATAAAACATCATAACAACTCGGTTTTTATCGTAAACATTTTTAAACATAAAACATTTAAATAATTAGTTTTCATTTATAATACAATTGTTTTAAATAAAATTTGTTTCGTAAAATGATTCCGTCTCATTATCGTTAAATAATTATCTAAATAATTTAATTTATTCGAAAACATTTTAGGTTGTGGTTCCTAATAAACGTTTTTAGTTTTCATTATTAAATTAAATATCGTTTGATATTATTCAATTATCTCGTCGAAACGCGTTACTCGCGTACGTATTCGTAAAGATCGTCACCTTTGCGAATCCGACGCTCGTATCGTATTTCGATTAGATTTATGATTTAGGGAATATCGTTTCAGTATATTATTCTTAATAATTATATTCGTATGAATCGTCACCCACGCGAATACATTATTAAGTTAATATTTCTGAATTAATATTCACGTTTAAGTAATGTTCGTAACCTCACTTCGCGTAATTAATTCCCAACATTTATTAACTTTAATATTATATTCCCAAACCACAACCCACTAAACCAAGTCACTGACACATCCATGATAGACCGAAATATGCATATGTATAGGGCATATGCAGAGGTAGATCGCAACCTCCCCTACACCGTCCCACCGCTATTTCGATAAACCATGACCATGTGTCCTTGACTACGTTTAGCAACCATAACATAACAAACTCCCAATTCCATCCCAAAACCATTCTCAAACCATTAATCCATAATCATCAGTAATAACACTGCGATAAACTCTATGGGTCTGTTCAGTTAAATTTCAACTAAACTTCCCAAGGTTTACGCGTATAATATATTGTAAAATCATGCATACCAGTAACAGTGACAATATCAGCACAGTCAAACAATAATATCATAATCAATAATATTCATAAATCTCCGGTCGTACAGTACAATCGTACGGATGTACGGATGTACGGACAACCGAAAGTACAGTGATGTTACAGTCTCCCCTAGTTAAAGGAATTTCGTCCCGAAATTCAACTTGGAGTGACCGTAGTAAATAAATGTGGGTACTTAAGCTTCATCTGATCTTCCCGCTCCCATGTGAATTCTGGACCCCGCTTCGATTCCCAACGTACTTTGACAATTGGAATTCTACTGCGTTTGAGTTGTTTAATCTCCCGATCCATTATCTCCACTGGTTTTTCAACAAAGTGCATGGTATCATCGATGCGGATGTCATCGAGTGGTACCTGAAGATCCTGATCAGCTAAGCACTTTCTTAGATTGGACACGTGAAACGTCGGGTGCACATTACTAAGTTCAGGAGGAAGTTCCAACTTGTAGGCAACCTTCCCGATCCGTTCAAGGATCTTAAAAGGGCCAACATAACGTGGAGCAAGTTTCCCCTTCTTTCCGAATCGAACAACGCCCTTCCAAGGCGACACTTTAAGTAATACCATATCTCCCACTTCAAACTCTAAAGGTTTTCTTCGTTTGTCCGCGTAACTCTTCTGTCTGCTGCGAGCAGCTAACAGATTGTCGCGGATCTGGCGGATCTTGTCAGTCGTTTCCTGAATAATCTCTGGGCCAGTAATCTGCGAATCGCCGACTTCGGTCCAACAAATAGGTGACCGACATTTCCTGCCATAAAGAGCTTCAAACGGTGCCATACCAATGCTCGCGTGATAACTGTTGTTATACGAGAATTCAACCAATGGTAGATGGCTATCCCAATTGCCACCGAAATCGATGACACAAGCTCTCAACATGTCTTCCAATGTCTGAATCGTTCGCTCCGTTTGACCATCCGTTTGAGGATGATAAGCAGTGCTAAGATCCAGTCTTGTTCCAAAAGCTTCATGTAGTGATTCCCAAAATCGCGCCGTGAAACGAGCATCACGGTCCGATATTATGCTTAAGGGAATACCATGTCGGCTAATGATCTCATCAATGTAAATACGAGCCAACTTCCGCACAGGGTAAGTTTCGCGTATCGGTAAGAAATGAGCCGACTTAGTCAATCTATCAACAATAACCCATATACTATCTTTACCGTTCCCGGTACGTGGAAGTTTAGTAATGAAATCCATAGAGACATTCTCCCACTTCCACATCGGTATTTCAGGTTGTATTAACAATCCAGAAGGTCGCTGGTGTTCCGCCTTGACCTTTGCACAGTTAAGGCACTTAGACACATACTCAGCAATATCCTTCTTCATTCCAGGCCACCAGTACAAGCCCCTAAGGTCTTGATACATCTTATCAGCGCCCGGATGGATTGAGTAACGAGATTTATGAGCTTCATCCATAATCAGCATCCTGAGATCACCCCTGTTCGGTATCCACAACCGATTCGAATAATACATCAAACCGTCATCCTTAGTTTCCATTAATATTTCAGCCCCACAAAACATCTCATTTTTCAAGTTATCTTGAGCTAATGAGTGTTGTTGGGCTGTGAGAACATCATTACGGAGATTAGTGTGCACTCGGACACTATGAATCTGAACTTGACTTTTGCGACTAAGCGCATCTGCTACTACATTCGCTTTACCAGGATGGTAGCGAATTTCACAGTCATAATCGTTCAAAAGTTCAACCCATCTCCGTTGTCTCATATTGAGCTCTTTCTGATTCAAAATATGTTGCAAACTTTTATGATCCGTGAACACTACACACTTAGTGCCATAAAGATAATGTCTCCATATCTTCAAAGCAAACACGACTGCACCAAGTTCCAAGTCGTGTGTAGTGTAGTTCTTTTCATGAATCTTCAATTGCCTTGATGCATAAGCCACAACCTTTCCCCGTTGCATGAGAACACAACCGAGACCTAAGTTGGATGCATCACAATAAACCACAAAATCATCATTTCCATCAGGCAGTGTCAAAACAGGAGCATCACAAAGTTTCTGCTTCAAGGTCTGAAATGCCTCTTCTTGCTTTGGTCCCCACTCATATGGCCTATTCTTCTGAGTCAAAGCAGTGAGAGGGACAGCAATCCTGGAGAAGTTCGATATGAACCGCCGATAGTAACCGGCAAGTCCGAGAAATGATCGAATCTCCGTGGGTGTCTTCGGTGTACTCCAATTCTTCACAGCATCAATCTTCGCAGGATCCACGTGAACACCGTATTCGTTGACTATGTGCCCCAAGAATTGAACTTCCTTAAGCCAAAATTCACATTTAGAGAATTTGGCATACAGTCGCTCTTCTCTTAGGATCTCCAAAACCAACTTAAGGTGTTTCTCGTGTTCTTCCTTGGTCTTTGAGTAGATCAGAATATCGTCAATGAATACAATCACAAATTTATCCAAGTATGGCCTGCAAACACGGTTCATGAGGTCCATGAAAACCGCAGGTGCATTGGTAAGGCCGAAGGGCATTACCAGAAATTCATAGTGGCCATATCTTGTTCTGAAAGCTGTCTTGGGAATATCATCATCATGTACGCGAAGCTGATGATACCCAGACCTCAGATCGATCTTTGAAAACCATGCCGAGCCTTGAAGCTGATCGAAGAGATCATCGATGCGCGGCAGTGGATATCGATTCTTTATTGTGAGTTTGTTCAATTCGCGGTAATCGATGCACATTCGGAATGACCCGTCCTTTTTCTTGACAAACAGGACTGGTGCACCCCATGGCGAATGGCTCGGGCGAATGAATCCTTTGTCAGTCAGCTCTTGTAGCTGGCTCGCCAATTCTTGCAACTCCGAAGGCGCAAGTCTGTAGGGAGCTTTGGCTACTGGGTTCGCACCAGGTACTAGGTCGATCCGGAACTCAACTTGGCGTTCTGGTGGAAGACCCGGCAAATCATCTGGAAATACTTCTGGAAAATCTCGTATCACCGAAACATCTTCAATTCTCTTCTCTTTCTCTTTCTTCTCCATAATGTGTGCTAAGAAGGCTATACATTTCTTCCTAAGGTACTTGTGTGCTTTAGTGCAAGACATCAGCTTAAGACCTTTACTAGCAGTTTCTCCAAATATTCTCAAAGTTTCACCCGAAGGTAATGGAATACGAATATATTTCTCATGACAAACAATCTCCGCTCTGTGGGTGGCTAACCAGTCCATGCCTATGATAACATCAAAGCTACCAAGATGCATAGGTATGAGATCAATTGGGAAAACGTGATCATTTAAGTTCACCGTACATCCAACGATAATAGTGTCAATATCAATAGTGTTTCCGTCAGCCACCTCCACATTGAACGGTTTATCTAAGTATGTACGTGTTCTACCAAGCAAGCATTCAAAATCATATGAAACGAAACTCCTATCGGCACCAGAATCAAATAAGACAGATGCATAAGAGTTGTTGATCAGAAATGTACCGTTGACCACATCCTGGTTGGCTTGAGCAGCTGGAGCATTCAGTTGAAAAGCCCGACCTCTTGCCACCCTCTGATTATTTCCAGTCAACTTGGGGCACTGATTTCTGAAGTGACCCACTTCACCACATTCATAACAGGCTCTTGCCTGTGCTTGAGGTACCTGGCGAATGGGTACAGCAGGAATAGGTTGTGTTTGAGGAGCTGGTAGTGCAAGCGGTGCTTGTTGCATCCTTTGTGCTTGCGGTGCACTCCGACAAACGTTTGCATAGTGCCCGAACTTGCCACAGTTGTTGCAAACGCGACACGGCAAGTTAGGGGCATGATGATATCTGCAAGTGTTACATTGGGGAGTGTTCCCAGTGTAATTTCTGGCAGTGGAGTTGTTTGAGGATTGCTGCACAGATTTGGCAGCAGGAGTAGTGACCATGAAGTTTCTGGTCTTCCTCTTCTTGTTGTTGTTCTTCGATGAACTAGCAGCTTCAGACTTGACTTCAGTTTTGACTTCCTTTGCAGCAGTCTTGGTGTCAGTCTTCTTGTGTCCCTTCCGAGTAAGGGTTCCATTCTTCACGTGATTATCAGTGAGAGTTGCAGATAACCGGATTGCAGCCTCAAGTGTTTTGGGATTGCTCCCATAGACTGTATCCTGAATCTGCACCGGCAGCCCGCCGATATACTTCTCAATCGCCCTTTCCAAGGGTGTCACCAAGTGAGGTACCAGCAAGCTATACTCATGAAACTGAGTATTGTAGATGACATTCTCTCCGCTATCCTGCTTGAGTTCCCAGAACTCAGCCTCCAGTTTCCTCATCTCGCTTCTAGGACAGAACTCAGTGGTCATCAGAGTCTTGACCTCTGTCCATGTCAGTGCTAAGGCAGCATCCACTCCCCTAGTTCGCTTTTCCCCATTCCACCAAGTCAGTGCTCTCTTTTGAAAAACACTGGTGGCATAGCGAACTTTCAGATTCTCGGGACATTCGCTGTTGATGAAGGTGTTCTCCATGCTCTCGAACCACTGCAGCAGACCAGTGGCTGATTCAGCACCCGTGAATTTCAGAGGATTACAGGAATTGAAGTGTTTGAATGTGCAAGTTGTCTGGTTTGCACCACCTCTGTTCTGGTTAGCATTCTGGTTAGCCTGAGTTAGTTGGCTCACCAATCCAGAAATAAGTGTGGCTAACTCTTGTATGCCGGAGTTGGCATTACTGTTGTTAGCTTCCCCATTGTTCGAGTCATCTTCGTTGTGACGGCGAGGCGGCATGTTTCTGAAGGAAATAGAAACATGTTACTACCGTTTACAACTTAAGTCATACAAACAATGGTCAATTGAGTTTATTTTAAACAGTTAGGATTACATATAGGAACTATATTTATTTCCTATCTGTTATTTAAACTCATAATGTCTATAAATTTGCCTATTATTATTCTAAGTGTCCTAGTTGGTCATAACTAGTGTTAGCTAACTATTTCCTAGATCCTATACATTCTTCACTCTATACTAACACTGACAACCTCCCAATGCAATGCAACAAGCTTATATATAGGGCATATGCAGAGGTAGATCGCAATCTCCCCTACACCGTCCCACCACCGTTCCATTGCACCACGATTATGCCCTTGTTAGTGTGTAGAGTGTGTCATGCAGTTCACCATAAGTCTCACTTCACAAACCTTATCCTTGGTAGGATAATTTTGAGTGAAGTGATCTCTAGTTCCCTTGGACAATTGGGTTTGCCTAATGTCTAAGTTCACCTGACATGTAAGCTTGCCTATTTCTAAGTTCACCTAATGTCTAAGTTCACCTGACATTAAATTTCCCCCAATTGTCTAAGTTCACTAAAATCCATATCAATCCCAATGTCAATAATCATCATTAAGGGCTCATATCATCACGAAGTGCTCTTATTGTCACCAAGTGTGCATATCCTCCCTATAGTTTTATTCTAATCAAGTGTCCATACCACCACTAAGTGTTAGTATCATCACTATGCGTTTATATTATCATCAGGTGTCTATATCATCATCCAAATCCTCAATTTATCACTAAGTATTCGTATTGTTCGTTGATCCTATGCACCCTACGTGTCCAATCTGTGTGTTTCATAAGTGAGTTTATAAATATTTATCAAGTATAATCATCCATGAGTCAATCCCAGTCAATCCATCAAACATATCATCAACAGTCCACAATCATATCCTCTCAAACCCTCCTAGTAGGGTCCTAATAGTATCCTAAGTTCCTGACACTGACAGACCCCCGATATACTTCAAATGGTATATGTATAGGGCATATGCAAGAGTAGGTCGCAACCTCCCTTACACCGTCCCACCACCTTTGTAGTATACCACGAGTGTGTCCTTGTCTGGTGATCACAAGATCTAACAGATAATTCCTAAAGCAAATAAATTTCTAAGCAGTTAAGTTCCTAAACAGATAAGTGTCCCAAACGGGTAGTTCCCTTATTCCTCAATACTGACATCCACCCGATGTATTGTAAATGGTATATGTATAGGGCATATGATAAGGGTAGGTCGCAACCGCCCAAACCACCGTCCCACCACCTTTACAATACACCACGAGTATGTCCTTACCGGGTCATTAGGGCACAAGTAAGCAATTAATTAGTAACAGCATATATAATCAAATGTATAACAGGAGTTCAGTTAACATGTAATAAACACATAAGCATGAAATCCTGAATATACTAACTAGTGTATGAAATTAATTCATACTAGGGTATCCTATGGTTATAGACTAGGTCAACCATTTCTAGTAACCTAATTCCCTATAACCCAGGCTATGATACCAATCTGTAACACCCCGACCGACGGCGGAATCATCAGGATGCCACGAGGGATGTGTAGATTGTTCAAAAGCTCGTGGGCATCTAATTCAAATCATCATATATCATTTAAGCAACCACAATAATTACACAAAAATCATGTTCATCATGAATCAAGTAATTCAAATACACAAAAGATTTAGTTAAACTAACTAAACTCTAATCGCCAGAAATTTAGTTAATTAACTAAGTCCAAGATCCTATATGATGATGTCCAAAATAGAAGAGATCCTCTCTTCATTCCTACTTGTCTCCATCACCTGAAACATGTAAGAAAACAAGTGTCAACTACAAAAGTAGTTGGTGAGTAATCATAAGTTTTTATATTGGAAAACGTTTTAGTAAAATGAGTTTGAAGGTTTATGATTTAAAATGGTTTTATAAAATGCTTTTCTAAAAACGGTTATAAAACTTATGATCTTCATGAGAAAATCCATATGAATACCTGTATGAGATAATCCAACACACATCCATCAATTCAACAGCCAAACACATACACAATCACATAACCACATAACCAATTCAATCATAGCCAATCACAAATAATCATAATCAAATATAGGCAATCAATCCACAACAAATCAACCAAACTCAATCAATCATATTCTCAATCAATGTTCGTGACTATACATGATCATTCTGTAATTAACATAAGTTAAATACATGATTCATGGAGTGGTCGCTAACCACGTGACAATACATGAAGCCAAAGCAAATAACCGAAGTCAAAGGCAATGCTTCACAGATGTGGACACCATCCACGTGACAATACACGATGTCAAAGCAATTAACCGAAGTTAAGAGCGATGATTCTCGGGATTTGTGACAATACTTGTAATCTTTGTTATTGACCTAGGTCAATAACAATGTTTACATGGATATAAAATAATAAGAGATAATCCCATAATAATGATAATTTTAAATGTGAATATCATATTGATAATCAGGTATTAACCTTGTGTTATCAAAATAATATTTAATTTGGTATACATGTTTCACCTCCGGGTTTTAAAACCAAAAACAGTTTAAAGAAAGGGAGGTTATGAGAACTCACCTGAAGTCCTTAGAATCAGTGTCCTCGTATTATGCGCGCTCGCGTAGATAAACTCGAGATTAACTCAATTATCTGAAATTAAATTTATGTCCGTACTCATGAGTATACTTGTTTCATTTCGATTGGTTATTCACGAGGGTTTCTCTTTTAATTAAATCATTAACGTTTTCTCAACTTAGCTTACTCAACCTTAGTTAAGATAACTTCTAAATCTTTTATAAGTGTATATCATCAATTCATAGTTTAGTCTTATTAGTTCCTAACTATGTTATCATGATCCATTCGTTATGATTTCATAGGTACCCATTTGCATGCATGATTGATTAGGTGTCCTCACATAATCCCATTAATAAAATTTAGATTTAGACTTAAGAAAGCCTACTTGGATTAGTTCTTATAAGTGTTCATCCATCATTTCTCATAAATTAAGCTTTCCTTGATTTAGAATAACGTGACAATTATAATAGTTCATGCATGCATGGTTATACATATATATATATATATGTATGTATACCTACTTAATTTTTATCCCCCCTCCGTTGATCTTTAATCCATTGTTAAGCGACTTCGGGTTCTTGTCACCCTAGGACCAGCGAACCCTTTGGGGTTATGGCCTAGGGTTCGTCTCTTACTATGTGGGGTTCGTTATCCATAGTTCGGCCCTAGTTACATGCTAAGGTTCGGGAGCCATGGTTCGTGAGAAACTAGGAAAGTTCGGCTCCTATCAACACTTCGGCTGGCCAAGATTCGGCCAGCATTGGTTCGCCTGTGGTCATGAAGGTTCGTCCCTTGGTTGAGAAGGGTTCGCTGATAGGAAGGAGGGTTCGTTGCAGTAAGGGTTCGGCCAAAACCTATCTTTCCCGCCCAGAGAGGGTTCGTGGTCAAGGGTTCGGCCACCTGCAGCCTCCTGCTTCGCGAACCAGTACTCCATGGTCGTCCAGCATCATCATCTCCAACGTTTTCTGTTACAAGTTCGATCCAGCAGTCCTATTCTCTCATACTTAACTCATTTTAATGTTTTTCAAGTTCTAGAATCAGTTATAACCGTAATAAACACAAGGGTTCGAGTTTCATGATAAAACCGAAACTAAATCTTCAGATTTACCTCGATTTGTAGCTCAAACTCACGATCCTCCTGTACTTTCTCGTTCTCCTTGATTCCCCGGTCGTTTTGGCACCAAGATCTTGCGATTTCGTCAAGAATCGAAGAAGTTATGCTAGTGAGAAGTTAGAGAGAGAGTAGGGTTACGGGATTTGAAGGTTAGAGAGAGAAGGTGTTTTAAGAAAATGAAGAAGATAAGGAAGAGGTTCTTCCTTATATCGCGTAGGCTCACCTCGCGGTCGGTCTCGTTTTCATCGCGATAAAACATCATAACAACTCGGTTTTTATCGTAAACATTTTTAAACATAAAACATTTAAATAATTAGTTTTCATTTATAATACAATTGTTTTAAATAAAATTTGTTTCGTAAAATGATTCCGTCTCATTATCTTAAATAATTATCTAAATAATTTAATTTATTCGAAAACATTTTAGGTTGTGGTTCCTAATAAACGTTTTTAGTTTTCATTATTAAATTAAATATCGTTTGATATTATTCAATTATCTCGTCGAAACGCGTTACTCGCGTACGTATTCGTAAAGATCGTCACCTTTGCGAATCCGACGCTCGTATCGTATTTCGATTAGATTTATGATTTAGGGAATATCGTTTCAGTATATTATTCTTAATAATTATATTCGTATGAATCGTCACCCACGCGAATACATTATTAAGTTAATATTTCTGAATTAATATTCACGTTTAAGTAATGTTCGTAACCTCACTTCGCGTAATTAATTCCCAACATTTATTAACTTTAATATTATATTCCCAAACCACAACCCACTAAACCAAGTCACTGACACATCCATGATAGACCGAAATATGCATATGTATAGGGCATATGCAGAGGTAGATCGCAACCTCCCCTACACCGTCCCACCGCTATTTCGATAAACCATGACCATGTGTCCTTGACTACGTTTAGCAACCATAACATAACAAACTCCCAATTCCATCCCAAAACCATTCTCAAACCATTAATCCATAATCATCAGTAATAACACTGCGATAAACTCTATGGGTCTGTTCAGTTAAATTTCAACTAAACTTCCCAAGGTTTACGCGTATAATATATTGTAAAATCATGCATACCAGTAACAGTGACAATATCAGCACAGTCAAACAATAATATCATAATCAATAATATTCATAAATCTCCGGTCGTACAGTACAATCGTACGGATGTACGGATGTACGGACAACCGAAAGTACAGTGATGTTACAAGATAGAAGAAGATGGAAATGAAGAAAATAATGTCTTTCATCTCCTTTATACCCCGTTGTAACACCGCGTGTTCGGTCTCGTTTATTTCGCGTAAAATGTAATAATATGCTCGGCTTTTAACGTGAAACATAATTAATACGTAACACATTAAATAAATAGGTCTTGTTATCAATAAATTAGTCTTCAATTAAATCGTTTGAACATTCGTGTTTCGTGTAATAAAATGATTTCAATTAAAAATCGTTTCGTAAAACAGTTTCTTTTGGTTTATTTTCGTTAAATAAATTATTTTAAAAATAAAATAATTTGTTCGTTTTAGTTTAAGGTTGTGATTCATAATAAACGTTTTAAAATTTCATTTATTAATTTAATATCGTTAGTTATTATTTAATTATCTCGTCGAAACACGTTACTCGCGCACGTATTCGTAAAGATCGTCATCTTTGCGAATCCAACGCTCGTATCGTATTTCGATTCGATTTACGGTTTATGGAATATCGTTTCCGAATATTATTCTTAATAATTATATTCGTGTGAATCGTCATTCACACGAATACATTATCAAGTTAATATCTCTGAATTAATATTCGTGTTCTAGTTATGTTCGTAACCTCACCAACGCGTATTAATTTCCAATTCAACTTTTATTATTTCATCAAATTTAACATTATGAATCCCAATCCAAAACCCGCTAACCCAAGTCACTGACACATCCGTGATAGACCGAAATATGCATATGTATAGGGCATATGTAGAGGTAGATCGCAACCTCCCCTACACCGTACCACCGCTATTTCGATAAACCATGACCATGTGTCCTTGACTATGTTTAGCAACCAAAACACAACAAATTCCTAATCCCATTTCATTTTGTACCAGTATCGATAATCCATAATTCCGTGTAATCATCTGCGATAAACTCCCTGGTCCTGTTTAGTTGAGTTACAACTAAACTTCCCATGGTTTTCGCGTATAATAATATGTTCTAAGTATGTATACCAATAAATGTGAAAATTATCAAATAATGCATCCAATAATTCCTTATCATTAATAATTATTATTGCAGGTCGTAACAGTACAATTGTACGGACGACCGGAAATACAGTGATGTTACATGAAATTAGAACATAAGGTAGATCATAATCTCATGCTCATAATCATAAACCTATTTAATACAACACAGGGTCTTGAATACAATCAAACCATCAACAAGTGAAAGAATCAGATTTAATCAATTTCACAATCAATCCAGGTGAGAACATAGACCCTCTTTTTACTATTTATAATTGTTTTGCGGTGACACATGTGATCAGAGACTTTCAGTAAACATTCATCAAACCAACTTTACAAAGACAGTTTTTGCAAAGTGTTTCCACACTAACAAGTTTAGAAAGGTTTTTACAACTAAAGGTATACACTTATAAATATGTTTTCTTAAAAACGCTTTCTAATTAAGTTTTTAAAACCTTTTTAGTAAACTCTTAAACTTTGGGATATCATCTGTAGTACTTTCGTTAACAGTTTGTGACACCTCGTAAATTCCAGGTCAGCGGTTACTTTATTTTAAATAATAATATGTAATATTATTTCATACGTGGCACTAGAATTATTAATATTTAGTGTGACACGTGGCACAACAGTCCAAACACACCGATAATTCGAGGAATTATCGTAAAACGCTCGCACGTGTCTTGAATAACGAACGTTGGTGAATTAATCAAACCACTGTCCAATTTCACAACACTTAGGTTCTAGGGAATCTAAAACAAGTGGAAAAATGTTAATACGTCAAGAAACGATTATCGTAATCGAGAAATACGCGAAAATCGGTTCGAAACAACAAAACTGGGCCTATTGGGCTTTTCCAGGACCCATCTCGGTACGCTAAGGGCCTCTGGTTGGGCCTTAGCGGTACGCGAAGCCTGGGCGGGGAAATTAGAATTCTCCGAAAGTCGTCGCGGTACGCGACGACCGATCAACTTCTACCATCGCGGTACGCGGCGTGTTTCGGGAATCAAACGAATATTATATTCATTATGGTACGCCGAGAGGCATTTTTGTTAGTCTCGGCGGTACGCGAAGCCCGTACACACGCAAAATATTTATTTAACCAAGATCAAATGATTACAACCACCCCTATACTCAACACTCGAGTCCCAGACCTTCTCTGTTCGATATTTTCAGCTGTAAACCACCATTAGACCTGCTAGGAAGCCATTGTTGAAGATACATTGAAGGTTTGAAGTGCAAGGAAGCTTAGGAAGGCCATCTAGCATATCCCACTCCTTGTAACAAGCTTATTTGCGAGATCCCAGGCGTTTCTCAGGCTCCATAGCTGCTGTGAGGTCATCATCTTACTCGGATTGAGCTCAAGAAGGTAGTTCTAGCACCATTTTTGCTTAAAATCGCTTTCACACCCACATGCAAGCCAATATGGCCACATGCAACACTATCACCACCTTAATCACGAAATTATGGGGTTATAGATCTGTTATTTGGTAGGATTGCTACTGATTTGATGATCTTAGTATGGTTTATGATGATGTTGATGAGATTGAATGGTTATTTGTTGATTTTACTAGGAAATAGTAACAATGGATCACATGCGTGTACGATCGAAGAAGATTCACATGATTTTTGATATTGAAATGTTGTTATATATGATATTTGATATGATTTGCAAGGTCTAGAAGAGTTATTATTTTCACGAAATGATATTTTGAGATAGTTACTAATTTTAGTAACTTTGTTGATACAAAATGTGAAAAGATGATAAAATCGCAACATGCATGTACTTAGAACTATGATTTATGATGATTCGGAACTAGCATCATGATTATTGTGGGGTTTGAGTTATGAGAATTGTTAAAAGTAGCGTTTTACATCATAGTTACTATAAATAGTAACTTTTTAGTTGCAAATAGTTATTGGGTGATGAACTTGATGTTATAGTGTGTTTGACATGATTATTTGGACTTAACATGATGATATTAGGTGTTTTGATTTCTTAGAATGATTGAAATAGTAACTTTTAAACGCAAAACATGCTTAATCGACTAACTGCGATTATGTGCTATGTGATAATATGTTCATATAGGTTAACTATGCATATTAGAAAAAACGAAAAATGAATTCTTGCATGACTTGCTTAAAATAGAAACTTTCCTAAAATGGAAACTTACTATAAATAGTAAGTTATCCCACGGATGCGATTTTGATGCTCACACACATCACACGACACAAATAGAATGTTACACGATCACTTAAACAAAAACACGTCACCAACAGGTCGTTAGGACAAACACGCTCAACATGGTCAAACCCGATCAACGTGACCCATTTAACAACTTATAGTTGTTTGGACATGGACACGGTCCTGTGAGACCAACACGAATATGAACACAAACTCATGACACCTATGTGATATAGGTAACCGCTAAAGAGCCGCACTACTCCGTTCACATACGAACGCACTGCTAGACTCAGGTGAGTTTACAGCCCCACTTTTACTCTTTAACTGTTTGTTAAACTCTTGGGGTGAGAATACATTGCAACTATTTTAGATATATGACTCGTATGTAGAAA
The DNA here is from genome assembly GCA_009363875.1 of Mikania micrantha. Taxonomy (NCBI): domain Eukaryota; kingdom Viridiplantae; phylum Streptophyta; class Magnoliopsida; order Asterales; family Asteraceae; genus Mikania; species Mikania micrantha. The sequence goes on from CM018681.1 coordinate 61,050,571, forward strand.
ACTATTTTGAGTGTAACTATTATCGCAACAAGTCCTCACATATCCTTACCGTTAGTTGTGTAACAAACGAGTCGTTATTACATAGTACTACTAGGTTTGACTAGCCCCGCTCGGCAACAACTTTGACTGAAGGTTATAACGAGCGTAATATCGATGCTGATTGCTGGGTTCAGCGATGACCCGGGGAGGCAACGGAAACAGTCGAGTTTCGGTAAGATGAACTGACACACTCACGGATCGTAGATCCAACAAACAACTAAACATACCCAGTACATGTCTGTCTTACTCTTTTATTTACTGTCTAAACCTGTGAACTAACCAACTTTATAGTTGACACGTTTTCGCATGTATTCTCAGGTAATTGATGGATTACAAGCTAGGATGCACACAGAGATGCGCTAAGGAGTTTGGCATGCATATCGACTTTGATCCTAGGCTTATGTTTGTATTGTTTAGTTTTGAAACTATTATAAACATGTAGTGTATGATACATTTATTCCGCTGCTTATAACATTTACTTTTCCGCTGCGTGTTATTGAAACTTGTTTTATTTATAAAACTGTATGGTTGTATAATTCATATAGAGTCGTTCTATATTACCGATAGCTGTGATCCTGGCCAGGTCACATCCACGCGGTCTGAAACCGCACGTGGGAATTTGGGGGTGTGACAGACTGGTATTAGAGCCTTGGTTATAGAGAACTAGGTTTGCATGTAGTAAACTTAGACTATAGCCACTGCTCTACACTAGACACGACACAATAATATTATCTATTGTTGTATAATGTTACTTATTTAACTAAGAATGCAGGAATGGACAACGGCAAGAGTGGGAAGAAACCCGGAAAACGCCCGGCAGAATACGAGCTGACAGAAGAGGATCGTCAAAGGATTCGGGACATTGTAGCCCGAGTGGACGCCGAGGAGACCAGCCGAGCCCGACTGGCTAGGCATGCCCAATCATGGGGCTGGTACCCCTTGACTATCCTGGACTAGATTGAGGGGGAGCGGGTACCCCCACCTCGACTATCTGGTGATACACCGAGTGATCACCGACTTCCGGTACTGGGTGTGCCGATGGAGCGGGCATTTGCTGCCCATGTCGCCTGTACAGAACGCGAGGCGAGGAGGAATCACGAGTTGGTAGAAGAAGTGAGAGATCTTCGTGAGAAGAACCAGCGCCTTCAGGGGCAGGTGGACGCCCAGCAGGAACATCTCGCCGACATCCGGAACAGGATGGCGCAATTGGAAGGACGACAAGGGCAGATTGTCGAGGTCGTTTAGGAGCACTGTAGACGAATAGCTGCAGCTGAGGCCGCAAACGAAGAAAATCACGCTATGATTCAGGCCAGTGACGCCATGCTGAATTCATGGGCGGGCCAGTTTATCATCGAGCCGGAGCCGGAGGAGGAATCCCAATTCGAGGCGGAGGACCTCAAGGAGGGGGAATTCGATGAGGATCTAGAGGAGGATCCCGAGGAGGATGAGGATGACGGACCCGCAGACAGTGGTGATTCGCACTCGACGATTGCTTCTGATAAGTTAGATTATCTTATTTCAGTACTTTACCTTTCTGTACCCCTAGATGAGCGGGATGTGCTCATACGAACTATGATGGTAGTATCTCTTTTTGGAAAATCATTGTACTCAAAACTATTATTAATGAAATGATATGTTATTTTATCATTTGCACTATTTTATTTTTGTTTTACTCTGACCCAACCATCTAACACCACTGACAGCTAACACGTTATCCGTTTCATATAGAAACTAACTATGGCGGGAAAAGGAACTCACACCTGGCCACACAAGAAACCAATCGGACCGGCAACCATCAAGATGACGGTTGACCGGAGAGTCAACAAAGCTATCGCTGAGTACGAAGGGAACCGACTGCATACTGAGACAAGTGGAACTAACCACGGTACTAACCCAACTCGAATACGACTAACTTAGTGTAAACCATGCGATCACTAACACATAACTTTGAATCCCGATGAATAGGATCCCATGGGAGCGCAACCAAGGGATGTTCATTCAAAGCACTTCTAAGTTGTCACCCTTATAACTTCAAGGGTACCGAAGGAGCAGTGGGACTGTTCCGATGGATAGAGAAACTAGAATCAGTATTCTCCATGTCCGACTGTGCGGAGGAGAATCGGGTGAAGTATGCCACCGGGATATTTGAGGGACCTGCCCTCACATGGTGGAACTCTCATGGTCAAACCTTAGGACTGGAAGCTGCCAACTCCATATCCTAGGAAGATTTCACGATGATGCTTCACGAGGAATACTGTCCTCGAAACGAGATCAAGAAGCTTGAGGAGGAGTTCTGGGTGCACAAAATGGTGGGATCTGAAATTGAACAACACTGCACTCGATTTCACGAACTGTGCAAGCTATGTCCTGCAATGGTGACGCCGGAATTCAAGAAGATCGAGCAGTTCATTAGCGGACTGCCCGAACATATACAAAGCATGGTCATAGCTTCTGACCCGACACAGATCCAATCCACCATTCGACAGGCCCACAAACTGACTGACCAGGCAGTAGCACAGGGCAAACTACCGAAAAGGGGTAAACATCTGAAACCCCAGGAAACCCAAGCGGAAGTGGGAGCCAAGCAACAACCACACCTTTTCTCCTCAACAGCCGACCCAGCACCGTCCAGCACCTGCAAAAGTATTCACTGCCACCCAATCCGACACCCAAGGCAAAGGGGGATATCGGGGCAACAGCCTCAAATGCAACAATTGTAACTACCATCACTTTGGGCCGTGCAAAAGGGTCAAGTGGACCAACTGTGGAAGGAACGGGCACATAGCCAAAGAATGCCAGTCAAACCCTAACCCCAACTCAAATAAGAATGACATCTTGAGGGGATGCTTTACCTGCGGAAAGCCGGGGCATATGCGCCGAGACTACCCGCAAAACAAGAACGTAGGAGGCAACCCGACAAGGGGGAGGGCATTTGTGATCGGATCAGGTGAAGCTAAAGATGACCCTTACATCGTTACCGGTACGTTCCTTTTAAATAACGTCTATGCTAGTATATTATTTGATACCGGTGCCGATAGGAGTTTTATCTCTAGGGACTTTAGTAAACTACTTAATATGACACTAACACCACTAGACTATAAGTATACCGTAGAGTTAGCTGACGGCAAGCTGATCGAGACGCAACACATCTTCAAGGTTTGCGTCTTAATACTAGCGGATCATGTACTGGAGATCGATCTGATGCTGGTAACTCTCGGGAGTTTCGACGTGGTGGTTGGAATGGACTGGTTATCTACTAACCATGCCGAGATCGTGTGTAACGAGAAGATTGCCTGAATTACGTTGCCAAATGGAGAGCAAATCTCGATTCAAAGAGAACGGCGTGGAATACCGTTAAACATCATGTCCTGCATGAAAGCAAGCAAGTACCTACAGAAAGGGTACACGGCCATCTTAGCCCTTGCCACTGAGCAATCGAAGAAGGAACGGAAAATCGAGGACATCACTGTCATCCACGACTTTCCTGAGGTCTTTCCTGACGATCTACCTGGACTACCACTGAAGCGACAAGTGGGGTTTCAGATAGATCTAACACCGGGTGCTGCACCAATAGCCAAGGTGCCATATCGATTGGCCCCTACCGAGAGGCAAGAACTATCTAATTAGCTTCAAGAGTTGTTAGATAGAGGATTTATTTGACCAAGCTTCTCACCATGGGGAGCACCGGTCTTGTTTGTGAAGAAGAAGGACGGATCGTTCCGCATGTGCATAGACTACCAGGAACTGAACAAGGTGACGATCAAGAATCGATACCCTTTACCACGAATAGACGACCTGTTTGACCAACTGCAAGGGTCAAGCTACTATTCAAAGATCGATATAAGATCCGGTTATCATCAACTCAGGATACAAGAGGAAGACATACCAAAGACAGCCTTCAGGACACGGTACGGACATTACGAATTCTTGGTCATGCCCTTCGGACTGACCAACGCACCGGCCGTATTCATGGATCTCATGAATAACGAATGCAAGCCGTATCTCGATAAATTTGTAATCGAATTCATAGATGACATCATGATCTACTCCAAGACTCAAGAAGAACATGCTGAACATTTGAGACTCGTTTTGGAACTGCTGAAGACGGAACAGTTGTACGCGAAATTCTCCAAATGCGATTTTTGGATTCGCGAAGTCCAGTTCCTTGGACACGTAGTGAACGAGAAAGGGATACATGTAGACCCAGCCAAGATCGAGGCCATTAAAAACTGGGAAGCACCAAAGACTCCAACTGGGGTGCGACAATTCCTGGGACTGGCAGGGTACTACAGGCGGTTTATCGACGGATTCTCAAGGATCGCACAATCGTTGACATCTCTTACATATAAAGACAAGAAATTCGAATGGGGAGGGAAACAAGAATCTGCTTTCAACCTGTTGAAGCAGAAATTGTGAAGCGCACCAATCCTATCCTTACCGGAGGGATGTGAAGATTTCGTTGTCTATTGTGACGCATCAAAACAAGGACTCGGTTTCGTGCTAATGCAACGCGAGAAAGTCATAGCTTATGCGTCTCGACAACTAAAGGTGCATGAGAAGAACTACACGACTCATGATTTGGAGTTAGGAGCTGTGGTGTTCGCGCTGAAAATCTGGCGGCACTACCTGTACGGCACCAAGCGCATGATATTCACGGATGATAAAAGCCTACAACACATTTTCGACCAGCAGGAATTAAACATGAGGCAACACAGATGGGTCGAACTGATAGGCGATTATGACTGTGCTATCAAATACCATCCAGGAAAAGCTAATGTAGTAGCTGATGCGTTGACCCGAAGGGAAACAACCTAGCGCGTCCTTGCACTACAACTCACCATCCATTCAGAACTACGAAATCAGATCCAAACTACGCAACAGGAAGCTCAGAAAACCGAAAAGCTCGCTCATGAATCACTGCGAGGCATGGATAAACAACTGGAAATGAAGGATGATGGAGCTTACTATCTTATGGGTCGGATCTTGATACCACACTACGGAGAATTGAGAGACGTAGTGATGGATGAGGCTCACAAGAGCAGGTATTCGGTACATCCAGGCTCTGACAAAATGTACCATGACCTGAAAACGATTTACTGGTGGCCTAACATGAAGTCGGAAATCGCAACTTATGTGAGCAAGTGCCTAACTTGTTCTAAGGTAAAGGTCGAATATCAGAAACCGCCAGGGTTACTTCAACAACCCGAAATCCCGGTATGGAAATGGGAACAAATTTCAATGGATTTCATCACAAAACTGCCAAAGACGACGAGTGGTTGCGATACCATCTGGGTGATCGTAGACCGACTTACGAAATCTGTTCACTTCCTGCCAATCAAAGAAACTGATAAGTTGGATAAATTGACTCGAATCTATTTAAAGAAAGTAGTTTCCAGACACGGAGTCCCAGTCTCCATAATATCTGATCGAGACAGCCGATTCATGACACATTTCTGGAAGTCCTTACATAAGGCACTAGGGACAAGGTTAGATATGAGTACTGCCTACCACCCACAAACAGATGGGCAAAGCGAACGAACCATCCAAACGCTGGAAGACATGCTACGAGCATGCGTGATAGACTTCGGCAGTAGTTGGGAGACTCACTTACCCCTAGTAGAGTTCTCCTACAATAAGTGTTACCACACCAGCATCAAGGCTGCACCATTTGAAGCACTTTACGGATGTAAGTGCATATCACCTCTTTGTTGGGCAGAAGTTGGTGAAAGCCAATTGACAGGTCCCGAACTCGTGCACGAAACAACCGAGAAGATCGTGCAGATATGTAACAGAATGGCAGCAGCCCAGGATCGACAGAAGAGCTATGCTGACAAAAGGCGCAAGCCCTTGGAATTCCAAGTGGGAGACTGTGTACTTCTTAAGGTCTCACCCTGGAAAGGAGTGATCCAATTCGGAAAGCGGGGGAAGCTAAATCCTCGTTACATCGGACCATTCGAAATCACGAATCGTATTGGCCCCGTGGCCTATGAGCTAAACTTACCGCAAGAGCTGAGTAGCGTACATAACGTATTCCATGTATCGAACCTCAAGAAGTGTTTGTCTGATGAAACGCTCGCAATTACTTTAGAGGAAATTCATATGGATGAGCAACTTCACTTCGTTGAGGAACCGGTGGAAATAATGGACCGAGAAATCAAAAAGCTCAAACTTAGTCGCATACTGATAGTTAAGGTGCGATGGAACTCACGGCGTGGACCAGAGTACACCTGGGAACGGGAGGATCAGATGAAAAAGAAATACCCTCACCTGTTCACAAACCAGACTAACACCAGCAACACAAACTGAATTTCGGGACGAAATTCCAATTAACAGGGGGATGATGTGACACCTCGTAAATTCCAGGTCAGCATTAATTTATTTTAAATAATAATGTGTAATATTATTTCATACGTGGCACTAGAATTATTAATATTTAGTGTGACACGTGGCACAACAGTCCAAACACACCGATAATTCGAGGAATTATGGTAAAACGCTCGCACATGTCTTGAATAACGAACGTTGGTGAATTAATCAAACCACCGTCCAATTTCATAACACTTAAGTTCTAGGGAATCTAAAACAAGTGGAACAATGTTAATACGTCCAGAAACGATGACCGTAATCGAGAAATACGCGAAAATCGGTTCGAAACAACAAAATTGGGCCTATTGCGCTTTTCCAGGACCCATCACGGTACGCTAAGGGCCTCTGGTTGGGCCTTAGCGGTACGCAAAGCCTGGGCCGCGACGACCGATCAACTTCTACCATCGCGGTACGCGGCGTGTTTCGGGAATCAAACGAATATTATATTCATTACGGTACGCCGAGAGGCATTTTTGCCAGTCTCGGCGGTACGCGAAGCCCCTACACACGCAAAATCTTTATTTAACCAAGATCAAATGATTACAACCGCCCCTATACTCAACACTCGAGTCCCAGACCTTCTCTGCTCGATATTTTCAGCTGTAAGCCACCATTAGACCTGCTAGGAAGCCATTGTTGAAGATACATTGAAGGTTTGAAGTGCAAGGAAGCTTAGGAAGGCCATCTAGCATATCCCACTCCTTGTAACAAGCTTATTTGCGAGATCCCAGGCGTTTCTCAGGCTCCATAGCTGCTGTGAGGTCATCATCTTACTCGGATTGAGCTCAAGAAGGTAGTTCTAGCACCATTTTTGCTTAAAATCGCTTTCACACCCACATGCAAGCCAATATGGCCACATGCAACACTATCACCACCTTAATCACGAAATTATGGGGTTATAGATCTGTTATTTGGTAGGATTGCTACTGATTTGATGATCTTACTATGGTTTATGATGATGTTGATGAGATTGAATGGTTATTTGTTGATTTTACTAGGAAATAGTAACAATGGATCACATGCATGTACGATCTAAGAAGATTCACATGATTTTTGATATTGAAATGTTGTTATATATGATATTTGATATGACTTGCAAGGTCTAGAAGAGTTATTATTGTCACCAAATATATTTTGAGATAGTTACTAATTTTAGTAACTTTGTTGATACAAAATATGAAAAGATGATGTAATCGAAACATGCATGTACTTAGAACTATGATTTATGATGATTCGGAACTAGCATGATGATTATTGTGGGGTTTGAGTTATGAGAATTGTTAAAAGTAGCGTTTTACATCATATTTACTATAAATAGTAACTTTTTAGTTGCAAATAGTTATTAGGTGATGAACTTGATGTTATAGTGTGTTTGACATGATTATTTGGACTTAAAATGATGATATTAGGTGTTTTGATTTCTTAGAATGATTGAAATATGGGTATTTGTTACAAGTTTCTATTAATAGTAACTTGATTTTGCGAAATCGGTAAATGGCAATGTGTTAGTTATAACGAGTATGATCAAATGATTATTTGAGACTAGGATATTGATATTGTGATGAGCTTGATTGATAGACTTGGTGAAAAATGCTTATTCTTGCAACTTACTAAAAATAGTAACTTTTAAACGCAAAATATGCTTAATCGACTAACTGCGACTATGTGCTATGTGATAATATGTTCATATAGGTTAACTATGCATATTAAAAAAAACGGAAAATGAATTCTTGCATTACTTGCTTAAAATAGAAACTTTCCTAAAATGGAAACTTACTATAAATAGTAAGTTGTCCCACGGATGCGATTTTGATGCTCACACACATCACACGACACAAATCGAACGTTACACGATCACTTGAACTAAAACACGTCAGCAACGGGTCATTAGGACAAACATGGTCAACACGGTCAATGTGACCCACTTAACAACTTAGAGTTTTTTGGACACGAGCACGGTCCTGTGAGACACAAACTCATGACACCTATGTGATATAGGTAACCGCTAAAGAGGCGCACTACTCCGTTCACATACGAACGCACTGCTAGACTCAGGTGAGTTTACAGCCCCAGTTTTACTCTTTTACTGTTTGTTAAACTGTTGGGGTGATAATACACTGCAACTGTTTTAGATATATGAATGGTATGTAGAAAACTATTTTGAGTGTAACTATTATCGCAACAAGTTGTAACATCACTGTATTTCAGGTTGTCCGTACATGTACGATTGTATTGTTACGACCTGATATGATAATTATTAATGATAATGAATTATTGGATGTTATTACTGATATTGGTATACATATTTAGAACATATTATTTATAAGCGTAAACCATGGGGAGTTTAGTTGAAACACAACTAAACAGAACCAGAGAGTTTATCGCAGTTGAATTCACAGATTATGGATTGTGGTTTGGACTGGAAAGGAATTAGGATTTTATTATTGTTTGGTTGCTAAACGTAGTCAAGGACACATGGTCATGGTTTATCGAAATAGCGGTGGGACGGTGGCTAGGGCAGTTGCGACTGACCCCTACATATGCCTTATATATATGCATATTTCGGTCTATCACGGATGTGTCAGTGATGTGGTTTAGTGGGGTTTGGATTGGGAAGTTATAATATTCAAGAATATTTAAATAATGGATGTATAGTTGGAAATAAACACGCGATGGTGAGGTTACGGACATAACTTAAACGCGGATGTTAGTTCAGAAATATTAACTTAATAATGTATTCGCGTGGGTGACAATCCACACGAATATAATTATTAGGTATTATAATTCTGAAACGATATTCCATAAATAGTAAATCGAATCGAAATACGTTACGAGCGTTGGATTCGTAAAGGTGACGATCTTTACAAATACGTACGCAAGTAATGCGTTTCGACGAGATAACAAAATAATATTTAACAATAGTAAATTAATAAATGGGAATTTATAATAGTTATTAGGAATCACAACCTAAAACAAATCCAAACAAATTGTTTATTTAAATAAAGAATTTAACTAAATCATTTTACGAAATAATCTAATTAAAAGCATTTTATTAAAATGTAATTTAATTGTTTTAAACGTTTTATGTTAAATATACATTTACGAGCAAAACTGAGCAATGTGGCGATGTTAACGCGAATTAAACGAGACCGAGCACACGGGAATTACACGGGTTAATAAAGAAGAAGATTACATGTTCTTCTTCATTTTCACCCAACATCTTTCTCTCTCTAACCCTCAAAATCGCCATATTTCTCTCTCTAACTTCTCTCTATGAGAACTCACTCGTTTATCAACGGATTCGCGTGATCTTGGTGGCTAGATGACCGCACGATCGAAAGGAACAAGAATCTACGAAGAAATCTCACGTTTAGTCAACATTTCGAGGTAAATCTAAAGCTATATTCTCGGTTTTGTTGGGAACCTCGAAATCTATAACTTGTTGATGCTTTAACCGAATTAAACACTTAGAATCATTTAGATAAACGTTTGTAGATCATGTGGAAACCCTAGAAACAGATCTGTAACTGAATCGATGCAAAGGTGATGATATGGAGCACAGGTTCGTGACATAGCTGGTGGTCGAATTCTCTTCGAGCTGAACAAAGGGGTGGCCAAACCTAGGGTCTGGCCGAACCTTTTTGGCTCACGAAGCTATGCTAGCCGCTATTCCTGCCAGGCGAACCTTGCATGGCAGCGAACCTTGCATGGCAGCGAACCCATGGGGTGAACCTCCTCATCTAGCCGAACCTTAGCTGGCCTGCAAACCTGGGTGGGCCGAACCCTACCCAGCGAACCTCCTCCTAGCCAGCGAACCTCCATGGGGCGAACCTGGGTGCATGCCAGCGAACCTTCGGATGGTGATACCACCGAACCTGTGCATGTGGGCGAACCCTAAGGTGATTAAATCTTAGCCGAACCTTTCCTCCTTATTTTAGCCGAACCTAAGGGTTACTGGGCAATAGGTTCGCTGGAATGTAACCAACAAAAACTTAAGGGTCATTTAAACTAAGATTTAGAATGAATGGAGGAGCAAAATCATCTATATATATATATATATATATATTTATGCATGCATGGGAAATCTTAATTATCACCTTTTCTGTAATAGGAATAAGGTTTTAATATAATAATTTGCATAAATTGGAAAAGTTGTGAAAAGAAACTAAGTTAATTTCCTAAACTTGAGTGGATTTTTACAACTTAAGTTAAAATGGTTAAACTAATGAATATACATGCATGCACTCTATAAGTATATACGTATGAATAAGGTTATCGCCCTTACAATATGTGTAACTTCTAAAATTTCATTAAACATTATGATGTGGTAATTGAATAAATTAACTAGTGATAAACCTATCCTATACAATGAGAGTTGGGAAGTTTAAATGATTACCATTCTAACTTGGGTGATAAATCTAAGTAACTCGCACACCAAATAACTAAAGGACAAATGAATATAAAGAACTTAATTATTATCAAACATAGATACTTATGAGTACGAAACACGCAATAATTACAGATTGTTGAAGTGTTTTGGATTTCACATACGCGAGCGCGCATTCTACGCAAACACTGATTCTAAGGACTCAGGTGAGTTCTCATAACCTCCTTTTAAACTATTTGTTTTAAACTCGGAGGTGGAACATGTATACCAGATTTACACATTATCTTAATAACACATGGATGACACCTGTTTATTGTTATCGTATTCATATTATTGGATTATCATAATTCCATGAAATCGTGCTGTTGACTTTGGTCATCCGCAATGATTGCATGTATTGTCACTATTCCATGAATCTTTGCTGTTGACTTCGGTCATCCACGATGATTGCATGTATTGTCACTATTCCATGAGTCGTTGCTGTTGACTTTGGTCATCTGCAATGATTACTTGTATTGTCACTATTCCATGAGTCGTTGCTGTTGACTTCGGTTATCCGCAATGATTGCATGTATTGTCACGTGGATTGCCACAACTCCGTGTGTCGTTGTCATTGACTTTGGTCATTCACAATGATGCATGTATTGTCACTAATACTATTTGAAGATGTTGATGATTGAGATTGGTTGAATGTATATGTGATTGATTATCTATGATTATTTGAAATATGTGACCGTGTGTTTGTGATTGTGTGTTGGATTATGTGTTGGATTATCTCGCAGGTGTTCATGTGGATTTTCTCAGAAAACTATAAGCTTTCATAAACATTTGTAAACTATTTTTGAAATATAAAAACTTATGATTACTCACCAAATACTTTGTAGTTGACACTTGATTTTTACATGTTTCAAGGAATGAGGAGAAGTAGGTAGAGCAGGATAGCTCTACACCTTTTGGACATCATCACATAGGATTCTTGGACTTAGCTAAAATAACTGAAATTCTGGAGACTAGAGTTTAGTTAGTTTAGCTAAATCTTTTGTGTATTTTATGTAACTAATTCATGATGAACATGATTTTTGTTGTAATTAATTTGGTTGATTAGTTGATATGTGATGATTTAATTAGATGCCCACGAGCTTATGAACAATCTACACATCCCTCGTGGCATCCTGACGTTTCCGCCATCGGTCGGGGTGTTACACAAGTCATCACTTATCCTTACCGTTACTTGTGTAACAAATGAGTCATTATTACGTAGTACTACTGGGTTTGACTAGCCCCGCTCGGCAACAACTTTGACTGGAGGTCATAACGAGCGTCATATCGATGCTGATTGCTGGGTTCAACGATGACCCAGGGAGGCAACGGAAACATTCGAGTTTCGGTAAGATGAACTGACACACTCACGGATCGTAGATCCAACAAACAACTTAACATACCCAGCACATGTCTGCCTTGCTGTTTTATTTACTGTCTAAACCTGTGAACTCACCAACTTTATAGTTGACACGTTTTCGCATGTATTCTCAGGTAATTGATGGATTACAAGCTAGGATGCACACGGAGATGCGCTAATGATTCTGGCATGCATATAGACTTTGATCCTAGGCTTATGTTTGTATTGTTTAGTTTTGAAACTATTATAAACATGTAGTGTCTGATACATTTATTCCGCTGCTTATAACGTTTACTTTTCCGCTGCGTGTTATTGAAACTTGTTTTATTTATAAAATTGTATGGTTGTATAACTCATATAGAGTCGTTCTATATGACCGAGAGCTGTGATCCTGGCCACGTCACACCCACGCGGTCTGACACCGCATGTGGGAATTTGGGGGTGTGACACAGTTGAACGTTTGTTCAACGTTTCAACATGTGATCAACATTTCAACATGGGTTCAATATTGATTTCTTTTCAAATTACATAACATGTAGTAATGGTGTTCAACATTGTAGAAAAGGTTATACACATCAAGTATCATTCATTCATTATCTTATTCTTTATGACGTTAGTACTGTGTGATCACAACAAGGAAAAACGGTCACATTACGTTACGACAAGGATGGAGTTAGGGTTTTAAATTTGTTTTGAAAACTAACTGCAGATTGGGCGCGCTTATGGAAATATGGATTTGCTGCTAATTAAGTTTACCAGCATAGTTCATATTGGACGCACTTATGGCAACATGGAGTTAGTGTTTATTAGCTTCAACATCATGGGCCATGTTGGATGCTTTATGTCTACTACAGATCTAACTGCAAATGTAATTTGGGACTTGATCATAAGTTGACATAGTGTTATGGACAGTCGTAGACTGACCACATTCTTCGTTAACTTGATGATAGTTTGGGTTACTGTAACATTAGTGTCATTGCAGTAGTTCGGAACAGTAGGAAAGTACTGTAGGTGCTGGTACGAAAAGTGTTCGTATAATATTCTGTGTTAATATTATATGAAACAACTGATGTTAACAGTGCACAAACTCAAAACTGAGAAATAACACACACAGACACATTACTGATATGTCTAAACATGATAAACATTGATAAGATAACTTATGTGTTTGTTAGATAGGATCTTATTATGTATAAACGTATGTGAGGAAATCCAAACTAAAACCATAATGGATGTCGTTTAATGAATATTAAACATACGGTAGATTCGTGTGAGTGACGATTCACATGAGTATATTTGTAAGTTTAACGTTCTGAACGATGTCTAATAATTAGAAAACCATTTTGGAAAGTAACGTGGTCGTCGTGTTCGAACGGGTGACGATTCGTACGAATACGCGCGAATATGATACGATCTGATGAAACCATAAAAATAAACGTTTTTGAAAATTTTGAAAATAAATAAAAGATAATTAGATTATTTACTAGGAATTACCACTTTAAAAAGGTTAAAATTTCTATTTTTATAAAGTTACGAATTGTTACGAAAAAAAGACGAAAACAACGCGTGAAACCAAACCGATCGAAACCAAACGCACCCGAACACACTTGGGCTATAAAAGCCCAAAATCCTTTTATTTTTCCCTAACTTTTGCAGCGCAAGCCCTCTTCTTCTCAAGTTTTTCGGCCACCACCATCTCTCTACACTTTCTCAACTTCAATCCACCATAACTCTCTCATTTCTCCACCAAATTCGATGATCTAGTAGTCAAAACGACCGTGGGAACGAGGAGAACACAGTAGTACAGATGATCGGAGCTGAAACAGGCTGATTTGGTTGCAGTTTTAGAGAGAAGTTTTGGTTTTTAAAGGTTTTTACTATTCCGGCAAGGTAAGCTTCAAAACAATGGATCGGATGTTCACAAAATCAATTTAGGAAATCTGGGAACAAGTTATTTTGATGAATAGGATGATCGAAAGGGGCTGGGTGACCTAGGAATCCATAGTGTCGATGAAAGAACATCAAGCCCCTAGTATCGACGACCTGCATGTGTTTCAGCTTCAAGTCCCGTCGATATTAGCCAGATTTGGACCACCGATATTAACCTGTGGGTTGTCGATATTGTTATCAAAGTCTCATCCAAGTAAATTAAGCTTGGAATGATGGCGGTCAGAAAAATAGAGCCATAGCAGTGGTTTGAACTATGTTGTATAACAAGGTGATGACTTAAATTCTAAGTCCTTGGCTAGTTGATCTCTTGTCGACATTAACTACACCCATATTCATTGATACCATGTAGATCCCTTTGATGTGAATACCTTATAACTTTCCAAGTATGCAGGGCTGAATTACAATTAGTAAATAATCGAATTGAAGCTACAAGGTTTAACTACATATGGTAATGTTAAACTTATAATATCGGCAAGGGGTGCCTTAGGTTTCTTCTATATTAATCGACTTAGGAGCTGCCGATAATAATCAAAAGCCATAGATATTAACATAATAACTTATTTCAAGCAAATAGAACTCAAACTTAGGTTAAATTGGTTTAGATAGAAGATGGAGGAAATGATTAAATATAGAAGGATTTCATAAGTGACATTTGGGTTTTAGATGGTATTAACCGATTTTAACTAATATGGATATTAGGTTTTCTTGAAAACTAACATTCTCTAAACTCTTTAAACTCATAAACTTATATTTTATAAATCAAATGGACTGAAACATTTGAGGAATCCTAAGTTAAAATCATAGGTATGATGTTAGTATCGACAAAGATACATGGTGAGCGATTAAGTGTTAACCGGATTAGAACCTAATCGACATTAAGTGTTCCTCAAAGACAAACCTTTACAACTCTTACCTATTTTACACCAAATGTTTTATGAATACTTTGAGACCAAGAAACAATGGGAATTCAAGGAACACAAGATTCAAAAGATATAGTAATAAGTCAAAGGTTTATTGGAATGCAATCAAGTGATGCATGCCACTTTAACCTTCGATGTTACCATAATCATTATCAATATTGACTATGGATTATTGAATCCAATGAAGTTACTGTCGAAGGACTAACCACAACCACTCCTAAGGGTAGGGTTCATGAAACATAAAACAAGGAGGATTGAAAGGATTTAGGTTATACTTGCTTAAGTTAACCTAAGTCCCAAAATAGCAAACTTTGTAATATTATACTGTTATTTATTTAAAAGTTATTATTTTATAAGATAATATTAAATTACTTTTGCGAAATAATAGAGTTTTATAATTAAATTAAATAACTTTATAAATATGTACATTTTTATAATCAATTTCCCCTCAAAGCTTTAAACTATGTATTATATACTTAGATTTTAATTATCTAAGTTAGAGTTTAATCATGTTGGGTAAGGGTTAGAATACTAAGTTCAATGAAATAAGATAGAATTAAACATTAGTAACTCGTCATAGTAACAATAGGACACTTAGGCACACATTTGAATAAACTACTATATATCAATAACTATATGCACTTATGATACAAAACTATAACAAATGAAATCAGGTGCTGAAGATATTACTATTACAACAAACGAGCGAGCGCATTTCTAGGTTATTCAAGTGGTCTACAACACAGGTGAGTTCATTGCCCCTTTTCTAAACATTTTTGGTTTTATAAATGCGGGATTGAGAAGCATGCGTAAATTATTTTTTTTTGGATTATATTTTCCTTAAATTCTTTTGAATTATATATGTTTTGAATGTATACTGTTATCCTAGTTTATGTGTAGGTAAATTTTATGCAGGTTTACAAAAGGCCATCTACTTATATAATAAGTTGGTTATAAAATTTATATTCAAATAAACATTTTCAACGAAACTATTTTCAACGTGTCTAATGTTCAACGAAACCATTTCAACGAAGCAAGTGCGTGAGTTCAACGAAACAAACGGAACAATTTTCAACGAAACAATTATTCGATGTTCAATGAACCAAGTGTTCAACGATCAACAAATCAAGTGTACAATTTGATCAACGAATCTAGTATTCAATGTTCAACGAAACAAGTACATTTGCAACAAAACTAGACAAAACAATAAATCATTTTCAGGGGAATATCTGGGAATTATCAAAGATATCATGTGTCAACGAAACTAAACGAAACAAGGGTCGAAACTAGACGAAACAAGTACGAAACAAAAACCCTACATTTCAAGAAGTCCTAGCTAGGCCGTTTGAATTGTAGGTCACATGTTTGATGATATTTACATAATCCCTTAACTTCTAAGAACCTTTGATTTATATACTAGTCTACTTGAGTTGACCAAGGCCCAATCATTAGGACTTAGCTTTTAATTAAATGTTTATCTATTAATTTATTTAAGCATTTTAAATTAACTAATTTCCAAATTTTTCTTCAATTTCCATGGTTGTTGTGTGTGTGATGAGTTTAAGGAATCAAGAGACTTCCACATTTTTGACGGAACTAACGAAACTAGTGTTTTGACGAAACTAACAAAAATAGCGTGGTGACAAAACTAACGAAACAATTGTGATGTTGGTTGAGGGTGAAACGCTTAATTATCATTAACAACAATATACTATGTGGTCCGGTATGTGGTGGGCTGGCGGCTGGGCTGACGGTAAGCTTGACCCTACGTATGCCCTATATATAAGCATACTTGGTTAGATAGTATAGGTGGTTGTTGGTGAGGTTATGGTTTTCATTTGGTCAGGTTTGTACAAAATCATTTTCAATAACAAAACTATATGAACTCACCAACCATGTGTTGACTTTGTTTTCTTGCGTGTTTTCTCTGGTGACGTACATGATTAGGTTAAGATTGCAGGGTTGTATACTAGGATGCCAAGATAGTGGATCTAGTAACTTTTGGAAGCACATGTTTTGAGTGTATACGGTGAATCAGTTTGATATCTTGTACGGTCACAAGATAGGAGACTTATGATTCCATTAGATATGTTTGCTTAGTTAAATTATCAAACGTGACATTTGTAATTTAACTTTGAGTCTCCTAGTTTAATTATTATTGTGCTTTAGTTATTCTTAATGTTTGTGCTATGTATACAATCTGATCACTCCGATTATCACACGATATCGTACCTCGAGACCTTTCCGCCTGACGGGACATTCGATCCAGCCCACCGGCTCGGGGTGTGGCAGTTACAATTATCATGTTACATTTTTATGTTATGTTTAATTCATATTGTCATGATAGCATACTTTATAATTTCATTGCTAAACCTATGGTTCTCACCCACTACTTGTAGTTGACAGATACTTTCTCACATGTTTATGGAAATCAAGGATAGGTACTACAAGGACAGCTAAGGCGACCTATTAAGTTAGATCAACATCTGGAAACAAGCTAGGAAGGATTAGAAACACACTTAATCCTTTTTGTTTAATTATCTTGTTTGATCTTATGTGTAATCAATATTTTTGAGGTTGGTTAGTTGTATACTTTTGGTACTTAGTACGCTTTGTAATCAAACTATATTTAACATTATGAAGCATAGTAACATTGTGGTTGTTCTTTCAATGCTTGGTCATGATTCAATCGATCGGTTGTCACCACGTCGTGGATTCCGCACGCGGCACATGGTGTGACATGAGTGCCCTCAGCTCAGCCCTATGTTACACAATCCATAAATCCCTTGTTTGGTTGTACACCTATCAACGTCGAGACTCGAGTGCTCTGTTCTCTACTTCTCTTTGTACTAACCCCTGTGCATGTGATTGTGTGACTATGAACTTTGAAAAGTCCACATCTGCCGTTGATGATTAACTGATTCAGGTCCTCATGTGTTGAGTAGTATTTCAGGTCAGAACCGTTGAGCACTTGAGCAGTCAGTATTGAGCACTTAAACCGTTTGACGCTGGGTCTTTACTTCTATTTGGATTAGTTCCTAATTCCTGAGGAGGAAAGACTAAAGGTAATCATTCTTATATTGTTTTACTTTTAGTTGCTAAAGGTTCTTTATTTTATTTAGCAAAGGTTTTTAATTCTTGATTGATTGATTTATTTAGGTTTTACTAGGTATTTTTTAATTGTTGTACTTGATTGATTTATTTTGGTTTTACTTTTCTTTAACACAAACGCCTGGTCATCCGAGATCACCCTGCAAAATAGATCACCCTTCCGCCCAAATAACAGAGCATGGTGACCCACCCGCCCAATAGGAAACCTACAACTAGGAGAAGCCCATGGATCAACCCAAGGCAATATTTGCTCTATGTGAGACTGTAACCCAAGACCTCTCATAAGTGAAGTCAAGGGGCTACCAGTAGGCTAGAGGCCCTTTGGTATTTAGGTTTTACTTAGATATTGTTTTATTGTTTTACTTGATTGATTCATTTAGGTTTTAACTCTACCGTCTATATTCTTTTAGTTTATTGTTGCTGGTCCGATGCCCGAATAAAGGAGGCGGGTTTTTAACATAATATCAGATGTGAGAGAAGGGCCTTGGATTTAAATTTCACCTACAGCCCCGGAAACGCTTGAGACGACTCTCCTAGTTGAGATACACATTTATTAAATTCTAGTCAACTTAAGACCCTCATTAAACATATTAAATTTTCAAAAAAAAAATTTATTCTTATAACCAAAGTGACTGAAAAAAACAATTTAATGTACAATATTAATTTGTAAAAATATGTCTGTGTAAAACATTAGATGTACATATACATCAGTATAAACAACATAAAACATTTGAAGACATTTAAAATAGGTATTCATTCAAACAATATGACATTATACAATGTCTTTAATAAAATCAATCTTTGTTTGCGTTTTTGAAAAAAGTTAGGTGGTAGACCTTTGGTCATCGAATCTACAACCATATATTTAATGTTGTGTATTCGATACAAAGATTTTTTTTCCTCTACTAGTTCTCTTACGAACAAAAACTTTGTATCAAAATACAATCCAGCTTAGCTCAAATTGGTATTGTTTGAGAAACTAAGGACAACTGAGTTATCACAGTAGATATTTAACGGCCGTGATATGGATTTCAGAACTTTAACTCCAATGATAAGATTTCTAAAAATTCCATGGTAAGTAGCATTATACACAGTGATGTGTTCTTCCATTATCATTGACATTATTGTCAACTTTTGCTTATGACTCCTTCATGAAATGGATTCGCATGCAAGCATAAAGATGTATCTTGAAATGATTTCTTATAATTTTTTAAATTTAGAAAAGTTAGAATTAGAATATCAAATCACTTTTAAATTATCACATATTCTATAAATTAACTAATAGCCTTTCGTTCTTTGAAGATATTGCAAAACATTATTTGTTTTTTCCAAATGATCTAAGCTAGAGTTATATTAATATAGAGGACAAATACAAAATTTACTATACATCAAGCTTTCCACTACTGAAGCGTAAGATATCAATCTCATCTTATACTTTGCTACCTAATTTTTGGATATTGAAAAGAACCAAAAACATCTCTTTTAGTTACTGGAGCTATTAATGTAAAGCAATGTTAGTTTTTATAATGTGTAAGAACGCAATAAATTTTAGCCTTTTAAAAAATCCTAATATTCCATTGGCTCAATCTTGGTGAATTTCGGTGTTTATTACATTAGAAATCTCTCCAAGATCCTTAATGTAATTATGTGAGAGTATTTGCTTTTGTATATAGATTTTAGCAACCAAGCATTATTTATAGCATTCAATATTTCCTTTTGATGTAAGTTACCATTAAGGAAAGTTGTTGTCCATCTGATGTAATTTTTAAGTCATAATGAGCTACTAAAGCCATAATGATCCTCTGGGAAATCTTCTATGAAATTTGTGAAAGCATTCTAAAAATCAATTCGTTCACTTTTAATATAACCTTTAGCAAACAATCGTGATTCATAGCGTCCAATAATTCTATTTGGGTTTAATTTGGTTTTAAAAACCCATTTACATCCTACAGGTTTCACATTCTTAGGCAATTCAAACAAATTGCAAACCCTCTTATTCATGAAATCAAGCTCATCAATCATAGCCTTTTTTAAATTAGTATATGGATCACCAATAATGGTCTCATTGTAAGAGGTGGAATCATTACAATTTCCTACATCTATATCAGCTTTATTAAGGTAGGTTACATAATCATCAAAATTAGTTGGCCTTCTAGACCTTAATTACCTGTGTAACTTATTATTAGATTCAATAGTTTCATTATTTGTTTCATGGATTTGCTCTTATGTGTCAGGGTTTCCTTTAGTGTTAGGTATAATGGAGTAATATTAGTTTATAAGGAAACAAGAAATGGTGGAGTGTCATATATACGATGTGGAATTAGAGGTAAAATGTTGGAGTTCATCACTTCTTGTAATTCAATGCCTTGACTTTCACAACTCCCATCTATATCCTTTCGAATTAGTAAGATATCCTACAAAGAAGAAACTGGATTTCTTCATGCCGAGTTTACATTTTTGAGAATTATAAAGTTTAGTTTTGACAAGGCAGCCTCATACTTTAATATATTTTAAGCTTTACTTTCATCCTGTAATCTCAAAAAGAGTTTTAGGGATATACTTAGAAGGAACCTATTTAGTATATCCGTTGTTGTATTTAAAGTCTCTACGCATAAGAATTGAAGTAACTTTAAATTTGTTGACATACTTCTTACCATGTCCATGAGTATTAATTTATTTTCTCAGTGTAACATCTATGTACAAATTCATTGTGATCAATAGACAGTTCTCAGTGGAATTGTTTTGTTTTATATATCATTGCAACAACATAAACACAAATAACATATAATTTTAACATACCATGAACAAAGTGTAAACACGCGCTCAAGACGCAAGAAATAGAAATAGGATTATGGCTAAACACTAACAACAACACAATCGTGGGGTATCGAAATAGTGGAGGGATGGCGGGTAAGTGTAACATTTCTACTGTAGATAAACGTATGGACAATACTTATAAGAAATTGCTTGTATTTATAAGTTCGTTTATCAATAACAAAGTGAAATTTAATGAGAACAAGTAAGCATATAACCAAACCTAACAGTTAGGACATGCGATTCCCTCAATAAAGGGGAATCTAATGTCTGACAACATAACAAGTAAGTCATGCAAAACGAAATAAACCAACGTTGAAACATAAACGATTGTGAGGTGCCAAATACAACACAAGAGCAGATAACGTTTTAGAATATTAAACTGACAGCGTATTCGAGGAATGACGATTTGCACGAATATAACAGGGAGTTTAACGTTCTGAACGATATCTCGTAATTAGAAAACCAAAATAGAAAGTAAAATCATCGTCGTGTTCTTATGGGTGACGATCCGTACGAATACGCGCGAAGGTTATACGATCTGATAGAATATTTAAAATTAACGACTTCAAAAATAAAATAATAATAATATTGAACCTAGAATATTTATTAGAAATTACCACATAAATAGGTAAAACATAAATATTTTAAGAAATACGTAACATTTACGCAACCCTCGTAAAATAACACGTTAAAGTGAAACCGAACGAACCCGAACACGTGTATAACCATTAGGACTATAAAAGCCATTAAAACCCATCTTAAAATCACCACCAACCAGATTTCTTCCCCTCTCTCTCATTAAATTCAGAACTTTCTCTCTCTACACTCTCTCTCTAGAAAAACCAACACTCTACAACCTCAAACCTTCACCAAATTGGGGTTTCTTGGAGTCTAAACGATCCTCTCAACATAAGGAAGCTAGAAGTACAAGGGATCTACCTTCAAACGAGATCAAACGATCCAGAAGCTAGAGAGAAGGTTCGGAACTTTTAGGCTTTTTACTATTCGACACCAATAAACATCAAACCGGTCCTTTAGCTTTCAAAACTTAAGAGCTTGCCACGAAATGACCTTGAAAGGCTTTGGATGAACTTGGTTTAAGTGTTCAAAGGTTGTGCAACGGGCTGGGGATCGAGCATGGTAGTATCGATGCATGATTGGAGAAGAAAACTAGTATCGATGGTGTTGGGTGGCTCAACCATCTTCCCATCGATACTACTAGTCTCGACGTCTTAAAATCGATCAAAGGGCATCGACATTTCTAATTTCAATGTTATCCAAGTGGGAAGAAACCATTTACGGTTGATATTAGCAAGATCGAAACATAGGCCATTGAGATTAAACCCCTATCGATACTAATAGTGTCGATGGGCACACCTTTCATTTGGATAAACTTCCAATTGATATTATCAATCTCGACGAACCTAACTGTAGTCTCAAACCATCGAAACTATTTAAATTAATGTCATACAAGGAGAATGAGCTATAAACCTTCAATACTAATTGGATTCTAAGATCGGGGGGTCGGTTGCAAGTCACCATCGATACTATAGTATCGATGGGTCATACTTTAGCCGATATTACGTACCACTGATCCTATAATCTCAATACTACACCCATTGACCCAAACCTTCGATATTACTAACAATTATCCAATTATGTCAAACCATTACTTGGATCAAGGTTAGCTATGGATCAAAGATTAAACAATCGCGGGAACCTAAAAAGGGTTTGGGCGTGGGGTTGAACCTTCACCCGACCCTAGATGGTTTTCTTTGACTTTTCTATCAACTTGAGTTTAGCCACCCTTAACCATAATTCGAGGGATTATATAACAAGGGTTTAACACATACTATTGATATTTTCAAAGATAATAGCATTTCATGTAAACTTGATTTTTAATTTATCCTAATAATGATACAAGGCCTTTTACTTTAAGCTAATGGTTAAGCACTAGCGGCTAACACAAAGGAACTATAACTTAGTGTGACCATTGGGAGTATCATTAACATGAACTCTTAGTTATAATCTTAAAGGTAACATAATCTAATTACAAAAAATTTTTCATAATCATAAGACAAATCGAATGTAACGCATGATCTTGAATACAATCAAACCATCCACAACTAGTGAGAGCATCGAAAGTAAATCACAAATCATTTCGCAATCAATTAAGGTGCGATCATAGCCCCTATTTTCTTATTTGAAATTCTTTGGGATGATTCATGTGACAAGCTACTTTTGGGGGTGTAAAACCCTAAAACTATTTTCATTACATTATTTTCATTCTATGTTGACAACTTGGATCTTTTCCATTTACCAATTGACATTCTTGAAATCATATGTAACATAGTCATGACATTCATGGCATTCAACCTTTTCAACAAGAAGATTTAGTACAATCTGGTTTTCATAATTATAACATAACTCGTAACATGGTAATTATTGTTGTAAGCAAACCTATTAAGGCTTGAAGGGCTTGATTCTGTATTCTTTGTTCTCTAGACTTGAAGTTCATACGTTCATTCATTATCTATTCATTCTTTAGGACTTCATGGGCTGGATTCTATATATTAGATCTCCATAGTTTAAGTTCATACATTCATTCATTACGTTGTTAGTACTGGGTGATCACAAAAAGGGAAAGCAGGTATAATGTGCAAGGTCGGAGTTAGCTTTAAATCTGTTTTATAGATAACTATGGATTGGGCGTACTAACGGCAATATGGAGTTGTTGTTAATTAAAGTTAACAACTTGGGCCATGTTGGATGCATTCTTGGAAATACGGAGGTTGTATTAATTAAATTTACTACCATGGGCCGTATTGGATTCTTAATGTCAACCTAAGAGCTAATTCCAAACGTAGTTTAGGACTTGATCAGTAGTTGAAACCTTATTATAAATGATGTTAGTTTTGGGTTACAATTAGCATGTTACATTCATTATGTTATACACATTGTTTGAGTTATACATTCTATACTTATTTCATCATTTGGTTTCATAAATCTTTATTGTTCATAAATCTCTATCATTTTGTATTAAACCTATGTATCTCACCAACTATTCGTAATTGACAGATATTTTTCACTGGTTTTAAGTAATCAAAGATAGGTACATACAGGCACAACTAAGGTGACCTAGTTAAGATAGATCAAGATCAAGAAACAAGATAGGATGGATTAGAAACTTACTTAATCCTTTTTGTTTAATCATCTTGTTTGTTCTTCTTTTATAAGCAATAGTTTTCGGGTCGGTTAGTTGTATTCTTTTGGTAGTTATATATGGCATGTATTTAAACAACAATTAACATTATGAAATCTAGTAATCATTATGGTTGTTCTTCATTAATCTTGGACATGATTCAGTCGATCAGTCATCACCGTGCTGTGGATTCTGCACGGGGCGTAGGGTGAGACATGATGGTATCAGAACCATGGTTATAGAGAACTAGGAAAAGCCCAATATTAATGACCTAGACTATAACCTAAGCTACCCCATAGGACTAAGTGCTATAAGCTTAAGTATTCGTAAAAATTAAGCGAGCTTGAATTAGAATTAAGTCTGGTTTCAACATATAGATCTTAGGGATAAAATTTTCAAAAAGTTTTTCAAAACTCAAGGAATTTAGGGTTCGGAAACCTGTATTCTTAGAACCTGAACTAAATTTCTCAACATGGCTACATCAAAGCGCTTCAAAGGCAAGGTTTTGTATTCTTAGTTTCCTTGATCTGAAATCCTCAACACAGTTGATTGTTGTCATACTGGCTTTAGAACTTCAAGTGCTGGATACTGTATTCTTAGTTATCCTAAACTAAAGTTCTCATCAAGGAATCATAACACCCTTGCAGTAAGTATAGGGGGCTGGGATGGAAATTCCAGCGCACAAGGACATAGAAACTAAAGGTCTTCGGTTGCAGGTGAACCAAGACTTATAGTCTCTACAATCATAATCTATAAGATAACCATAAACATATGTGAGATGAGATCCTAACTCCAAATACTAGCGGCAGCGTAGCCCTGATATATTAAAGTGGTTGTGGGCTGGCGGCTGGGCTAGACCCAACATATGCCCTATATATAAACTAACTTCAATATGAATAGGGTAAGTCGACGTGACGATTTGGGGTGAAGATCCGGGATGAACAAGAGTCGTTACAACGTAAACATAAGATTCATGTGAACATATACTTGTATTCAAGAGAACAGAAGAACACAATCAATCAATCAACAGCTTGTGACAACATGATAGGACCATACTTGCTTATGTGTGCCAATCTAGTACAACATAGTACATACATAGTCCATACATACATGCCAACATAGTTCAATCATAGTACAATTGATAAACTTGTTGAGAATCATTATCAGTGAAACATTCATATGAACACAATCATGTTGCCAAATCCTAGAAAAGGCACAATCATGGTATATCGAAGCGGTGGTGGGCTGGCAGCTGGGCTGGCCTTTAGCTTGACCCTACATTTGCCCTATATATAAACTATATTCATTATGTTAGGAGAGTGTTGGCATGTAGGTTCGGTGGAGGAATTCATAGAACATTGTACATAAGATCATGACATACGAACAAATGAGGAGTATACTAACAAGTAACCTACTTATATGTCTACTTGCTCACGATTACAATTGAAAGATAGATTTCGTAGTATGGTAATATTAAAAAATTATCTTTTTATTCAGTTGTACAATTTCACATTACTAAACCGCTTGTGGCTTTCTCTTCGTAGAATGCCTCCTCGACGTGGAAACAATGGCAGGGGATCTACCAACTGAAATGATGATGAAATGACCAAGATTACCCGGGTTATCACCCAACAGATGAGGGAGATCATTCCGAGCATGGTTACTGATATCACAAATAACCTTAGGGGAAGTGGTGGAGATACCGCAACCAATAACTCCAACACCACTAACACTAGAACTGCCAACTTCACTTTTAAGCAGTTCAACGATGCTAAGCCCCCAAAGTACGTGGGTACTGAGGGAGCTACGAGTCTACTACAATGGCTCGAAAGCATTGAAGACATTCTTGATTGCACGGGTTGTCATAAAGGCACTCTTACCTGGTGGAATGCAGAGAAGAATACCAGGGGAAGAGAAGTGGATTTAGCTCTACCATGGGAAGACTTAAAAAAGCTACTCGTGGAACAGTTTTGCCCTCCTCCTGAGCTGAAGAAACTGGAGGCAGAGATGTCGAGCGTCGTGCAAGACAGCGGGGAGAACAAAAAATACAAAACTCGATTTCATGGGTTGTGTGTGTTAGTACCTCATCTGGTTACTACTCTATCTCGCAAGATAGAGAAGTACATTGAGGGATTTCCCATACTGATCAAGGGTAATGTCATGGGAAGTAGTCCCAAGAAGCATGAACAACAGCCCAAGAAAAAGAAATAGAAAACCATCAAGCACTATGCAGCAATAATTGTAGCTGCCCCGATTCAAGCCACACCGGTCAACACCGTCCCTCAAGCTGCCATTGTCAAAAGGACCTACACTGGGACATATCCTCTTTGCTCTAAGTGCCAGAATCATCGTCTTCCTACCCTTCCCTGTTGACGAAGTACAAAGTGTGGAAGGTACGGGCACTTGGTGGCAACTTGTCGTGCTGCAACCCTTGCTGCCACTACAACTGCAGTGATTCCTGCTATTACTGACAGAGAGCTTGTTAAACTGCGGGGAAAAAGGACACTTCAGGAATCAATGTCCTTGTCTCAACATCAACAACAACAATGTTATTGCTGCTACTGCTCGTGCTTCTGTCATTGGAGCAAATGAAGCACGTGAGGAGCCATCAGTTGTCACGGGTACCTTTCTTATCAATAATCATTATGCTTCAATATTTTTTAATACTGGTGCAGACAAAAGTTTTGTCTCTACCAACATTGCATCTCTGTTAAACGTACAACCATATGCACTTGTTACCTCGTATACGGTAGAAGTAGCTGATGGTAAAACCATGCTTGTAAATTCCATAATTCGTGATTGTAAACTTATGTTAAAAGATCATTCGTTCATCATCGATCTCATTTCTATGACGCTTCGAAGTTTTGAAGTCATCATCAGAATGGATTGGTTGTCCAAACATAACATTGAAATCGTATGTTCGGAGAAGTTACTTCAATTCCTTTACTGTTTGGCGAAACGATGCGAGTATATGGAGAGAGGCCGTGTCATGGGCTAAAGATAGTATTGTGCATCAAGTCTCAGAAGTATTATAGGAAGCAGTTGCATGCCTTTCTGGCTCATGTGGTAGAGAAGAAGCCGAAGAAACAGACGGTTGAAGACGTTCCAGTCATCCGAGAGTATCCAGAAGTATTTCCAGATGACTTGCCTGGACTACCACCAGTCCGGCAAGTGGAGTTTAGAATAGACCTCATCCCTGGAGCTAATCCGGTGGCGAAGTCGCCGTACCGATTAGCAAGCTACAAGAGCTTCTAGACAAAGGATTCATTAGGCCGAGCTACTCACCATGGGGAGCTTTGGTGCTATTTTTCAAGAAGAAAGATGGATCCTTCAGGATGTGCATCTACTATCAGGAGATGAACAAGTTGACTATCAAGAATCGATATCCGCTTTCCAAGATCGGTGATTTGTTTGATCAACTACAAGGAGCAACTTGCTTCTCAAAGATCGACTTGCGTTCTGGGTATCATCCGTTGAGAGTAAATGATCAGGAAATTCCAAAGACAACATTTAGGACACGATATGGTCACTACGAGTTCGTGGTTATGTCATTTGGGCTAACCAACGCACCGACAGTGTTCATGGACCTTATGAATCGAGTCTGTAGGCCTATTTGAATCAGTTCATTATTGTCTTCATTGATGATACACTGATCTATACCAAGATGGAACAAGAACATGAGAGTCATCTCTGACAAATCTTAGAGCTACTAAGAGTAGAACGACTTTATGCCAAATTCTCGAAATGTGAATTTTGGTTAAAAGAGGTTCATTTCTTAGGGCACGTCATCAACAAGGATGGGATGCACGTAGATCCAGCGAAGATAGAAGCAATTAAGAACTGGACTGCCTCATCCACTCCAACAGAATCCGTTCATATCTTGGTTTGGTGGGTTAATACAGAAGGTTCATTGCGAATTTTTCAAAAATTGCCTTGCCCCTCACAATTTTAACCCAGAAAAGTCAAGCGTTCATATGGGGACAGAAATAAGAAGATGCATTTCAACCTCTTAAACATAAGTTATGCAACTCCCCGATTCTTAGTCTTCCAGAAGGCAATCATGATTTTGTTGTCTACTGTGATGCTTCAAACCCTGGTCTTGGTTGTGTACTTATGAAACAAGACAAGGTCATTGCGTATGCTTCTAAACAACTCAAGATTCATGAGAAGAATTACACTACTCATGATCTTGAGTTAAGGGCTGTGGTTTTTGTGTTAAAAATTTGTAGGCACTACCTTTATGGTACCAAATGTGTCATATACACAGACCAGAAGAGCCTGCCATACATTCTCTATCAAAAGGAGCTCAACATGCGAGAAAGACGTTGGGTAGAGCTCCTAACAGATTACGACTGTGAGATTCGCTATCATCCGGGTAAAGCCAATGTGGGGGCGGATGCTCTTAGTCGTAAGGGACCAATCATACCCTTACGGGTTAGAGCCATGTAGATCAATACACAACCCAACTTGAAGGACTTGATTCATATCGCTCAACAACAAGTGGTGATGAATGGTCAGTTGAAAGAAGACTTAGATTGTGGCGTTGAGGGTAAATTAGAACCTCGTTCTGACGGAGTTCTTTACTTCAACGGACACATGTGGATTCCAAAGACAGAGGAATTGCGCACCCTCAGTTGCAATGAGGCACATAAGTTGCGATATTCGGTGCATCCGAGAGCCGATAAGATGTATCAAGATCTGAGGACATCATATTGGTGACCCCGGATGAAGAAAGACGTCACCCTATACGTAGGGAAATGTATAACTTGTTCAATGGTTAATGCAGAACATCAGAAACCCTCAGAACTTCTGCAGCAACAAAAAATTCTTCAATGGAAATGCGAACAAATTTCCATGGATTTCATAACCAAGTTGCCGAGAACTCTGCGGGGTTACAATTCGATTTGGGTGATAGTCGACTGACTTACCAAATGAGCTCACTTCCTTCCTATCCGAGAAGATTACAAGATCGAGAGGTTGTCCACGTTGTACATAAACGAAATCATTTCACGTCATGGTACACAAATGTCAAGCATATCTGATCGTGATAGTCGTTTCACTTCTCGCTTTTGGCAATCATTACAAATGGCTTTGGGAACTTGTGTTAATCTCAGCACGACGTACCAGCCCCAAACCGATGATCAAAGCGAAAGGACTATCCAAAATTTATAGGACATGCTTCGTTCTTGTGCGATCGACTTTGGAGGAAGTTGGGACACTCATCTTCCACTCACCTAGTTTTCATATAACAATAGCTAGCATACGAGCATTCAATGAGCGCCATTCGAAGCTCTTTATGGTAGGAAGTGCCCATCGCCGGTATGTTGGACCGGAATTGGTGACTCACTGGTCGTAGGACCTGAACTTATTCAAGAAACAACTAATAATATCACAATCATTCAATCAAGGCTTAAGGCCGCAAAGGATCGGAAAAGAGTTATGCTGATCAACGCCGGAAACTGCTTGAGTTCCATGTCGGTGACCGAGTCTTATTAAAGGTTCTCCCTCGAAGGGTGTTGTCCGTTTCGGGAAGATGGGAAAATTTTCCCCTAGGTACGTTGGACCTTTTGAGATCTTAGAGAGGATTGGTCCCATAGCCTATAAACATAAACTTCCGATCGAGCTAAGCAACATTCATGATACTTTCCATGTGTCGAATCTCAAGAAGTGCTTAGCCGATCATGATGTCCAAATTCCAATGGAATACATTCAGATTCAAAACAACATGCAATTCATTGATGGATGTCAACATCCAAGCTTTATCTACCAAATCATCATGAAATCTCTTCAACAATATGCGAAATCCAGAATAGAAGATACAAAAATTAATTTCTATTGATAAAAATGTGAACTTTACAAGACAACTTCAATACGTCTAGAAGCACTCTCCCTCGGGATTCTAACCTAGACCAGTACGCTATGCGTCTATTTATACTGGTCTAGGAGTACACGAAATCCTATGTACACGAAATAAGAAGTACATGAAATAAGAAGTACACCAAATACAAAAGTACTCAAAAATCAACGAACATGAAAATAAACAAAATTGGTCTTTAGCTTTGTCTGGAGTTGATTTTGTTAGTCTTTATCTTCTTGATGGGCTCTACAAACTCCCCCTAGACCGATGAAATCAATCAATACAAAGTGTTGTCTGATGAGGGCTAGCTCCAGCATAAAGCTTGTGAGTAATAGCCAATGCAACCACCTTGGTGAATGGTTTGGGTTCATGTTCATATCCACCATATGTGTGAATTGGGTTCTTGTGTAGTACCATCATATCTTTCTTCCCAAACTTCAACAGATCCATGGGGTCTAAGATACAATAGTCTTCATATTTGCGCACGATAACTGTTCAATAATATATCTCATCAAAATACCAAAACTTGAAGTCCTTGAGCGAGTTATCTGTAACCCTCATGTGAACTGGGACAACCTTTTCAGTGTTGGGAAGTGGAAACTTGGTGTAGACCCAATGCTGCATGGTGACTGGATCCGGAATGTACTTAGAAGTGAACCTTCTTCATTGTACTGGCTTCATAGTTGGGAAATCTTTGTCACATTGGTCCTTCAAAAATTTGGTAAACAGATCAGCTTGATTGTCTTTGGAGATGTTCTTGAATACCACGTTGTTGATGCTCCTCAGATCAATATTAGGCAATGAGCAAAAGTCCTGTGGGTGTTTAAAGTACTCTAATTTCCCATTGAATCTTTTCACCAGATACAACTGCTTCTCTTTGTCAAACATCCAGCAGACGACTCTAGATCTGTCATTGCGGTTAACAATAAGTCTGTAGAGCTTGCGGTGTATGCAATATGAGGATTCTCCACATCATCTTCAGGACAATGAGCAATCCATGTCTTTTGGACTTCTGTAGGAGCTGGTGTCCAATCTCTCCTTTTCTCAAACCAACTTTCAATAACAGTATCAAGAGTAGTCACTTCTTCTCTCAACGCGTCAACATACTTGTGAGCATACAAGTAGTTGACGTATGGATATGTAGCGATGTTCCCGAGTATGATATTCTCTGATTCATCATCCTTAGATGCTCCTAAAGAGGTTCCGGGTTGCTCTTTAAGCTCTTGGTCTACAATCGCCTCAAAGACAAAATTCATGGAGATGTCTTTGAGTATGATATTCTCTGGTTCATCATCCTTAGATGCTCCTAAAGAGGTTTCGCGTTTCTCTTTAAGCTCTTGGTCTACAATCGCCTCAAAGACAGAATTCATGGAGATGTCATTGAATATGTCATTGAATCCCTCATTCTTCATATCTTCTCCAAGCCCTTCAAAATCTAGACCATGAGGAAGATCATCAAATAAGTAGTCATTAAATTCGTCTATGGGCTTGCTTGAAGAACCATTTCCTTGGTCACTCCCACCTTGATCTTCGTCATCTGGTTTATCATCTTTCTTTTTAGCTCCTTCTTTATCATCGCCTTTACCATCATCATTGTCATCATCATCATCTTTCTTGTCTTCTTTCGCTTCATCATCATCTTTCTTATCTTTGTCATCTTCGCCATCTTTATCATCATCCTTTTCATCAACCTTTTGTCCCTCATCAGGCTTTTCACCTTTAAGAACTTCAATTTCCTTTCTCAGTTTAGCATTTTCTTTCTTGAGGAAGCTGATGCCTTGTCTTTGTCTGTTGATGTGGTCTACAAATTTTTAGCATGTCTTCTCTAAGGTTCTCAAGCAACAAATCTTAGGTAGCAGAGTCTTGTTCTAAAGCAAAGACTCTTTTTTGGAGAAGCTCCAAGTTGATTGACACATACTCTGGCTCTTAAGGTGATGAGGATCCCATAGGGTCCTTTCCTTTATCAACTTTGGACTTTGGTGGGGAAGGTGGCTGTGAGAAATAAATGGGAGTAGGTGAATGTGGAGGAGAAAGTGGGTTATAAGGTGGTGATGGTGGTAAATGTGGTGGTGATGGTGGTTTTGATGGTTGTGGTGATGGTGGATTCGGGGTTTGAGCTAGATGGGTTGTTTGGGTAGGTGGTTGGGTGGTTTATGGTGGTGGTTGGGTGGTTTGTGCAGATGTGCTCTCAGAAATCTTTCTCTTCTTCATACGAGTATCCCTGGTCCTCCTGGACACATCTTCAACCATATCTTTTTGGGAGTTGACTCAGGTGAAGGGATATAATCGCATCTTTATCCTCAAATGAAGGCCTTGTACGTGGTGGAGTTACAACTACAGGCTCTCTCCTCTCAAATGTGAACTCAATTTCAATGTCTGAAGAGTCTAAGGATGTGGCTTTCTCTGTTTGAGCAACAACCTGTTTTGATGTAGCAGCCTGCGCCTGATAATGTTCTTCGACAACAAAGGGTGTGGAAGTTGCACGTTCAGCAATTTCTTCTTCTAATCCTGTAAACATCCTTCCAAACTTCTCCAAAGGCCTCACACCTGTGAATATCTTCTTAACTTTCTTATTCATTACCATGTACGAAAAGATGTCATGGTTCATCTTCTTCTGGACTAACATGCCGACAGTCAGGACGAGGTTCTGGTGGCATTTGTTGATGATGATCTGGATGAAGCAGGGAAAGCCAAGAGCCTCTCCTTCCTCTTTCTTTTGATGTTGTCATACATGTCTAGAAAACTCATCCTAGAGTAGTTGAAGTCAGCACCGAGGGTGATGGCTCCAGTACATGAACTCAAAGTCTGGTTCAACACATCGTACCCTCCTTTCCTTCAAGAAAGGCACTGAGTGACAACGTGTGCCAAGTATCTCCAGTAGGGGTGCAGGATCTTCTTCTCTATCAGAGGGTAGAGACCCTCGTATCCTATCCGTAGCAGAGGTGCTTGAACAAGCTGGTCATCAAGCTCAAATGGATCTGAGTCCTTATCTCCGAACTATAGGCACTCTTGAATTATCTGCTCTGTTATAACCACTGGCTGTCCTTGCAATTTTCTGATTAAGCACACATTGCCATTGGCATCATTGTCTACAGATACGGTGTTCCAAAAATCTTTGATGAAGCTGGATATGATAACAGGACATTCCATGATAGCAAAGTTGACTGGAGATAAGATCAGTCTGTGCACCATAGACTTGAACATCTCGTGCTTCTTAGCTGGATCACCGAGGAATGCATTCATGTTGTGATCAGCCACGAATCGTAGCTCAGCCATCTTAAAAATAAACAGACTAAGTTTGTTAAAATTTTAGGAAACAAAATTAAAAATTAAATCAAGTTCACAAAATTCTTTAAGTTCACGAACTAAAACAAGTTCAAGAAAGTAATGAAGTTTAGAAAGTTGAATAAGTTCACAAGGATAGACAGTTCACGAAATCTTGTAAGTTCACAAAATTCTGAGAGTTCAAAAAATTCAAGTTCACGAAATCGAAAGTTCACGAAGACAGAATTTTCGTGTACAACTTTTCCTTCATAACTTCTTCAATTTTGCTTCATAGGTGCTCATTTTGGTCTCAAAATGCTCAGAATCCAAAAACGAACAACATATTTAAAAATGGGTTTCCAATTTTGATTATTTCTTAACGATTTGACCGGAACAGGAAAAGTTTAAGGACTTAAGTATACGAAATTGAAAAAGTTCAATATCTTTTGTTCCAACCGTCAAAACCTTGTCAAAATCTATACCTAGGTTAGTTTTATGTAGATCTATGAGACGAACGGAGTAGATTTGTCCAAATGTACACGGAAATCAAAATCGCCTAAAATGGGGTTGGAAGTTCATGAAGACAGGTACTTGAAATGAAGGGTTCTTCGTGTATATATAGTCGAAGGGAAGTACACGAACTGGTTCGTGTACTTGACCTTCGTGTAGTTCTTTTTCGAATACTTTTTGTGAACTTTTATTTTTGAAATTTTCTAAGTTCAAACTAAATAAAATAAAACAAAATACAAAAAATTAAATAAAAATAAATAAAATAAAATAAAATAACATGAACTTTCGCCGAGTTCAAGATTAAGTCGGGTCAATTTTATGGGGTCAAATCCTTTTTAGAAATTTGACTATCTTATTATATTTTCTTATAGAAACTCAACTTTAAAATAACTATACCCCGCCAATGATTTCCGCTTGTTTGATCCATTTTCCAAAGATAAGATATATGATCAAAAATTTTATAACGGTTTTTCTAAAAATCCTTTTGGGAAGTTTATGGGCAATCAGACTTGTTATCTAGTTCTATATGCAACCTATCAATTTTTTGAAATCTCTTGTTTCAAAACTTGATTTTGTTGTAACGAATTTAAATTGTTTTGACAGAGTTTTGTATGAGAAAAGAAAGAACAGATCTATCATATTAGAATCAAGAACAATAGGGGTTCTTTCATCTTTGTGCACATTGGCATCTTTTATTTATTGATCTGCAGACACATTGTGTCAGCATTCTCCAAAGTTTTATGCTGCAGAGCTTTCAGATCATCCTTGCGAAGGTTGAGGATGGAGTCCCAGTCTGTGAAGAAGGTTCTTGACCCATTTTATTTTTCAATGGTTATGGATTTGGAGTATTGATCAAAGAACCACCTCTTGATTATGGATCTAGAAAGAGTAACTTGAAGAGGTTGTGTTTGAGGATAAGGATCGATAGAAAGATTTGGAGGGGATGCTGAAGGCCAGTGTATGATCTCTCTTCTTTTGACTTGATCCGTGGGTCAATCACCTTTTTGACCACTGCATGCTGATGAGGTTCCTAGTCTTTCAAGAGAGTTGGTAGGAACTCTTTTTCAATTTCAATCCAAGGTTTAAACTTGGCATCCAAGGAGGGTTGCTCAGAAACAATATTTAAACTCCCCAGAGGTGCATTCAGCAGATGATCGAGCATTGTATTGGGTCTGCCTCCTTGAACTTATATACAAAGGCTATGAAGGGTGATGTGGCCTCTTGCCAGAGTTCAGGATGCTCACTATGGACCCTTTTGAATTTGGCCCATTCATCGAACAGAATATTATCCTTCCATCTCATGATTGTGTTCCTTGGTTCCCAATTATTTTAGATAGGGATGCGTTTTATTCTTTTTCTCTGCTGGATGGTCTTCTTCTTTTTATTAGCATCTTTTATTCTTTTAGAAAGGACTTCAGCTTCCTTTCTGAGGCTTATGATATCCCAATTCATGAAGGTCTCTACTTTATACTTACCTTCATTTAACAAAAACTTGATGATTTTCTCCCTCTCACCCTGATAGGCTTTATCTTGTTGCTGATCAATCAACACTATCTTATCCTGATAGCCTTTGATCAGCTCTTCTCCTGAAAGACCAGAGGCTTCAAGATCAGCTAAGATCTTGTTTTCCCTTTCAGCTTCTTTATTTTGTTGATTTTTAAGCTTTGCAATTAAAAGGAATTCTCTCTTAAGGGAGTGGGATTCTTTTGAAAGGGAGGTTTGAGATATCTCAGTTGCATCCTCAGCTGGATTTATTGGAGAGGGAGATTTGGTAGTCTAGGATGGATTGGAATCAGACTCATCATCATCAGCCAATCTAAGCCTTCTTTTTCTTGTCATTAGAGAAGAGATGGGATGATCATTACTTGAGTCTGAGCTTGATTCTGGGATGGGAGTTAAAGGTTTCTTGGGTTTGGTTGTCGGAGTTTTGGATTTTCTGCCTACACTCTTTTGTCTTCTTATTAAAGACATAGTGACTATGGGTCTAGGTTTTTGGCTTAATTTGGATGCATTCAAGGTAGTGTGATTAGATGAGGTTTCTCTGGATAAGTCCAGAAGGTTTTGAGAAGCAAATTTAGGAGATAGAGTGGGTGAGGCCTCTCTGTTGGTTTTTGTAGGTGAGGGAGGAATATATCTAGTAAGGGAGGTTTGTATAGGAGAGGTTGGATTGGGTTCTGATTGAATAGAATCAATTTGAACGGGTTTGTCTTGGGTGGATGGTGCTAAGGAAGAGGGGTCTTCAGTTGTGGTTTCTATTTTTTCGGTGGGAGCAGATTTGGTAGGCTTGGGTTTGGGTTTCTGGTCACCCCTGATGCTCCAGTCTCCATTTGAGACTCCATTTCCTTTTGTTTCTGTTCACAGCTGGCTTTTGTAACTTCAGTCTGAAACTGCTGATCCAAGGCAGCTTTAAGAAGGGCCTCTTGATTCTTTATCTTCAAGGCCTTTATCTTTCGTTCCTTCATTTTATCTTGAGACCTTTTGGTAGCTTGAGCTTCATCAAGGAGTCTTTCATTGTCCCTCTTTTTGGCTTCATCAACATGTTCCTTGAACCAAGGGGGAGGAGGAGCTATGTTTGTGAGAGAGTGTAGATACAGGGTTATGGTTTGCTACTTCATGTTGGAGAGAGTTGATTTTGGAATCTAAAACTTTTAGTAGATCCATTTTTATTTTCTAGGAGTGAAAGAAATCTTTGGAAAAATTGGAAAAGAAGTGGGTAAGGTGGGTAGTAAGAAGTGGGTTTAACACTTCTTAAAGGACATGCGAGGAGAAGGTGGGAGCAGTGGAGGTGGATGTGGTGTTTGAGAGACCTTCAAGTGAAGGTGCCTGCATTGGGTTGGATTGGAGTTGCAGGACATGGTCATTCAAGACTTTTGTGACCAACTAAGTGAGCTTGGCCACATCAGCCTGAAGATGTGACATAGTAGCCGTCAATTCCTGAATTTTAAGGTTTGATTCGTCAATCCATTTAAGGAGATCATCCGAATCCCTGTAAGGTATGTCAGTTTCAGCATGTCCTGACTCCATCTCATGATCTACATGCACCCCTTTGTCTTTGTACTGGGATTTCTGACCTCAGTTCCATGAACTTCATTGGTCATTGTCGTAACTAGAGTCTTATTACCTGATCCATCCATATGAAGACCCTTTGGGCTTTCATGTGGATTGGATGCTCCAGATACCCGATCATGATGACTAGATGGACTTGACACCCTGATCTCATCCTTGTCTCCTTGGGTTGGAGATTAATGGTCTTGAGCCCTGATTTAAAGGGGCTGCTCCTAAGGTGGTGTGGAAGGAGGAGAACCAATAGGCTCAAGAGCAGAATCAATCTCTTGGAGAATTTAGGTAATAGAGTCAATGGCTTGTTGTGGTGAAGAAACAGAATTGTCCCTGGTAGAGGGGACTGTCATCTGAGTATCAAGTGATACTTTAGTGGTTTGTGGGGGATCCCTGTGAATTACAACATCATCCTGTTGAGAGGATTGATTAGGAGCTAAATGGGTATGAGATTCATAATCCACTTATGAGGATAGGACAGATGGATTTTCTTGTCTAGTAGGGACATGGACTTGTTTAGGGATCTCATCTGCCTAAACAGTCATTTTGGGCTTTTTAGGGTGAAGGGCTTTGGTTGGTGGTTTTCTTTTGGATGGTACCTTGACAGGTGTGGAAGATGAGGTGGATGTGGGCTCATGTGGGACGGCTGTGTCCTCAGTTGTCACACCCCGAGCCAGCGGGACGGATCGACTTTCCCGTCGGGCGGAAGGTTCTCGGGGCGCGATATCGTGGGTGATAATCCTCATGATCAGATTGTTTACATAGCATCAACATTGAGAATAACTAAAGCACAAATACAATTAACTAGGATTACAAAGTTAAATTACAACTGTTAACGTTTGATAATTTAACTAAGTAAACCTATCAAAAGAATTAAATGTTTACTATCTTGTATCTGTACAAGATATCAAAATAGATTCACATCTTTCATCAAACATGTACTTTTCCAAAATCTACTAGGTCCTCTAACTGGGCATCCGAGTATGCATTCCTGAGCCTTAGCTTAATCCTATACGTCACCTGAGAAAGCATGTAAGAAAACAAAGTCAACACAATGGTTGGTGAGTTCATATAGTTTAATAGTTTAAAAATAGCTTTAGCAAACCTCTTACGGTAACAACCTTAACCTCATTAACATCACATGTAATATCCAGATCGGTATGCTTATATATAGGGCATACGAAAGGGTCGAGCCTACAACCCGCCCAGACGCAATCCCACCACATACTAATCCACATATGACATTGTTATTAATGATAATTAAGCGTTTTACCTACCATCAACGTTCATCATAGTTTCAAGCATCCTGTTTAGAAGTTTAAGACAAGCACCTAATAGCATTTACAAATCCCTTCGATAACAACCTTAACCTCATTAACATCACATGTAATATCGGGATCGGTATGCTTATATATAGGGCATACGAAAGGGTTGAGCCTACAACCCGCCCAAACGCCATCCCACCACATACTAATCCACATATGACACTATTGTTAATGATAGTTAAGCATTTTACCTACAACCCAATCCTGTCTTTATCATAGCTTTAGCATACTGTTTAAAAGTTTACAAGTTTATAGCATTCACATAGTTTAGCCATTAAGTATAGTGTACAAGGATAATAGTTTCACAACATCGTAGTTTAGCATTCACGAATCTCATGCATGGGTACAAGCTTTGCTCTAGCATAGTTTAGCATTTACGTAGCCCATGATTAGATTCAAGCTTTGCTCTAGCATAGTTTAGCCATTACATATCTCATGAATTCATTCTAGCTTAGCATCAGAATAGATTAGCATTCATGTATCTCATATATGTAGATACAAGCCTTTCTCTAGCATAGTTTGGAATTCACGTATCTCATATATAGACACAAGCTTAGCATTCACATAGTTTAGCATTCACGTATCTCATGCATAGATACTAGCTTGCAATAGCATAGTTTGTGTAGAAAATCGGTGAGCTGAGGAGAGACTAACTTAACCAGGATCAAGAGCTTAGATAAAGCTTTTGGTGTTTTGCTCCCTCTGAAATTTTGCTCTTTAGTTATTTTAGTGTTTTAGTTTTCTTAAGTTAGGAGAAAAGAAAGAAGAGAAAACAGTAAGGCAACACAAAGGAGATTCAGAGAAAAGTGTTGTCATTCATTCAGTAGATGTTGGGGTATAAATAGCCCCGACATTTAATGTTTCAGGACAAATACATGAAGAGGACAAGCAAATAAGACTGATGACACTATTACAGACACTGTAGCATCAGAATAGTAAAATTGTAAAGTCAACATAGGATCTTTAAAGATCTGAGTTCAGACTTTTGTACTGATGCTAATAAGTTATTCTTTCGGAAGTTCTTCGTAGGAAACTATCTAAAGTAGTCAGTTATCCTAAAGAAGGTTACATTTATTCTTTCATCGGAAGAAACATATGTCTTCTGAAATATTGTTTTTCTTCCGATGTCTTTGGAGGTCTTCCGAAGTAATTGACTTTTATTCTTCGGAAGCAAGTGTCTTTAGAGGTTTGTCATTGAGAAGAGTCTTCTGAAGCATCTTCTGAAGTATTGTCTTCGGAAGCACTTTTCTTTTATTTGTCTTCGGAAGCAGTTGTCTTTTATTTGTTTCTTCCGAAGGTTCTTCTGAAGACTTGTCTTCGGAAGCTAGTGTCTTTTATTTGTCTTCGGAAGCAGTTGTCTTTTATTTGTGTCTTCTAAAGGTTCTTCTGAAGACTTGTCTTCGGAAGCTGGTGTCCTGCAACATTTATTACAAAGATTATTTGAAAGGTGGTTTTGCTTCATGAGTCCTTATTTTCCAACAATCTCCCTCTGGACTGATGAAGCCAAAACCACTTAACTTTAGAGCCCAAACAATTTTAGAACATCAGGCTGGTGGTTTTATGTGTTGTCTCCCTCTTTTTGGCTTAATCAGGGAAGAAGGAGGAGGTAAAGAAGTGAGCAGGGTAGAAAAGGTGGTAGAACTGTAGGTGAGTTAAGAATTTAGAGAAACCTTCAACTGAAGGTGCCTGCATGGGGTAGATTTGGATTACGGGACTAAAGATATCCGTCAATTCCATAGTGTGAAGAACTGATCCGTCCATCATTTTGTAGATGTCATCCGAATCCCTGACTAGAGAGTCAGTTTTATTATGACCTGAGTCCATCTCAGAAAATGTCATAACCCCTTGTTCTTGGTTCTGGGGATTTCCTAGCCTTAGTTTAAAGAAAAACTTCATTGGCTGTTGCCATACCAGGAGTCTTACTGCCTATTCCATTCAGATGAAAAGCCATTGGATTTTCATATGAAATGGATGCTCCTGATATATGATCAGGAGGTCAAGATGGACTTGACGACCGGATCTCATCCTTTTTTATAGGGTAGAGAAATATTGATCAATAGAGGTAGGGGCTGTTGGAAAGAACAGAGTCGTCCTTAGGAGAGAGGACAACCATCTGATTGTCAAATGACATGTCACTGGTTAGTGAGGTTTCCCTTAGGAATACAACATCATCCTGTGAAGAGGATGAACGAGGAGCCGAATGGGAAGAGATTCTTGATATATCTGTGAGGATGAAACAGATGTATCCATGTGTTCAATGGGAACACAATCATGTTCAGGGATCTCATCTTTCTGAACAGATTTTTTGGGTTTATTAGGCTTGGAGGGTTTTGGAAAGGTATTTTATGGCCGGTACCTGATTTAGGTGTGGAAGAAGGGTGGATGTGGGTTTACTAAAGATGGGTGTTTCTTTAGTATCATCCATCAATGTTCAACATTTTGAACATCAGTTAGTCAAGTCCGTCATAATACTATGAAGATCAAAGAGAAACTGAAAGCATAGCCGGAATTATGAACATATCTGATGATATACCAAGTTATCAAGAAGATGTTATTTGAAATAGTTGCTTGTAAAGATCAAAAGGACTTACTTCTACATAATCAAGTTTTTCAGGTTAACCTAAAAAGTTCATGATTATGTATGAAATTACAGAGCTTAAGATAGACGAAGAGAGAGGTTGAGACTTACACATTTGGTCAAGAAGACATCTTCATGCACATCCGAAAAGTACAGACGAAGTTTTGTGAGGAATGAAGCCTGGTCCGAAGCCGTTACGCCATTATCATAAGCATGAAGCTTGCAGCAAGGTAAGCGTAAGTGCTTCGAGCCAGGCGACATGCCTGACAATTTATCTCCGTAACCATGAGCATTACTTAGAGTTTTCGAGATGAAGAAGGGTTTCTTGAAAACCAGAGGAGAAATAGGGTTTAAGTCGAATTATGGAGAAGAAGATGATAAATAAGGAAAGTAATCCGAGAAGATTATTGGTTAATAAAATGGCGGTAAAAATCTTCTTGAGCCGTGAGAGTCAGTATTGACACTTGGGTCTATCAGAAAGATTGACAACTGTCACATCAAATGCAAAGCTCAAGATTTATATTGTAGAATCGGAAGAATCTTATTTTAGACACAAGTTAAATAAACTCATGAAAGTTTTCGGAAGAAGAAAAGAAATATCTTTGGAGGAAGAAAGAGATATCTTTGAAAGAAGAAGAAGATATCTTCGGAAGAATAAGGAGATATCTTCGGAAGAAAGGATCATCGGAAGGAGAGGAATGTAACAATGGAAGGCTTAAACATCAGATAGATATGAAGTAGTGATCATATGGCCACTGATCCTATCTGTGTATAGAGATAATTACTGAAAGAAATCAAGATTTCTTTAACAGTTGTTTATCCAATATCCATTGTTTGGATAATTTATAAAAACTATCCTTTAATGTTTATGTATACAAAGGTTAATAAACATAATCTTGACTTCGTTTATTAACTCATATTTATCATGCCCAGTTTTGCTACAAACTTAGAGAAAGTTGAGGAGTCTAAGGGCTTGGTAAATATGTCAGCTATTTGGTCACTTGTAGAGACATGTTCTGGAACAATTAGTCCTTTTTCAAAACAGTTTCTAATGAAGTGATGCCTTATTTCAATGTGTTTGGTTTTAGAATGATAGACAGGATTCTTTATTATGTTTTTGGCAGCTTCGCTGTCTATTAGAAGAGGTGTTTTTAGTTCAGTTATTCCAAAATCTAGCAGTTGGTATTGTAACCAAAGAATTTGGGCAGTGCAATGGGCTGCTGCAATGTATTCAGCTTCAGCAGTTGAATTTGACACTGAAGTTTGTTTCTTGCTTTGCCATGACACTAAGCAACCTGCAAAGAACTGACAACCTCCTGAAGTGGACTTTCTGGTTAGAGAACATCCAGCATAATCACTATCTGAAAAACCAACAAGCTTACAAATTTGATTAGCAGGATACCAAATACCTAGCACAGGAGTGCCTTTGAGATACCTGAGTATCCTCTTCACAAATGAAAGATGAGATTTCTTGGGAGCAGATTGGTATCTTGCACAAACACATGTTGCATACATGATGTCTGGCCTTGATGCAGTAAGATACATCAGAGAACCAATCATGCACCTATAGAGAGTTTGATCTACAGGTTCACCATTGTCATCTGGACATATGCCAGGACTTGTTGCAATAGGAGTAGAAATTATTTTACAGTCATTCATATCAAATTTATTGAGAAGATCTTTTACATATTTAGATTGATGAATGAAAGTCCCGTGTGGGGTTTGTTTGACTTGAAGTCCTAAAAATGTTTTTAATTCACTTAAAGCACTCATTTCAAACTTAGAAGACATTAGTTTAGAGAATTGTTCACACAAGGAAGGTTTTGTAGATCCAAAAATGATGTCATCAACATAGATTTGTACCAACAAGAGTTCCTTATCTACTCTTTTCATGAACAAGGTCTTATCAATGGTTCCCCGTGAAAATTTATTAGAAAGAAGAAATTGAGATAGAGTGTCATACCATGCTCTTGGAGCTTGTTTTAGACCATAAAGTGCTTTATCTAGTTTGTACACCCAATCAGGATGATGAACATCATCAAATCCTGGTGGTTGACAAACATAGACTTCCTCTTTTATCGTTCCATATAGGAAAGCACTCTTTATGTCCATTTGGTATACCTTATGTTATGTGAGATGGCAAATGCTAGGAAGAGTCTGATGGCTTCCAGTCTTGCCACAGGAGCAAAAGTCTCATCATAGTCAATACCTTCCTCTTGACAGTAACCTTGCACCACTAACCTGGCTTTATTTTTTATTACAATGCCTCTGTCATCTGTTTTATTTCTGAAAACCCATCTGGTTCCGATGGGATATTTTCCATCGGGCAGAGGACATAGAGTCCAAACATTTTGTCTTTTGAACTGCAATAGCTCATCTTGCATTGCTTCTACCCAATTATTGTCTTTAAGAGCCTCTTGATATTTGGATGGTTCAGTTTGGGATAGAAAGGCTGCATGAAGACAGAAATTTGAAATCTGGCTTCTTGTTTGAACTCCTTTACTTAGATCACCTAAGATTTGTTCTAGAGGATGATTTTTGTTGAAAGGAATGATGTCCAAACAGTTATTTGAGGAGGCAGCATAAGACGAGGGTG
Source organism: Mikania micrantha (assembly GCA_009363875.1). Classification (NCBI taxonomy): domain Eukaryota; kingdom Viridiplantae; phylum Streptophyta; class Magnoliopsida; order Asterales; family Asteraceae; genus Mikania; species Mikania micrantha. The sequence continues at coordinate 61,093,949 of CM018681.1, forward strand.
AGTTTTCAATGGGGCTTAGAGAGTTTAGAATGTGGTCAGGAACATCTATAGATGCATTATCCAAGACAGGAGATAGAGGAGTAGATGGTATATCGTCTTGGTTTTGAGAATTTGCTTCTTGAGAATTTATTTGATGAGATGGAAAAGAAGTGAAGAACTTTGAAACAGAATCTTCCTCAATAGAAGATAGATCTTTAGAAGTTTGACATGACTCTGATGAAGGAGAAGAAGAGGGGACGGAAGGAATGAATGAGAAGCTTTCAAGATCGAAGAGATCATCAGGAGCAGAAGGGAAGGTTGAGGTGGATGCTAATTCATTGAATTTTACATCGATAGATTCCTCAATTATTTTTGTTCTGAGATTGAAAGCTCGATATGCTTTAGAAGTCTGAGAGTATCCAACAAAGTATCCAGAGTCAACTTTAGCATCAAATTTGGACAAAGAGTCTTTTGTGTTTAAGATAAAACACGGACATCCAAAGACTTTGAAGAAGGAAATGAGGGGTTTTATTTTATACAGAATTTAATAGGCAGTCTTGTTATGTCTTTTTACAATGTGAACTCTGTTTAAAACATAACAAGCAGTGTTTACTGCCTCAGCCCAGAATGATAAAGGCAACCCTGAGTCTGCAAGCATGGTTCCTGCAGTTTCAATTAGTGTCATGTTCTTTCTTTCTACAACCCCATTTTGAGCAGGAGTTCTAGGAGCACTATATTGTCTAAGGATTCCTTTAGAAATACGGAATTTATCTAGAACTTGATTTTTGAATTCTGTACCATTGTCACTTCTTATCATTTTGACAAGAAGACTGAATTGTTTTTCAAGAAGAGTGACAAGAGCAATTATTTTATCAGAAGTCTCATCTTTGCTGAAAAGGAAGAAGGTCCAGCAAAATCTTGAGTAATCATCCACAACAACTAGACAATATCTTTTTCTAGCTAAACTAGCTACCTTCACTGGACCAAATAGATCCATATGAAGTAGATTAAGACAATTAGTTGTTTTGGATTCCTCAATAGACTTATGTGAAGTTTTATGTTGCTTTCCCTTTAAGCAAGGTTCACATTGACCTTCAAAGTGAAATTCTTTAGAAGGCAATCCTCTTACTAAAGAAAGGGTTGAAAGCTTATGAAGAGTTTGGTGATTAAGATGACTGAGTCTTCTGTGCCAAAGAGTGGTTTCAGAAGATGATGCCTTGGCTATCAAACATGTAGGAGAAGATGTTTGAGAGTCAGTAGTCATATCTACAATATAGACATTTCCATTTCTTCTAGCCGTTAGCAAAGTGTGTTGATCAATCAAGACCTTTATTTTAGAGTTTATTTCTGGAGAAAGAATTTTGCAACTGTCTTTAGTGAAAAATGAACTAAAATTTTTGTCAGCTAGTTGAGAAACACTCAAGAGATTAAACTTGAGGTTTTCAACTAAGCTAACATCTTTAAACTTCAAATTTCCTCTTGAGACAGAACCGGATCCCATTATCCAACCTTTTGCATTATTTCCGAAAGAAACAGATCCTCCATTATTTGGAATGAAGTCATTCAGAATGGATCTACATCCAGTCATGTGCCTAGATCCTCCACTATCCACATACCAGAGATGATTTTGGTTTGAAGAGGATTTCTGCACATGAGAATTATGTACAAAAGATTAGATATGGGGTATTTTTATTTTATTTATTTGTTTTGTTTTGTTGTTTATTATTCATCAATTTCTGCATCATTATCAGTAACTGTTGCTGATTCTGTTGGAGAAGATTGATTTGAGAATCCATAGGAGAAGAGGTAGCACCATTATGTAGGTAAGGAGGTGGTGTTCCCAAAATGGAAGGTCTGGAGTTAGCACTCAAGGAGGAGGGTGAAATAGAAGAGGAACGAGGGTGAGTCCCAACAGATTGGTTACTTGCTGGTCTTACTTTCTTCACTTTATTAGGGAGGTTCCCTTTAGATGAAGAAGTATGATCAGCTTTCAACTTATTAGCCTTTATCCTAGCTTTCTCCAAAGGTGTTTTTGTTCTGCAGTTTTCAGTAGCATGATTGTACTTAAAACATTTTAAGCAGGCTGGGGAAAGAGAGGAATAATTTGGGATGAAAGGTTTGTTTGCTTTCATTGTGGGATAAGGAGGATGAGGATGAGAAGGAGGAAACTGGATATTAATCATAGGTTCTTTTCCTTTATCAAGATTTGACTTGATGTTAGAAGTGAAACCAGACTTTATTGTTTCTTCTGAACAGGGAGTAGAGCTCATATCAGGAGCAATCTCACTTTGTTCTGAAGAGTTATTGTGTTGAACTGAGTTCAACTGAGATTTTTCTATTCTATTTGTATTAGTGGGGTATACAAACTTAGAGAAATAGTTTGGCTGATACACAAAAGGAGGTGTATCTTTTATTGGAGGAATTCCATCAGGAAGAAAAGTTGGTGAAATAGGTTCAGGAGTGGTTTCTTCCTTGTTATTATCAATGGGTGTATAATCCTCTGGTTGAGCAGTGTGATTATACCCAATTCCAAATCTTGCTTTGCTGTGAACTTGCTTTTGTAAAAGCATCTTGAATCCTTTGCAAGATTCAACCCACTTTTCACAGCTTACTTGAGTTTGAGATAGTTCATCTTTACAAGCATAATATTTTTCCCTTTGTAGATCAAATGATGCTTGTAAATTGACTTTCTCAGTTTTCAAGGCACAGATTTCATTATCTTTTATTTTTATTAATTTTTCCAGTTCAGAATTTTTATTGTCAAGAATTTGTTCCAACTCCTGATTTTGCTTTTGAAGCAACATATTGGCTTTCTTTATTTTTGAAAAGGCCTCTATGCAAGCATTGGAACATAATTTTTCTAAGGTAGAAGAAGATACCTGAGCATCAGAAATATCTGCTTCAGGTTGATCAGAGGAACAAGAATCTTCACCAACAGCCATAAGAGCAAATTCTGTTGGTTCAGAGGTGATGAGGGCATGGCCAATATCTTCAGGTAAGCTACTCCAGTCTATGTACTCTTGAGAGAAAAGAGCATGTTGACCGGATGAAGAATATTGGACAGCATGTCCGGGAGCATTTATTTGTGAAGAAGGAGCTGTAACAACTTGAAGTGAGGCAGGAGTAAGATGGTACATGTTTCCATTTGCAGCTTGTACATATTGCACATTGTTAGAAGAAGAGTTTTGTGCAATATGTGCTGATTCCTGAGAATTATTGGACCTTTTGAAAGAAGATGAAGTGGATGAATAGGGTGTTGAAGAAGTATGTGAGGACAAGTTTGGATAGGTCGCATAAGAAGAAAGATTAGAGTTTGGAGTATTAGAGCATTCCCTTGCAAAATGTCAAGTGCCATGACACCTATAGCATTGAACATTTGTCTTATTTAGACCAATCTTGGTTTTTCCATGGATACCAGGAAATTTTCTTCCTGTTCTCTTGTAGAACTTGTTAGTTCTTATACTCAAGAGAGCCAGTTGATGGAGAATGTCCATCTCTTCCAAGTCATCACTTGGAACTTGATGAAGATCATCCATGATAAAACACAGATGGTCAGATGGGAGAGAGTGGTCATCACGAGAAGAGAATGAAGAGGTGATGCCAGTAGTTATGTCAATATGTTCATCATAACCCTGATCATTTATCACAGAGTTATGACTAAGGAGAGCAGTGTTCCCTTGCACATACTCTTCAGTTGATTTACCAGATTTTATTAGTTTCCTTTTCTGGTCAATCTCTCGCTCAAATGTGAGCAACTTACCATGAAGTTGGGTAAGTGAGAGTTTGCCAAAATCTGGTGAAGATCTCATGACTATAGAGTAAGTTTCCCATTTTTCAGGAAGAGATCTTAAAAATCGATTTAGAACTAAGACAGGAGGATACACTTGACCAGCTAATTTTACTTCACTTAAGAGAGAAGTGAACCTTTCAAATTACTGAGTCAGTGACTCATTATTTAGTTGGCAGAAAGTCTCATATTGTTGAGCCAATATTTCTCTAGTATTGGCTACAACATCATCAGTACCACCGAATTGCTCTTTTAGAGCATCCCACAAGTCCTTAGCAGACTCATGGTGAAGAAGACCCGAATAAATTTCATTCGGAAGGGCCATAGCCAGCTGAGCATGTGCCTTAGCATCAAGCTCCAATTTCTGAAAGTCTTCTTCAGTGTAGTTTCGGGGATCCTTAGGGACATCATCTCCAGTCTCTGTGTCCAAGACCATTGGTTTATGAGGTCCGAACATGACAGACTTCCAACATCCTGTATGATTATTTGACAGAAAATGTAACATCCGTCTGCCAAATATTATATTGATGCCTAACCAAGATTGGTGGCTTCGTGGCAAAACCAGTGTTATGGGGATCTAAAGTAAATTTTTCTGCCATGTGTTCAAACAGTTATGAGTAAATCAATAGATGATGAGTACTCAAGATAGTTTAATCGAGTGATTTTTGAACACTTTAGAGTTTCAAAAATCAGTTTTTAGCATATTTTGAAAAGAAGATGATAACAGAAAACTAAACACAAGATATCAAAGTGAGCTTTGAAGTTTAGCCTTGATGGTTAAACCAAGACTAATGAACAAGGCTCTGATACCAATTGTAGAAAATCGGTGAGCTGAGGAGAGACTAACTTAACCAGGATCAAGAGCTTAGATAAAGCTTTTGGTGCTTTGCTCCCTCTGAAATTTTGCTCTTTAGTTATTTTAGTGTTTTAGTTTTCTTAAGTTAGGAGAAAAGAAAGAAGAGAAAACAGTAAGGCAACACAAAGGAGATTCAGAGAAAAGTGTTGTCATTCATTCAGTAGATGTTGGGGTATAAATAGCCCCGACATTTAATGTTTCAGGACAAATACATGAAGAGGACAAGCAAATAAGACTGATGACACTATTACAGACACTGTAGCATCAGAATAGTACAATTGTAAAGTCAACATAGGATCTTTAAAGATCTGAGTTCAGACTTTTGTACTGATGCTAATAAGTTATTCTTTCGGAAGTTCTTCGTACGAAACTATCTAAAGTAGTCAGTTATCCTAAAGAAGGTTACATTTATTCTTTCATCGGAAGAAACATATGTCTTCTGAAATATTGTTTTTCTTCCGATGTCTTTGGAGGTCTTCCGAAGTAATTGACTTTTATTCTTCGGAAGCAAGTGTCTTTAGAGGTTTGTTGTCACACCCCCAATTTCTAACTAACGGAATCATACCGTTTGGGAACGTGACAAACCAGGATCTCAGATCATTAGACATAGCGAAGACCTCTATATGAATTCCAAAACATACTTTGATCTTTAAAACATAACATCAGAGTTTTCATTAGTTGCGGAAGCGTTTAAAAACCAATAACAGTTGTAACATGAAAATTATAAAACAAAATACTCAAATGTTCAAATTCAATATCCAAAATGTTTAAAATGCATGCGACCCTATCTCCTGGTCCATGCCAGCTTTAACGCGCGCCTTAGCGTCCTGAGAAAACATGTAAATCAAGTCAACATAAAGGTTGGTGCATAACACAGGTTTTAAGCATTCACAATGTTCAAAACAACAGTTTGAATAACAAGATTGTAGATAACATAATCACACATGCACAGTCATGATAGCTAGTCATATAAACTATTTACATAAGTGGTCGACACCGAAGCTGACGAATTGCCATGCTATAGCATGTTTTTGCCTTGCCACTATTGTCTAGCACAACAATAGTAGAATATGTTTGGTCAGTCAAACACCTGCGTAGATCCCATCTACCAGGTGAGGTTTGTCAAACCTAATAGATCTATTTCCAACTACCACGCTTTGCGTTACAGCAAACTAAACGGTTCGAGGTGTGTAAGGACTTTCAAGTTGCTATGTTGTCACATAATGTAAACAGCTAACTCATGCAAGTTATATGTATCTAAAAAGAGTTTGTTGCACATGTTTTCTCCCCCAAAACAGTTTAAAATAAGAAAGGGGCCGTGTACGCACCTTTGAGTATTGCAGAATGATCAAACACTTGTGAACTTGCGTAGAAATCCTCTACGAAAAATCTGTGGTTTAACAATAACTTAGTGTTATTCGAGATGTCGTTTTGTGCTTAGAGTCACATACGTGTCAACACACGTATGCTAAAGTGTTAGAAATGTGCATACGAAAATACGCGTGGCTTTGAAATCGTTTAAATAAAATCCTATACGATTTTATTTAAATAAACGCAATTATACGCGATTTCGTTTTCGGATTAAAATACGAATTTTACTATTCTAAAACATTCGGGATTTCGTTACGGTTCCAACGAAACTTGAACGGGTTAATTCGGAGTTAAAATGAATAAGTTAGGGTTTAAAATACTAAAAATAATATTAAAACCTAAAAATTGTTGGGGCCGGGTTCGAACCCGTGACCCCTCACTCACCATGCGCCCAACTTACCATCTCAACTCACCAATCTTTTGCAACAAAATAGCCCAATTAATACTTTTAAGCCCAACCCAACCGGTTCCCTTGGGTTTACCTTTACCGAACCTTCTAGCACCCAATTGGACCTCGGTTCGAACCCGATCGAACTCACAACATTAGGGATTTCGTTCCTATCATCCAACCGACCCTATAGATGTGCTTAATTTGAATTTTTATTAAGATACAGTGAGTAAATCGATCCCATCCGTACTCGAACTCAAGTTCATTAACCACCGAATCAAAATCGTTCAATTCGATCTTACATTATAAAATTGATTGAGGATTATCAATAAACAACCAATTCCGAGATTGTCTGGGTTGTTTAATTCCATTTTTAAACTCGTTTTAATCAAAACTCCCAAAATGTTTTAACTCAAGAACCCTAGATTAGGAAACCCATCAATTCGATATAGTTTGATAAAATTATCATGTGCTTACCCTCAATCGGAACACTCTGAAACTAACCATAACAATCAATTTGATTTTCCAATTCGTTTGCTATGAAATCCCCAAATCGTTTTCCCATCAAGAACCCTAGAATCGAACACCACGAATTCGTAATGTTTTGATGAAATTAACTTAGTATTAACCTTAATCGGTACACTCTGAAACTACCTACATACTTTAATTCGATTCTTTAATTCGTTTGAACAAAGACCCCCAATTCATTCTTCATGATGAACCCTAGAATTGGAGTTCATACTATTCGATATTTTCAGCAAAAATTAACATGGGGTTACTCTATATCGGCAGGTTTAGGTTGTATATGAATAGATTTTTACCTCTTTTGATGATGATTCAATGTAGTTCGATTAGAAGATGGACTTCGACTAAGCTCCACTCGAACTCTTCTGTTCACAACTCTTTAGACCGAATTGTTGAGTGTAGAAGAACCTAATAGTGCCGAATGATGAGTATGAATG